>JAOPSE010000256.1:0-600000 GCA_029449295.1 Zea luxurians
CTAATCAGTGGATTTGTTGAAGACTCTATATGCCCTTGTGTTTGAGTCATAACTAAGTAAAAAGCCTTCTACTGCTTTAGGAGCAAATTTAGAATTTCTACCTCTCTTAATAAGAATAAAGCATTTGCTCCCAAAAACTCTAAAATAAGAAACATTGGGCTTTTACCGGTGAGGAGTTCATATGATGTTTTCTTGAGGATTCGGTGAAGGTAGAGCCAGTTGATGGAGTAGCAGGCAGTGTTAATCGCCTCCGCCCAAAACCGATCCGGTGTCTTATACTCATCAAGCATGGTTCTTGCCATATCCAAAAGAGTTTTATTCTTCCTCTCCACTACACCATTTTGTTGAGGTGTGTAGGGACAAGAAAACTCATGCTTGATGTCCTCCTCCTCAAGAAATCTTTCAATTTAAGAATTCTTGAACTTTGTTCCATTTGTCGCTTCTAGTCTTTTTATTCTCAATCCGAACTCATTTTGAGCTTGTCTCAAGAATCTCTTTAAGGTCTCTTGGGTTTGAGATTTTTCCTACAAAAAAGAATACCCAAGTGGAAGCGAGAATAATCATCCACAATAACAAGACAATACTTACTTCCGTCGATGCCTTATGTAAGTGATCGGGTCGAATAAGATCCATGTGGAGTAAGCTCAAGCGGTCTGTCGGTCGTCATGGTGTTCTTGTGTGGATGATGAGCTCCAACCTACTTCCCTGCTTGACATGCACTATAAATCCTGTCTTTCTTAAAATGAACATTGTTAGTCCTAAAATGGCTCTCCCTTTAGAAGCTTGTGAAGATTCTTCATCCCAACATGAGGCAAGTCGACGATGCCAGAGCCAACCCATGTTAGTCTAAGCAATTAAGCAAGTGTCTAGTTTCAGCATTGTTATCATTGAAATCAACTAAATATAGCTGACCATCCAACACTCCCTTAAAAGCTATTGAATCATCACTTCTTCTAAAGACAGTAACACCAACATCAGTAAAAGACAGTTGTAACCCATTTTGCATAATTGAGAAACTGAAAGCAAGTTGTAATCTAAAAGAATCTATAATAAAAACATTGGAAATGGAATGGTCAGGGGATATAGCAATTTAACCCAAACCTTTGACCAAACCTTGATTTCCATCCCGAATGTATCGCTCTTTGGGGATCTTCATTTTTCTCATATGAGGAGAACATCCTTTTCTCCCCTGTCATGTGTTTGTGCACCCGCTATCGATTATCCAACTTGTCACGTCGGATGCATAAACCTACAAAACAAATTTAGGCCTTGTTTTTAGGTACCCAAACGGTCTTGGGTCCTTTCACATTAGAAACAGCACCTTGGGTACCCAAAACACAAGTCTTGGGACTCTTGTGTTTGCCCCCAACATATTTGGCAACTACCTTGCCTAATTTGTTGTTAGCACAAAAGATGCATCAGAAGTTTTGAATGAAATACTATGTTCATTTGATGCATTGACAATTTTCTTTTAGGCATTTTGATATGAGTTGTATGCCTAGAGCTAGATGCCTTATTACTATACATGTAAGCATGATGAGAAATAGTATGAGATTTTCTAGCATGAATTTTTCTAATTTTGTGCTCAGGATAGTTCTCAGGATGTAAAATATAACCCTCTTTATCTTGAACCATGGGAGCCTTACCCTTAACAAAATTAAGATAGTCTATTCTTGGGGCATTAAGTTGATGTTGCTTTGGCTCCCTTAGGAAGCCAATGCCATCCTGTAATGCTAGGGCGGTCTCCCATTATAAAGCATGCTTCGAGCAAATTTAAATTTTTCATTTTCTAACTCATGCTCGGCAATTTTAGCATTTAATTTAGCTATGTGATCATTTGTTCTTTAATCATAGCAAGGTGATCATTCATAGCATCAATATTAACAATCTCTACATCTAGTGCAAATGGTGACATGCTCAACAGTAGATGTAGAAACATTGCAAGCACTCAATTCTTCTATCTTATCATTTAAACTAGCATTGTCAGTTCTAAGATAGGAAATTGAGTCATTGCAAACATTAAGCTCTTTAGACAAATTTTCACATTTTTCTACTTCAAGAGCATAAGCATTTTTAGTTTAACAAACTTCTTATTTTCCTTAACGAGCATATCTTCTTGGCATTCCAAGAGATCATCCTTCCCGTTAATGGTTTCTATTAATTCATTTATCTTTTTCTTTTGATCCTTGGTAAGGTTTGCAAAAAGAGAAGTTAAATCATCATTATCATCACTAGAGCTACCCTCATCATCGGATGTAGTATATTTGGGGGTATTTCTAGAATGTACCTTTGTTTTGCTCTCCTTAGCCATGAGGCATTTGTGGCCGACATTGGGGAAGAGAAGGCCCTTGTTGACGGCGATGTTGGCGGCATCCTCATCGTAGGAGGAGTCAATGGGGCTCTCGTCGGAGTCCCATTCCCGTCCCATGTGCGTCTCGTCACCCTTCTTGTAATATCTTTCTTCTCCATCTTCTTTCCTTTCTTGTCGTCTTCCCTGTCACTGTCAACTTGTATATGGACATTTTGCAATAAAGTGACCGGACTTACCACACCTATAACACACCCTCTTGGAACGGGGTTTGTAGTCCTTCCACTTCCTTTGTTTGAGGATTTGCCGAAAGCTCTTGATGATAAGAGTTATTTCCTCGTTGTCGAGCTTGGAGGCATCGATTGGGAGTCTACTTGGTGTAGACTCTTCTTTCTTCTCTTCCATTGCTTTGAATGCAATGGGTTGTACCTTGGGTGTGGGGGTGGCGCCTTGCTCCAAGTTGACAATGTGTTTGGAGTCTTTGATCATAAGTTCAAAGCTCACAAACTTGCCAATTACTTTCTCGAGAGACATCTATATAGAATCTCCACTGATTAGTTGCACTTGAGTGGGATTATGAAAAACAAGAGATCTAAGAATTACTTTTGACCATTTCATGGTCATCCCACTTGGTGCTCCCGAGGTTGCGCACTTGGTTGACCATTGTCTTAAGCCGGCTGTACATTGCTTGTGGCTCTTCTCCTTTGTTGAGGACAAAACGACTGAGTTCTCCCTCGATCGTTTCGCGCTTGGTGATCTTGGTCACCTTGTCCCCTTCACGCGCTGTCTTGAGGACGTCCCAAATTTCTTTGGCACTTTTCAACCCTTGCACCTTGTTATACTCCTCTCGACACAAGGAAGCGAGGAGTATAGAGGTGGATTGGGAACTAAAGTGCCTTATTTAGGCGGCCTCATAGGAGTCGTAGTCCTTGTCACCCACCTAGCGTGCCTGCGCTCCAAACTCAACAATATCCCATATGCTATCATGGAGTGAGGTTAGATGATGCCTCATTTTATCACTCCACATACAATAATCTTCACCATCAAAATATGGTGGTTTGTCTAGGGGATACAGAAAGTAGAGGAGCGTGTTTGGGAATGTGAGGATAGCGAAGAGGCATCTTACTATACTTCTTATGTTCTTAGCGTTTCGAAGTGTAGACTCGGCGCCAGAGGTGGAAGGTGATGAAGAGACGGTCTCGTAGTAGACCACCTTCTTCATTTTATTTTTCTTCTTGTCACCCTTCCTATATGACTAGATGGAGCCGGCAGATTCTTCCTTATGCTTGTTGCCGGCCTCCTTTGACGAAGTCTGTTCATCGTTCTTCCTTCCTGAGGCTTCGAGCTTTTCGCCGATGACCATCTCCCTCTTGGCGTGTTCTCCTGACATCACTTTGAGTTGTTAGACTCTAATGAAGCACCGAGCTTCAATACTAATTGAAAGTCGCCTAGAGGGGGTGCATAGTCAAAACCTGAAAATTATAAACTTTGTAAATTTGAACATGCACTATACCCGGGGTTAGTGTTAGAAATTCGGAGTGTGGAAGATAGTTCTTGCTATGAGTTGCACAATCAATGCGGATAACTTTGGGAGTAAACTCAAATCAATATGAGCAAGGGAACTTTAGAGAGTGTAAAGCCCTAAAATACGTATAAAAATGATAAAATAAATAAATACATATATTTATATAAAAGTGTTTTGGGATCATGGAACCCTTAGAGATTATCTAGTTTTCTTTTTCTATGTGCATATTCAATTAATGGAAATAACAAATAAATTTAGAAATATATGTATATATATAGACATATGTCTAATCCTGAGATCTAAACAAGAGTATTTTCTCATAAAAGTAATTATATACTAGAGGGTATTTTCTCATAAAATAGAATAGGTAATAAATAATGAAGCTTTGGAATAAACCTCTAATGGACTAAACATACGAAATATTTTCGAAAAAATGAATATTTTGTGTTGCATATTGAAAACATTGCCTAAATAAATAAGTAAGGTGACAAATAAATGAATAAACTTAATACATGAACCTTGCATTCATGTTGGAATATATTTTTGGTGTGCAACTAGAACTTTGTTTGAAATTAAAATCTAATTGGAATTTGAAAAGCAAACAAAAAGGAAATAAAAAGAAAAAGAACAGAAACCTCAGTCTGGGCCGATTCTCACTCAGTCGGCCCAACTTCACCCGCGCCAGCCCACTAATCGGCCAGCCCGACACCCCACCACACGCGCTCCTGTGGCCACTGAATGGTGGGACCCACGGGTCGGGCGCTTGACGTTGTGCGCGCGAAGACAATGACATATGGGGCCCGGTTGTCTGGTGCATCTCCTTCACCGTAGCAACTCCTCTGCATTCGCCGCGCGCGCGTTTATCTCGCACTGGCTTCTGTCTTGTGGACATCGTGTGTTGTGGCTCCCTCGCGTACACAACCACCTGGGTCACTGCGTCCGTGGGACTGGATGTCAGGCTTATCCCCTCCACGCCATACCGAACTGGAGTCACCGCATTACCAGCTGGGTTCGTTGCGATCCCATCTCTGGAGATTGAGTTTGGTTGTTGATATCCCAGATAATCCGGCTCTGTTTCAAGATATAAGTGCCCTCCTACCACAACACCGAAGCATCGGGGATCGCAGGAAGAAAGGGCTACACCGTGCGTCGAACGACATCGCCGCCGCCACCGTCGAGGGCTCGTCACCGGTTGTGTGTCGCCGCGGGTGAATCACCGGTGCTGGGTCCCTGAAAACCGGTTTGGGGGGCTTCGCCGGAGCTTGTAGAATCTTGCAGCAACATCGGATTTTGGGGGAAGCTCTCGGACACGGTGGTTGTTCCTCGCCGTGGTTACTGGACCACCGCAAGCCGGGGCCTGTGATCTCCGTGTGACGGCTTCTGGTGAGGACACGATCTACTAATCCCCCATAATCTTCTCCTTCCTGCGTAGCTCTGGTCGAGGCCAGGTTTCATTAACTTATGCGTTGGTGCGGGGGTGCTTCGGCGCGTCGCAGCCTGGTCGGGTGGGGTGCCGTCGTGCCCTGGTGTGCGGCTGGTGAAGAAGATGAGGTCTCGGCCGTTGGATCTAGGGCCGGCGGCCGAGATTAAACCTAACATACCCCTTCTACCGTTTTGAATCCGAGTCATTGGTTGTGGATCGGACGGGTGGGAATGTGTACCGTTCTGATCAAGGCAGATCTAATCTGGACGGTCTGATGCTGATCGGACGGTTAGGATCTCAGCATACCCGTTCGGTCGTGTGAAAAGTGCTAAAGAGCCCCTGCACTTAGTTGAAATCAACCCGCCACCCGTGCGGGGGAAAACTGAGTCTCGGGACAAATTGTGGATTAGCCCCTGAGCTCTCTGGATATTATGCGCTCAGTCCAGTGACTTAAGAAAGTAGGAAAAACAATATAGAAAATACTTTTCTAGCACCAAAAATACTTATAGAACTTGTGAAATTCATAGTAAAATCAATTTAACTCCAAATTGAGTCATTCCAGTTGCAGTAATTTTGTATTAATATTGTTTATCACCTAGTACCTTTGTTTAAACATGAAACTTGAATTAAAATTGTTCAATTAAATTAATCTATTCTAGGTGCTAAATAATTTCAGAAATTCATAACTCAATAACCATAACTCTGTTTTGATCCATTCTAGTTGCATTAGTCTCACAATAATATTTATTATCATCTAATAACTTTGTTTAGTCATGAAATATAGATTAAAATGTTGCATTTAGTCTATGTTGTATTTAACCACGTTGATCTTCCGAAAACCACCTCTCTTCAACCCTAACTCCGATTCTAGTGATTCGCGAACCCACAATTTCGTTACGACGCGTAGATTATTATTACGTAGTTTATTTTTATGTTTGGTGTGATGTTGATTTTGCCTATACATGTTTGTCTGTATTGCTACGTTTAGCGGTGAGGACACGAGTCATCTGAAAAGCAAGTTGGTACCTGGAATCTCAAGTCCCAGGCAAGTTGTGTCCTTGATCACTTCTTTTTACCCAGCCATGTTCTGATTAATCATAATGATCTGCATAGGTTAATTTTGATGGGACCCAATAGGTTACCCTAGTTTGTCTATCTTTATACCTTGTTTACCACTGAACTTTTCGGGTAGTACTTGCTAGTGCTTTATGTGGTTTTGGGTATGAAGATACATTATTCATGATCACATTTTTATTATCTGTTTATTATTACTGTTCATGATAAGATCATTATGTTAATTGGAACATGGAGCGACCACCCGGGAAAACAGTGCTACCACAATGGTTTAATGGGACGCCCTTGGCTGATTAATTAGGAAAGCTAGTGGAAGACTACCTTACCCGAAAGGGGCAAGGGCAGTAGGGGAGTGGTCAGTGTAGGGAGGCCCTTGGGATGATTTTTCTGCGATGGCGGTCATGCGAGGGATCCCTGCATTGGAGCTTCCTATAAACTGTAGCGGGTTTTCTGAAGCTAGTGGAACTTTGTAAAGGCCTCGTAGTGTTACCCTGCCTCGCCTCCTCGGTAGAGGTGTATGGGAAGTCGCGATCCCTTGGCAGATGGGTAACATGACTTGTGGGTAAAGATGCGCAACCTCTGTAGAGTGTAAAACTGGTATATCAGCCGTGCTCACGGTCATGAGCAGCTCGAACCCTCACATGATTAAATTATGGAACTAAATTCAATTTATCATATGCATTGCATCGCAGGTGATGTTGTTACTTTTGTTCTACTACTTAATTGGGTTTGGTATTTACTTATACTTAGTAATTGCTAATAAAATTTTGACTAACTTTAAAAGCAACGCTCAGCTTTAACCATCCTCTTTGGTAAGCCTTACACTTCACGTGAGCTCCCACCTTTGGCGAGTTCATGCACATTATTCCCCACAACTTGTTGAGCTATGAACGTATGTGAGCTCACTCTTGCTGTCTCACACCCCCACACAGGTCAGGAACAGGTACCGCAGGATGAGGCGCATGGAGGATGCCGTGATGAGTTCGTGAGAGGTCTAGGTCGTCGTCTCCCAGTCAACTTTGGGTTGCTGGACCGTTGTCTCCTTATAATGTATTTATTTATTTATTTTGTACGGAACTCCTATTATATAGTAAAGATGTGACATTCGATCCTGTGCCATGATTCATCATATGTGTGAGACTTGGTCCCAGCACACCTGGTGATTGTTCGCGCCCGGGTCTTGGTGCCCCGAAACCCGGGTGTGACAGAAGTGGTATCAGAGGAATGTTGACTGTAGGACGAAACCTAGATAGAACTGGACAACCATTGTCTACTTACCATTGCTACTCTGATTCTTTATCTACACTTTCCTTAATCTTTTCTCATCCACTGCTGCTTTACTCTGATTATTCCTACCTTTTCTTTCTAAAGACAAATGTGGATTTCACACTTTGAAATCCTGTACCTAAAGTGACCTTTAATAATAGGAGACCTATTCTTAGGAACAAAAACAAAACTATTTTTATAGATATCTATACGCTTGAGTGCTTGTTCTTGTGATACATATCTGATTTGGATCTTTGATTGAGTGTGATGAGTTGTGGAGTAATGTCAACAATTACATCTGCATATACATATATGCATAAATATAAATAAATAAAATTCATAAGATAACTAAATAATCTAGATTATCCTTCATTAAAGATTTATCTAATCTCAATAGATCCATCTTATCTTAAAAGATACCCTCTTACCTTAATAGATCCATCTCATCTTGAAAAGATGTTATCTTATCCTAATAGATCTAACTGACCTCATATCTTAAACGATCTAATCTAGATCCCATCTAATCTAATACGATCCAATCTAAAGTGAGTTATCTAACATGTTAGTTAATCTTGGTGAAATAGATTAGACTCTACTTCTATAGTCATGTTTTAACCTAAAATTGGTGCCCTGTACTAACTTGGTCGTATACAACCAACCTGACCTACATGTTGGGTTGCATAACCTACCTAACCCGACCTAGAAGCAAAACAACAAGACAGATTCTGCTTAAACTTATTTAACTCATAACCACCTACTAACCTATTTTGTTTACCTACGAAACTGCCTTAACCACATATCCCTAATTCGAATAACAACTTCAAGAACGAAGACCGAAGAGGATCAATGTCATCAAGAAAGGATAAGCACCAACTCAAGTCTTCAAAGATCAAGTTGAATCGCCAGCGGAATCAAGATCCACAGTTCTGGATGAAGTCTTTCCTTATTATACTCTACCTTGCCACAACCTATACTTGCCATAACCGTACCTCATCTGACATAATAAATGGCTAGACATACATATCCATATAAAAAAACTTTAAACAAAACTTTGATTCCCAAAACCAAATGAGAAACTAAAAATTCTAGACCAAACTTATTGTATCCCTTTTCTTACAAATCTCGGGGACGAGATTTCTGTTAAGGGGGTAGGATTTGTAAAGCCCTAAAATACGTATAAAAATGATAAAATAAATAAATACATATATTTATATAAAAGTGTTTTGGGATCATGGAACCCTTAGAGATTATCTAGTTTTCTTTTTCTATGTGCATATTCAATTAATGGAAATAACAAATAAATTTAGAAATATATGTATATATATAGACATATGTCTAATCCTGAGATCTAAACAAGAGTATTTTCTCATAAAAGTAATTATATACTAGAGGGTATTTTCTCATAAAATAGAATAGGTAATAAATAATGAAGCTTTGGAATAAACCTCTAATGGACTAAACATACGAAATATTTTCGAAAAATGAATATTTTGTGTTGCATATTGAAAACATTGCCTAAATAAATAAGTAAGGTGACAAATAAATGAATAAACTTAATACATGAACCTTGCATTCATGTTGGAATATATTTTTGGTGTGCAAACTAGAACTTTGTTTGAAATTAAAATCTAATTGGAATTTGAAAAGCAAACAAAAAGGAAATAAAAAGAAAAAGAACAGAAACCTCAGTCTGGGCCGATTCTCACTCAGCCGGCCCAACTTCACCCGCGCCAGCCCACTAATCGGCCAGCCCGACACCCCACCACGCGCGCTCCTGTGGCTACTGAATGGTGGGACCCGCGGGTCGGGCGCTTGACGTTGTGCGCGCGAAGACAATGACATATGGGGCCAGGTTGTCTGGTGCATCTCCTTCACCGTAGCAACTCCTCCGCGTTCGCCACGCGCGCGTTTATCTCGCACTGGCTTCTGTCTGGTGGACATCGTGTGCTGTGGCTCCCTCGCGTACACAACCACCTGGGTCGCTGCGTCCGTGGGACCGGATGTCACTGGGTCGCTGCGTCCGTGGGACCGGATGTCAGGCTTATCCCCTCCGCGCCATACCGAACTGGAGCCACCGCATTACCAGCTGGGTTCGTTGCGATCCCATCTCTGGAGATTGAGTTTGGTTGTTGATATCCCGGATAATCCGGCTCTGTTTCAAGATATAAGTGCCCTCCTACCACAACACCGAAGCATCGGGGATCGCAGGAAGAAAAGGCTACACCGTGCGTCGAATGACATCGCCGCCGCCACCGTCGAGGGCTCGTCACCGGTTGTGTGTCGCCGCGGGTGAATCACCGGCGCTGGGTCCCTGAAAACCGATTGGGGGGCTTCGCCGGAGCTTGTAGAATCTTGCAGCAACATCGGATTTCGGGGGAAGCTCTCGGACACGGTGGTTGTTCCTCGCCGTGGTTATTGGACCACCGCAAGCCGGGGCCTGTGATCTCCGTGTGACGGCTTCTGGTGAGGACACGATCTACTAATCCCCCATAATCTTCTCCTTCCTGCGTAGCTCTGGTCGAGGCCAGGTTTCATTAACTTACGCGTTGGTGTGGGGGTGCTCTGGCGCGTCGCAGCCTGGTCGGGTGGGGCGCCGTCGTGCCCTGGTGTGCGGCTGGTGAAGAAGATGAGGTCTCGGCCGTTGGATCTAGGGCCGGCGGTCGAGATTAAACCTAACATACCCCTTCTACCGTTTTGAATCCGAGTCATTGGTTGTGGATCGGACGGGTGGGAATGTGTACCGGTTCTGATCAAGGCAGATCTAATCTGGACGGTCTGATGCTGATCGGACGGTTAGGATCTCAGCATACCCGTTCGGTCGTGTGAAAAGTGCTAAAGAGCCCCTGCACTTAGTTGAAATCAACCCGCCACCCGTGCGGGGGAAAACTGAGTCTCGGGACAAATTGTGGATTAGCCCCCAAGCTCTCTGGATATTATGCGCTCAGTCCAGTGACTTAAGAAAGTAGGAAAAACAATATAGAAAATACTTTTCTAGCACCAAAAATACTTATAGAACTTGTGAAATTCATAGTAAATTCAATTTAACTCCAAATTGAGTCATTCCAGTTGCAGTAATTTTGTATTAATATTGTTTATCACCTAGTACCTTTGTTTAAACATGAAACTTGAATTAAAATTGTTCAATTAAATTAATCTATTCTAGGTGCTAAATAATTTCAGAAATTCATAACTCAATAACCATAACTCTGTTTTGATCCATTCTAGTTGCATTAGTCTCACAATAATATTTATTATCATCTGAAAACTTTATTTAGTCATGAAATATAGATTAAAATGTTGCATTTAGTCTATGTTGTATTTAACCACGTTGATCTTCCGAAAACCACCTCTCTTCAACCCTAACTCCGATTCTAGTGATTCGCGAATCCACAATTTCGTTATGACGCGTAGATTATTATTACGTAGTTTATTTTTATGTTTGGTGTGATGTTAATTTTGCCTATACATGTGTGTCTGTATTGCTACATTTAGCGGTGAGGACACGAGTCATCTGAAAAGCAAGTTGGTACCTGGAATCTCAAGTCCCAGCAAGTTGTGTCCTTGATCACTTCTTTTTACCCAGCCATGTTCTGATTAATCATAATGATCTGCATAGGTTAATTTTGATGGGACCCAATAGGTTACCCTAGTTTGTTTATCTTTATACCTTGTTTACCACTTAACTTTTTGGGTAGTACTTGCTAGTGCTTTATGTGGTTTTGGGTTTGAATATACATTATTCATGATCACATTTTTATTATCTGTTTATTATTACTGTTCATGATAAGATCATTATGTTAATTGGAACATGGAGCGACCACCCGGGAAAACAGTGCTACCACAAGGGTTTAATGGGACGCCCTTGGCTGATTAATTAGGAAAGCTAGTGGAAGACTACCTTACCCGAAAGGGGCAAGGGCAGTAGGGGAGTGGTCAGTGTAGGGAGGCCCTTGGGATGATTTTGCTGCGATGGCGGTCATGCGAGGGATCCCTGCATTGGAGCTTCCTATAAACTGTAGCGGGTTTTCTGAAGCTAGTGGAACTTTGTAAAGGCCTCGTAGTGTTACCCTACCTCGCCTCCTCGGTAGAGGTGTATGGGAAGTCGCGATCCCTTGACAGATGGGTAACATGACTTGTGGGTAAAGATGCGCAACCTCTGCAGAGTGTAAAACTGGTATATCAGCCGTGCTCACGGTCATGAGCAGCTCGGACCCTCACATGATTAAATTATGGAACTAAATTCAATTTATCATATGCATTGCATCGCAGGTGATGTTGTTACTTTTGTTCTACTACTTAATTGGGTTTGGTATTTACTTATACTTAGTAATTGCTAATAAAATTTTGACTAACTTTAAAAGCAATGCTCAGCTTTAACCATCCTCTTTGGTAAGCCTTACACTTCACGTGAGCTCCCACCTTTGGCGAGTTCATGCACATTATTCCCCACAACTTGTTGAGCTATGAACGTATGTGAGCTCACTCTTGCTGTCTCACACCCCCACAGGTCAAGAACAGGTACCGCAGGATGAGGCGCATGGAGGATGTCGTGATGAGTTCGTGAGAGGTCTAGGCCGTCGTCTCCCAGTCAACTTTGGGTTGCTGGACCGTTGTCTCCTTATAATGTATTTATTTATTTATTTTGTACGAAACTCCTATTATATAGTAAAGATGTGACATTCGATCCTGTGCCATGATTTGTGACACCCTAGGTGTCAGTTTCGTGTTATGTCGGGAGATTTGTCCCTAACTCGGATGCTCAGTGAAAAATTTCCATTTCCCGATCGTGTCTCTCTCTGATTATCTAGATTATTCATTCACATTTCACCGAATTCGGAGTTATCAGTCTCATAGAAGGCCAATTTTGGAGCCTGTTAAAACTTTTATTCTCGGCGCGAATGCAAACTCGTTAATCAATCTCGATTTATAAATCTCGTCTAAAGCTCATTTAATCAAGCGCTCGACAGTTGCTAGTCGAGCTGTGTCCGAATACAATTTCTCGATGATTTGATCTATGTCTAAAAATTAATCCGACTCTGTACTCTCAAACGGAATACTCAATATGTCGTCCTCTAATTAATTCTTACTCGACTCGGCCAAATATCTCATGTCCGAACCTAATTCAAAACCCCGTATCAACAACGATTTTAAATTATCACGATTCGTTTTCTTCGACTAAAAATCCAAAATCGATCAAATCTCAGGACGATTTATTTTCAAATCATGCGTAGAGAATTATTTTCGAGCGAAATCAAATTAGACTCTCGACCAAATTAATCGCTCAACCTTCCGTTCATCCGAACTCTTTTCGCTCTGTTTTTCTGTAGCGACGAATTCCGCGAGAGCATTTTTATTCCGGAAAAATAAATTAGCGTAGCCCGATAACGTGTTTGGGCCAGCCCAACCCAGCCCATTTGGCCCACTAAGGAAACCCTAACCCTAGCCATCTTCTATAAATAGGGGTGCCCTTCCCTTGCACTTGGGCTATTTTGCACTCCCACCCTCCATTTTTCCCTAGCCGCCACCAACCATACTCCCTGCCTTCTTCCTCGCTGCTCACGGCAGCAGCAGCCAGCGCAGGGAACTTCCTCCCTCCTCCACGCAGGATGGCCGAGCCCCTGCTCTAGCCGAGCTCCCACTCATGGCGCCCCTCTCCCTTCTTCCCCCCCTGATGTTCCTCTGCGCGCAAGAGCTCCCTGGGCCGACCTTGGCGAGCTCCATGTCCATGGGCGACGCAGCAGCTCCATTTCCTCCATGGCCATGGCGCCCCCCTGCTCTTCCCTGCCAGCGGCTAGGAAACGCCCAGGACCAGCACCCTCCTCTGCCCAGCGCCCTCTTTTGCACGGCGTTCGGCAGCAAAGAGTTTTTTTCCTTCCCTGCGCGCAGGAGCTCATTGGGAGCATGTCGACGCCCCTGCTCTCCCCCTTGGCCGAACCTACCTCTCCATGGGCGCCAGCAGCATGGATGTCGAGCCCCTTTCTTCTACCTCTGGTCGACGCCCTGCGCAGCGTCTCCCTTCCCCAAGCCCCTGCGCGCGCACAACAGCGAATCCCCAGCGCCCTCCCCTGCTCCTCCTCTCTTCCCCACAAAACAGCAGCCGCAGCGAGCTCGCCGTCGTCCATGGCGAGCAGCCTCCCCCGACGAGCAGGAGCTCTTCTCCCTCCCAAGGACAGCGCCCCTATTTCCCTCTCCCGGCAGCGCAGCGCCTCACAACCTAGTTTTCCCCGTAGCCCCACAACAGCGACGCGCCGTAGGTGTTTGACAAAATGCGCAGCAAGCCGCACGCTGCAACAGCCCTCCCGTTCAATCTCCACTCCCCTCATCGCATGTCGTCGCTCTCGTGCTCGCTGCGCAGCCCCATCCGCGACGCCGTCGAAACCCGTGGTGAGAAACCCCTGCTGCCCTTGCTGTTATTAAATTTTTATTTTTGGGCTCGGTAAAACCGTTGAACAGTTATGTGTGTCTAATCGCAGCTAGCCGTCGATTGCCATTCATCGCGCACGCGTGTTCGATACAAGACCGGTCGGGTGAACCACGTGCTTGCACAACTCAACTCCGATCCCGTTCAGGTTAATTGATGTGTGCGATTTGTAGTTGTCTAATTATGTTTTGGTCGATGTGGTGCATGTTTAAAAATTGTATTGGTATGGATTGAATTTTGTGGCGAAAGAAAAAGAAGTAGAAAAGAACTCGAATGTTTTTATATTTCAAGAGGAATACATGCGACGTGTTATTTGATGTGTGCGATTTGTAGTTTGTACAATTAGATTTTAGTCGATGTGGTGTACATTTGTCGGTGTTTCGAAACCCGGGGGTCCCTGGACCGACAAGTGAATTGTCGCCGTGTGCCGCAGCCCAGATGGGTCGACGCAAGGCGGAACGCGAAGGGGGGAAAGGAGGTAGCCGGAGGGAGGCAGGCGTAAGAGAGTGTGGATCCCGCGGCCTTCGTGTTAGCCCAGCGTCTGAGTTGGGTGCGCTTGCAGTAGGGGGATGCAAGCGTCCACGCGGGAGTGGGAGCGAGAGGCCTTGAGCGAGCGCCGTCCCGTCCTTCCCCGCGCGGGCCAACCCTTTGTAAGAGGGCCCTGGTCCTTCCTTTTATAGGCGTAAGGAGAGGATCCATGTGTACAATGGGGGGTGTAGCAGAGTGCTACGTGTCTAGCGAAGGAGAGCTAGTGCCCTAAGTACATGCCATCGTGGCAGCTGGAGGGGTTTTGGCACCCGGTTCGTGTGGTGTCATGGCCGTCGGAGGAGCGCTGGAGCCTGGCGAGAGGGGCAGCTGTCGGGGCTGTCGAGTCCTTGCTGACGTCCTCTTGCTTCCGTAAGGGGGCCGAGAGCCGCCGTCGTCACGGAGTGTGCGGGGCGCCATCATTTCCTATCTGGCGGAGCGAGCCAGATGGGACGCCGGTCTTGTTCCCCGTAGCCTGAGTCAGCTCGGGGTAGGGTAATGATGGCGCCTCCTATCGACGTGGTCGGTCCGCGCCCTAGGCTGGGCGAGGTGGAGGCTCCTCCGAGGTCGAGTCTGTCTTCCGTGGCCGTGGTCGAGTCCGAGCCCCTGGGTCGGGCGAGGCGGAGACCGTCGGCTGAGGCCAGGGCTAAGTCCGAGCCCTGGGGTCGGGCGAAGCGGAGTCCGTCTTCTTCCGGGGCTGAGCCCGAGTCCGAGCCCTGGGGTCGGGCGAGGCAGAGTTTGTCGTCTTCCGGGGCTGAGCCCGAGTCTGAGCCCTGGGTCGGGCGGAGCGGAGTTCGCCGTCTTCCGGGGCTGAGCCCGAGTCCGAGCCCTGGGTCGGGCGGAGCGGAGTTCGCTGTCTTCCGAGGCTGGGCCCGAGTCCGAGCCCTGGGTCGGGCGGAGCGGAGTTCGCCGTCTTCCAGGGCCGAGCCCGAGTCCGAGCCCTGGGTCGGGCGGAGCGGAGTTCGCCGTCTTCCGGGGCTGAGCCCGTGTCCGAGCCCTAGGTCGGGCGGAGCAGAGTTCGCCATCTTCCGGGGCCGAGCCCGAGTCCGAGCCCTAGGGTCTGGCGAGGCGGAGTTTCTTATGACGCCCGAGGCCGGCCTTGGCTGCTGTCAGCCTAACTCTGTCGGGTGGCTCAGCAGTCGAAGCGGCGCAGGCGGCGCTGTCCTCTTGTCGGACCGGTCGGTAGAGCGGTGAAGTGACTGCGGTCACTTCGGCCCTGTCGACTGGAGGGCGTGCGTCAGGATAAAGGTGTCAGGCCACCTTCACATTAAATGCCCCTGCGATTTGGTCGGTCGGCGTGGCGATGTGGCCAAGGTTGCTTCTCGGTGAAGACTAGGCCTCGGGCGAGCCGATAGTGTGCCCGTTGCTGGAGGGGGGTCCTCGGGCGAGACGTAGGTTCTCCGGGGTCGGCTTCCCTTGTCCGAGGCTAGGCTCGGGCGAGGCACGATCATGTCCCTTGAATGGACCAATCCTTGGCTTAATCGCACCCATCAGGCATTTGCAGCTTTGTGCTGATGGGGGTTACCAGCTGAGATTTAGGGGCCTTGAGGGTACCCCTAATTATGGTCCCCGACAGTAGCCCCCGAGCCTCCAAGGGAGTACTAATACTCGCTTGGAGGCTTTTGCCGCACTTTTTTGCAAGGGGACCAGCCTTTTTCGGTTGCATTCTGTTCCGGTGGGTGCGTGCGAGCGCACCCGCCGGGTGTAGCCCTCGAGGCCTCGGAGGAGTAGTTTTACTCCTTCGAGGTCTTAGTGCGCTTCGCAACACTTCGGCTGGTCTAGTTGTTCCCTCATGCGAGCTGGCCGTAGCCCGAGTGCACGGTCGGGTCCCAAGATCTCGGGCTGGTATGTTGACGCTGTCAACGGTTTGGCCGGAGCCGGGTTTGCGAGAGCAGCCCCCGAGCCTCTGCACAGGGCGAGAGGACGGTCAGGGATAGACTCGACTTTTTTACATACGCCCCTGCGTCGCCTTTCCGCAAGGAGGGGGGAAAGCGCCATGTTGCCCTCAGGTGGCGCCGAACATGGTGTCTCCGGTGAGCTGCTGGCAAGTAATCCGAGCGGACGTCCGTGCCCCATTTGATAGGGGTCGGCTAGAGGCCCAGAGGCACGCCCAAAAGTACCTGCGGGTGATCTGCCGGACCCGGTCCCCTGTCGACGGGGTCCGAGGGCTCGATGCCTCCCTCTGATCAGATTCCGTTACAAGATCGTTCCCGCTGGTCTCGGAAATGTCCTAGGGTACCTCGGGAGCGCAGCCCGAGCCTTGGTTATGTATCGAACGTACCCATGGTCATCCCTCGCTCTGTGTATTAGGCGACTGTGAACCCTTCGAGGGCCAGCCTACGAACCCCTGATCAGTAGTGGGCGTGGAGCCCGAGTGGCCTGAGGCGGCCGTTGAACCCTCCGAAGGGCCGGCCATCGAACCTCTGACCAGTAGTGGGTGTGGAGCCCATGTGCTCTGAGGCGGCTGTTGAACCCCTCCGAGGGGCCAACCTTCGAACCTCTGATCAGTAGGGAGGCTCGGAGCCTGTTTCCTTCACGGAGAAGGGTCCTTTTCGGGGTATCCCCCTTTCCCGGTCCCTGTTGAGAGAGAGAGAAAGAGGAAAAGGGAAAGGACACGAAATCGAATGACGCGGCGTACCTCTTTCGACGCGGTCATTATGGCGAAGGCGAAGCGTCGCTTGCTTCTCCCGCCTGAGACACCGCCTGTCCCGCCGCGAAGTTAATGTGACGGGGCGAGCGGTTCGCGGGGCGGCCATTGCGCGTGCGCGAGCCGTTCGAGGAACGGATCATGGGCGCACCGTCTTCGCGCCGTGGGAGAGGGCTCCCCCGCTGCCCCTGGATGGGACGTGAGCTTGGCTGACGACGTGACCGCTGCTGCTACCCGCCTGTCACCGCCATTAGTGCTGGCCCATTTTTGACCGAGTTTGACCGTCGCGCTTGGCTGGCACTGCAGGGTTGCCTCGAGTCGCGGTATTGACTCCGCAGTCGAGGAGGCGCGGTAGTGGCGTGAGTGGCGGTGCAGTTGTTCACACGTAGCAACCGGCGCGCCGGTTGCATGACGTGTGGGCCTGGACCTCCATGCTGGGCTCGTTGGAGTCGAAGGGGTGCGCCCACTTGGCACGGTTACATGCCGCCTGCATGGCTGTCCGCCCTTTCACCCGCTGGTCTGGGCGAAAGTGGAGGAGTGCTTGTAACCGCCGGGTGGTTGCATGCACCGCGCGCGCGGCGGTTTGGCTTCTTCTCCCCTGGACCGGCTTGCATGACGTGTGGGACCCAGCCCCCGCGCCGTGGGGGGTGAATCTTGGAGCGTGTTGGAGAAGATTCGACCCGCAACGGTTGAGGGCGCAGGTAGGGAGAGTCGCCTTTTAAAAGGGGGGCGACCCCCTTGGAGGGCAACCATGTCTTCGCGCTCCCCACATGCATCGTGTCTTTCCACCTTCCGAGCCCCCGAGCGGGGGCGTCTGGAGCCCTTCCGTCTTGTCATCGGAGGAACGCAACTTCGTGGAAGTTGGTACCTTTCAGCCATCGTTCGGCTTCAAGGATTTCCATCAGGCAGCCCAGCTGCACCCCTCCGCCGGCGGTCACCCAAGACGGTGACCTCCAGTTCGATGGAGGGGGAAAGCGAGCCGGGCTGCGGCCTCTGCCCCTCCCTCAGCCTCAAGGATTTTCATCACTAGTGCTGGGGAGGGGAGTGTGCCAAGTTGGGGTCGGCCCCTGCGTGGGCGGTGGTCCGCTCCTTCCCTCAGTGATCGAGGGGAAGGGCGTCCGCCGTTCACAGCATGGGCAGCTGCAGCGTGCCCGGCTCTCTGAGCCGAGCGGCTTCGGAGCCGCTCCCGGTGCCGCCTTTCGCCACGGCAGCTGGAAGAGGTTCCACCGCCGACGAGCTTGCCGGCGCCACCCGCGGACCAACCTCCAACTCTACGTCCTTCTGCCCGTCCTTGCCTCTCGAGTTGGGGGCATGGGCGAGGGCCTCACGGCAGCGGCTCTTTGTACTTGTCCTCGCCCCTCGAGCGTCGGCGCGGGCGAGGGCAAGGTTGCAGCGGCTTCCGCCCTAGGGCCATCACCGCTGCCGTGGGGACGGAACCAGAGTTCCGTTTGTATTGGCATCTTGAATGCCGGAGTCTTGTTCAATGCGGCTGTCGAGGCCTGAACGCGTATGTATTTTCGGCGCGGAGCCGTGTTTTTTCTTCATTTCGAGCACTAAGACTCGCCTTGTTGATTATCTGAACCACTTCACCGAGCGTGAGTTGCCTCGTGCAAAGGTGACGAGTGAGGTATCCGTATCCCGGAGGCGTAGGAGTCCCTCGGCTCGGTCGGCCTTGCTGTCCGAGGCCCCTCTTGCTTAGTTAAAGGAACCCCTCGGCTGCTCTTCGATGAGCCGAAGCCGGAGGTAGCGGTGTCAGCACGGACGAAGGCAGAGTTGGCTTCGAAAAGGAGGTGAAGTTGGCCAGAGCCTGGCCGGGTCGTCCACTGGTGGAGCCGACGCCGGAGTTGAGCTGCCGAGGCCACAAGCCGAGCTGATGTCTTGGGGGGTCAGCTGGCCGAGGCCTCGGGGTGGCCGGCCGAGCCGCCTGCTCGGGCCGGATTCTCGAAGAAGACCCTGGCGGCGATGGCCCGGGCGTGGTGCTGATGTCGTCCTTCTGAGTGGGGGCCCTCCGACCGCGTCACCGTCCGTGGCTAGGTCAGACCCCACCGAAGGTGTAGTTGATGCCGAGGGTGCTGCTGCCCCCTTCGGTTGTCGACGTCCGAGCCTGCAGGATCAGGTCGTCTTGTAGTGTGTGTATGTTTTCTGCGGCCACCGAGGCCTAACCACACCGTCGCCGTGTTGTAAAGCTGCGTTTCTTTTCCTCTTGTTTCGAGTACCCGGACTCACTGGTCAGTAACAGAATTGTTTGTGCGGGCGAGAGTTGCTTTTCATGGAAGGTGATGAGTGAGGTATCCATATCCCGGAGGCGTAGGAATCCCTCGGCTCGGTCGGCCTTACCGCTTACGCGCGCTCTTACTCGTCCATAGGGTTCTGTTACCGACGCAGTCGAGAAGGCCCGAAAAATCATTTCGGTAGAGGAGCTTCTCGAGCATGAAGACTTGTTCGGTCCGTGGAGTCTCTTATCCGAGCGCGAGTTACTTATCGCAGAAGGTGATGAGTGAGGTATCCGTATCCCGGAGGCGTAGGAGTCCCTCAGCTCGGTCAGCCTTGGCTTCTTACGTGTACTCCGCCGTTTTCAGGATCCACTTTTGAAGTAGTCGAAGAGCACGAAAAGCATTCTGGCAGAAAAGATTTTTTTTCTTTTTTCGAGGAAAATTTTGACGCAGAGGGGGTTGCCCCCTTCTAGCCCCCGAGGGAGGGTCGGGCTTTGCCAAGGCAAGGCTGACCCTTCCTTGACGACCAGACTTGGTGTGTGAACGAAGTATACGAGCAACTTGAAAACATCTTAAGGGTAGAAGCGACGTAGCTGTTGGATGTTCCAAGCGTTGCTGTAGACCTCGCCTTGGCTATTGGCCAGCTTGTATGTCCCAGACTTTAGAACCTTGGCGATGACGAACGGCCCTTCCCAGGGAGGCGTGAGCTTGTGCCGCCCTCGGGCATCTTGTCGCAGCCGAAGCACCAGGTCGCCCACCTGGAGGTCTCGGGACCTAACCCCTCGGGCGTGGTAGCGTCGCAGGGACTGCTGGTACCGCGCCGAGTGTAGTAAGGCCATGTCCCGAGCCTCCTCCAGCTGGTCCAGTGAGTCTTCTCGGTTGGCTTGGTTGCTTTGGTCGGTGTAGGCCCTCGCCCTCAGGGAACCGTATTCTAGGTCTGTGGGCAAGATGGCCTCGGCCCCATAGACTAGAAAGAACGGTGTGAAGCCCGTGGCTCGGCTCGGCGTTGTCCTCAGACTCCAGACCACCGAGGGGAGTTCCTTCATCCACCGCTTGCCGAACTTGTTGAGGTCGTTGTAGATCCGAGGCTTGAGTCCTTGCAGGATCATGCCGTTGGCTCGCTCCACTTGCCCATTCGTCATGGGGTGAGCCACGGCAGCCTAGTCCACCCGGATGTGGTGATCCTCGCGGAAGTCCAGGAACTTTCTGCCGGTGAACTGGGTACCATTGTCGGTGATGATGGAGTTCGGGACCCCAAAGCGATGGATGATGTTGGTGAAGAACGCCACCGCCTGCTCGGACCTGATGCTGTTTAGGGGTCGGACCTCGATCCACTTGGAGAATTTGTCGATGGCGACCAATAGGTGCGTGTAGCCCCCAGGTGCCTTCTGCAAGGGGCCAACGAGGTCCAGACCCCACACAGCAAACGGCCAGGTGATGGGTATTGTCTGCAGAGCTTGAGCGAGCAGGTGGGTCTGCCTCGCGTAGAACTGACACCCTTCGCAGGTGCGGACAATTCCAGTAGCGTCGGCCACCGCCGTCGGCCAGTAGAATCCTTGTCGGAAGGCGTTTCCAATGAGGGTTCGAGGTGCTGCGTGATGGCCGCAAGCCCCCGAGTGCATCTCTTGCAAGAGCTGCTGGCCTTCGGCGATAGAAATGCATCGCTGGAGGATGCCTGAGGGGCTGCGGTGGTACAGCTCCTTCCCATCCCCCAGCAAGACGAAAGACTTGGCGCGCCGCACCAACCGCCGAGCTTCGGCTTGGTCGAGGGGCAGCTCCCCTCGGTGGAGATATTGCAGGTACGGGGTCTGCCAACTTTGATTAGGCGTGACCTCGCTTGGTTCCCCTTCGACGCGCAGTGCCTCACCCTCGGGGGTCAAGGGTACCTCGGGCTGAGCCGAGGGTACCTCGGACCGTGCCGAGGGTACCTCGGACTGGACCGAGGGTACCTCGGACTGGGCCGAGGGTGCCTCGGGCGGAGTCGAAGGTGCCTCGGGCGGAGCCGAAGGTGCCTCGGGCTCGGGCGTGTCCTCTGTCTTGACGGAGGGTTGATGCAGGTCTCGGGAGAATTCGTCCGAGGGAACTGTTGTTTGTCCCGAGGCTATTCTAGCCAGCTCGTCCGCAGTCTCGTCGTAGCGTCAGGCGATGTGGTTGAGCTCGAGCCCGGAGAACTTGTCTTCCAGGCGCCGAACCTCATCGCAGTAGGCTTCCATCTTCGGGTCGCAGCAGTGGGAGTTCTTCATGACTTGGTCGATGACGAGCTGCGAGTCACCGCGAGCGTCGAGGCGTCGGACCCCTAGCTCGATGGCGATTCGCAACCCGTTTACCAGAGCCTCGTATCCGCCACATTGTTGGACGCCGAGAAGTGGAGGCGTAGCACGTAGCGTAGGTGCTTCCCGAGGGGCGAGACGAAGAGGAGGCCTGCGCCGGCCCCTGTCTTCATCAGCGACCCGTCGAAAAACATGGTCCAAAGCTCCGGTTGGATCGGAGCCGTCGGGAGCTGGGTGTCGGCCCATTCAGCCACGAAGTTCGCCAGGACCTGGGACTTGATGGCCTTCCGGGGGGCGAATGAGATCGTCTCGCCCATGATCTCCACCGCCCACTTCGCGATCCTACCCGAAGCCTCTCGGGACTGGATGATCTCTCCCAGGGGAAAGGATGACACCACCGTCACCGGATGAGACTTGAAGTAGTGTTGCAACTTCCGTCGTGTCAGGATCACCGCGTACAGCAGCTTCTGGATTTGTGGGTAGCGGATCTTGGTCTCGGACAGTACCTCACTGATGAAGTAGACTGGCCTCTGGACGGGCAGTGCATGTCCTTCTTCTCGTCTCTCAACCACGATCGCGGCGCTAACCACCTGGGTGGTCGCGGCGACGTAGATCAAGAGGGCTTCTCCGGCAGCAGGGGGCACCAAAACGGGCGCGTTCGTGAGGAGCGCCTTCAGGTTCCCGAGGGCTTCCTCGGCCTCGGGAGTCCAAGTGAAGCACTCAGCTTTCCTTAAGAGGCGGTACAGAGGCAGGCCTCTTTCGCCGAGGCGGGAGATGAAGCGGCTCAGAGCCGCGAGGCATCCCATAACCCTCTGTACGCCTTTCAAGTCCTTGATTGGCCCCATGCTGGTGATGGCTGCAATTTTCTCCGGGTTGGCTTCGATGCCCTGCTCGGAGACGATGAACCCCAAGAGCATGCCTCGAGGGACCCCAAAGACACACTTTTCGGGATTAAGCTTCACGCCTTTCGCCTTGAGACATCGAAACGTCGCTTCAAGGTCGGAAAGGAGGTAGGAGGCCTTCCTCGTCTTGACTACGATGTCATCAACGTAGGCCTCGACCGTTCGGCCGATGTGTTCGCCAAACACATGGTTCATGCATCGCTGGTACGTCGCCCCGCATTCCTCAAACCAAACGGCATTGTAACATAGCAGTACATGCCAAAGGATGTGATGAATGAAGTCGCGAGCTGGTCGGACTCTTTCATCTTGATCTGGTGATACCCTAAGTAGGCATCGAGGAAAGACAGGGTTTAGCACCTAGCAGTGGAATCCACGATCTGATCGATGCGAGGCAGAGGGTAGGGAACCTTCGGACATGCTTTGTTTAGACCAGTGTAGTCTACACACATCCGCCATTTCCCCCCTTTCTTTCTTACTAGCACAGGGTTGGCAAGCCATTCGGGATGGAATACCTCTTTGATGAACCCTGCCGCCAGTAGCTTGTGGATCTCTTTGCCTATGGCTCTGCGCTTTTCTTCGTCGAATCGGCGCAGAGGCTGCTTCACGGGTCGGGCCCCAGCTCGAATATCCAGAGAGTGCTCGGCGACTTCCCTCGGTATGTCGGGCATGTCCGAGGGACTCCACGCGAAAACGTCGGTGTTCGCGTGGAGAAAGTCGACGAGCACTGCTTCCTATTTGGGGTCGATCTCGGAGCCGATCCGGATCTGCTTGGAGGCATCGTTGCAGGGGTTGAGAGGGACGGACTTGACCATCTCCGCTGGTTCGAAGTTGCCGGTGTGGCGCTTCACGTCGGGCGCCTCCCTAGAGAGGCTCTCCAGGTCAGCGATGAGGGCCTCGGATTCGGCGAGGGCCTCGGCGTATTCCATGCACTCCACATCGCATTCGTATGCGTGTCGGTACGTGGGCTCGACGGTGATGACCACGTTGGGGCCCGACATCTTGAGCTTGAGGTAGGTGTAGTTAGGGACGGCCATGAACTTGGTGTAGCATGGCCTCCCCAGCACTGCGTGGTAGGTTCCTCGAAACCCGACCACTTCGAACGTGAGGGTCTCCTTTCGAAAGTTGGAGGGCGTCCCGAAGCAGACGGGTAGGTCGAGTTGTCCGAGGGGTTGAACGCGCTTCCCGGGGACGATCCCGTGGAAAGGCGTAGCGCCCGCCCGGATCGAGGACAGATCGATCCGCATGAGCCCGAGGTTCTCGGCGTAGATGATGTTGAGGCTGCTGCCTCCGTCCATGAGGACCTTGGTGAGCCTGACGTCGCCGATGATGGGGTCGACAACGAGTGGGTATCTCCCCGGGCTCGGCACGTAGTCCGGATGGTCGGCCCGGTCAAAGGTGATGGGCTTGTCGGACCAGTCTAGGTAGACTGGCGCCGCCACCTTTACCGAGCAGACCTCCCGGCACTCTTGCTTGCGTGCCGAGCCGAGGCATTCACCACTTGCCCGTCGTAGATCATGAAGCTATCGCGGATCTCGGGGAACCCTCCTGCCTTGTGATCTTCCTCCTTGGCGTCGTCGAGGGCCTTGCCACCCTCCGCGGGTGGCCCGGCCTTGTGGAAGTGTCGTCGAAGCATGGCACACTCCTCGAGGGTGTGCTTGACGGGCCCCTGATGATAAGGGCACGGCTCCTTGAGCATCTTGTCGAAGAGGTTGGCACCTCCGGGAGGTTTCCGAGGGTTCTTGTGCTCGGCGGCGGCGACAAGATCCGCGTCGGCGGCGTCGCGTTTCGCTTGCGACTTCTTCTTGCCCTTCTTCTTGGCGCCACGCTGAGTTGACGCCTCGGGAGCATCTTCCGGTGGCACGGCCCTAGGGCTGCTTGTCCTTCCGGAAAATGGCCTCAACCGCCTCCTGGCCAGAGGAAAACTTGGTAGCGATGTCCATCAGCTCGCTTGCCCTGGTGGGGGTCTTGCGACCCAGCTTGCTCACCAGGTCGCGGCAGGTGGTGCTGGCGAGGAACACGCCGATGACATCTGAGTCGGTGACGTTGGGCAGCTCCGTGCACTGCTTCGAGAATCGCCGGATATAGTCCCGGAGAGACTCTCCCAACTGCTGGCGGCAGCTTTGGAGATCCCAGGAGTTCCCAGGGCGCACGTACGTGCCCTGGAAATTGCCGGTGAAGGCTTGGACCGGGTCGTCCCAGTTGGAGATCTGCCCCGGAGGCAGGTGCTCTAACCAGGCTTGAGTGGTGTCGGAGAGGAACAGGGGGAGGTTGCAGATGATGAGGTTGTCATCGTCCGTTCCACCCAGTTGGCAGGCCAGCCGATAGTCCGCGAGCCACAGTTCCGGTCTCGTCTCCGCGGAGTACTTTGTGATAGTAGTCGGGGTTTGGAACCGGGTCGGGAACAGTGCCCGTCGTATGGCGCGGCTGAAAGCCTGCGGACCGGGTGGTTCGGGTGAAGGACTCCGATCCTCCCCGCTGTCGTAGCGTCCCCCACGCCTGGGGTGGTAGCCTCGGCGCGCCCTGTCGTCGAGGTGGGCCTGACGGCTGTGATGATGACGCTCGTTGCCGAGGGGACCTGGGGCCGTAGGCGCTGTGTTGCGCGTGCACCCGGAGTGGACCGAGGCTTCCCGCGTAAATCGGGAAGTCGCGGCGCGATGTCCCGAGGGGAAACCCTGCCTTCAGGAGGCAGAGCTTTCGGCCCGTCGGACCGCGGCGTCCTCCAGGAGATTCTTGAGCTCTCCCTGGATACGTCGCCCTTCCGTAGTCGATGGCTCCGGCATCGCGCGGAGGAGCATTGCTGCTGCAGCCAGGTTTTGGCCGACTCCGCTGGAATCCAGCGGCGGCCTCACCCTAACGTCGTCGGTGATGCGGTGCTGGATGTCGTGGGGGAGATGACGCACTTCTCCGGCCGGGGGTTGGATCGCCCATTCCTACCCGACGTCCCTGTGGATCGGCACAAGCGTTCCTGCTCCCCCGTCGAGCCTGGCCTGCCTCTCGCGGATTTGCTCGAGCTGTGGGTCAGGACCCCCCGCCGGGACGGGGACCACAGCTAGCTCCCGAAGGATGTCAACGCGAGGCGCGGGCCTTGGGGGATCACTGTTTTCCAGCATACCAAGATGGTTGCCTTCGCCGGGACCCCCTAGATCGACGTGGAAACATTCACGACTTGGGCCGCGGCCCTCATTGTCGAGGCCGCGGCTGCCGTCGGAACAGTCGGAAAGGCAGTAGTCGCATGCGGTCATGAAGTCCCGCACGGCACTGGGGTTACCAAGTCTAGAGAAATCCCAACAGATGTCGGGCTCGCCATCTTCCTCGGACCCCGAGGACTCGCAGGTCAAGTCGGCCGTCAGTCGGTCCCAGGGTGACCGCACACGATACCCCAGAGGGTTTGGACTCGCCTCTATGAAAGTGCTCACCGAAGCGGAGTCACTTGGTGGGTCGAGGCCGAATCCAAAAGACACGAGATGGGAATCGGTCGGTACCTTTCGGTCGATGGTCGGTGACGAGGTCGTGTCTGGGACTGACTGCACCATTATCTCGGGTACGAGGGTGACGCCCAGCAAGTCCTTCGCGAGCGTGCTGGCGTCGTGCGTTTGCTTGAGATCGGCGTGTTGCGGGGAGGCGGCGCTCGTCTTCGTCTCAGACGCGAGATCGATGCCCGACGCGCCCTCCGTTGGGGCGCCGGCGCCGTCGACTCGCTCGACAGCCAACGAGGTGCTGCTTCCCGCTTGGCCTTGGTTGCCCTGCCTCCTCCTCCGTCAGCGGGGGAGGGGATGGGACAAGCCCGAATGTCGTCCTTCCACCACGTGGGGAAGGCGTCGTCAATTTCCCCGCCGGCGAGCGGGTTGTCGACCGCCATTGTCGCTGTCGCGCGGCGAGGGAAGGAGTATCATGTCGTAGCTGCCGTCGAGGGACATGAACTCGAGATTCCCGAAACGGAGCACCGTCCCGGGCTGGAAAGGTTGCTGGAGACTGCCCATCTGGAGCTTGACGGGAAGCTGTTCGTCAACACGCAGCAGGCCCCTACCTGGCGCGCCAACTGTCGGTGTTTCGAAACCCAGGGGGTCCCTGGACCGACGAGTGAATTGTCGCCGCGTGCCCCAGCCCAGATGGGTCGACGCAAGGCGGAACACGAAGGGGGAAAGGAGGTAGCCGGAGGGAGGCAGGCGTAAGAGAGTGTGGATCCCGCGGCCTTCGTGTTAGCCCAGCGCCTGAGTCGGTTGCGCTTGCAGTAGGGGGATGCAAGCGTCCACGCGGGAGTGGGAGCGAGAGGCCTTGAGCGAGCGCCGTCCCGTCCTTCCCCGCGCGGGCCAACCCTCTGTAAGAGGGCCCTGGTCCTTCCTTTTATAGGCGTAAGGAGAGGATCCAGGTGTACAATGGGGGGTGTAGCAGAGTGCTACGTGTCTAGCGAAGGAGAGCTACTGCCCTAAGTACATGCCATCGTGGCAGCCGGAGGGGTTTTGGCACCCGGTTCGTGTGTTGTCGTGGCCGTCGGAGGAGCGCTGGAGCCTGGCGAGAGGGGCAGCTGTCGGGGATGTCGAGTCCTTGCCGATGTCCTCTTGCTTCCGTAAGGGGGCCGAGAGCCACCGTCGTCACGGAGTGTGCGGGGCGCCATCATTGCCTATCTGGCGGAGCGAGCCAGATGGGACGCCGGTCTTGTTCCCCGTAGCCTGAGTCAGCTCGGGGTAGGGTAATGATGGCGCCTCCTATCGACGTGGTCGGTCCGCGCCCTAGGCTGGTCGAGGTGGAGGCCCCTCCGAGGTCGAGGTTGAGTCTGTCTTCCGTGGCCGTGGTCGAGTCCGAGCCCCTGGGTCGAGCGAGGCGGAGACCGTCGGCTGAGGCCAGGGCTGAGTCCGAGCCCTGGGGTCGGGCGAAGCGGAGTCCGTCTTCTTCTGGGGTTGAGCCCGAGTCCGAGCCCTGGGGTCGGGCGAGGCGGAGTTCGTCGTCTTCCGGGGCTAAGCCTGAGTCCGAGCCCTGGGTCGGGCGGAGCGGAGTTCGCCGTCTTCTGGGGCTGAGCCCGAGTCCGAGCCCTAGGTCGGGCGGAGCGGAGTTCGCCGTCTTCCGGGGCTGGGCCCGAGTCCAAGCCCTGGGTCGGGCGGAGCGGAGTTCGCCGTCTTCCGGGGCCGAGCCCGAGTCCGAGCCCTGGGCGGGCGGAGCGGAGTTCGCCGTCTTCCGGGGCTGAGCCCGTGTCCGAGCCCTGGGTCGGGCGGAGCGGAGTTCACCGTCTTCTGGGGCCGATCCCGAGTCCGAGCCCTAGGGTCGGGCGAGGCGGAGTTTCTTATGACGCTCGAGGCCGGCCTTGGCTGCTGTCAGCCTAACTCTATCGGGTGGCTCAGCAGTTGAAGCGGCGCAGGCGGCGCTGTCCTCTTGTCAGACCGATCGGTAGAGCGGCGAAGTGACTGCGGTCACTTCGGCCCTGTCGACTGGAGGGCGTGCGTCAGGATAAAGGTGTTAGGCCACCTTCGCATTAAATGCCCCTGCGATTTGGTCGGTCAGCGTGGCGATGTGGCCAAGGTTGCTTCTCGGTGAAGACTGGGCCTCGGGCTAGCCGATAGTGTGCCCGTTGCTGGAGGGGGGTCCTCGGGCGAGACGTAGGTTCTCCGGGGTCGGCTTCCCTTGCCCGAGGCTAGGCTCGGGCGAGGCACGATCATGTCCCTTGAATGGACCGATCCTTGGCTTAATCGCACCCATCAGGCCTTTGCAGCTTTGTGCTGATGGGGGTTACCAGCTGAGATTTAGGGGCCTTGAGGGTACCCCTAATTATGGTCCCTGACAACATTGGTGTTGGATTGTGTGTTGGTATAAAATGTTTTGGTTATATGTCGTAGCAAAGTTGCCTTCATGTTTTGGTAAGCAAACATGTTGTGTTGCTTAATGTGATGAGTAAATTGGAAATACATGGGATGCGAGGATTTAATTAGTGCACGTATGTGTGTGTGCTGTGGTGTGATATGGTAGTTGTGGCGTGAGATATTTATTTGAGGTGTGCGGGTATATGCCGTAATATGGTTATACTCGCGGCAAGAAAAGATGTATGCATTGTGTAACACGACGTTTAGGTTGCTATTATATAATCGTGTGAAGGATGCTCGTGATGGTTGTGTGATTAAGGAGTGGTGTAGTGGTAAAGCGAGAAGTAAGTTTAATATTTGTAAAAACGATTAGTTGATAGCATCTGTCGGTGTCGACATGCTTTCTGTTGTATGGCGGGTCGATGCCTTGCCTTGTCAAATATTGCATTCCATGCCCCTTTGGATAAATAAATGTCTTGTTGATCGATTAGAGGTCTTATACGTGTGTTATCGCAGCCCAATAATTATTGGAGGCAAGTAGCGTGCACAAGTCGGTCCTTGTTAAAATTGAAGAACAATCCGCTAAGATCTACACATAAGTGCTTTAGGTCCTTCAGTAGCCAGTAAGTCTTATGGAGTTTATGCCAGGTTTTAATGTCTCTATATTAGACCCCAACGAGGTGCTATTTTAGGTGACTTGTGTGTTATCCATTTTAAGTTAGAAATGTTTAAGAGAAGCTAATTAATCTGCTCCCACCCATGTTTTGAGTCGCAATGTATAAAATGGGTTGAATGAACTTGAGATGTATTACAATAGCTGTGTGTCGTGCCGGTCATCCAAAAATGGCGAAAGGTGGTGTGTGATGGTAATTGGGAAATAGTCACGTCATTAGCCAACTCATGTCAGGTAGGAGTTGATTGTGTTAAGTGATTGTTATATATGTTGTGTCACGAATTATGATAATAATAGGCAAGCCGACGTGTATGCTGTCTAGCGGGCTGTGTCGTTGCTCTAGCTAGCTGACTTGTTAGATGGCTTTAGTTAAGCTCGTAGTCCCGATGAATTGCTTGTTGTAGTCTAGATGCGCATGGTGATGATCGCGGGTAAAAATCTGTAGTGCTCATGTGGTGTCTAAACTAAAATGCGGACTAGTGGGTGAAAAGCGCTTCGATATAAATATATGCCGGATTTGATGATTGTGGTGAATGCGTTTGTTAAATGAATGTGGTAATTTTAGTGCACTAAATGATTTGGATAAAATTTGTAAGTCTACTTGCTAGTCCTCATTTAATTAATTTAACTCTAAAAATGTCAAAGTGTTATAATAATTCAAGTCTCTAGAACGCGACAATTCTTGAATTGTATAGAAGCTGAAATTTATTGATTGCTGTTTTGGACTGCACGCGCTGTTTCTGTCGTGCTGTATGTTTGAGGAACTAAATCATGTTTTCTGTAGAAAAGTCATATAGAAGAGATGTAAATAACCTTATTATCTTGCTTGTACTAAAATTTGACAGCCATAAACCTGATCGTTTAGGAGTTGTGCTTTTCACAAGCCCAGCACCTGAATCTGTCGAATTTCTGAACAGATTTCAGAAATTGCAATGGTTGCTTAGGTTAATGTTGAAATTAGTTATTGGTGGTCACAAGAAAGTTGTAGATAACTCTATTATCTTACTTGTGTTAAAATTCGACAGCCATAGGTCTGACAGTTTAGGAGTTATGCTTTTTACAAACTCAGTAACTGAATCTGTCCAATTTCTGTACAGATTTCAGAGACTGCACAGTTTGCTTAAGTTAATGTTTGAATCAGTCCTTGTAGATTATAAGAAAGTTGTAGATGCTTTTCTTATCTTACTTGTGTTAAAATTTCATAACTAAAGGCCTGACGGTTTAAGAGTTATGAATTTTACAACTTGGTTGCTGTGTTCTGTCCACTGACAGAACAGATTTCGAAAACTGAATTGTTTGATTCAGTTCAACATAGAATCAATTCTTGGTGATTATAAAAGTTATGTAGTGTTTTTGACAAGCTTTCCAAAAAGTCTTAGATCACTCTTTTTGGTGATCTGAAGATTAAGTTATGGATGTTTAAAGTCTGAAGACTGAATCTGTCCAATTCTGGACAGCAAAGCCTTCTAGTGTCTTTTGTCCTTAGTTAAATATTGAATCACCTTGAGATATTTATAAATGATATGTAGACAATGTTGTTACCTTTCCAGAAATTCTAGGATCACCTTGTTTGGATGTCTGAATCTGTAGTTGTGAATTTTTGAAGTTGCAAGTATGAATCTGTCCAAATCTGGACAGAACTGTTGTGTTAGCACTGTTTGACCTTGCTAAGTGTTTAATCATGTTGTGATGACAATACCAAAGTTGTAGAGCACCTTTTAAGCTTTCCAAAAAGTCCTAGTTTGATATTTTTGGATTAATATTTGAAGAGTTATGATTAAAACAAGTGACTGCTGTATTGCTGTCCAAAAATTCTGCTAGTGCCTATTTGATTGTTAGTTCACCCTTTTGGCTAAAAAATGGTTGGTTAGCACTAAATTAATATAGACTTGCCATGATTAAGCTAGTGATGACATGTGTGCCTTGTTTTATATGGTTCCTTCTCTAGTTGGTTGTGATATAGGAGTTTCCATAGCCCTTGATGCATAGGTCCTATGTTAAATCGGTGTTTGAGATGCTTTTGTGTGATAAATAGGAGAACTAATGAAAAGCCTATCCAAACAAACAAAATGCGCGTACTTGTGATGTCGTAGTTGTGTTGCGTAAATAAATAAAAGGTTGTCGTCTTTTTAATGGTGTTAATGTTGAACGCCGATAACGTATGAATAGCTAGCGCTTGCGTGTAGTCGTTGCAGTGTCTTACTAATTAGTGTTTGGTTCGCTATCATGTATTGAGATATCTTGTGATATTTTTCATTATATTCATACATATGCATCTTGCATCTCTTTTAGGACCAAGAGACGATGATCGTGCACGTGATATGGTGCCAACCACAGGATGCCGTTGGTGGACGACCCAAGGAAGGATGGACATAACCAGTGGATGCTCGCCAAGCGAGTACCTCCCCCAGCAAACACTACCTAAGTGTTAAATTAAAGGCAAGCCCCGGTTTATGCATAACCTATTAATTATGCTATTTTACTACATTTATTGTTTGTAGGATTGAATGTGCACTTAAGTGTAGGAGTTGTTTGAAACCTTATTTGCATGATCTCAGGAATCCTTTTGAGATGGATACTAGTATGCTAGGTCGAGTAGCTGCTTTACTAATTAGGGATCTCGGTAGAAGTCGAGTGATTTTTCTAGCACTCGCGCGAGGTCAGGAAAATTGGTTGTATCCACTTTCTTATCATAATGATACTGGTTGGTGGACAACAATCCATGGGGATTGGTTGTCCACGGGAGGAAAATTTGAATAAGGATTAACATGCGGATACATGTGTCAAGCGTTTGAACGTACTAAGCACATGCCGAGAAATATGGTAAATCGGTAAGCCTAGTACCTGAGTGAACCTGGCAGTGGACATATCCCCTCATGCGACCTGAGACGAGGTCTCCCATTCCGGTTATGGTGGGTACAAGTGCAGTCACTGCACGACGGCAGTCGGGGTCAGTGAGGCATTGTACGCCAAGGCGGTGAGCCCTGATCTGCTGACGGGGAATCGATGGGGATGATTGATATGTGTGGGGACGGAGTGCCCCTACATGTCGTGTGTTTAGGTTTACCTTGCAAGGATAAAAACTCGATTCGAATTGTCTACTTCTCGCAGCTAATGAGACTGCTTGATCCATTGTACTGCATTGAGTAACAAGTGGAAACAAGATGAGTTGATATAAGATGTTGGTTGTTAAAATTGTTTGCTACTATGTATGAATAGATAGTACACATTTAGCCTTAAGAGAGTCACACTTAAATTGGCAAAGTTAAAACTTGACTTAGAAACTCAGCTAGTGCTTTTGGCAACCAAACCTCACAGCCAAACAGCTGCATGTCTAGAGGTAGAGGAGTAGACTCCTCACACCGGGTAAGTCTAGCTGAGTATTAGTATACTCAGCCTTGCTTGTGGCATAATTTTTGCAGGTACCTCCTTGTTTTGGTTGATGGTGTGACTTGGCCTTCATCCCTTCCACCGGGATAGACGGTCGAGAGGGTTACTGCTTCCGCAGGAGAGGACCAGGAGGAGTAGCGTGGCCAGGCTTCGCCATGTTGCTCGGTTCTTCTCCGTTAGTTATTTCCGCTGCATTAAAAATTTTGGTTATTATTTCTGAAACTCCGATAATGTAATCACTAATGATACTTATTAAATTTGTGGTATTATGTTTTATTGTATTTCTCTGTGCCTCACCTTCGTGTGAGCTAGTGGTATTCGATCCTGGTAAGTGGCTTTATCGGACTAGATCCAAGGGACTGACGGGTTATTCCGGTTTAAGTGTGTTGTTGCCCTTAAGGGTGCGACTTGGGCACTTAATCTGGAATAATTCGGGCGGTTCCGCCATAGCTGGTATCGGAGCGAATACCAGTACAGAGAAGTCAATAAGTCATGATTACCAACCTTTTCAAAAGTAAAACTTGCTTAGAAACCCAGTGTAACACCCCTGGTGTTACTGCAACTAAAACTTGAGCATGGCATCATAAGCATTGACATTGCATATGTTTGATACACCTAGAGTGCATTCACTAGGTAAAAATTTCAATCAAGTGTATTGTTTCTGGTGTTTTGCAAATAGGACCCTGGATAGGGGACCTAACCCTAAATCAGGCTCAAAGGGGCAAAACTTAACCCAAGTTGAGAAAACCTAAAGACTTTAGGGAAATAGTTATAAAATATCCCCAAAACTAAAGTTGAATCATTTTTATACCCCTAGGATACCAGAAACCCTAAATAGAACCCTGGAAAACCCTAAAACTAAACCCTAGGGGCCTGTGTGCAAAATTAGTCCACTTTTGGACTAAAGTGCAAAAACCAAGTCAAATATGTTTCTTAAGCCCTTTGGTTCACAAATGTGTGGACTTGAAAGCCAAATGTTGAGTTTTGGACTTAAATGCAAAATGGACCTCAATTAGGTCCTATTCAAAGTCTGAAATTTCAGAGTTTTGGCTCAACTTTGGAGCCCTGTATCTTTTAAAATATAGGGTTTTTGCCCAAAGTGACCACAACAAGTTTGTAGACCAATTAAAGGAGAACAATTTTGCTGAAGAGAGCAAGCCATGTTCTTGTGAGAAATTTAGAGATAAGTAAGCCCAAAGTTGTACTGTCAGGCTGGTGGAATTCTGAAATTCAGAACTTCAGTGAAACAGAGCTAACTTTGGACTTGGATTTAAACATGATCCAGTGCAAGTTTGGGTATGATTCCCATAACAAATTTGTAGATGGTATATTACTCTACAAATTTGCTGCAGAGTGTGGATCACGTTGCCATAGAAAATCTGGAGAAAAAGAGCTCTGAAGTTGCTCTGTCAGGCATGTATCAAGAAACTGAAACTGAACTTCTGATGGTACAGTAACCCGAGTGGATTAGAACGCCAGCATAGCCTGCTCGCCGCCGGCGACCCTCTCTGCGCTAAGATTTGCGCCGCTGTCGTCTCAATTCGTGCTCAGGATGACTTGATAAGCGCTCGGAGCGCACCGCCGGGGACAAGCCCGGCCATTAAAGAATCCCGGCCACCGTACAAGGTTCCCCGCGGTAGAACCCGATAAGCTCGCCGGTAACCGCCGCCTCCCGGCCATGCGCCGCGTGGCCTAGCCGTTCTACAGCACCGCCGTGACACCTTAAGGCTGTCCCATCGTCGCCGGGGAGCCTACCACGCCGCGGGACACGAATTCACCGCGCCCGCCTTCTTCTTCATTTCCGGCCGCCGCGCGTCCTCCCCGAATTCACTGGCCACCGCCTTGCCCTCCTATAAGTTGAGCCCGTGACCAGCTCCGTAGGGTCATCAGCTAACCAGCCACCGCCAATTAGCCACAATCGTTCGCCGGAGCTCGGGAATTTCGCGTTCGCCCCAAATCGGGTTTCCGCCACCGTAGAATCAAGCTCACCGCGGCCAGCCCTTTCTAGGTCAGTTCATCCCTCCCTTTCCTTCGTTCAAGCTTTCTCATGCATCTGCGATGCTTACTGACCCGTCCAATTGGGCTAGGAGTTCCCTGACCATCGGGAACGCATGGGTCTTGGGTTCATCCGCGCGCTCTCCGTGGCCAGACCAAAGTAGTTCACCATTCGTGCAATTGGGTTGGGGAAAATACTCGAGGTAGATCCAATTTGGGGTCTGTTGCTCGGAGAATCCAGCCGTGGCCCCAATCGACCGGTACAGGTGCTCGCCGGAGTGCTCCCCGCGCTGCCGTCGTCATGGACTTGGGCGTGCAAAGAATTAGAAATCCAAGGGGCTCGGTGTAAAGCGTTAGAGACCCGTAGGAATAGTGGCTGAACCCGTTCACAGTTAGATAAAAACGCGAGGACCCCGGTGCAATTCTGCCATCGCGCGCGGGCACACGCGCGCGCTTTCCTCGTTGAATTGGGCCGCTGGGCTGAAATGAGCCCAGTACTATTCCCTGGTTTTCCTTTTTCTTTTATTTCCAGAGCCAAAACAATTATAAAAAAATGTAGAAAAATGGTAAAATTGTGAAACCAATTTTCCTAGGTTTCTTATTTTCCCTAGAATTTAATAAAAATAGTTTTGTGATTTTTAGGTTAAATAAGGAATTTTAAGGCATTTAAAGTAGTTAAAAGTAGTAGTTTTGGATTTTTAAAAGATAAATGGTAATCCCAAAAATGCTCAAAATTTTTATATGAGTTCCTCATATTATTTAGAAGCCTTGGGTAGAATTTGGGTTGATTTGGACCTTGTTTGATCACCAAACCCCAAAACACCCCCCTGCCTTTTGAACTCCTTTACTGACTCCGGAAACCCTAAGTTCTCGGAGTTCCGTGAAGGAAAGTTGTATTCAAGACTTAGATAATAAGTTTATATTATCTTTGCACCCTCATGAGCATCCCATGGCATCCATTCTTATACATATGTATGATTATGATTAGAACGTGAAGAAGAAGTGGAAGTCACCGAAGAAAGGACACCACCACCCTCGGATTCTCAAGCAGGCAACTGCTTCTACTTTGATATTTGCGGATCCGAGCCAGACTCACCTGTTAACAAAGGCAAGCCCTGGTGCATGCAACCCTTTTCCTTGTGTTTTTAAATACTTTTTGCACACTTTAAGTCAAGTGAAATGTGCATTAAGTTCATAGGAATTGCTTGGAACCCTTTGATGCATTGCTTTCCTTGATATCCACACCTTTATAGATACTTCTGGTGAAGTATCAAAATTTGATTTACAAAAATGCTTAGCCCTACTTAGATCTTGTGGATAGAGGTTGTCTTTTGCTATACTGCCTAGCTCAGGGGTTATCCTGAGAAAAGATGACTTCTACCTGCAAGAATACTTTCATTGAGAGCGTGGTGGGATCATACTGCAAAGTTCCCTGTGATGCTCTTTTCATCCTAAGGAACAGAAACAATCCTAAGGATGGAAGTACTTAAATCGAAACTTGGGTTAGGAACAGGTGATATTCTACCCAGGTTGATTAAGGATTGAATGTGTATGTAGGCGTGCTGATCGAGGACCCTTTAATTGGTCACATGCCTCGTCATGGGTAAGCCTTGCCTCGGGCAGACTAAGGCCAGAATAAGATAACACGAAATGGGCGTGGAGCGGTGGCGGGAGTAGCGTGTACCCATCGTGGCAAGAGGCTGGACGGTGGTGTATCTGTGCTCTCGGTTTGCGTGAACCTGATCTGGTCTTAAGAACCCCGGTGGCGGGTTGACATATGCAAGGGTTAAGTGCTACATATGTCGTGTGATTGGAGATCCTCAGCTGAGTATAATCGATTCGGATCGCCGTACCTTCGCGGTTATGAAGACTTGGTCACTTCCCTGCAACCTAAAGTCAAGATGTGAACATTATGGATAAAAATGAGGTTGTACTGGTGAAATGATGAAATTAGACTAGAGGCAAACAGAGTCTATTAATACTTAATTCGGCATTAAAATATTGAAAGTAAGGACTCACTTTAGTAAGCTATTTCTGCAACAGTATCTAAGTTGATTTCTGCTAAAGCCTCTCCTTGAGTCCTATTTATCCAGCATACCCTTGAGAGTCTTTTCCTTAGTCGGGTAAGACTTGCTGAGTAATTCCATACGCAGGGTTTATTCCCTCGTTGTTTTTAGGTGAGGAAGCAGCAGATTTCTGTTGCTTCTGTACCAAGGTGGTTCCTAATGAAGATAAGCAAGAGTGATGCGCAGGAGGAAAGGATCCTCCATTAAGACTTTTTGTATGATAACTGTCGGGAGGAGTTTTTGCCTCCCTTGGTATGTATAATAATATTACTCTGCACTCGTTTATATTCCTAGTCTGTAATAAACAATTCGATCTTACTTTTTAATAAATGTAAGTTCATGTAATCGCTTCCGCATATCTATATCTCCGATGTTCTGTAATGTCTGCAAGACGGGTGAGACGTTCCTGGAATGGTAAGGAAAGATACCGAGCTTGTCAAGTAGTTCAGGGGCACCTACAGGGTTGTCTGAGGTCCGTTGGACAAGGACAACTGTAGGTGGGCCTAATTACTTGGGAGGTTCCGCCACAGCTGGTATCGGAGCGTAGCCCTTCTTGATAGATATTATGTGGCATTTTCAAAAGGATTTTCTAAGACTTATCTATAGAATTGCTTCTCTTCTTACCTAAGTATTTCTGAAGAGTTTATTTCAAAGACCAGATAGGAAGAGTGCAATGTATAGAAGGTTGAATCAACTGAAGTTGATTCTGTACTTATTCATGCATCATGCTAAGAATTGTACTAATAAATTTTCCCCCTTAGCAAATGCCGCCACGTACAAGGAAAACGGCACGTAAGCATACTGGACCCATCGGTGTGCCTCGGCATCAACTTGCCCCACGGGAGCAAGACAGCAGTAGCGGGAGCAACAATCCTATTGGTGATCTCGAAGCTCGCGTGAATCAACTCCAAGCAGAGTTACAGCGCAGGACTAATTTATGGGTTGCGGACAGTGACCGAATAAATGATTTAAGAAGTTACATCCGCACCCTGCAAGATCAACTAGCTGACCGAGATTTGGCGCTTGACTGGGCAGTACAATCTCGCTCAGTAGCTTTAGCTAAGGAAGCGAAGGCTCGAGCACGAGTCAACGAACTTAGCATCGCTATTGACAACTTGCAGGTATATTGCAATACTTTACATGAAGAAGTTCATGTACTGTATTCACAATTACACCCAAATGTCCCTGCGGATCCCGTCAGGTCTGAAGCCGGACCCTCGCATACTGCGGGAGAAGCGCTTGGTGGGGAGTTAGACCTTTTTAGGCCCCCTCCTTCTTTGAGGCTGGTCAACGTATGGTCTCCCACCCCTGACGATGAAGCTACCAAGAACAATCAAAAGCAGGAGTAGTAGTGTAGCTTGTAGAAGTTGAAGTAGTATGTTGTATAATAGGATGAACTATTGTATAATGGGTAATGTATCCTGTTATGTAATATCGAGTCTGTATCATTACTTTTTATAGTAATGTAAAATGGAAGGTTTCTCTGGCATATTATGTTTACTTTAAATGTTCTTTTCCTCAGATGCCTACCAGGACTCGAGGATAGGACGCAGCAGGAACTTCTGGGGGAAGGGATGTTACCCCAAATCCACCTCCGGTTCCTCCCACATTGGCCGAGGCGATTGCCGCCTTGGTAAACGCGACTACGGACAATACCCGCTTTCTTAGGGAAATGGCGGGTCAACAACTCCAGCAGCAGGCAGGAAGGGGTTATCAACAAGGCCCCCGTGAAACCACCTATCTGGATTTCTCTGAAACTCGTCCACCCCTATTCGTCAAGGCTGAGGACCCGTTAGAAGCTGATGAGTGGATACGGGTTATGGAACAAAAGTTTGGTCTTCTCCGTTGTTCAGAGACGCAGAAGCCGTTATTCGCAGCACAACAATTACATGGCCCTGCCAGTACCTGGTGGGGAAATTTTGTGGCCATTCAACCTGCCAACCATCAAGTCACCTGGGAAGAGTTTAAAGCAGCCTTCCGTGAGCACTACATACCCGAAGGTGTGCTGCATATGAAACAAGAAGAATTCATGAAGCTGAAACAAGGAGGAGATACCGTCAATCAGTATCTCAACAAGTTTAATCACCTGTCGCAGTATGCCATCGACCAGGTGAATACTGATTTAAAGAAGAAGAACTGCTTTATGAGGGGTCTAAATGACCGGTTGCAAAGAAAGATGGCCACATGTATAGATCTCACGTATGGAAAGGCTGTCAGCACAGCCTTATCTGTTGAAGCAAAATACGCAAGTTCTGGGAAGAGCAAGGGATTCGGTGGTGAGAGGCCTAATCAGGGCCAGGCGAAAAGGCAACGGTTTGTAATCCGGCCTTCTAGCCAAAATCACACTTTTTCTCGTCCACCCTCATTCCCTTTTAAGCAGCCAATCATTATTCGCCCCAACAATACCCCCACTACCCCAAATCAGCCGGGTGCCCCGGGCACTCGATTCCCTGCCTTGCCCAGCTCTTCAACCGGGTGTTTCAATTGCGGCAAGTCGGGACATTTCATCAAAGACTGCCCATATCCCAAGCAAAATCAATCAAATGCTCATCAAGGATCTGGGAAATCAGCTCAGCCTAAGGGAAATACTGTGGGGAAGAATACAAAGAAGACGGGGTGTGTATACTACACCCAAGTGGCCACTACACTGGAAGGAGAGCCGGTGATGATGGGTACGTTTCCCGTGGCCAGTCACCCTGCAATTATTCTTTTTGATTCTGGTGCTTCGCATACATTCATTAGCAAGAAATTTGTGGAGCAACATCACATTGCATGCCATGAATCAAAAGAGGGATTTAAAATTCATTCACCTGGGGGACACATTTTTACTCGAGAAGTGGCCTATGAAGTGCCAGTAACAATGGCCGGACGGAACTTTCCTGCTAACATGATTGTTCTGAAAGGCCAGGATATAGATGTAATTTTGGGTATGAATTGGTTAACCCAATACAAGGCAATTCTCAACACTGAACTCAGAACCGTCAGGTTGAGCTATAATCAAGAAGAGATTCTTTTGTCTCTCCCCGTAACCAATCCAGCCAAAGCTTCTGGTAGAGTATATGAAGCCATTGTACCGGAAATCAAGGATATTCCGGTAGTATGTGAGTTTCCAGATGTATTTCCGGAAGATTTGCCTGGACTGCCCCCTGAAAGAGATGTAGAATTTGTAATTGAGCTAAAGCCCGGTACAGCTCCCATCTCCCGAAGATCGTACCATATGCCCCCTATTGAGTTGGCGGAATTGAAGATTCAATTACAAGATCTACTGAATAAGGGATTCATCCGGCCAAGCTCGTCTCCATGGGGTTGCCCCGCCATTTTTGTTAAGAAGAAGGATCAAACCTTTCGAATGTGCGTGGATTATCGACCCCTGAATGAGGTCACCATCAAGAACAAGTACCCTCTTCCAAGGATCGACATCTTATTTGATCAACTGACTGGGGCGAGGGTATTTTCCAAAATTGATCTCAGGTCGGGCTATCACCAAATCCGTATTCGGCCCGAGGATATACCGAAGACCGCGTTTACTACGCGGTATGGTTTAATTGAGTATTTGGTAATGTCTTTTGGGCTAACAAATGCTCCTGCCCACTTCACCTATTTGATGAACTCGGTGTTCATGCCCGAGTTGGACAAGTTCGTGGTGGTCTTCATCGACAATATCTTGATATATTCTAAAAATGAAGAGGAGCATGCTCAGCATCTACGGATTGTATTGACGCGCCTGAGGGAACATCAGCTGTATGCCAAGTTCAGCAAGTGCGCGTTCTGGCTGGAGGAAATTCAATTTTTGGGGAACGTGTTATCGGCCAAAGGAATTGCGGTAGATCCTAGCAAGGTCAAAGATATTCTGGAGTGGAAACCCCCAACCACTGTTCATCAAGTCCGGAGTTTTCTTGGACTAGCTGGATATTATCGCAGATTCATACCAGATTTTTCTAAGCTTGTGAAGCCAATCACAAGTTTATTGAAGAATGACATTAAGTTCAATTGGTCTTCTAAGTGTAATGAAGCCTTTGAGCAATTGAAGACATTATTAACCACTGCTCCGGTATTGGCCCAACCGGACATCACTAAGCCTTTTGATGTATATTGTGATGCGTCAGGCAGTGGACTCGGCTGTGTACTAATGCAAGAGGGCCGAGTAATTGCATATGCTTCAAGGCAGTTGCGCCGACATGAGGAGCATTACCCCACTCATGATCTGGAGCTAGCTGCTGTGGTTCATGCCCTAAAAATTTGGCGTCATTATCTGCTGGGAAATGTCTGTCACATATATACAGACCATAAAAGTTTGAAGTACATCTTCACCCAGTCAGAATTAAATATGAGGCAAAGACGATGGCTTGAGCTTATTAAGGACAATGAACTGGAGATCCATTATCACCCAGGCAAGGCCAATGTGGTTGTAACACCCCTGGTGTTTATATTCCGCTCGACAACAAGTACGGATTTAAGCACGTAATCAGTGGATAGAACGGATGTTAAATTTTAAACATCTTCGTCGATCGCGATTTTTTATATCGCATCGGTGTCATCTGCCGCGAGTGCGACGTCGTTTATTTTTATCCATCCGGGCTCTTCCGAAATTTTCACAATGTTCGGAACATAGTCGTTCCAAAAATCGGTGCGTCCGATGATTATTTAAAATTCATCGCTCGCACGAATACGAATTCGGAAGCTCGATTTATTCGGATAATTTTTATCCCGGGTAAATTAATTTGAACTCGGCGGCTAAAATACTCGGTGCAAAATAATCCGAATCGTGCGTCGTCTGAGTGAAATCGTGTGCGAGGATATAATTTAATTTATTCCTCGGCACACTGTTTGGCGACGAAATCGCGTATACATTTGCGGCTCTGGTTTCGGCTAATCACGCGGAGTAGATTAAAATACCAAAGCCGAACTCGTTGCAAATTGGTCCGTTTACATCGTGACCGGAACAGTCACGAAAATTACCCAACAAGATTTGGACAGAACCATCTCAACTATGTTTGGGTGACGGATAAATTTTAATCTGAGTTTGACCAAACCGATGTTGTCCTAAATATTAAATATTTAGATAGCAGGCGAAATTCATTTAGGTTCAACTAAATAAAACCGTGTCACAATTACTGTCTACTTCATATACATCGCTAAAAGAATCGTGATCCAAAATATCTACGATTTTCGGAAAAAAATAAAGAAAGAAATTAAAAAAAAACCATCGTCGTTCTCATCCTTTCCTAGCCTGTAGCCTCTCTGCTGATATTTCTTCACGGTCGTCCTCATCTACGGCCGCCGCTCACCGCCGGACCGCCCAGCTGCCCCTGTTTTTTTATATATACGCGCGAGCGCTCGTCATCTCTGCCGCGCCCGCTGCTGGCTTTCCTGCTGCACGCAACCCTTCTTCCTCCTCCAACTCCGGTCGGCCAAGAGCCCAGCTGCCCCTTGCTTCTCTCCCTCCATCTCCAACAGCGCCCTGTCGAAGCCCCTCCATGGCGCCGTTCTTTCCTGTGCTTGAGCTCCGTCGTCCTCAGCCATGGTGCTCTGCGCGTTGAGCTCGGCTTCTATTCCTCTGCACCCTGCTCCTGCTCCTCGAGCTCGCCCTGCGCTCGGCTTCTTCTCCATGGATTCCCCAGCCATGCACTTCAGCTGGCTCCCTCTCTATTCGCGGCGCCCCGCTCAGATCCCGTCTACTTCACTGCGTCGCCGTCCGACTTGAGTTCGTCCTGGTGGCCGTTGATTGGGAGCAGACTCGGCCACGCCCCTACACCTCCCATCGCCGGTGATGGCTGCCGCGAGTGTCCTTTCCTTTTCCCCATCCTCGCCGTGGCCCTCTGCTCGATTCGCTAGAGCTCATCCGTGCTCCACTTCCATGGCTGCTGTCTTCAAGGACATCTTCCTTTGGTCTAGAGTCTTGCTGCGCTGCTGGCATCTCCAAATCCATTGCGAGCTCGCAAGACCTCTGCCTCACCGTCGTCCATGGATGCCGTGCCGCGCCATCATCGCTTCCTGTCGCGAGCTCGATCCCCGTTGTCATCGCTTCACCGTGCTCGCTGGCCGCGCATCCCAGCAGCTCCCTGCTCGTGGTCGCAAGCGCTCGAGGTGGAAGGACAAAATTAGATGAAGAAGAAAGTGAAGTTCAGCGTAATGCTCACTTAGTGCTCGACAAAAAGCCCAAACGAATCGTCATGCCATCGTCTTCGTCGAATGGAAATCGTCGTGCCGACACGTCGACGTCGTCGCTCGTCTCCTCTCGGGGTCTTCAACAACATTGAATATCCCTCTTTGGTGCTTGTCGTCGATCCGTCGCCTAGCCTCGATACTGGCTCCTACGTGACGTCTCTGAATTGGGATCGCGTGGATAAAAGAATCCCAAAGAAAGATGTCCAAAGATTTGATGGTAGTTCGTGTGGCCCCTGCCAAACGCTCGACAAATTATTTGAATCGGAAAATCATTACTGATCTCGCGGATTCGAGTCAGCTGTTGGAATGGTAAGTTGATTCGTTATTCCAGTCGACTAGGTATAATATTTATTTCATTGCCTGAGTCGTTTACGGTGATTTGATCGGTAGTCGTACATGTTGTTGATCCCTTGCTTTACAATAGTTATTATGTTCTATGTGGTTTGCTTGGGTTATTAGTTTCGAGTAATTTAATATTAGTACGGTATTTAACATGTAATCGATGAAAAACCCGGATTCGTATTCGTTAATCAATGTAGTGAATCTGAGATAAATTTATTATTGGCGTGCAAATTTATTAGCCGAATTGTTAGATAGATTAAATAAATATGTGTGGTGCGAAATAAAATCAAATTAGTTCTTGGTAAGCAAAGTGGTATAATTTATAAAGCGAGGGATAAGATTAGCATTTAATTAATTAGCTAATAAGTTGTGTAGGCTAATTGTATTTAATGTGTATAGTTTATTGTTCGTGATGTTTGCGTTAGGTTCGAGAAGCGTAATTATTGCGCTTAGTCATACATCGATAACTAGTATTTTTGTATAAAATTTTACAACGCCTCGTCGCTAGGTGTTTAAATCTGCTATCGCGTAACGCTATTTAGGTTTGTAATATTTCCGTCGATATGCATTCATGTGCATAATGCATTCCATTCAGGTACGTTAATTAATCGCAAGACAAGCCAAGTCGACCCCAAGCGCGGGCTAATCCGCAGGATGAAGCTGATGGACCAACCTGAAGATGGTTAAATCAAGCAAGTGCTCTGTCGAAGAATACTCGTCAAGCGGACGTCACCTAACAACACTAACCTAGTGTTACTCAGGCAAGCCCCGGTGCATGCAACCCCTTCCTTGTGTTTTCAAATAATTTTCGCACACTTTAAGTCTAGTGAAATGTGCATTAGGTTTATAGGAGTTGCTTGGAACCCTTTGATGCATTGCCTTCCTTGATATCCATACCTTTATAGATACTTCTGATGAAGTATCAAAATATGATTTACAAAATTGCTTAGCCTTGCTTAGAGGTAAATCTTGTGGATAGAGCTTGTCCTTTGCGTTGATGCCTAGCTCAGGGGTTATCCTGAGGAAGGATGGCTTCTACTTGCAAGGATATATTTTCATTGGGAGCATGGTGGGATCTTACTACAAAGTTCCCTGTGATGCTCTTTTCATCCTAAGGAACACAAACAATCCTAAGGATGGAAGTACTTAAATCGGGACTTGGGCTAGGAACAGGTGATGTTCTACCCAGGTTGATTAAGGATTGGATGTGTATGTAGGCTTGATGATCGAGGACCCTTTAACTGGTCACATGCCTCGTCATGGGTAAGCTTTGCCTCGGGCAGACTAAGGCCAGAATAAGATAACACAGAATGGGCGTGGAGCGGTGGCGAGAGTAGCGTGTACCCTCCGTGGCAAGAGGCTGGACGGTGGTGTATCTGTGCTCTCGGTTCGCGTGAACCTGATCTGGTCTTAAGAACCCCGGTGGCGGGTTGACATATGCAAGGGTTAAGTGCTACATATGTCGTGTGATTGGAGATCCTCAGCTGAGTATAATCGATTCGGATCGTCGTACCTTCGCGGTTATGAAGACTTGGTCACTGACCTACAACCTAAGTCAGGATGTGAACCTCATGAATAAAAATGATGTTGTATTGATGAGATGGAGAAATTAGACCAGATGCACACAGAGTCTATTAATATTTAATCTGGCGTTAAAATATTGAAAGTAAGGACTCACTTTAGTAAGCTATTTCTGCAAAAGTATCTAAGTTGATTCTTGCTAAAGCCTCTCCTTGATTCCCAAATCCAGCATACCCTTGAGAGTCTTTTCTTTAGTCGGGTAAGTCTTGCTGAGTAATTCCATACTCAGGGTTTTATTCCCTGTTGTTTTTCAGGTTTAGTTTTGTGCTGCTGATGATGGTGTTTAAGTGCCAGTGGGCTCGGCCTTCTTATAAGTCTAAGTAACCCTTCTATACTTCTTAATGAGGATGGTCCCTTGAGCTAGCATATATTTCAAACTTATACTTTTGCAATCACTCCGATAAAATAATATAAAATTTTTATAACCTGTAAAATTTGGTAACAAGATTTCCGCTGCAAAAATGTTGTGTGTGTGATTTGTGTTACTTAATCCCGCGGTTCTGGTTGTAAGTGGTTTATCCGATGTCCTTGGGGCAATCGGACGGATCCTGTTAAGTTATTTAGTGCACATGCATAGCCGTCTGAGGTCTTTGAGACAAGGACAGGTGCATGTGGGCCCAATAACTTAGGAGGTTCTGCCACAGGCTGGTATCGGAGCAGGATTAAGTATATACGGTCACATACTTATTTTTAAAACAAAGTTTTGGTTTTAGAAAACCTAGTTTCAACTAAACACATTGTTTAGTTTTGAAAAATAGTTTTAAAAGAAAACTATAATGCTAGCGACATCCTCTGTTAAGCCCTAAACTAAGGACTATCAGGTGGCTTAGTTGAAAACCATAACCGGGTGGATATTGCATACATGTGTATTGTTATTTTTAAAGGCCATTCAGTTTTGAATGGATCGACGCTCAAGGTAAGGTGAGATGTGAGAGCATGACCGAACAAACGTCGGTCTAGGGAAGAGTGTAAAAAGCGCTTGATTATATACATGTTCCACATATGTATATATGAAGGCTGCGATGTGGAGTATTTACTTTTCTGGGAATTCAGTACCCCATAGATGTATATGGGTATACAGACATGGGAATACTGAGAAGTGTAATGTACTTGTAACGACGCACCTACGCTCAGGTAAGAAGGTGAGTTACCATAATGAGTTGCCCTATGGTTAATGTGTGGCAACGGCGCCTATGCGTGGCTCGGCGCTTAATGATGAGCTAGCCTCCATATAGCAATATATGGAGTATAAACTGTGATAAACTGTCATGTGTGAATTGCATCATTGGGAATTGGGCTGTGATGGATTTTTCTGCAGGTACACTAACTTCGAAAACGTATGTGTAGTTGACGACTAGCAAAATACCGTGAGAATCGTAAGTATGCCACTGATATAGAACGTTATTGCCACATTATGTTGGCAAAACTTGTGAGGACGTATAGGACGAGCATGCATCCAGATTGTTGCATTATGTTTGTCACCTATACACCCAAAATGCTTCTCTCATCTTTATTCCAGTAACCATTGATTGTAGTTAATGTGGTGTAATGTTGTGTTATGAACTTCGATGAAATAGATGTCCTCCATTCTTTAGGTAATCTGTTTAGGTGTTATATGTATTTTGCCCTAGTGCTTGATGTGTCGATAGAAGGTTAGTGACTTGTTTTGCCTAAACCCAAAATTAGGCCATGTTCTTAGTTGGTGAACCATGACCTAAGGTTGATTTTTCCGTTATCCCTCCCTGACTAAACTCACACAAATAAATGCTTAGATAATTTCTTGTTGAACATAAAATGTACCCAAGCTTAAAACAAGAATCTCGAGTCTGTATTCTTGGCAATTAGTTTATAACTCTTTTATGGTCCTATTTCCAACCAAAACCATGCCTTTGCTTTGTTGGTGCAAGCTGATACCCCTAATTTCAGTTTGCTTCTTCTTGAGGATCCTACCGTTGTTTTATCAACCTAACTTAGGAAAGACATGTCCGACCATTTTCTTAAAGCGTGATGCCGTTGGTTTCCTCATGTCTCTCGAAGGCATACCCACTTAACCTTGTGATTGTTTTCCCTACGTATCTAGTCAGATACTAATCCTTGACTTGTAATCCATTTGATGGGCATAGAAATATGCTTGGGGCTGAATTAACAGTCTCCCATCGTACTTCTTTCATCAAGATTAGGTTATGGCCATGCCTTGTTCATTTCCTTGGGCCATAATCTCTTTGACTCTCTACTTGTAACCATTCTTACAGGTAGAGTATCTCCTTGTATATTGTCACCCTTGCCCAATTCATTTGTATTGTGTGAGATTTCTTATTGGTTATGTCTAATAATGGTGTTGTGACTAAAACTGATGGTGCCGCGACAAAATCGAGGGCCTCCTGTGGATGCATACACATGGTTGCGCTACTTGGCACGCGCTGGTATCACAGTTAGTAGTCATAATCCATTATGAGACTATATCGATATGTTATCTTTGCACAAATTATTCTTACCAAGTGAGATTCATTATTGGTGCCAGTTTTGTAGTGGTGTCACGATTAAGGACTTATGGTGCCGCAGCGAAACTAAGAGCCCCTTGTGAATGTACACGCAAGGTTATGCTGCTTGGCGCATGCTGGTATCGAGGTCTCTGCTCATGATCCATTGTGGAACTACACTAATATATTATCTTCTGTAGATCTCTTCCTTGAAACGATTTTGGTGTTGTTTGTCAAAAGTGACCAAGCAACATCTATCATCTCCGTTGGATCAAAAGGGCATACCACTTTCATGTGTAGTCTCTTTCCTTTTGATCTTGGTAGTGACTACTCATACAAATTCCCTTTGCATCCTTTGTGTAAAGGTGAAGCCTTGGAGCTTTTTAGTGTTGAGAAACAACTGATTAGCTCTCAAAATGGAGACCTGTTTCCCCTGCTACTGAGATGCAGGAGTTTGTTCATTCGCTCCCATATTGAATCCATGTATTCCTGAACCAAGTCAGTTCATCTCACCTGAAGAAATGGATGAACAACCTAACCAAATGGATTCCTACCCAAGTGCAAAATCTCCTATTAACCTGAGTGAACTCTCAACCCTTGGCTTACCGATGGTACTGAGAGGACTTTCTCAATGTCAAAAGTAGTTCAACAAGTTGGTTCTACTAACTTGTAATTGCCCAATGAACAAAAGTTGAGTTATCGAGTTATCTAAACTCAACTTTAGTTCAACCCATCCTACGAAAGTACTTACAAAGACCAAGTTAAGTCGACTGATAGCCACCTAATCATCGCTCTAGTCATGCCTCGATCGTCTCACGTGTGCTTTTCTAGCATGTGTGATCACAGTCGAGCCATGGTTAGTGCTTGATAAAATGGATTAGTTGCGAAGTCAACATCAACGGATCTCTTCGTTGATATTTTCCGAGTCTTTATCATTTTTCTTGGACTTGGATTTTCTGACTAGCCACGGGTCAATTGTGATGTTATTCGACATTCACACCCTTCTCGTGCGCTATGAACTTATCGCGACCACTTGTTGGTAAACCTTTTTCTGTGTGTTTTACCCAAGAGGTTGCATATGGTTCTGCTTGGGTAAGGTCGCGTATTTGCCACTCGCTCAACAGACTCAGATAGTACAGTATTATCAGAAAAAGCAAACTGCACACATGGAACCTTATGTGATCTTCTGGCAGGCATCGTCTCTCTTGGTGGATATCTCTAAATTAGCTTGTGGCGATACATGATATGTTCACTAGAGAAACAACATCCTGAGACACTTGCCTTTATTTGGAAATGTCTCACGATTATTGCTGATATGGACATGGGATTACCTGCTTCTCCACTCTTGAAAGTCTTTCGCTCCGAATCTCGGGACGAGATTCTTTTAAGGAGGGAGGGCTGTAACACCCCTGGTGTTTATATTCCGCTCGACAACAAGTACGGATTTAAGCACGTAATCAGTGGATAGAACGGATGTTAAATTTTAAACATCTTCGTCGATCGCGATTTTTTATATCGCATCGGTGTCATCTGCCGCGAGTGCGACGTCGTTTATTTTTATCCATCCGGGCTCTTCCGAAATTTTCGCAATGTTCAGAACATAGTCGTTCCAAAAATCGGTGCGTCCGATGATTATTTAAAATTCATCGCTCGCACGAATACGAATTCGGAAGCTCGATTTATTCGGATAATTTTTATCCCGGGTAAATTAATTTGAACTCGGCGGCTAAAATACTCGGTGCAAAATAATCTGAATCGTGCGTCGTCTGAGTGAAATCGTGTGCGAGGATATAATTTAATTTATTCCTCGGCACGCTGTTTGGCGACGAAATCACGTATACATTTGCGGCTCTGGTTTCGGCTAATCACGCGGAGTAGATTAAAATACCAAAGCCGAACTCGTTGCAAATTGGTCCGTTTACATCGTGACCGGAACAGTCACGAAAATTACCCAACAAGATTTGGACAGAACCATCTCAACTATGTTTGGGTGACGGATAAATTTTAATCTGAGTTTGACCAAACCGATGTTGTCCTAAATATTAAATATTTGGATAGCAGGCGAAATTCATTTAGGTTCAACTAAATAAAACCGTGTCACAATTACTGTCTACTTCATATACATCGCTAAAAGAATCGTGATCCGAAATATCTACGATTTTCGGAAAAAAAATAAAGAAAGAAATTAAAAAAAAACCATCGTCGTTCTCATCCTTTCCTAGCCTGTAGCCTCTCTGCTGATATTTCTTCACGGTCGTCCTCATCTACGGCCGCCGCTCACCGCCGGACCGCCTAGCTGCCCCTATTTTTTATATATATACGCGCGAGCGCTCGTCATCTCTGCCGCGCCCGCTGCTGGCTTTCCTGCTGCACGCGACCCTTCTTCCTCCTCCAACTCCGGTCGGCCAAGAGCCCAGCTGCCCCTTGCTTCTCTCCCTCCATCTCCAGCAGCGCCCTGTCGAAGCCCCTCCATGGCGCCGTTCTTTCCTGTGCTTGAGCTCCGCCGTCCTCAGCCATGGTGCTCTGCGCGTCGAGCTCGGCTTCTATTCCTCTGCACCCTGCTCCTGCTCCTCGAGCTCGCCCTGCGCTCGGCTTCTTCTCCATGGATTCCCCAGCTGCGCACTTCAGCTGGCTCCCTCTCTGTTCGCGGCGCCCCGCTCAGATCCCGTCTACTTCACTGTGTCGCCGTCCGATTCGAGTTCGTCCTGGTGGCCGTTGATTGGGAGCAGACTCGGCCACGCCCCTACACCTCCCATCGCCGGTGATGGCTGCCGCGAGTGTCCTTTCCTTTTCCCCATCCTCGCCGTGGCCCTCTGCTCGATTCGCTAGAGCTCATCCGTGCTCCACTTCCATGGCTGTTGTCTTCAAGGACATCTTCCTTTGGCCTAGAGTCTTGCTGCGCTGCTGGCATCTCCAAATCCATTGCGAGCTCGCAGGACCTCTGCCTCACCGTCGTCCATGGATGCCGTGCCGCGCCATCATCGCTTCCTGTCGCGAGCTCGATCCCCGTTGTCATCGCTTCACCGTGCTCGCTGGCCGCGCATCCCAGCAGCTCCCTGCTCGTGGTCGCAAGCGCTCGAGGTGGAAGGACAAAATTAGATGAAGAAGAAAGTGAAGTTCAGCGTAATGCTCACTTAGTGCTCGACAAAAAGCCCAAACGAATCGTCATGCCATCGTCTTCGTCGAATGGAAATCGTCGTGCCGACACGTCGACGTCGTCGCTCGTCTCCTCTCGGGGTCTTCAACAACATTGAATATCCCTCTTTGGTGCTTGTCGTCGATCCGTCGCCTAGCCTTGATACTGGCTCCTACGTGACGTCTCTGAATTGGGATCACGCGGATAAAAGAATCCCAAAGAAAGATGTCCAAAGATTTGATGGTAGTTCGTGTGGCCCCTGCCAAACGCTCGACAAATTATTTGAATCGGAAAATCATTATTGATCTCGCGGATTCGAGTCAGCTGTTGGAATGGTAAGTTGATTCGTTATTCCAGTCGACTAGGTATAATATTTATTTCATTGCCTGAGTCGTTTACGGTGATTTGATCGGTAGTCGTACATGTTGTTGATCCCTTGCTTTACAATAGTTATTATGTTCTATGTGGTTTGCTTGGGTTATTAGTTTCGAGTAATTTAATATTAGTACGGTATTTAACATGTAATCGATGAAAAACCCGGATTCGTATTCGTTAATCAATGTAGTGAATCTGAGATAAATTTATTATTGGCGTGCAAATTTGTTAGCCGAATTGTTAGATAGACTAAATAAATATGTGTGGTGCGAAATAAAATCAAATTAGTTCTTGGTAAGCAAAGTGGTATAATTTATAAAGCAAGGGATAAGATTAGCATTTAATTAATTAGCTAATAAGTTGTGTAGGCTAATTGTATTTAATGTGTATAGTTTATTGTTCGTGATGTTTGCGTTAGGTTCGAGAAGCGTAATTATTGCTTAGTCATACATCGATAACTAGTATTTTCGTATAAAATTTTACAACGCCTCGTCGCTAGGTGTTTAAATCCGCTATCGCGTAACGCTATTTAGGTTTGTAATATTTCCGTCGATATGCATTCATGTACATAATGCATTCCATTCAGGTACGTTAATTAATCGCAAGACAAGCCAAGTCGACCCCAAGCGCGGGCTAATCCGTAGGATGAAGCTGATGGACCAACCTGAAGATGGTTAAATCAAGCAAGTGCTCTGTCGAAGAATACGCGTCAAGCGGACGTCACCTAACAACACTAACCTAGTGTTACTCAGGCAAGCCCCGGTGCATGCAACCCCTTCCTTGTGTTTTCAAATAATTTTCGCACACTTTAAGTCTAGTGAAATGTGCATTAGGTTTATAGGAGTTGCTTGGAACCCTTTGATGCATTGCCTTCCTTGATATCCATACCTTTATAGATACTTCTGATGAAGTATCAAAATATGATTTACAAAATTGCTTAGCCTTGCTTAGAGGTAAATCTTGTGGATAGAGCTTGTCCTTTGCGTTGATGCCTAGCTCAGGGGTTATCCTGAGGAAGGATGGCTTCTACTTGCAAGAATATATTTTCATTAGGAGCATGGTGGGATCTTACTGCAAAGTTCCCTGTGATGCTCTTTTCATCCTAAGGAACACAAACAATCCTAAGGATGGAAGTACTTAAATCGGGACTTGGGCTAGGAACAGGTGATGTTCTACCCAGGTTGATTAAGGATTGGATGCGTATGTAGGCTTGATGATCGAGGACCCTTTAACTGGTCACATGCCTCGTCATGGGTAAGCTTTGCCTCGGGCAGACTAAGGCCAGAATAAGATAACACGGAATGGGCGTGGAGCGGTGGCGAGAGTAGCGTGTACCCTCCGTGGCAAGAGGCTGGACGGTGGTGTATCTGTGCTCTCGGTTCGCGTGAACCTGATCTGGTCTTAAGAACCCCGGTGGCGGGTTGACATATGCAAGGGTTAAGTGCTACATATGTCGTGTGATTGGAGATCCTCAGCTGAGTATAATCGATTCGGATCGCCGTACCTTCGCGGTTATGAAGATTTGGTCACTGACCTACAACCTAAGTCAGGATGTGAACCTCATGAATAAAAATGATGTTGTATTGATGAGATGGAGAAATTAGACCAGATGCACACAGAGTCTATTAATATTTAATCTGGCGTTAAAATATTGAAAGTAAGGACTCACTTTAGTAAGCTATTTCTGCAAAAGTATCTAAGTTGATTCTTGCTAAAGCCTCTCCTTGATTCCCAAATCCAGCATACCCTTGAGAGTCTTTTCTTTAGTCGGGTAAGTCTTGCTGAGTAATTCCATACTTAGGGTTTTATTCCCTGTTGTTTTTCAGGTTTAGTTTTGTGCTGCTGATGATGGTGTTTAAGTGCCGGTGGGCTCGGCCTTCTTATAAGTCTAAGTAACCCTTCTATACTTCTTAATGAGGATGGTCCCTTGAGCTAGCATATATTTCAAACTTATACTTTTGCAATCACTCCGATAAAATAATATAAAATTTTTATAACCTGTAAAATTTGGTAACAAGATTTCCGCTGCAAAAATGTTGTGTGTGTGATTTGTGTTACTTAATCCCGCGGTTCTGGTTGTAAGTGGTTTATCCGATGTCCTTGGGGCAATCGGACGGATCCTGTTAAGTTATTTAGTGCACATGCATAGCCGTCTGAGGTCTTTGAGACAAGGACAGGTGCATGTGGGCCCAATAACTTAGGAGGTTCTTCCACAGTGGTGGCAGATGCACTAAGCCGCAAGGCTTCCTGCCACTGTCTTATAGTGAAGACCTTTGACAACACTTTATGTCAAGAGATGGAAAAGTTAAACCTAGGGATGATCCAACAAGGGACTCTGAATCAGCTAAAGCTTGAGTCAATCATTTTGCAAAGGATAATTGATGCTCAAAAGGATAATCTGGGTATGAAGCACATACGAGAGAAAATAAGGGCTGGAACAGCCAAATGTTTCAAAGAAGACGATCAAGGTGTGCTATGGTTTAAAAACTGCATAGTAGTGCCAAAGAATGAAGAACTCCGCCAGCAAATTCTTGATGAAGCACATCTTAGTCGCTATTCTATTCATCCCGGAAGCACTAAGATGTACCACGACTTGAAGCAACATTACTGGTGGACAAAGATGAAAATCGAAATTGCACGCTATGTGGCTAAGTGTGACACTTGCAGACGTGTCAAGGCCATACACATGAAAACTGCTGGTCCATTACAATCTTTGCCAATCCCAATATGGAAATGGGAAGACATAAGTATGGACTTTATTGTGGGACTGCCCAGGACGGCCAAAGGGTATGATTCTATTTGGGTTATCGTTGATCGACTCACAAAGATTGCCCACTTTTTACCCGTCAGGGCCAAATATACAGTAACCACTTATGCAGCATTATATATTGCCCGTATTCTCAGTTTGCATGGTATTCCAAAAACTATAGTGTCGGATCGTGGACCTCAGTTCGTATCCAAGTTTTGGGAAGAATTTCATAAATCCTTGGGTACCAAATTGCTCCACAGTTCGGCCTATCATCCTCAAACAAGTGGACAGACTGAGAGGGTCAATCAAATACTTGAGGATATGCTACGGGCATGTATTCTGGACTTCTCACAGAAATGGGATGAATGTTTGCCCTTAGCGGAGTTTTCATACAATAACAGCTATCAAGAAAGTATCAAGATGGCACATTTTGAAGCTTTATATGGGCGACGGTGTCGAACTCCGCTAAATTGGTCTGAACCTGGAGAAAGGTACTTCTTTAGGCCTGATATGGTAAAGGAGGTCGAAGAAAAGGTTCAGAAAATTATTCATAATATGAAGAAAGCTCAGACTCGACAAAAGAGTTAGGCAGACCGACGACGACAACCCTTATGCTTTCTAGTAGGCGATTATGTCTACTTGAAAGTTTCACCAATAAAGGGTGTATCGCGTTTCGGGGTTAAAGGGAAACTTGCACCCAGGTATATTGGTCCATTTCCGGTACTTGAGCAATGCAGGCCAGTGGCATATCAACTGCAACTCCCCGAAAATCTGTCTGCTATCCATAATGTGTTCCATGTGTCGCAATTGAAGAAGTGTCTTCGGGTTCTCGATCGAACCAATGAAGTGACAGATGTTGTCCTGGAACCAGATTTAACATACTCGGAACATCCTATTCGAGTTCTGGATCAAAAGGACAGGGTTACCCGGAGAAAGACTCTCAAGTTCTACAAGATACAATGGAACCAACATGCTGAGGAAGAGGCTACGTGGGAAACTCAAGACTTCCTGAATAAGAATTTCCCAGGCTTTCTAGCCTCATGTAATTTGTAAAGTGTATATAGTTATTGAAATACAGGAGTGAACCCCCACACCACCCCTACCTTGTACCAGAAATAAGGGAATAAAAATGTGACACATTTCCTTTTCCATTACTCACCCTAGGACTTTAAATCTCGGGACGAGATTCTTTTATGGGGGGAAGGATGTAACACCCCTGGTGTTAATGCAACTAAAACTTGAGCATGGCATCATAAGCATTGACATTGCATATGTTTGATACACCTAGAGTGCATTCACTAGGTAAAAATTTCAATCAAGTGTATTGTTTCTGGTGTTTTGCAAATAGGACCCTGGATAGGGGACCTAACCCTAAATCAGGCTCAAAGGGGCAAAACTTAACCCAAGTTGAGAAAACCTAAAGACTTTAGGGAAATAGTTATAAAATATCCCCAAAAATAAAGTTGAATCATTTTTATACCCCTAGGATACCAGAAACCCTAAATAGAACCCTGGAAAACCCTAAAACTAAACCCTAGGGGCCTATGTGCAAAATTAGTCCACTTTTGGACTAAAGTGCAAAAACCAAGTCAAATATGTTTCTTAAGTCCTTTGGTTCACAAATGTGTGGACTTGAAAGCCAAATGTTGAGTTTTGGACTTAAATGCAAAATGGACCTCAATTAGGTCCTACTCAAAGTCTGAAATTTCAGAGTTTTGGCTCAACTTTGGAGCCCTGTATCTTTTAAAATATAGGGTTTTTGCCCAAACTGACCACAACAAGTTTGTAGACCAATTAAAGGAGAACAATTTTGCTGAAGAGAGCAAGCCATGTTCTTGTGAGAAATTTAGAGATAAGTAAGCCCAAAGTTGGACTGTCAGGCTGGTGGAATTCTGAAATTCAGAACTTCAGTGAAACAGAGCTAACTTTGGACTTGGATTTAAACATGATCCAGTGCAAGTTTGGGTATGATTCCCATAACAAATTTGTAGATGGTATATTACTCTACAAATTTGCTGCAGAGTGTGGATCACGTTTCCATAGAAAATCTGGAGAAAAAGAGCTCTGAAGTAGCTCTATCAGACATGTATCAAGAAACTGAAATTGAACTTCTGATGGTACAGTAACCCGAGTGGATCAGAACGCCAGCATAGCCTGCTCGCTGCCGGCGACCCTCCCTGCACTAAGATTTGCGCCGCCGTCGTCTCAATTCGTGCTCAGGATGACTTGATAAGCGCTCGGAGCGCACCGCTGGGGACAAGCCCGGCCATTAAAGAATCCTGGCCACCGTACAAGGTTCCCCGCGGTAGAACCCGATAAGCTCGCCGGTAACCGCCGCCTCCCGGCCATGCGCCGTGTGGCCTAGCCGTTCTACAGCACCGCCGTGACACCTTAAGGCTGTCCCATCATCACCGGGGAGCCTGCCACGCCGCGGGACACGAATTCACCGTGCCCGCCTTCTTCTTCATTTCCGGCCGCCGCGCGTCCTCCCCGAATTCACTGCCACCGCCTTGCCCTCCTACAAATTGAGCCCATGACCAGCTCCGTAGGGTCATCAGCTAACCAGCCACCGCCAATTAGCCACAATCGTTCGCCGGAGCTCGGGAATTTCGCGTTCGCCCCAAATCGGGTTTCCGCCACCGTAGAATCAAGCTCACTGCGGCCAGCCCTTTCTAGGTTAGTTCATCCCTCCCTTTCCTTCGTTCAATCTTTCTCATGCGTCTGCGATGCTTACTGACCCGTCCAATTGGGCTAGGAGTTCCCTGACCGTCGGGAACGCATGGGTCTTGGGTTCATCCGCGCGCTCTCCGTGGCCAGACCAAAGTAGTTCACCATTCGTGCAATTGGGTTGGGGAAAATACTCGAGGTAGATCCAATTTGGGATCTGTTGCTCGGAGAATCCAGCCGTGGCCCCAATCGGCCGGTACAGGTGCTCGCCGGAGTGCTCCCCGCGCTGCCGTCGTTGTGGACTTGGGCGTGCAAAGAATTAGAAATCCAAGGGGCTCGGTGTAAAGCGTCAGAGACCCGTAGGAATAGTGGCTGAACCCGTTCACAGTTAGATAAAAACGCGAGGACCCCGGTGCAATTCTGCCATCGCGCGCGGGTGCACGCGCGCGCTTTCCTTGTTGAATTGGGCCGCCGGGCTGAAATCAGCCCAGTATTATTCCCTGGTTTTCCTTTTTCTTTTATTTCCAGAGCCAAAACAATTATAAAAAAATGTAGAAAAATGATAAAATTGTGAAACCAATTTTCCTAGGTTTTTTATTTTCCCTAGAATTTAATAAAAATAGTTTTGTGATTTTTAGGTTAAATAAGGAATTTTAAGGCATTTAAAGTAGTTAAAAGTAGTAGTTTTGGATTTTAAAAGATAAATGGTAATCCCAAAAATGCTCAAAATTTTTATATGAGTTCCTCATATTATTTAGAAGCCTTGGGTAGAATTTGGGTTGATTGGGACCTTGTTTGATCACCAAACCCCAAAACACCCCCCATGCCTTTTGAACTCCTTTACTGACTCCGGAAACCCTAAGTTCTCGGAGTTCTATGAAGGAAAGTTGTATTCAAGACTTAGATAATAAGTTTATATTATTTTTGCACCCTCATGAGCATCCCATGGCATCCATTCTTATACATATGTATGATTATGATTAGAACGTGAAGAAGAAGTGGAAGTCACCGCAGAAAGGACACCACCACCCTCGGATTCTCAAGCAGGCAACTGCTTCTACTTTGATATTTGTGGATCTGAGCCAGACTCACCTGTTAACGAAGGCAAGCCCCGGTGCATGCAACCCTTTTCCTTGTGTTTTTAAATACTTTTCGCACACTTTAAGTCAAGTGAAATGTGCATTAAGTTCATAGGAATTGCTTTGAACCCTTTGATGCATTGCTTTCCTTGATATCCACACCTTTATAGATACTTCTGGTGAAGTATCAAAATTTGATTTACAAAAATGCTTAGCCCTGCTTAGATCTTGTGGATAGAGGTTGTCTTTTGCTATACTGCCTAGCTCAGGGGTTATCCTAAGAAAAGATGACTTCTACCTGCAAGAATACTTTCATTGAGAGCGTGGTGGGATCTTACTGCAAAGTTCCCTGTGATGCTCTTTTCATCCTAAGGAACAGAAACAATCCTAAGGATGGAAGTACTTAAATCGAAACTTGGGTTAGGAACAGGTGATATTCTACCCAGGTTGATTAAAGATTGAATGCGTATGTAGGCGTGCTGATCGAGGACCCTTTAACTGGTCACATGCCTCGTCATGGGTAAGCCTTGCCTCGGGCAGACTAAGGCCAGAATAAGATAACACGAAATGGGCGTGGAGCGGTGGCGGGAGTAGCGTGTACCCACCGTGGCAAGAGGCTGGACGGTGGTGTATCTGTGCTCTCGGTTTGCGTGAACCTGATCTGGTCTTAAGAACCCCAGTGGCGGGTTGACATATGCAAGGGTTAAGTGCTACATATGTCGTGTGATTGGAGATCCTCAGCTGAGTATAATCGATTCGGATCGCCGTACCTTCGCGGTTATGAAGACTTGGTCACTTCCCTGCAACCTAAAGTCAAGATGTGAACATTATGGATAAAAATGAGGTTGTACTGGTGAAATGATGAAATTAGACTAGAGGCAAACAGAGTCTATTAATACTTAATTCGGCATTAAAATATTGAAAGTAAGGACTCACTTTAGTAAGTTATTTCTGCAACAGTATCTAAGTTGATTTCTGCTAAAGCCTCTCCTTGAGTCCTATTTATCCAGCATACCCTTGAGAGTCTTTTCCTTAGTCGGGTAAGACTTGCTGAGTAATTCCATACTCAGGGTTTATTCCCTCGTTGTTTTTAGGTGAGGAAGCAGCAGATTTCTGTTGCTTCTGTACCAAGGTGGTTCCTAATGAAGATAAGCAAGAGTGATGCGCAGGAGGAAAGGATCCTCCATTAAGACTTTTTGTATGATAACTGTCGGGAGGAGTTTTTGCCTCCCTTGGTATGTATAATAATATTACTCTGCACTCGTTTATATTCCTGGTCTATAATAAACAATTCGATCTTACTTTTTAATAAATGTAAGTTCATGTAATCGCTTCCGCATATCTATATCTCCGATGTTCTGTAATGTCTGCAAGACGGGTGAGACGTTCCTGGAATGGTAAGGAAAGATACCGAGCTTGTCAAGTAGTTCAGGGGCACCTACAGGGTTGTCTGAGGTCCGTTGGACAAGGACAACTGTAGGTGGGCCTAATTACTTGGGAGGTTCCGCCACACCCAGTTGGATAGATGTCAGGACGATAAGGATAGACATAGGACGTGAAGCCTTAGGAAATAGATTTGTAGCTAGGTGGCTATATTTATATAGGCCATAAAGGCTACTATTTCTACTATTAGGATGCTGTAGAAGCATTCGAAAAATTAGTTAGGTCTGAGAAGACGACTAGAATGAGCATGCATCATGATTGTCGCATTATATTTGTCTCTTGTGCACCAACATGCTTCTCTCACCTTTATTCAAATCATAAGAAATTGTGAATAATGTGTTGTATTGCTATTTTATGAACTGCAAATTAAAAAGAGGTCTTATCTCTTGTCTAATTAGTAAGTCTTGCTAGGTCGTGTTATGTGTTTCTCTTGCCTTGCTATCTAGGTGGTATTGTAATTGTTCGACCCCTTTTACAAAAAATATTGCGGCCTGTTTTGCCCATAAAAGTCCCCCCTACTCCAAACAATCTAGTGGTTCCCTAGTGAAACCATTATAAAAAAACACGTGCTTGTGTTAGTGTTTTTTTAAACCCTTGTTTGTTTCACCCTTGAATTTACACCTGCACAGCTTATAGAATCCCATAGCTGGACCGCTAGTTCACCCTAAAACTTCCTTGTGCACTTGCTGTGTCCGAAAAAAAAATTGTTGTTTGGTGTCTAGTTGCACAAACCCTATCAAGGCCATGTTTCTTTCCATAGATCCTATCCCGAATCTTCATAACCTTTCTGCTGCTCATCCTAAGCGATCTCATGCGACTGCCTCCCTTTTCACCTGGATCTAGTAAACTGTTACCTTTATGAATCATGTTGTGGCTTATCATCCGAATCCCTAGATCCCTCATCGATTCTGCCCCGTTATCTGGTTATCTACTATAACCTGTTCTCAAGTATCGGATGTTGATCTCGCCTAAATCTCTCATTCTGATCATTCTCATACCCCCTTCTCTGAGGATCATGATGTTGTTTTATCGATTTTATCTCTAAGCAGTGGATCCATTTGGTTCAATGGATTATGCTATTGACTTTAGTTCTCTCATGTCTCTAAAAGCTCAACAATCTATTTTGATCTCATGGTCGGTTCATCCTCATATCAAATCTCGTGCTAATATCTGATCTGATAATCTCCATGTTGATCATAAAATGGTTCTCTGAGTTAAATAAAAATTCTCATCGGATGCTCTTTTGCCAACAATCTTTGCTTCAACTTCAGTCACATTTTCTGAGCCATACTCTCATGGGCTCCATCTAATTATGCCAAGTGAATTTTTCATTGGTTATGTTTGGTAATGGTGTCATGACTAACGACTGATGGTGCCGCGACGAAGCCGAGAGCCTACTATAGTGCACACATGGTTGAGCTGCTCGGCACGCGCTGGTATCGCGGTTAATAGTCGTGGTCCATTACGAGACTATACTGATGTGCTATTTTTTGTGGATATTCTCTCAAAGTGATCGCTGCATTTTGTCTCAACGTGCCACGATATTCTATCCAAATCTATCTTCAGTATCTTGTCAGATACCCTCTCATGAATTTGCATCTATCTTCAGCCTGGACGTTACATGCTTCTCCACCCTTGAAGATCCTCATTCGAATCTCGGGACGAGATTCTTTTTAAGGGGGGAAGGCTGTGACACCCCAGGTGTCAGTTTCGTGTTATGTCGGGAGATTTGTCCCTAACTCGGATGCTCAGTGAAAATTTTCCATTTCCCGATCGTGTCTCTCTCTGATTATCTAGATTATTCATTCACGTTTCACCGAATTCGGAGTTATTCAGTCTCATAGAAGGCCAATTTTGGAGCCTGTTAAAACTTTTATTCTCGGCGCGAATGCAAACTCGTTAATCAATCTCGATTTATAAATCTCGTCTAAAGCTCATTTAATCAAGCGCTCGACAGTTGCTAGTCGAGCTGTGTCCGAATCCAATTTCTCGATGATTCGATCTATGTCTAAAAATTAATCCGACTCCGTACTCTCAAACAGAATACTCAATATGTCGTCCTCTAATTAATTCTTACTCGACTCGGCCAAATATCTCATGTCCGAACCTAATTCAAAACCCCGTATCAACAGCGATTTTAAATTGTCACGATTCGTTTTCTCCGACTAAAAATCCAAAATCGATCAAATCTCAGGACAATTTATTTTTGAATCATGCGTAGAGAATTATTTTCGAGCGAAATCAAATTAGACTCTCGACCAAATTAATCGCTCAACCTTCCGTTCGTCCGAACTCTTTTCGCTCTGTTTTTCCGTAGCGACGAATTCCACGAGAGCATTTTTATTTCGGAAAAATAAATTAGCGTAGCCCGATAACGTGTTTGGGCCAGCCCAACCCAGCCCATTTGGCCCACTAAGGAAACCCTAACCCTAGCCATCTTCTATAAATAGGGGTGCCCTTCCCTTGCACTTGGGCTATTTTGCACTCCCACCCTCCATTTTTCCCTAGCCGCCACCAGCCATACTCCCTGCCTTCTTCCTCGCTGCTCACGGCAGTAGTAGCCAGCGCAGGGAACTTCCTCCCTCCTCCACGCAGGATGGCCGAGCCCCTGCTCTAGCCGAGCTCCCACTCATGGCGCCCCTCTCCCTTCTTCCCTCCTGATGTTCCTCTGCGCGCAAGAGCTCTCTGGGCCGACCTTGGCGAGCTCCATGTCCATGGGCGACGCAGCAGCTCCATTTCCTCCATGGCCATGGCGCCCCCCTGCTCTTCCCTACTAGCGGCCAGGAAACGCCTAGGACCAGCACCCTCCTCTGCCCAGCGCCCCCTTCTGCACGGCGTTCGGTAGCAAAGAGTTTTTTTCCTTCCCTGCGCGCAGGAGCTCATTGGGAGCATGTCGACGCCCCTGCTCTCCCCCTTGGCCGGACCTACCTCTCCATGGGCGCCAGCAGCATGGATGCCGAGCCCCTTTCTTCTACCTCTGGTCGACGCCCTGCGCAGCGTCTCCCTTCCCCAAGCCCCTGCGCGCGCACAGCAGCGAATCCCTGGCGCCCTCCCCTGCTCCTCCTCTCTTCCGCACAAAACAGCAGCCGCAGCGAGCTCGCCGTCGTCCATGGCGAGCAGCCTCCCCCGACGAGCAGGAGCTCTTCTCCCTCCCAAGGACAACGCCCTTATTTCCCTCTCCCGGCAGTGCAGCGCCTCGCAACCTAGTTTTCCCCGCAGCCCCACAACAGCGACGCGCCGTAGGTGTTTGACAAAATGCGCAGCAAGCCGCGCGCTGCAGCAGCCCTCCCGTTCAATCTCCACTCCCCTCGTCGCATGTCGTCGCTCTCGTGCTCGCTACGCAGCCCCATCCGCGAGCCGTCGAAACCCGTGGTGAGAAACCCCCGCTGCCCTTGCTGTTATTAAATTTTTATTTTTGGGCTCGGTAAAACCGTTGAACGGTTATGTGTGTCTAATCGCAGCTAGCCGTCGATTGCCATTCATCGCGCACGCGTGTTCGATACAAGACCGGTCGGGTGAACCACGTGCTTGCACAACTCAACTCCGATCCCGTTCAGGTTAATTGATGTGTGCGATTTGTAGTTGTCTAATTATGTTTTGGTCGATGTGGTGCATGTTTAAAAATTGTATTGGTATGGATTGAATTTTGTGGCGAAAGAAAAAGAAGTAGAAAAAACTCAAATGTTTTTATATTTCAAGAGGAATACATGCGATGTGTTATTTGATGTGTGCGATTTGTAGTTTATACAATTAGATTTTAGTCGATGTGGTGTACATTGGTGTTGGATTGTGTGTGGGTATAAAATGTTTTGGTTATATGTCGTAGCAAAGTTGCCTTCACGTTTTGGTAAGCAAACATGTTGTGTTGCTTAATGTGATGAGTAAATTGGAAATACATGGGATGCGAGGATTTAATTAGTGCACATATGTGTGTGTGCTGTGGTGTGATATGGTAGTGGTGGCGTGAGATATTTATTTGAGGTGTGCGGGTATATGCCGTAATATGGTTATACTCGCGGCAAGAAAAGATGTATGCATTGTGTAACACGACGTTTAGGTTGCTATTATATAATCGTGTGAAGGATGCTCGTGATGGTTGTGTGATTAAGGAGTGGTGTAGTGGTAAAGCGAGAAGTAAGTTTAATATTTGTAAAAATGATTAGTTGATAGCATCTGTCGGTGTCGACATGCTTTCTGTTGTATGGCGGGTCGATGCCTTGCCTTGTCAAATATTGCATTCCATGCCCCTTTGGATAAATAAATGTCTTGTTGATCGATTAGAGGTCTTATACGTGTGTTATCGCAGCCCAATAATTATTGGAGGCAAGTAGCGTGCACAAGTCGGTCCTTGTTAAAATTGAAGAACAATCCGCTAAGATCTACACATAAGTGCTTTAGGTCCTTCAGTAGCCAGTAAGTCTTATGGAGTTTATGCCAGGTTTTAATGTCTCTATATTAGACCCCAACGAGGTGCTATTTTAGGTGACTTGTGTGTTATCCATTTTAAGTTAGAAATGTTTAAGAGAAGCTAATTAATCCGCTCCCACCCATGTTTTGAGTCGCAATGTATAAAATGGGTTGAATGAACTTGAGATGTATTACAATAGCTGTGTGTCGTGCTGGTCATCCAAAAATGGCGAAAGGTGGTGTGTGATAGTAATTGGGAAATAGTCACGTCATTAGCCAACTCATATCAGGTACGAGTTGATTGTGTTAAGTGATTGTTATATATGTTGTGTCACGAATTATGATAATAATAGGCAAGCCGACGTGTATGCTGTCTAGCGGGCTGTGTCGTTGCTCTAGCTAGCCGACTTGTTAGATGGCTTTAGTTAAGCTCGTAGTCCCGATGAATTGCTTGTTGTAGTCTAGATGCGCATGGTGATGATCGCGGGTAAAAATCTGTAGTGCTCTTTTGGTGTCTAAACTAAAATACGGACTAGTGGGTGAAAAGCGCTTCGATATAAATATATGCCGGATTTAATGATTGTGGTGAATGCGTTTGTTAAATGAATGTGGTAATTTTAGTGCACTAAATGATTTGGATAAAATTTGTAAGTCTACTTGCTAGTCCTCATTTAATTAATTTAACTCTAAAAAATGTCAAAGTGTTATAATAATTCAAGTCTCTAGAACGCGACAATTCTTGAATTGTATAGAAGCTGAAATTTATTGATTGCTGTTTTGGACTGCACGCGCTGTTTCTGTCGTGTTGTATGTTTGAGGAACTAAATCATGTTTTCTGTAGAAAAGTAATATAGAAGAGATGTAAATAACCTTATTATCTTGCTTGTACTAAAATTTGACAGCCATAAACCTGATCGTTTAGGAGTTGTGCTTTTCACAAGCCTAGCACCTGAATCTGTCGAATTTCTGAACAGATTCCAGAAATTGCAATGGTTGCTTAGGTTAATGTTGAAATTAGTTATTGGTGGTCACAAGAAAGTTGTAGATAACTCTATTATCTTACTAGTGTTAAAATTTGACAGCCATAGGTCTGACAGTTTATGAGTTATGCTTTTTACAAACTCAGTAACTGAATCTGTCCAATTTCTGTACAGATTTCAGAGACTGCACTGTTTGCTTAAGTTAATGTTTGAATCAGTCCTTGTAGATTATAAGAACGTTGTAGATGCTTTTCTTATCTTGCTTGTGTTAAAATTTCATAACTAAAGGCCTGACGGTTTAAGAGTTATGAATTTTACAACTTGGTTGCTGTGTTCTGTCCACTGACAGAACAGATTTCGAAAACTGAATTGTTTGATTCAGTTCAACATAGAATCAATTCTTGGTGATTATAAAAGTTATGTAGTGCTTTTGACAAGCTTTCCAAATAGTCTTGGATCACTCTTTTTGGTGATATGAAGATTAAGTTATGGATGTTTAAATTCTGAAGACTGAATCTGTCCAATTCTGGACAGCAAAGCCTTCTAGTGTCTTTTGTCCTTAGTTAAGTATTGAATCACCTTGAGATGTTTATAAATGATATGTAGACAATGTTGTTACCTTTCCAGAAATTCTAGGATCACCTTGTTTGGATGTCTGAATCTGTAGTTGTGAATTTTTGAAGTTGCAAGTATGAATCTGTCCAAATCTGGACAGAACTGTTGTGTTAGCACTGTTTGACCTTGCTAAGTGTTTAATCATGTTGTGATGATAATACCAAAGTTGTAGAGCACCTTTTAAGCTTTCCAGAAAGTCCTAGTTTGATATTTTTGGATTAATATTTGAAGAGTTATGATTAAAACAAGTGACTGCTGTATTGCTGTCCAAAAATTCTGCTAGTGCCTATTTGATTGTTAGTTCACCCTTTTGGCTAAAAAATGGTTGGTTAGCACTAAATTAATATAGACTTGCCATGATTAAGCTAGTGATGACATGTGTGCCTTGTTTTATATGGTTCCTTCTCTAGTTGGTTGTGATATAGGAGTTTCCGTAGCCCTTGATGCATAGGTCCTATGTTAAATCGGTGTTTGAGATGCTTTTGTGTGATAAATAGGAGAACTAATGAAAAGCCTATCCAAACAAACAAAATGTGCGTACTTGTGATGTCGTAGTTGTGTTGCATAAATAAATAAAAGGTTGTCGTCTTTTTAATGGTGTTAATGTTGAACGCCGATAACGTATGAATAGCTAGCGCTTGCGTGTAGTCGTTGCAGTGTCTTACTAATTAGTGTTTGGTTCGCTATCATGTATTGAGATATCTTGTGATATTTTTCATTATATTCATACATATGCATCTTGCATCTCATTTAGGACCGAGAGATGATGATCGTGCACGTGATATGGTGCCAACCACAGGATGCCGTTGGTGGACGACCCAAGGAAGGATGGACATAACCAGTGGATGCTCGCCAAGCGAGTACCTCCCCCAGCAAACACTACCTAAGTGTTAAATTAAAGGCAAGCCTCGGTTTATGCATAACCTGTTAATTATGCTATTTTACTACATTTATTGTTTGTAGGATTGAATGTGCACTTAAGTGTAGGAGTTGTTTGAAACCTTAGTTGCATGATCTCAGGAATCCTTTTGAGATGGATACTAGTATGCTAGGTCGAGTAGCTGCTTTACTAATTAGGGATCTCGGTAGAAGTCGAGTGATTTTTCTAGCACTTGCGCGAGGTCAGGAAAATTGGTTGTATCCACTTTCTTATCATAATGATACTGGTTGGTGGACAGCAATCCATGGGGATTGGTTGTCCACGGGAGGAAAATTTGAATAAGGATTAACGTGCGGATACCTGTGTCAAGCGTTTGAACGTACTAAGCACATGCTGAGAAATATGGTAAATCGGTAAGCCTAGTACCTGAGTGAACCTGGCAGTGGACATATCCCCTCACGCGACCTGAGATGAGGTCTCCCATTCCGGTTATGGTGGGTACAAGTGCGGTCACTGCACGACGGCAGTCGGGGTCAGTGAGGCATTGTACGCCAAGGCGGTGAGCCCTGATCTGCTGACAGGGAATCGATGGGGACGGTTGATATGTGTGAGGACGGAGTGCCCCTACATGTCGTGTGTTTAGGTTTACCTTGCAAGGATAAAAACTCGATTCGAATCGTCTGCTTCTCGCAGCTAATGAGACTGCTTGATCCATTGTACTGCATTGAGTAACAAGTGGAAACATGATGAGTTGATATAAGATGTTGATTGTTAAAACTGTTTGCTACTATGTATGAATAGATAGTACACATTTAGCCTTAAGAGAGTCACACTTAAATTGGCAAAGTTAAAACTTGACTTAGAAACTCAACTAGTGCTTTTGGCAACCAAACCCCACAGCCAAACAGCTGCATGTCTAGAGGTAGAGGAGTAGACTCCTCACACCGGGTAAGTCTAGCTGAGTATTAGTATACTCAGCCTTGCTTGTGGCATAATTTTTGCAGGTACCTCCTTGTTTTGGTTGATGGTGTGACTTGGCCTTCATCCCTGCCACCGGGATAGACGGTCGAGAGGGTTACTGCTTCCGCAGGAGAGGACCAGGAGGAGTAGCGTGGCCAGGCTTCGCCATGTTGCTCGGTTCTTCTCCGTTAGTTATTTCCGCTGCATTAAAAATTTTGGTTATTATTTCTGAAACTCCGATAATGTAATCACTAATGATACTTATTAAATTTGTGGTATTATGTTTTATTGTATTTCTCTGTGCCTCACCTTCGTGTGAGTTAGTGGTATTCGATCCTGGTAAGTGGCTTTATCGGACTAGATCCGAGGGACTGACGGGTTATTCCGGTTTAAGTGTGTTGTTGCCCTTAAGGGTGCGACTTGGGCACTTAATCTGGAATAATTCGGGCGGTTCCGCCACATGATTCATCATATGTGTGAGACTTGGTCCCAGCACACCTGGTGATTGTTCGCGCCCGGGTCTTGGTGCCCCGAAACCCGGGTGTGACAGAGAGAGGAAAGGAGAAAAACAAATCGAGTGATCAACCCAAATGAACCCTTTCCCTCTCTCAATCGGTCACTTAGACCGGTTGAGTGCTTCTCCTTAATCACTTGGGTCAATAAGACCCCGCAAGGATCACCACACAATTAGATCTCTCTTGCTAGCTTTACAAAGCACTTAGAAGAATTAGAGTGAGAAGAGGAGAGCAATCCAAGCAACAAGAGCAACAAAAGAAACACAAATAACCATCTCTCAAGTCTCTAAACAATTGAGTTGATTTTGGAGCTTGGAGGGGATTGAATGCTTTGATTGTGTCTTTGGAGTGTTTGCCTTTTCTCTAGTATTGAATGTGAAGATGTGAAGGCTTGGATGGCTTGAATGGTGGTGGTTGGGGGTATTTATAGCCCCAACCACTATTCTAGTCGTTGTTGTCGATGGGCTCACCGGACAGTCCGGTGGTGCACCGGACATGGCACTGTTCATTGTCCGGTGCGTGCCATGTCAGCTGACCATTGGGGTTTGGAGCGGTTGACTGTTGAAGTCCTTTGTCCACTTGTGGCACCAGATAGTCCGGTGCGTTCTGACTTTGCAGTTCTGACTTCTGACTTCTGCATTGTTCACCGTTCCTCCGTCAGCGTAGTTGACCGTTGCTCCGTTGGCTCACCGAATAGTCCGGTGGCACACCAGACAGTCCAGTGAATTTTAGTGGAGTGGCTCTGAGAAAACCCGAGAGCGGCCAGTTCGTGAGGTGCCTTGGCCTGGGCACCAGACAGTGTCCGGTGTGCCACTGGCTGCACCAATACTTGTTTTTGCTCCAAACTTTGTAGAGTTCCCCAACTCATTTTCTTTGTTGGTTTATGTTGAACTTTATGCACTTGAGATAAATGATAACTAGTCAAACTGGTTAGTCCACGTGGTTTTTAATGGACGTCAAACACCAAAATCGATTATAGGAAATGTTTAATCCCATTTCCCTTTCACCATCTAGACTTGCATTAAGTCCTCTTCCGAGCTCAATTTGCTTCATATACCTTTGCTCAACATCATGTTAGTTCAAACATAATGTGTTGTGCATCTAATCACCAAAACAATATAGAAATGGCCCAACGGCACATTTTTCCTTTCAGCATCCACTTGTTCCATTGCTCGTCTTTGGGATAAGTACACTAGTTCATCGTCTTGTGGTTTAGCTCCAACGTCACATCCTTCATGCGGTATATCTAGTGTACCTGATGATATGCAAAATGTACATGTATGAATATAATGAAAGATAACACAAGACTATACGACACCATACAGTATTGAATTAAGCACCAAATAGCAAGGCTCTACAAACACTCATACGCAAGCACTAGCCATTCCTATAACACATGGCATATAAATCCAACACCACAAAAATTACGATGAATACTACCATATACTCAACTTAATCTGCACTCAAGCATAACATGGGGGATGAAAAGCACAACAATCATGGGACACATGTTAACTTGAGTTTATGTAAACCCTAATATCCCACTGTTGGTATTTGGGGAAAATTTTTCTATAAAATTTAATTAGATAAAACCCTCTTAAAAAATAATATATATATATATATTATTAAGATATTCCTATCAATAATAAATTTGAGGATACTCTCAAACAAGAAACTTAAGCTAAGATATCTTTTAATAAAGATTATATATTAGGGATTATCTTCTTAAAGTAAATAAGTAACTAATAAATAGATAAGGTGAGTTAATCTCTTGATGATAATTTTGATGAAGCATTTTATGGAGAACATAAACTTGGACTCCAATTCTAAACAAAAATATAAAATAGTAAAAGAGAAAGAAAATATGGTATAAATAAACACATAAACAAAAATATTTCATTCCTACTGATATTTGATATGTGAGCAGTTAACTCAAAATATGACCCTCACATCTAAAGTTGAATTCAAATTTGAAACCAAAAATTGGAAAAGAAAAGGATGAATATAAAACAAAATAAAGAGCACTGTGCATGGGCCCTATTCCTAACCCTCAGCCCAACTACCAGCTGGGCAAAATTCTCCATCCGCGGCCCATCTCACCTCACCTCCTCTGTGCCTCAGCTGCTGCTTTGGGCTCACTCACCGCGCGCACGTTGGAGCCATTCATCGCTGACTCGTGGGGCCACCGTGCAGGTCCGTCGTCCTCGCGTGGTTGTTGCGCTCCGCGCGACAAACTCGGGCTCCGTTAGGATTGGAATCTAGGCCCCAGTCAACCTTGCCTTACCCGCGCTTCCACTGCGTCTCAGCCGTTCATCTGCGTATCCCCTTTCTCTGGAGCATGGGGTCCGCGTCAACCGGACTCTCCCTGTTCGTGCGGCGAACGTTGTGCTAGCCGCCATTGCTGCTCACCGGAAATCCCGTGGATGGCTTCGTGCCGGTGGACTCGGTAACAAACCGCGAAGATCCTAACCAGCTGCGCAACAACCTCACATCGATCGGCTTCAACCGCGCGTGGGCTATAAAACTTCTCGGGCCTCGTCGTTGGGGGCGTGTCGGGGTCGCTACCCATCTTTCGTGAAACCATGTGAGGAGAGGGAGCGCTTGTGGCCGCCACGGTTGAACCTCACCTTGGCCTCTAGTTCGGCCCGGGGAAACTATCCAGGAGAGTGTGTGGGGAGGCTTGTGAGCGCGTGCACGATTGGGCCTCGAGGAATTGCTTGCCGGCGTGAATCCACTCTGCCGTGTCGCAGTCCTATGTGGATGGCGGACAACCCAAGGTAAGAAGTCAACCACTAGAATTTGCCTTATATTTTCTCTGTGTAGCGTCGTTGGACCTCCTTGCGGGGGTTCTGTGCACGCGGGTGTGGGTGAAATCGCGCTGAGCTCGTCGTCGATGCACACCGACACCACGGTGCTGCTTCGGGTCGTGGTCGGAGTCTACAACTGCTCTATGTCCAGTAAGCGCCCACCCATGCCGTTCACTCGTCCTCCCTCTTCGAGTAGAGCCCATCGGAATAAAGCTTTGAGCCGGTGTGGGGGACAGATATCCCCCGGGTCCACTAGAAGGCTAGAAGGCCTCGCGAAAGGCTTTGGGCCCATTATTTTGCAAGGCCATCCCTTCGTGGGCCAGGGGAGGAACTGCTGAAGGAATGGATCGAAGCAAGATCCAATAGACTCGAGCCTAGACGACTCATTGGATTTAAGCATTATCCGTAGCATTGACCCAATTCTCCCGCCCAGCGCCCTCAGACGTCAGAACTAAATGAGGATAAGCCGGCGGGATTATAGGAAGATGAGTTCAGTCGGTTCACTATTACTTAGGTGTACATTGTTATCATACCCGCATGTAACTGAAAGGGAAATGTGCCCTTGGGCCATTTCTAAGTATTTTGGTGGTTTAGTGTCCAACACAAGTGCCTAAGTATAAAATGGTGGACAAAGTACAAATCAAGGATAAAGGTATGTTTCTCAGACTTAGTACATTGTTTTAGAGACTAATGTATTGTGTCTAAGTGCTGGAAACAGGAAAAATCCATTTGGAAATGCCTTGGCTCGAGCAGCCAAGACTTTGCTCAGTCTGGAGCACCGGACTGTCCGGTGGTGCACCGGACAGTGTCCGGTGCGCCAGGCTGGCTCTGGCAAACAGGCTGCTCTCGGGACTTCGACGGCGGTGTACGACTATAATTCACCGGACTGTCCGGTGGTGCACCGGACTGTCCGGTGGGCCGTTCACAGGCGAACTCGTCGCTCTCGGGAATTCATCGGCGACGTACGGCTATAATTCACCGGACTGTCCGGTGTGCACCGGACTGTCCGGTGAGCCAACGGTCGGCCGGGCCAATGGTCGGCCGCGCGATCTGCGTGGGACACGTGGCCGAGCCAACGGCTAGTAGGAGGCACCGGACTGTCCGGTGTGCATCTGACATGTCCGGTGCGCCAACGGCTCTCTGGCTGCCAACGGTCGACTGCGCCATTTATGGAAGGAAATCGGGCACCGGACAGTGTCCGGTGCACCAGTCGACAGAAGGCAAGATCAGCCTTCCTAGATTGCTCTCAATGGCTCCTAGCTGCCTTGGGGCTATAAAAGGGACCCCTAGGCGCATGGAGGAGTACACCAAGCATTCCTACAACATTCCTAAGCACCAAGACATCAATTCCGCGCCTTTGATTCTTTGCGATAGCAATTAGAGCTCTAGTTGAGTGGTGAACTCATTGAGTTGTGTTGTGAGCTCTCATTGTGACTTGTGTGCGTGGTGTTGCTGTGATTTCTTGTCTTGAGTGCGTTGCTGATCCCTCCCTTGCTCCGTGTTTCTTTGTGATCTTAAAGTGTAAGGGCGAGAGGCTCCAAGTTGTGGAGATTCCTCGCAAACGGGATTGAGAAAAAGCAAGCAAAACACCGTGGTATTCAAGTGGGTCTTTGGACCGCTTGAGAGGGGTTGATTGCAACCCTCGTCCATTGGGACGCCACAACGTGGAGTAGGCAAGCATTGGTCTTGGCCGAACCACGGGATAACCACCGTGCCATCTCTGTGATTGATTTCTTGTGGTTATTGTGTTTTGACTCCTCTCTAGCCACTTGGCAATTATTGTGCTAACGATTAACCAAGTTTTGTGGCTTAAGTTTTCAAGTTTCACAGGATCACCTATTAACCCCCCCTCTAGGTGCTCTCAATTGGTATCAGAGCCCTTCTCTTCACAAAGGGACTAACCGCCCGAAGAGATGGATCCTAAGGGGAAGGGTATCGTGATCAACGATAAAGAGAAGGAATCCTTCGTCAACGAGCCGAAGGACGATAAGCCTACCGACTCCGGCTCGGGCCATAGACGGAAGGAAGGGAAGAAAAAGAAGACAAGGCACATCAAGGAGATCGTCTACTACGATGACAGCGATGAGTCGACTTCTTCCCAAAAGGACGACGACCACAATGACTACGAGAGAAGGAAACCGGTTAATTCGAACTTTTCTTTTGACTACTCTCGTATTCCTCAAAGTACAAATGCTCATTTGTTATCTATTCCACTTGGCAAACCTCCTCATTTTGATGGAGAGGACTACGGATTTTGGAGCCACAAAATGCGTAGTCACCTATTCTCTCTCCATCCTAGTATATGGGAGATTGTAGAGAGTGGAATGCACTTTGATAGTACGGATAGTCCCATGTTCATTAATGAGCAAATTCATAAGAATGCACAAGCTACTACTGTTCTTCTAGCTTCATTGTGCAGGGATGAATACCACAAAGTGAGCGGCTTGGATAACGCCAAGCAGATCTGGGACACCCTCAAGATTTCTCATGAGGGGAACGACGTCACCTTGCTCACCAAGATGGAACTGGTGGAGGCGAGCTTGGACGGTTCGCGATGATAAGGGGCGAGGAGCTGACACAAACATATAACCGGCTCAAGACCCTTATCAACAAAATAAGGAGCTACGGAAGCACGCGATGGACGGACCACGACGTCGTCTAACTGATGCTAAGGTCCTTTACCGTTCTTGATCCTCATTTGGTGAATAATATTCGTGAGAATCCCAGGTACACCAAAATGTCGCCCAAAGAAGTCCTTGGAAAATTCGTAAGCGGGCGAATGATGATCAAGGAGGCGAGGTACGTGGACGACGCTCTAAACGGTCCAATCAATGAGCCTCAACCCGTTGCTCTCAAGGCAACAAGGAGCAAGGAGGCGTTACCCAGCAAGGTAACACAAATTGAGGCGGCCGGACTTAATGATGAAGAGATGGCCCTCATCATCAAGAGATTCAAGACGACGCTTAAGAGTCGCAAGGGACAGCCAAGCAAGACCAAAGCCAAGGGGAAGCGCTCATGCTTCAAATGCGGTAAGATTGGTCATTTCATTGCTAACTGTCCCGATAATGAAAGTGACCAGGAACACGGGAGCTAGAGGGAAAAGAAGAAAAATTACAAGAAGGCCAAGGGCGAGGCACATCTAGGAAAGGAGTGGGATTCGGATTGCTCCTCGTCCGACTCCGACAATGAAGGACTCGCCGCCACCGCCTTCAACAAGTCATCCCTCTTCCCCAACGAGCGTCACACATGCCTTATGGCAAGGGAGAAGAAGGTATGTAGTCGAAACTCTACTTATGCTTCTTCAAGTGAGGACGAATCTAGTGATGAGGATGAAATAGATTATTCATGTTTATTTAAAGGCCTAGATAGAACCAAGGTAGATAAAATTAACGAATTGATTGATGCCTTGAATGATAAAAATAGGCTTTTAGAAAAACAAGAGGACTTGTTGTATGAAGAACATTACAAATTTGTAGAAGCTCAAAAATCTCATGCCTTAGAAGTTAAGAGAAATGAAATGCTCTCTAGTGAATTATCTTCTTGCCATGAGACGATTTCTAGCTTAAGAAGCATTAATGATAATTTGAATGCTAAATTAGAAATAGCTAGTAAATCAACAACTTGTGTAGAAAATGTTGTTATTTGCAATAGATGTAAAGATTTCGATATTGATGCTTGTAGTGAACACATAGCTTCGATTGCAAAGTTAAATGATGAACTGGCTAGTCTTAATGCCCAACTTAAGGCTAGCAAAAGTGATTTTGATAAACTAAAATTTGCTAGGGATGCCTACACGATTGGTAGACACCCCTCAATTAAGGATGGGCTTGGCTTCAAGAGGGAAGCCAAGAACTTAACAAGCCATAAGGCTCCCATCTCCGCCAAGGAGAAAGGGAAGGCCCCTATGGCATGTAGTACTAAAAAGAATCATGCTTTTATGTACAATGATAGAAGACAATCTCATAGGAGTTGTAATGTTTTTGATTCACATGCCTATGATTCTTATGCTATGTTTGCCCCCAGTTCTTCCTATATGCATGGTAGAGATATGCCTAGGAAGAATATTCATCATGTGCCTAGAAAGAATAGTGTTCATGTTCCTAGGAAAGTTATGAATGGACCCTCTACAATTTATCATGCTTTAAATGCTTCCTTTGCTATTTGTAGAAAGGATAGGAAGATAGTTGCTAGGAAATTAGGGGCAAAATGCAAGGGTGATAAAACTTGCATTTGGGTCCCTAAGGAAATTGTGACTAACCTTATAGGACCCAACAAGAGTTGGGTACCTAAGACCCAAGCCTAAATTTGCCTTGCAGGTTTATGCATCCGGGAGTTCAAGCTGGATTATCGACAGCGGATGCACAAACCATATGACGGGGGAGAAGAAGATGTTCACCTCCTACGTCAAGAATAAGGATTCCCAAGATTCAATCATATTCGGTGATGGGAACCAAGGCAAGGTGAAAGGTTTAGGCAAGATTGCAATATCTAATGAGCACTCTATCTCTAATGTGTTTTTAGTTGAGTCTCTTGGATATAATTTACTCTCTGTCAGTCAATTATGTAATATGGGATATAATTGTCTATTTACAAATGTAGATGTGTCTGTCTTTAGAAGATGTGAGGTTCACTAGCTTTTAAGGGTGTACTAGACGGCAAACTTTATTTAGTTGATTTTGCAAAAGAAGAGGCCGGTCTAGATGCATGCTTAATGGCTAAGACTTGCATGGGCTGGTTGTGGCATCGCCGCTTAGCACATGTGGGGATGAAGAACCTCCACAAGCTTCTAAAGGGAGAACACGTGATAGGTCTAACCAATGTACATTTCGAAAAAGATAGACCTTGTGCAGCTTGTCAAGCAGGTAAACAGGTGGGAGGAGCACATCACAGCAAGAATGTGATGACCACTTCAAGACCTCTGGAGCTGCTGCATATGGACCTCTTCGGACCCGTCGCCTATCTGAGCATAGGAGGAAGTAAGTATGGTCTAGTTATTGTTGATGACTTTTCCCGCTTCACTTGGGTGTTCTTTTTGTAGGATAAGTCTGAAACCCAAGGGACCCTCAAGCGCTTCCTAAGGAGAGCTCAAAATGAGTTTGAGCTCAAGGTGAAGAAGATAAGAAGCGACAACGGGTCCGAATTCAAGAATCTTCAAGTGGAGGAGTTCCTTGAGGAGGAGGGGATCAAGCACGAGTTCTCTGCTCCCTACACACCTCAGCAAAATGGTGTGGTAGAGAGGAAGAACAGGACGCTCATTGATATGGCGAGGACTATGCTTGGAGAGTTCAAGACCCCCGAGTGCTTTTGGTCGGAAGCCATGAACACGGCTTGCCACGCCATCAACAGGGTCTACCTTCACCGCCTCCTCAAGAAGACTTCATATGAGCTTCTAACTGGTAACAAACCCAATGTATCGTACTTTCGTGTATTTGGGAGTAAATGCTACATTCTAGTGAAGAAGGGTAGGAATTCCAAATTTGCTCCCAAAGCTGTTGAAGGGTTTTTATTAGGTTATGATTCAAATACAAAGGCGTATAGGGTCTTCAACAAATCATCGGGTTTGGTTGAAGTCTCTAGCGACGTTGTGTTTGATGAGACTAATGGCTCTCCAAGAGAGCAAGTTGTTGATCTTGATGATATAGATGAAGAAGACGTTCCAACGGCCGCGATACGCACCATGGCGATTGGAGATGTACGGCCTCAGGAACAATTGGAGCAAGATCAACCATCTTCCTCAACTATGGTGCATCCCCCAACCCAAGATGATGAACAGGTACCTCAAGTGGAGGCGCATGATCAAGGGGGAGCACAGGATGTTCAAGTTGAAGAGGAAGAAGCACCTCAGGCACCTCCAACCCAAGTTCGAGCGACGATCCAAAGGGATCATCCCGTCGACCAAATTTTGGGTGATATTAGCAAGGGAGTAACTACTCGTTCAAGATTAGTTAATTTTTGTGAGCATTACTCCTTTGTCTCTTCTATTGAGCCTTTCAGGGTAGAAGAGGCCTTGCTGGATCCGGACTGGGTGTTGGCCATGCAGGAGGAACTCAATAACTTCAAGCGCAATGAAGTTTGGACGCTGGTGCCTCGTCCCAAGCAAAATGTTGTGGGAACCAAGTGGGTGTTCCGCAACAAACAGGACGAGCACGGAGTGGTGACGAGGAACAAGGCTCGACTTGTGGCAAAAGGTTATGCCCAAGTCGCAGGTTTGGACTTTGAGGAGACATTCGCTCCTGTGGCTAGGCTAGAATCAATTCGTATCTTGCTAGCATATGCCGCTCACCATTCTTTCAGGTTGTACCAAATGGATGTGAAGAGCGCACTTTCCTCAACAGGCCAATCAAGGAGGAGGTGTACGTGGAGCAACCCCCTGGCTTCGAGGATGAACGGTACCCCGACCACGTGTGTAAGCTCTCTAAGGCGCTCTATGGACTTAAGCAAGCCCCAAGAGCATGGTATGAATGCCTTAGAGACTTTTTAATTGCTAATGCTTTCAAGGTCGGGAAAGCCGATCCAACTCTTTTTACTAAGACTTGCGATGGTGATCTTTTTGTGTGCCAAATTTATGTCGATGACATAATATTTGGTTCTACTAACCAAAAGTCTTGTGAAGAGTTTAGCAGGGTGATGACGCAGAAATTCAAGATGTCGATGATAGGCGAGTTGAACTACTTCCTTGGGTTCCAAGTGAAGCAACTCAAGGACGGCACCTTCATCTCCCAAACGAAGTACACGCAAGATTTGTTAAAGCGGTTTGGGATGAAGGACGCCAAGCCCGCAAAGACGCCGATGGGAACTGACGGACACACCGACCTCAACAAAGGAGGTAAGTCCGTTGATCAAAAAGCATACCGGTCCATGATAGGTTCTTTGCTTTATTTATGTGCTAGTATACCGGATATTATGCTTAGCGTATGCATGTGTGCTAGATTTCAATCCGATCCTAAGGAGTGTCACTTAGTGGCTGTGAAGCGAATTCTAAGATATTTAGTCGCTACGCCTTGCTTCGGGATCTGGTACCCAAAGGGGTCTAACTTTGACTTGATTGGGTACTCAGATTCCGACTATGCTGGATGTAAGGTCGATAGGAAGAGTACATCGGGGACGTGCCAATTCTTAGGAAGGTCCCTGGTGTCGTGGAACTCTAAGAAACAAACTTCTGTTGCCCTATCCACCGCTGAGGCCGAGTACGTTGCCGCAGGACAGTGCTGTGTGCAACTACTTTGGATGAGGCAAACCCTCCGGGACTTTGGCTACAATCTGAGCAAAGTCCCACTCCTATGTGATAATGAGAGTGCTATCCGAATAGCGGAAAATCCTGTTGAGCACAGCCGCACAAAGCACATTACATCCGGTATCACTTTTTGAGAGACCACCAGCAAAAGGGAGATATCGAAGTGTTTCATGTTAGCATCAAGAACCAGCTAGCCGATATCTTCACTAAGCCTTTAGATGAAAAGACCTTTTGCAGGCTGCGAAGTGAGCTAAATATCCTAGATTCGCGGAACTTGGATTGAGTTGTAGCATACATGTGTTTATGCCTTTGATCATGTTCCTCTGCATTTTGTTGCTTACTTGTGGTGCTCAAGTTGTATACTCAATCCCCGGACCTCACAAGTCCTTGTGCAAGTGATGCACATATTTAGGGGGAGTTGTGGTACAACTTGACCCTTTGATACTAACCGTTTGCTTGAGTTTGCTTGAATTTAGTCTCAAAGGAAGTTTGAAAGGGAAATGGTGGACTTGGACCATGCAAGACTTCCACTGCACTCCGATGAAAAGAGTAACTTTTCCAAGTTCATCTTTATACTCTTATTGCCTTTGTATTCTCATTTGAAGATTTTGGTGAGGCAATGAGGTTAAGGGGCCAAGATTGATCCCGTTTTGGTGCTTGATGCCAAAGGGGGAGAAAATAAAGGCCAAAGCGATAAATGGATCAGCTACCACTTGAGAGATTTTGAAAATAGTAGAATAGAGCTTTTTGGTTTGTCAAAACTCTTTTATTGTCTCTCTTGTCAAAAGTTGGCTTCTTGTGGGGAGAAGTGTTGATTATGGGAAAAAGGGGAGTTTTTGAAATCTTGAATCAATTTCTCTTGGAATGACTCTCTTTATGTCTTAACACGTGTGTTTGACTTAGAGATAGAAATTTGAGTTTGATTTGCAAAAACAAACCAAGTGGTGGCAAAGAGTGATCCATATATGTCAAATTTGAATCAAAACAATTTGAGTCCTTATTTGAAGTGATTTTGTACTTGTTCTACTTGCTTTATGTTGTGTTGGCATAAATCACCAAAAAGGGGGAGATTGAAAGGGAAATGTGCCCTTGGGCCATTTCTAAGTATTTTGGTGGTTTAGTGTCCAACACAAGTGCCTAAGTATAAAATGGTGGACAAAGTACAAATCAAGGATAAAGGTATGTTTCTCAGACTTAGTACATTGTTTTAGAGACTAATGTATTGTGTCTAAGTGCTGGAAACAGGAAAAATTCATTTGGAAATGCCTTGGCTCGAGCAGCCAAGACTTTGCTCAGTCTGGAGCACCGGACTGTCCGGTGGTGCACCGGACAGTGTCCGGTGCGCCAGGCTGGCTCTGGCAAACAGGCTGCTCTCGGGACTTCGACGGCGGTGTACGGCTATAATTCACCGGACTGTCCGGTGGTGCACCGGACTGTCCGGTGGGCCATTCACAGGCGAACTCGTCGCTCTCGGGAATTCATCGGCGACGTACGGCTACAATTCACCGGACTGTCCGGTGTGCACCGGACTGTCCGGTGAGCCAACGGTCGGCCGGGCCAACGGTCGGCCGCGCGATCTACGCGGGACACGTGGCCGAGCCAACGGCTAGTAGGAGGCACCGGACTGTCCGGTGTGCATCGGACATGTCCGGTGCGCCAACGGCTCTCTGGCTGCCAACGGTCGACTGCGCCATTTATGGAAGGAAATCGGGCACCGGACAGTGTCCGGTGTGCACCGAACTGTCCGGTGCACCAGTCGACAGAAGGCAAGATCAGCCTTCCTAGATTGCTCTCAACGGCTCCTAGCTGCCTTGGGGCTGTAAAAGGGACCCCTAGGCGCATGGAGGAGTACACCAAGCATTCCTACAACATTCCTAAGCACCAAGACATCAATTTCGCGCCTTTGATTCTTTGCGATAGCAATTAGAGCTCTAGTTGAGTGGTGAACTCATTGAGTTGTGTTGTGAGCTCTCATTGCGACTTGTGTGCATGGTGTTGCTGTGATTTCTTGTCTTGAGTGCGTTGCTGATCCCTCCCTTGCTCCGTGTTTCTTTGTGATCTTAAAGTGTAAGGGCGGGAGGCTCCAAGATGTGGAGATTCCTCGCAAACGGGATTGAGAAAAAGCAAGCAAAACACCGTGGTATTCAAGTGGGTCTTTGGACCGCTTGAGAGGGGTTGATTGCAACCCTCGTCCATTGGGATGCCACAACGTGGAGTAGGCAAGCGTTGGTCTTGGCCGAACCACGGGATAACCACCGTGCCATCTCTGTGATTGATTTCTTGTGGTTATTGTGTTTTGACTCCTCTCTAGCCACTTGGCAATTATTGTGCTAACGATTAACCAAGTTTTGTGGCTTAAGTTTTCAAGTTTCACAGGATCACCTATTCACCCCCCCTCTAGGTGCTCTCAGTAACGCCCCACGGTCGAGTATATAAGGCCTAGGGGGTACCCCATCAAAAAATAGGTCATTTATCAGCCATCTACTCCATTCTCTAGCATCCTCCATACTAGAGAATCCCCCTATAACCCACCACATAAAGATCCACGCCAGGAAGTAGGGTGTTACGCCTCTCTAAGAGGCCTAAACCTGTAGAAAATTGTCTATCGTCTCTCGTGCGCCTAGCACGAACCATCGAGCTACAATCGGCAACACTGTCCTACCCAAAAGCACCTCGAGGGGTAATCCCGGGTGCGCGGTCAGGTCCCAAACACTGACAGCTGGCGCGCCAGGTAGGGGGTGTGTCACTGATCCAAGCTAGCTCAATGGCCATCATTTTCCAGCACAAGATCGCTCTCCGCCCTGGATCCGTGTTCTGCTTCAGAACAATCTCATCCGTGGTAGATGAAGAAGGAATTCTGCATCATATAGCGGATCCACCGGAGAAGAAGTCTTCCTCAAAAATCTCCAAAAAAGCCAGAACGAAGCAGGAAATAGCGCAACCTCCAGCGCTCCGGGTGAAGACTACCTCCTGCAAGCCAGGAGCAGAGAGTTCGTTTACCTGGAGAACCCTGTTGTCCACCTCATCCATGGAAAAGTGGACATAGATTACGAGGAAAAAAGAAGCAAATGGGATAGAGACCCACCAAGCTGCTCTTCTGGTGCCTCCACCTTCAAAGGAGGACAGAAAGAAGCTTGTCACCACAGCAACTCCATTCTACCCTGACGTCCTCTTCATCAAGGGGAGAGTGGAATCATCTCCCATCTCCGACGATGAGCCAACCGTGCCTGGGGAAGAACCCCCTCAATGAGAAGCTCACCGATTGTAACACCCAAATTCTGAATTTGGGATTGGTAGAAGAAACTTGAACAAAATAGCATAATGTTTTGAAAATTTGGAAATAAAGAAAAAGATGAGAAAAGAATTTTTCTTTTAAAAGAAACCATTTATACATCTCATGAAATAAATAAACAAGGAGAATAAAAATTAAACTAGTAATAATAAAATAGTATGGTTTATATTCACCCTTGGATTCCAATTGATACATTTGAAAAATCTGAAAACTAAAATAGAAGTATAAATTTGAATTTAGAATAGAAAATAGAAAATAAAAGAAAAGGGGAGAACTAAGAAAAATATTACATAAAATAAAATAAATATCCTTCACACATATATTAATAAATTATACCTTTCAAACTGAGGACAAGTTATTCACAAAGTTTGAACTCAAACTTGAAATTCAATTTGGATTTGAAAATGGAGAAAAGAAAATAGAAAAGATAAAAGAAAAAGGATAAAACCCTATGTGGGCCGAGAACACCAAATTCGGCCCACAACTGTTTTCAGCCCGCTGCCCTGCCTGGTGACCGGCGCCGACATATGGGGCCCGCACGTCAGTCGGCGCACTCCCTTCTTCGCTTCCCCGCGCGGCTTACATGTGGGTCCCACCGTCGAGAGCCACGGCGCGCCAGTAACTTCGTTGTTCCACTGATTGGCGGGGTCCGCATGTCAGCTCTTCCTCCCATCTCGCGCTGTGCTCGGAACAGACACTGCCCGTGGCGCGGACTCCGGAAATCCCTCAACGGAATCCTCGCCCGTCGCCGTGGACTGCGGACTCGGCCCCGTACGTGGTGCTCTGGGCTATATAAGCGCAGGCCGCCGCAAAACGCCAGCTCGTGCAGGGTGACGAACGAAGCAGAGAAAGCAGTGCGCGGAGGAGAGAGAAGCGTGGGCCGCCGCCGGAGATTACCGTCGTTGGGGGTCTCGGCTCTTGAAATCGGGCTGTGAAGCATCGCCGTCGATCGGGGAAGGCGCGAGGACCATCTTCGGGCGGGCTTCGGACTGTTGCGCGGGCGAATTTCTCACCGAAGTACGACCTCCGCCGCAGTGCCGTGGTGCGCCGCCGCCGTAGAATCTCGGGTCGTGACCAACCGAAGCTTTAGACGGGAGTGCAATTGGATTCGCCTGGTCGCGGTGAAGGTTGCCAGCGACGTTTCTGGGGCGAACCGGGGCCCAGCACCTTGGAATTTCTCGCCGTCGACTTGCGGTCCGCCGCATACCGCGCCGCGCCGTGGACAGCTTCACCGGCCCCCCCATTCCTGGTAAGCAACCCACGACCGGTTTCGCCTTTTCCTGGACATCGCGTAGGACTAGACTCGTTCAGTTTGGCCCAGTGGGGCACGGGAACTTCCGTGGCCGGCCATGGCGCCGCCGCATTGCCGTGCAGCGCCGCCGCCGTCGGGGTTGTTTTGGGGGAAAGCTTCTGGCCGTTGGATGGCCAGCGAACGGCGGAGATCATATCGATGGATACCCCTTCGTCATTTTAATCCAAGCCATCGGTAGGGAATCGTGTGGATCTGGGGGTTGATGGTGTTTCGGCCGTTGGATCTTGATCCGATGTCAGGTGGCGCGTACCGATTCAAACCCTCGTGATCTAATCTGTGGCGTCCAGTGGTGATCGTGCGGCTGAGATTAGAAGATACCCCTTCGCCGTGGACGTTTTGCTAAAGAGCCCCTGAAGTATTTAGTAATCAACCCGCCGTCCAGTAGCACTGTGCGCTGTGTCTCTGTAGTTTTACCCCGAGCCCCCTGTGCTTCTGCTTAATTGAGGCCCAGTCCAGAGAGTTATAAAATCAGGAAAATGAATTAGAAAATGAGTTTTTAATATAAAAATAATTCCTAGAATTTATATAATTCATAGAAAATGCATATGAACTCCAAATTAATCCATTCCACTTCCTATAATTTTGTAATATTATTGTTTATCAATTAGTGCCACTGGTTTTACATAAAAGTCACATTAAAATTGTTATCTTAATTAATCTTGTACTAAGCACATAGAATCTTTGGAAGTCCATAACTTAAAATCTATAACTCCAAAATTAATAATTCTTTTTCCTGTGATCTTATTTTAACATGTAGATTATTAATATGTATTTTGCATATATGATTGGTGTAATGTTAATTCTGTCTATACACTGTTTGTTTGTAATGCTACGACTAGCAGTGAGGATACGTATCACCTGAAGATCATCCTGATACCTGGAATCTCAAGGCCCAGGCAAGTTGTGCACTTGATCACTTCTTTCCACCTACTCATGTTCTAAATTAATCATAATGATCTGCATAGGTTAATTTTGATGGGACCCAATAGGATACCCCAGTTTGTCTATCTCTATACCTTGTTTACTACTGAACCTTCTGGGTAGTACTTGCTAGTGCTATATTTGGTTTTGGGTATGGAGATACACTTTATTCATGATTACACTTTTGTTATCAGTTGTTATTTATGGTTCATGTTAAGATCATTATGTTAATTGGAACATGGAGCGACCACCCGGGAAAACAGTGCTACCACAAGGGTAGTATGGGATGCCCTTGGCTGATTAATTAGGAAAGCTAGTGGAAGACTACCTTACCCGAAAGGGGCAAGGGCAGTAGGGGAGAGGTCAGTGTAGGGAGGCCCTCGGGAGGATTTTGCTGCGATGGCGGTCCTGCAAGGGATTCCTGCACTGGATCTTCCTATAAACTGTAGCGGGTTTTCGGAAGCTAGTGGAACTTTGTAAAGGCCTCGTAGTGGATCCCTAGCCATTCACCTCGGAAGTGTCTAAGGGCTTTGCAAACCCTGGCGACATGGGATACACGACTTGTGGGTAAAGATGCGCAACCTCTGCAGAGTGTAAAACTGGTATACTAGCCGTGCTCACGGTCATGAGCAGCTCGGACCCTCACATGATTAATTTATGGAACTAAATTCAATTTGTCATATGCATTGCATTGCAGGTGATGTTGTTATTACTTCTGTTCTACTGTTTAATTGGGTTGGTATTTACTTATACTTAGTAATTGCTAATAAAATTTTGACCAACTCTAAAAGCAATGCTCAGCTCTAACCATCTTCTTTGGTAAGCCTTACACTTCACGTGAGCTCCCACCTTTGGCGAGTTCATGCACATTATTCCCCACAACTTGTTGAGCGATGAACGTATGTGAGCTCACTCTTGCTGTCTCACATACACCACAGGTCAAGAACAGGTACTGCAGGATGATGCTCATGGAGGATGCTGCGATGAGTTCGTGAGAGGTCTAGGTCGTCGTCTCCCAGTCAACTTTGGGTTGCTGGACCGTTGTCTCCTTATAATGTAATTATTTATTTTGTATAGAACTCCTGTTATATATAAAGTTGTGACATTCGATCCTGTGCCACTATACATCATATGTATGAGACTTGGTCCCAGCATACCTGGTGTTTGTGTTAACCCCGGGTTTTGGACCCCCTAAAATCCGGGTGTTACAGAAGTGGTATCAGAGGAATGTTGACTGTAGGACGAAACCTAGATAGAACTGGACAACCATTCTTTACTTACCTTACTCTGATTCTTTTCTAAACTTATCTTAATCTTTTCTCATCTAATTCCGCTTTACTCTGATTACTCTTACCTATTCACTTCTAAAGACTAATGTGGATTTCACACTTTGAAATCCCGTGCCTAAAGTGACTTTGGGAATAGGAGACCTAATCTTAGGAACAAAAACAAAACTATTTTTGTGGTTATCTATGCACTTGAATGTTTGTTCTTATGATACTTGTCTGATTTGAATCTTTGATTGAGTGTGATGAGTTGTGGAGTAATGTCCACAATTGCATCTGCATATACACATAGGTATAAAAATATATTTATAAAATAACTAGACAACCTAGATTATCCCCATTGGAACATATCTAGCTTAAGAGATTTATCTTATCCTAAAAGATCTCATTCTAACCAATTCATCTTATCTTAAAAGATTCTCCCTTATCTTAATAGATCCATCTCATCTAAAAAGATTCTATCTTATCTTATGGATTCATCTTGCCCTAAATTGAATATTTATCCCACTCTAGAATAACAACCGTGACCTAATTAAAATTAATGAGATTCTATCTAGTCTAATCTGGTTATACCAATCTAACCTAAAACTGGTGCCCTAGACCAACTACAACTACCTAACCATATGCCACTACCTTACCCATCTGATAGTTGCATAACCCCTCTGTTTTAACCTAACATAGATTTTTAACATATTCTGATAAAATATATCCTACCCAGGAAGATCAAACTGACTTTAACTAGTCTAATCTAGTCATATTCAAACTAATCTAATGTGGCCTACTTAATCAGACTAATGTTACAGGTAAAAAGAGATTAGACCTTACTAGCCAAGTGTTAACTTAGCACATTAGACTAACTCAACCATGAGCAGAAGATCTAACTCGACCAATAGATTCATAATGGATTGCATGATCTGTTTACCCCCACCTAAAACAAACTTGTAACCTACATCTTGTAGTCTATCTCACCCATATATATCTCTCATCTTGACAGATTCCATCCTACCCTTAGATATTCACCTTATACGATTGGTTACCCCAATCTGAACATAAAACAAAGATTAAGCCCTACTAAAGAATCTTCAGATTATAACCAGTTACTAGCTTATTCATTCCACTTATTGAACAATTCCCTTTGCAAAACTATTGCCATGTGCCTCTAACTTTCATGGTCAATACCAGGAAAGGAAAGTTTATCACATAACAGCAAACAGAAAATGAATCCTCCAAATCCTCCACCTGTTGAAATCAATCAAGTGGTTGCTACCCAAAGACTGGTAATACAACAGTTAACAGACATGGTGACCGAGATGCAGAATCAGATAAGACAACAACGCGAGGAAATACGTCAGGCCCGCCAAGAAATAAGGCAAGCACGGTTAGAGAGACAACAACAACAACCTCCACCACCACCACCAGCATCACCAAGCTACATAGATATAAATTATGATGATTTGTAAGGTCTAGATGTTACTTTAGTTAGTAGATGATATGATTCTAGAAGGAACAATAAGGTCTATTGACCCTATGTTTTGTTAAAGAATTATACCTCATGCTGAGATTTCTTTGTTTGTGCATATGTTCCTTTTTATTACAAATCTCGAGGACGAGATTATTTTTAAGGGGGGTAGGATTTGTAACACCCAAATTCTGAATTTGGGATTGGTAGAAGAAACTTGAACAAAATAGCATAATGTTTTGAAAATTTGGAAATAAAGAAAAAGATGAGAAAAGAATTTTTCTTTTAAAAGAAACCATTTATACATCTCATGAAATAAATAAACAAGGAGAATAAAAATTAAACTAGTAATAATAAAATAGTATGGTTTATATTCACCCTTGGATTCCAATTGATACATTTGAAAAATCTGAAAACTAAAATAGAAGTATAAATTTGAATTTAGAATAGAAAATAGAAAATAAAAGAAAAGGGGAGAACTAAGAAAAATATTACATAAAATAAAATAAATATCCTTCACACATATATTAATAAATTATACCTTTCAAACTGAGGACAAGTTATTCACAAAGTTTGAACTCAAACTTGAAATTCAATTTGGATTTGAAAATGGAGAAAAGAAAATAGAAAAGATAAAAGAAAAAGGATAAAACCCTATGTGGGCCGAGAACACCAAATTCGGCCCACAACTGTTTTCAGCCCGCTGCCCTGCCTGGTGACCGGCGCCGACATATGGGGCCCGCACGTCAGTCGGCGCACTCCCTTCTTCGCTTCCCCGCGCGGCTTACATGTGGGTCCCACCGTCGAGAGCCACGGCGCGCCAGTAACTTCGTTGTTCCACTGATTGGCGGGGTCCGCATGTCAGCTCTTCCTCCCATCTCGCGCTGTGCTCGGAACAGACACTGCCCGTGGCGCGGACTCCGGAAATCCCTCAACGGAATCCTCGCCCGTCGCCGTGGACTGCGGACTCGGCCCCGTACGTGGTGCTCTGGGCTATATAAGCGCAGGCCGCCGCAAAACGCCAGCTCGTGCAGGGTGACGAACGAAGCAGAGAAAGCAGTGCGCGGAGGAGAGAGAAGCGTGGGCCGCCGCCGGAGATTACCGTCGTTGGGGGTCTCGGCTCTTGAAATCGGGCTGTGAAGCATCGCCGTCGATCGGGGAAGGCGCGAGGACCATCTTCGGGCGGGCTTCGGACTGTTGCGCGGGCGAATTTCTCACCGAAGTACGACCTCCGCCGCAGTGCCGTGGTGCGCCGCCGCCGTAGAATCTCGGGTCGTGACCAACCGAAGCTTTAGACGGGAGTGCAATTGGATTCGCCTGGTCGCGGTGAAGGTTGCCAGCGACGTTTCTGGGGCGAACCGGGGCCCAGCACCTTGGAATTTCTCGCCGTCGACTTGCGGTCCGCCGCATACCGCGCCGCGCCGTGGACAGCTTCACCGGCCCCCCCATTCCTGGTAAGCAACCCACGACCGGTTTCGCCTTTTCCTGGACATCGCGTAGGACTAGACTCGTTCAGTTTGGCCCAGTGGGGCACGGGAACTTCCGTGGCCGGCCATGGCGCCGCCGCATTGCCGTGCAGCGCCGCCGCCGTCGGGGTTGTTTTGGGGGAAAGCTTCTGGCCGTTGGATGGCCAGCGAACGGCGGAGATCATATCGATGGATACCCCTTCGTCATTTTAATCCAAGCCATCGGTAGGGAATCGTGTGGATCTGGGGGTTGATGGTGTTTCGGCCGTTGGATCTTGATCCGATGTCAGGTGGCGCGTACCGATTCAAACCCTCGTGATCTAATCTGTGGCGTCCAGTGGTGATCGTGCGGCTGAGATTAGAAGATACCCCTTCGCCGTGGACGTTTTGCTAAAGAGCCCCTGAAGTATTTAGTAATCAACCCGCCGTCCAGTAGCACTGTGCGCTGTGTCTCTGTAGTTTTACCCCGAGCCCCCTGTGCTTCTGCTTAATTGAGGCCCAGTCCAGAGAGTTATAAAATCAGGAAAATGAATTAGAAAATGAGTTTTTAATATAAAAATAATTCCTAGAATTTATATAATTCATAGAAAATGCATATGAACTCCAAATTAATCCATTCCACTTCCTATAATTTTGTAATATTATTGTTTATCAATTAGTGCCACTGGTTTTACATAAAAGTCACATTAAAATTGTTATCTTAATTAATCTTGTACTAAGCACATAGAATCTTTGGAAGTCCATAACTTAAAATCTATAACTCCAAAATTAATAATTCTTTTTCCTGTGATCTTATTTTAACATGTAGATTATTAATATGTATTTTGCATATATGATTGGTGTAATGTTAATTCTGTCTATACACTGTTTGTTTGTAATGCTACGACTAGCAGTGAGGATACGTATCACCTGAAGATCATCCTGATACCTGGAATCTCAAGGCCCAGGCAAGTTGTGCACTTGATCACTTCTTTCCACCTACTCATGTTCTAAATTAATCATAATGATCTGCATAGGTTAATTTTGATGGGACCCAATAGGATACCCCAGTTTGTCTATCTCTATACCTTGTTTACTACTGAACCTTCTGGGTAGTACTTGCTAGTGCTATATTTGGTTTTGGGTATGGAGATACACTTTATTCATGATTACACTTTTGTTATCAGTTGTTATTTATGGTTCATGTTAAGATCATTATGTTAATTGGAACATGGAGCGACCACCCGGGAAAACAGTGCTACCACAAGGGTAGTATGGGATGCCCTTGGCTGATTAATTAGGAAAGCTAGTGGAAGACTACCTTACCCGAAAGGGGCAAGGGCAGTAGGGGAGAGGTCAGTGTAGGGAGGCCCTCGGGAGGATTTTGCTGCGATGGCGGTCCTGCAAGGGATTCCTGCACTGGATCTTCCTATAAACTGTAGCGGGTTTTCGAAAGCTAGTGGAACTTTGTAAAGGCCTCGTAGTGGATCCCTAGCCATTCACCTCGGAAGTGTCTAAGGGCTTTGCAAACCCTGGCGACATGGGATACACGACTTGTGGGTAAAGATGCGCAACCTCTGCAGAGTGTAAAACTGGTATACTAGCCGTGCTCACGGTCATGAGCAGCTCGGACCCTCACATGATTAATTTATGGAACTAAATTCAATTTGTCATATGCATTGCATTGCAGGTGATGTTGTTATTACTTCTGTTCTACTGTTTAATTGGGTTGGTATTTACTTATACTTAGTAATTGCTAATAAAATTTTGACCAACTCTAAAAGCAATGCTCAGCTCTAACCATCTTCTTTGGTAAGCCTTACACTTCACGTGAGCTCCCACCTTTGGCGAGTTCATGCACATTATTCCCCACAACTTGTTGAGCGATGAACGTATGTGAGCTCACTCTTGCTGTCTCACATACACCACAGGTCAAGAACAGGTACTGCAGGATGATGCTCATGGAGGATGCTGCGATGAGTTCGTGAGAGGTCTAGGTCGTCGTCTCCCAGTCAACTTTGGGTTGCTGGACCGTTGTCTCCTTATAATGTAATTATTTATTTTGTATAGAACTCCTGTTATATATAAAGTTGTGACATTCGATCCTGTGCCACTATACATCATATGTATGAGACTTGGTCCCAGCATACCTGGTGTTTGTGTTAACCCCGGGTTTTGGACCCCCTAAAATCCGGGTGTTACACCGATGAAGGAATCGACGCCGAAATGTTCGACAACACCATGAAGCTGGGGAACGAGACCCGGCGCAACCTGTGTCTCGAGATGAGATCTCAGAAGTGGGAGAAACTCCTGACGAACGAGTCTTTAGGGAAAGGAGGAATTCCTGCCGACGTGATCGTTGGCAGGCTCAAGAGCAAGCTGAACAGGATGCGAGGCTACGCCAAGAGAACCCTCTCTTTGCGCGAAACCTGAACCCTGAATTCGCCCGCACCATGAACACGCCGAGTGAGGTCGGGGGAGTATTGGCTCGGATAGCCGATGGTCTCCCCCGGACTCCAGACGCTGAAGGCTATCGGCGGCTGCTCACTCGGGCAGCTAATCATCTTCTGCCTCTCGCTCATCCTCCGAGCGATCTATGGCACGCCATCAACAGTCAGCGAGACACGCGGAGCTCCATCAACGCTTCACGCGAACAGCGACATGAAAATGAAATACGGCGCCGAGAGGAGTACGATCGGGATCATGGCGTCCCTGCACGAAGTCAGGCCACTAGAGTTGAGTCGGCAACGGCTTCAACTGGTGGCACAACCCGGGGACGGTCGAGACAACACATCGATAACTCCCCTCCCCAGGACTCGCACCACGGTCGTCGATAGGAGGACACGTGTGGAGTATCTGCGCTCACTCCGCGTCTTAGGGCCATTCAATGGCCCCCAAACTTCAAGGTCTCCAACGTCGACAAATACGAGCCTAAGCAGGACCCGGGAGGCTGGTTGGCCGTCTATACCACCGCTGCTCGGGCCGCTAGGGCAACTGAAGATGTGATGACTGCATACTTGCCCATCGTCCTCGGGCAAGATGCACCGCAATGGCTACGACACCTACCCCGGCACTGCATCGACAATTGGAGCGACTTCAGTCGGTGTTTTATCACCAACTTCCAATCCCTCTTCGACAAGCCGGCGCAGCCGTGGGACCTCAAATCCATCAGGCGCCGAGGGGATGAGACTCTTCGGTCGTACCTCAAGAGGTTTTAGACCATGAGAAATCGTATTCCCGAGGTCGCTAAAGCAGCAGTGATCGAGGACTTCTACCGGGGATCCAATGACTCGGCCTTCGTCTGAGCCATACTACAAAAGGCGCCGACCACTTCTGAGCAGCTGTTTAGGGAGGCGGACCTCTACATCACTGCCGACGAACGGGCTCAAGACCTCATCAGGGGAATGAAGCCTGCTCCATCTGCACCATGGCGTGACGCAAACCAGCAGACCGACAAGCGCTGGGAGAAGAGGCCTCATGAAGAGGTCCACGCCGTTGGACCACCCGTCTCTCGCGCTTGAGGGGCACCCCACGGAGGCGAACGAACATTGGACGACATCCTCAAGGCCTAGTGCCCATACCACAAAGATATGCGCCACACCCTCCGGAACTGTAGAGACTTCAAGCACTCCGTTGGGAACGGCCGACCCTTCCAACCTCTACCACCTCCCCCACCACGAGGAGGACCCAGAGAACCTCGACAACCTCAGCAGCAGGAAGGGGGAGGGGCGGAGCATTCCCACGCGTCGATAGAGAAGTCAACGTCATCTTCGAAGGACATGGGTCACAAGAGAGCAAAAGGCAGCAGAAGCTCAACGATCGACAAATACTGGTGGCAACCACCAGTGCTCCCGCCCCCTATTGGTGGTCAGAACACCCTATCACCTTTACTCGGGTGGATCAATGGCTCAACTTCGATCATCCAGGCAAGTACCCGCTCCTCGTCGATCCGGTGATCCAAGAGAGCAGGGTAAAGAAGGTGTTGGTGGATGGGGGAAGCAGCATCAATGTCACCTTCCCCCGGACACTCTTAGGCTTGGGAGTTGCACTCAAAGAGCTCCACGAGTCAGACACTCCTTTCTTCGGCATTGTGCCAACCGAAGGAGAATACCCGCTTGGACACATCTACATGCATGTCACCTTTGGAACTCCGGAAAACTATAGAACCGAGTTCCTGAGGTTCAAGGTAGCAAGCTTCGACTGCGGATACAATGCCATCATCGGTAGGCCAGGATTGGCGAAATTCATGGCCATTCCGCACTATTCATATATGATATTGAAGATGTCGGGACCATAAGGGATCATCACCGTGCGCGCTGACTTCCAAGACGCCGCAGAATGTTTCCGAGTGGCCATTCAGGCGGCCCTCACCACCAAACCACCGATGACTCCCTCCACACAGGCGAACTCAAAGCCTGAGGAAGACCTTGCGATACCTGCGAATGAAGCTCAAGCCGTGACCTCTATGTGGCCGACTGAGGAGACAAAGAGAATCAACCTTGGGTTCACCGATGAACGCAAGACTGCCATCATCAGCTCCAGCCTGGACGACAAATAGGAAGGTGCGCTAATCCAGTTCCTGCAAGATAACCAAGACGTATTCGCATGGCAGTCCATGGATATGCCAGGAGTCCTGAGAGAACTGGCCGAGCATAAACTGAAGGTCTATCCCCAGGCAAGGCCGATCCGACAAAAACTACGTTGTTTCACGCCTGACAAGAGAGAGGCTATCCGCACTGAGCTAACTCGCTTAGTCACAGCAGGGTTCATTAGAGAAGTACTGCATCCTGAGTGGCTAGCAAATCCTGTTCTTGTACTCAAAAAAATAAAGTGGATTGGCGCATGTGCGTCCACTATACAGATCTCAACAAACACTGTCCGAAGGATCCCTTCGGACTTCCTAGAATAGATCAGGCGGTAGACTCGACCGCCGGATGTTCTATGTTGTCCTTCCTGGACTGCTACTCTGGATACCATCAGATCAGCCTGGCAAAAGAAGATGAGGAAAAAACTGCATTCATTACCCCGTTTGGAGCTTTCTGCTACACCTCCATGCTGTTTGGCCTCAAGAACACTGGAGCGACTTACCAGAGAGCTATTCAAACATGCTTAGCCGATCACTGGGGAAAGCGGGTAGAAGCTTATGTTTATGATGTGGTGATCAAAACAGAAAACTCGGAAAACTTCATTGAAGATTTGCAACTGGTCTTCAACAGCCTAAGGCGATACCGGTGGAAGCTCAATCCGGAAAAATGTATCTTTGGAGTACTAGCAGGGAAGTTGCTCGGATTCATTGTCAGCCACCGAGGAATTAAAGCTAACCCGGAAAAAATCGAGGCTATCATGAGAATGGAAGCACCACGATCGCAGAAGAAAGTGCAAAAGCTTACTGGATGCATGGCGGCCTTGAGCAGGTTCATATCAAGACTAGGCGAAAAAGGTTTACCATTCTACAAATTGCTCAAGAAGGTGGACAAGTTCCAGTGGACCGCAGAAGCACAAGAAGCTCTCGACGCATTGAAGCAGTTCTTGACTACACCACCAGTACTGAAGCCACCACGCCGAGCCACGACAGATCAGCCGGCAGAAGATCTGTTGTTATACATCTCCTACACGACTCACGTGGTGAGCACTGCGTTGGTAGTCGAGCGGGCAGAAGGACACACATATCCAGTACAACATCCGGTCTACTTCATCAGTGAAGTTCTAGGACCCTCTAAAACGAAGTATCCCCAAGTTCAAAAACTATTGTACGCAGTACTTCTAACTGCTCGCAAACTCCGTCACTACTTTGACGACCACAAAGTCATAGTAGTCACCGGGTTTCCAATAGGGGATATTCTTCACAACAAAGAAGCCATCGGAAGAATAGCCAAGTGGGCCTGCGAGCTGGGAGCTCACGACATAGAGTTTCGGTCTCGCACCGCAATGAAGACTCAAGCAATGGTTGACCTCATATCAGAGTGGACCGAGCAACAAGTTCCTGACAACCTGGAGGCTACCGAAGTATGGTGAATGTATTTCGATGGCTCACTGAAACTGTAGGGAGCAGGCACAGGAATCCTCTTCATTGCCCCTAGAGGTGAACAACTCAAGTATGCTCTTCAGCTATTATTCCCAGCATCAAATAATGCAGCCGAATATGAGGTTCTAATCCATGGGTTGAACATCGCCATATCACTAGGCATTAAGAGGTTGATGGTATACGAAGATTTACTGGTGGTCATAAGCCAGATAAATAAAGACTGGGATTGCTCGACTGATTCTATGGGCAAGTACTGTACAGTCATCCGAAAATTAGAAGACAAATTTGAAGGGCTGGAATTCCATCACGTGGAAAGAGATCGCAATGCAGCAGCAGACACGTTGTCAAAGCTAGGATCTAGTCGAGCCCAGGTTCCACCTGGAGTCTTCGTCCAAGAAGTGTCACGCCCAAGTATTCCCTTAGATCAGGCGGAAGAGTGCAACACTTTGAGCCAGCCAGAGTCAGACTCTAATGACTGGAGAGAGCCTATCATCAGGTATATAAAGAATGAAGAAGAACCGGATGATAAGGCTGCAGCAGAACGCATCGCGAGATAGTCGGCCCACTACACCCTCATAGGGGGCGCACTGTACAGAAGGGGTGCGACAGGAGTCCTCATGAAGTGTATTTCCTCGGTTACTGGGAAGCAGCTATTAGATGAGATTCATGCCGGACAGTGTGGAATACACGCAGCATCCAGAACTCTGGTTGGGAAAGTTTTCAAGTCTGGTTTCTATTGGCCAACGACAAAGAGTGATGCAGCCGAGTTAGTCTAGAGATGTGAAGCTTGCCAATTCTTGTGAAAGCAACAACACTTACCACCACAGCAACTGCAGACCATACCCGTAACATGGCCATTTGCGTGTTGGGGACTAGACATGATTGGACCCTTCAAGAAAGCTCAGGGAGGCTATACTCACGTGCTGGTCGCCATCGATAAATTCACCAAATAGATAGTGTACAAACCCATTGCTTCTCTAACTTCAGCCAAGGTAGTGGAACTCATACAAGACATAATATTCAGGTTTGAGATACCAAATAGCATCATAACTGACCTGGGATCCAACTTCACTAGCTCTGAATTCTTTGATTTCTGCGAACAACAAAGCATCCAGATCAAGTATGCATCAATAGCACACCCAAGAGCTAATGGCCAGGTGGAAAGGGCTAATGGTATGATACTGGAAGCACTCAGGAAGAAAGTGTTCGACAAGAATGAAAAGTTCGCATGAAAGTGGATTAGAGAGTTACCTTATGTGGTTTGGAGCTTAAGAACTCAACCCAGTCGAGCTCTGCATGGAAACACCCCCTTCTTCATGGTATATGGTTCTGAGGCAGTACTATCTGCCGACCTCAGGTTTAGGGCACCAAGGCTGGTATTCGAAAGCATAGCTGAAGCAGAAGCTACCAGGCTAGAGGATATTGATGTGCTGGAGGAAGAGTGATTGAACACAGTAATTCAGTCAGCCAGATACCAGCAGATCTTGAGGCGCTATCATGATAAAGCTATACGACATCGATCCTTTGTAGTGGGAGACTTGGTCCTTCGCTGAATTCTAACGGGGGAAGGACGGCACAAGTTGTCACCACTATGGGAAGGGTCATTCATTGTGTCGGAGGTCACTCGGCTAGGATCATATCGGCTTACTCAAATGGATGGTACGGAAGTGGGAAACTCATGGAACATAGAGCATCTTAGAAAGTTTTACCCTTAGCAAGACCTCAAAAGCTATCGGATCAATGTTGTACTCTGTAATTGGAAAATACATCATCAATAAAAGATTACATTCTCAAAGGCATTCAAACTGTCGGTTATCAATTGACTTCGATTTGATCGGATTTGGAATCAACACACTTACTTGACTTAGGGTGACCACTATACCCTACTAACGGAGCAATCAGCTTAAGTCAGCGATGACTTAAGACGGTGCAACATGCTCGCGCTTACTCAACTTAGGATGACCACTATACCCTACTAACGGAGCAATCGGCTTAAGTCGGCTACGACTTAAGACAGTGTAAAATGCTCACGCTTACTCAACTTAGGGTGACCACTATACCCTACTAACGGAGCAATCAGCTTAAGTCAGTGATGACTTAAGATGGTACAACATGCTCGCGCTTACTCGACTTAGGGTGACCACTATACCCTACTAACGGAGCAATCGGCTTAAGTCGGCGACGACTTAAGACGGTGCAACATGCTCGCACTTACTCAACTTAGGGTGACCACTATACCCTACTAATGGAGCAATCGGCTTAAGTCGGCGACGACTTAAGATAGTGCAACATGCTCATGCTTACTCAACTTAGGGCGACCACTTGTCGGCGTTTCGAGACCGGGGGGTCCCTAAGCCGACGAGTGAGTGTGCTGCGTGCCCCAGCCCAGATGGGTCGAGCGCGTGGGCGAGCGCGAAGGGGGGAGAGCGAGGTGGCCGGAGCCGGGTCGTGAGGGAGGCGGAGATCCCGCGGCCTTCGTGTTCGTCCCGCGCCCAGGTCGGGTGCGCTTGCAGTAGGGGGTTACAAGCGTCCCCGCGGGTGAGGGGAGCGAGCGGCCCCAAGAGAGCGCCTGCCCCTGCCCTCGTTCCCGCGGGGCCAACCTTTTTTAAGAAGGCCCTGGTCCTTCCTTTTATAGGCGTAAGGAGAGGATCCAGGTGTACAAATGGGGGTGTAGCAAGGTGCTACGTGTCTAGCGGGGGAGAGCTAGTGCCCTAAGTACATGCCAAGGTGGCAGCCGGAGAGATCTTGGCACCCAGCTGGTGTGGCGTCGTGGCTGTCGGAGAAGCAATGGAGCCTGGTGGAGGGACAGCTGTCGGAGTGGTTGGGCCCTTGCTGACGTCCCCCTGCTTCCGTAAGGGAGCTGAGAGTCGCCGTCGTCATGGGTTTAGCGGGGCACCATCATTGCCTATCTGGCGGAGCTAGCCAGATGGGACGTCGGTTCTGTTTTCTGCGGCCCGGGTCGGCTCGGGGTAGGGTGATGATGGCGCTTCCTGTTGACGTGGCGGACTTGTGCCCTAGGTCGGGCGACGTGGAGGCTCCTCCGAAGACGAGGTCGAGTCTGTCCTGCATGGCCGAGGCCGAGCTCCTGGGTCGGGCGAGGCGGAGGTCTTTCGGCAGAGGCCAGGGCGGAGTCCGACCCCTGGGGTCGGGCGAGGCGGAGTTCGTCGTCTTCCGGGGCCTTAGCCCGAGTCCGAGCCCTGGGTCGGGCGGAGCGGAGTTCGCCGTCTTCCGGGGCCTTAGCCCGAGTCCGAGCCCTGGGTCGGGCGGAGCGGAGTTCGCCGTCTTCCGGGGCCTTAGCCCGAGTCCGAGCCCTGGGTCGGGCGGAGCGGAGTTCGCCGTCTTCCGGGGCCTTAGCCCGAGTCCGAGCCCTGGGTCGGGCGGAGCGGAGTTCGCCGTCTTCCGGGGCCTTAGCCCGAGTCCGAGCCCTGGGTCGGGCGGAGCGGAGTTCGCCGTCTTCCGGGGCCTTAGCCCGAGTCCGAGCCCTGGGTCGGGCGGAGCGGAGTTCGCCGTCTTCCGGGGCCTTAGCCCGAGTCCGAGCCCTGGGTCGGGCGGAGCGGAGTTCGCCGTCTTCCGGGGCCTTAGCCCGAGTCCGAGCCCTGGGTCGGGCGGAGCGGAGTTCGCCGTCTTCCGGGGCCTTAGCCCGAGTCCGAGCCCTGGGTCGGGCGGAGCTTCCTATGGTGCCTTTGGCAAGGCCTGACTGCCTGTCAGTCTCACTCTGTCAAGTGGCACTGCAGTCAGGATGGCGCAGGCGGCGCTGTCCTTTTGTCAGACCGGTCAGTGGAGCGGCGAAGTGACGGCTGTCACTTCGGCTCTGCCGGGGGGCGCGCGTCAGGATAAAGGTGTCAGGCTACCTTTGCGTTAAATGCCCCTGTGACTCGGTCGGTTGGTGCGGCGATTTAGTCAGGGTTGCTTCTTAGCAAAGGCAAGGCCTCGGGCGAGCTGGAGATGCGTCTGCCGTAAAAAGGGGGCCTCGGGCGAGACGGAAACACCTCAGGGTCGGCTGCCCTTGCCCGAGGCTAGGCTCGGGCGAGGCGTGATCGAGTCGCTCGTATGGACTGATCCCTGACTTAATCGCACCCATCAGGCCTCTGCAGCTTTATGCTGATGGGGGTTACCAGCTGAGAATTAGGCGTCTTGAGGGTACCCCTAATTATGGTCCCCGACAGTAGCCCCCGAGCCTCGAAGGGAGTGTTAGCACTCGCTTGGAGGCTTTCGTCGCACTTTTTTGCAAGGGGACCAGCCTTTCTCGGTTGCATTTTGTTCCGGTGGGTGCGCGCGAGCGCACCCGCCGGGTGTAGCCCCCGAGGCCTCGGAGGAGTGGTTTCACTCCTTCGAGGTCTTAATGCCTTGCGTAATGTTTCGGCTGGTCTGGTGGTTCCCTCATGCGAACAGGCCGTAGCCCGGGTGCACTGTCGGGGCCCAAGCTCTCGGGCTGGTATGTTGACGCTGTCAACGGTTTGGCCGGAGCCGGGTTTGCGAGGGCAGCCCCCGAGCCTCCGCACAGGGCGAGAGGGCGATCAGGGACAGACTCGGCTTTTTTACATACGCCCCTACGTCGCCTTTCCGCAAGGAGGAGGGGGGAGAGCGCCATGTTACCCTCGATGGGCACCGAACATGGTGTCCCCGGTGAGCTGCAAGCGGGTAATCCGAGTGGACGTCCGTGCCCCGTTCGTTGGGGGTCGGCTAGGGGCCCGGAGGCACGCCCAAAAGTACCTGTGGGTGATCTGCCGGACCCGGTCCCCTGGCGACGGGGTCCGAGGGCTCGTTGCCTCCCTCCGATGGGATTCCATTACAGGATCGTTCCCGCTGGTCTCGGAAATGTCCTAGGGTACCTCGGGAGCGCAGCTCGAGCCTTGGCTATGTATCGAACGTACCCCTGGTCATCCCTCGCTCGGTGTCTGAGGCGACTGTGAACCCTTCGGGGGGCCAGCCTTCGAACCCCTGATCAGTAATGGGCGCGGAGCCCGAGTAGCCTGAGGCGGCCGTGGAACCTTTCGGGAGGCCGACCTTCGAACCTCTGACCAGTAGTGGGTGTCGGGCCCACGCGATCTGAGGCGACTGTTGAACCCTTCGGGGGCCAGCCTTCGAACCCCTGATCAGTATGGAGGCTCGGAGCCTAGTTCCTTCACGGGGAAGGATCCCTTTAGGGGTATCCCCTTTCCCGGTCCCTGTTGCAAGAGATAGAGAAAGAGGAAAAAGGAAAAAGGATACGAAATTTGAACGACGCGGCGTACCTTTTTTGGCGCGGTTGTTTTGGCGAAGGCGAAGCGTCGCCAGCTGCTCCTGCCAGAAACGCCGCCTATCCAGCCGCGGAGTTAATGCGACGGGGCGAGTAGTTGACGAGGCTGCCGTTGCGGGTGTGCGAGCCGTTCGAGGGACGGGTCACGGGCGCGTCGTCTTCACGCCGTGAGAGGGGGTTCTCTCGCTGCCTCCGGATGGGACGTGAGCTTGGCTGACGGCGTGACCGCTGCTCCCGCGCGCCTGCCACCGTCATTACTGCCGGCCCACTTTTGACCGCGTTTGACCGCTGCGTCAGGCTGGCGCTGCTGGGTCGCGCGCTGGGTCGCCTCGGGTCACGGTATCGGTTCCGCAATCGAGGGGGTGCGGTGGTGGCGCAAGTGGTACAGTTGCTTGCATGCAGCATCCGGCGCGCCGGTCGCGCGACGCGTGGGCCTGGGCCTCCATGCTGGCAGGTTAAGAGTCGGAGAGGCGCGGCCACTTGGCGTGGTTGCATGCCGCCTGCATGGCTGCCTGCCCCTTTCGCCCGTTGGCTTGGGCAAAAGTGGAGGGTCACTTGTAACCGCTGGGTGGTTGCGTGCGCCGTGCGCGGCGATTTGGCTTCTTCTGCTCGGAGCCGGTCTTGTATGACATGCGGGACCTAGCCCCCGCGCCACAGGGGAGGGCTTTGGAGGCATGTTGGAGAAGACTCGGCCCGTGACGGTTGGGGGCGCAAGCAGGGAGAGTCGCCTTTAAAAGGAGGGCGACCCCTTTCGTAAGGCGACCATGTCTTCTTCCTCCCTTATGCATCGTGTCTTTCCACCTTTCAAGCCCCCGGATGGGGGAAACCGCCGTCTTTTTGCCCCATCGTTGGAGGAACGCAACTCCGTGGGAGTTGGTACCTTTCAGCCATCGTTCGGCTTCAAGGATTTTCATCGCACAGCCCGGTTGCTCCCCTCCGCTGGTGATCACCCAAGACGGTGACCTCCAGCTCCTGGATGGGGAGAGGCAAACCGGGCTGTGGTCCCGGCCCCGCCCTCAGCGTTGAAGGTGTTCGTCATCCTCGTCGGGGCGGGGAGCGAGGCGAGCCGGGGCTCCACCTCCTGCGCGGGTCCGCGGACCACCTCTTCTTCCAGCTTCTGGTGGTGGCAATCGCCCTTTAGCCCTACGGCGGAGACATCCTCCAGCCATGCCGGGGAAGGTGAACTGTTGCTGCCCAGCTAGGATGCAACATTCCGTCTTCCTCCTCGCATTTGCGGCGAGGACGGCTGCGAGGATCTGCCGGGGTGCTTGGGGGCGTCCCGCGTTTTGCTGGTGGTTCGCCTAGAGCTTTTCGCTCCACGGGCTTCCCGGGCGGGGAGGTCGTCCATACCCGTGGAGACGGAACTGGAGTTCCGTTTGTGATGGCACCTTGGATGCCAGTGTTTTTTGTTCATTTCGGCTTTCGGGGCCTGAACATGTATGTAACTTCGGCACGGAGCCGTGTTTTCTCCTCATTTTTGAGCACTAAGACTCGCCTGTTGTTTGTCTGAACCGCTTCACCAAGCATGAGTCGCCCCGTGTCAAGGTGACGAGTGAGGTATCCGTATCCCGGAGGCGTAGGAGTCCCTCGGCTCGGTCGGCCCTGCTGTCCGAGTCTCCTCTAGCTTAGTTAAAGAGACCCCTCGGCCGCTCTTCGTCGAGCCGAGGCCAGGGGTAGCGATATCAGCATGAGCAGAGGCCGAGTTGGCTCGAAAATAAAACCTGGTTGGCCGGAGCCTGGCCAGGTTGTCCGTTGGCTGGATCGACGTCGGAGTTGATCAGCCGAGGCTTCGGACCGGGCTGGCGCCCTCGGAAGATGGTTGGCCGAGGCCCCAGGGGTGACCGGCTGAGCCGCCTGCTCGGGCTGGGTTCTCGGAGAAGTCCCTGGCAGTGATTGCCCGGGCGTGGTGATGACGTCGTCTTCGGAGCAGAGACCCTCGGACCGCGTCGCCGTCCGAGGCTAGGTCGGGCCTCGCCGAAGGTGCCGTCGATGCCGAGGGTGTTGCTGCCCCCTTCCAGCGTCAAGACCCGAGCCTGCAGGATCAGATTGTCTTGTAGTGTGTGCTTTGTGCGGCCGTCGAGGCCAGAACACACACCCTTGTTGCGTGTTAAAGCTGCGTCTCTCTTCCTCTTGTTTCGAGTATCTGGACTTTTTGTCGGTAACAGGGATGTTTGTGCGAGCGAAAGTTGCTTCTCGCGGAAGGTGAGGAGTGAGGTATCCGTATCCCGGAGGCGTGGGAGTCCCTCGGCTCGGTCGGCCTTGCCGCTTACGCGCACTTTCACTCGTCCATGAGGCCCTATCACCGACTCGGTCGAGAAGACTCGAAGAATCGCTTCGACAGAAGGGCTTCCGAACGTAGAGACTTGTTCGATCCGCGGAGTCACCTTATCCGAACGCGAGTTACTTATCGCAGAAGGTGATGAGTGAGGTATCCGTATCCCGGAGGCGTAGGAGTCCCTCGGCTCGGTCAGCCTTGACTGCTTACGTGTACCCCGTCGTTTCCAGGACCCACTTTTCGAAGTAGTCAAAAAGCACGAAAGATATTCTGGTAAAAGAGATTTTTTTTCGAGGAAAATTCTGACGCAGAGGGGGTTTCCCCCCTTTTAGCCCCCGAGGGAGGGTCGGGCTTTGCCGAGGCGAGGCCGACCCTTCCTTGTTGACTAAACTTTGCGTGGGTGCGAGGTATATGAACAACTTGGAAACATCTTAAGGGTAGAAGCGACGTAGCTGTTGGATGTTCCAAGCGTTGTCGTAGACCTCGCCTTGACTGTTAGCCAGCTTGTACGTTCCGGGCTTCAGAACTTTGGCGATGACGAATGGCCCCTCCCAGGGGGGCGTGAGCTTGTGCCTCCCTCGGGCGTCTTGCCGCAGCCGAAGCACCAGGTCGCCCACCTGGAGGTCTCGGGGTCGGACCCCTCGGGCGTGGTAGCGTCGCAGGGACTGCTGATACCGCGCCGAGTGTAGTAAGGCCCTGTCCCGAGCCTCTTCCAGCTGGTCCAGCGAGTCCTCCCGGCTAGCTTGGTTGCTTTGATCGTCGTAGGCTCTCGTCCTCGGGGAGCCGTATTCCAGGTCCGTGGGCAAGACGGCCTCGGCCCCGTAGACCAAGAAGAACGGCGTGAAACCCGTGGCTCGGCTCGGCGTCGTCCTCAGGCTCCAGACCACCGAGGGGAGTTCCTTCATCCATCGCTTGCCGAACTTGTTGAGGTCATTGTAAATCCGAGGCTTGAGCCCTTGTAGAATCATGTCGTTGGCACGCTCTACTTGCCCATTCGACATGGGATGAGCTACGGCAGCCCAGTCCACCCGGATGTTGTGGTCCTCGCAGAAATCCAAGAATTTTTTGCCGGTGAACTGGGTGCCGTTGTCGGTGATGATGGAGTTCGGGACCCCGAAGCGATGGATGATGTTGGTGAAGAACGCCACCGCCTGCTCGGACCTGATGCTGTTCAGGGGTCGGACCTCGATCCACTTGGAGAATTTGTCGATGGCGACCAGCAGGTGCGTGTAGCCCCCGGGCGCCTTCTGTAGAGGGCCGACGAGGTCCAGACCCCACACAGCGAAGGGCCAGGTGATGGGTATCGTCTGCAGAGCCTGAGCGGGCAGGTGGGTCTGCTTCGCATAGAATTGGCACCCTTCGCAGGTGCGGACAATTCTAGTGGCGTCAGCCACCGCCGTCGGCCAGTAGAAGCCTTGCCGGAAAGCGTTCCCGACAAGGGCTCGAGGCGCTGCGTGATGGCCGCAAGCCCCCGAGTGTATCTCTTGCAGGAGTTCATGACCTTCGGCGATGGAGATGCACCGCTGGAGGATGCCCGAGGGGCTATGGTGGTAAAGCTCCTTCTCATCGCCCAGCAAGACGAACGACTTGGCGCGTCGCGCTACCCGCCGTGCCTCGGCCTGGCCGAGGGGTAGCTCTCCTTGGCGGAGATATTGCAAGTACGGGGCCTGCCAATCTCGATCAGGCGTGACCCCGTTCCGCTCCTCCTCGATGCGCAGTGCCTCGTCCTCGGGGGCCGAGGGTTCCTCGGGCTGAACCGAGGATGGCCCGGGCTGGGCCGAGGTCACCTCGGACGGGGCCGAGGGCGCCTCGGGCTCGGGCGTGTCGCTGATCTTGACGGAGGGTTGGTGCAGATCCCGAGAGAAGACGTCCGGGGGAACCGTCGTTCGCCCCGAGGCTATCTTTGCCAGCTCGTCCGCAGTCTCGTTGTAGCGCCGGGCGATGTGGTTAAGCTCGAGCCCGTAGAACTTGTCTTCCAGGCGTCGAACCTCATCACAGTAGGCCTCCATCTTCGGGTCGCGGCAGTGGGAGTTCTTCATGACTTGGTCGATGACGAGCTGCGAGTCGCCGCGAGCGTCGAGGCGTCGGACCCCTAGCTCGATGGCGATTCGCAATCCGTTGATCAGAGCTTTGTACTCAGCCACATTGTTGGACGCCGGGAAATGGAGGTGTAGCACGTAGCGCAGGTGTTTCCCGAGGGGTGAGACGAAGAGCAGGCCCGCGCCAGCTCCCGTCTTCATCAGCGACCCGTCCAAAAACATGGTCTAGAGCTCCGGTTGGATCGGAGCCGTTGGCAACTGTGTGTCGACCCATTCGGCTACGAAGTCCGCCAGTACCTGGGACTTGATGGCCTTCCGAGGGGCGAACGAGATTGTCTCGCCCATGATTTCCACCGCCCACTTCGCGATCCGTCCCGAGGCCTCTCGGCACTGGATGATCTCCCCCAGGGGGAAGGATGACACCACAGTTACCGGATGAGACTCGAAGTAATGCCGCAACTTTCGCCTCGTCAGGATCACTGCATATAGCAGCTTCTGAACTTGTGGGTAGCGGATCTTGGTTTCGGACAGCACCTCGCTGACGAAGTAAACTGGCCTCTGAATGGGCAATGCATGCCCCTCTTCTTGCCTTTCGACCACGATCGCGGCGCTAACCACCTGAGTGGTAGCGGCGACATAGACCAAGAGGGCTTCTCCATCAGCTGGGGGTACCAAGACGGGCGCCTGGGTGAGGAGCGCCTTCAGGTTCCCGAGAGCTTCCTCGGCCTCGGGAGTCCAAGTGAAGCACTCGACCTTTCTTAAGAGACGGTACAGGGGTAGGCCTCTTTCGCCGAGGCGCGAGATGAAACGGCTCAAGGCCGCGAGACATCCCATGACCCTCTGTACGCCTTTTAAGTCCTTGATGGGCCCCATGCTGGTGATGGCTGCGATCTTCTCCGGGTTGGCTTCGATGCCCCGCTCGGAGACGATGAATCCCAGGAGCATGCCTCGGGGCACCCCGAAGACGCACTTCTCGGGATTGAGCTTGACGCCCTTCGCCTTGAGACACCGGAATGTCACTTCAAGGTCGGAGAGAAGGTCGGAGGCTTTCCTTGTCTTGACTACGATGTCATCGACGTAGGCCTCGACCGTGCGACCAATGTGTTCGCCGAACACATGGTTCATGCACCGCTGGTACGTTGCACACGCGTTCCTCAAACCGAACGGCATGGTGACATAACAGTACATGCCGAAGGGCGTGATGAAAGAAGTCACGAGCTGGTCGGACTCTTTCATCTTGATTTGATGATACCCTGAGTAGGCATCGAGGAAAGACAGGGTTTCGCACCCAGCAGTGGAATCCACGATTTGATCGATGCGAGGTAGAGGGTAGGGAACCTTCGGACATGCTTTGTTGAGACCAGTGTAGTCTACACACATCCGCCATTTCCCCCCTTTCTTCCTCACAAGCACAGGGTTGGCAAGCCATTCGGGATGGAATACCTCTTTGATGAACCCTGCTGCCATCAGCTTGTGGATCTCCTCGCCTATCACCCTGCGCCTTTCCTCGTCGAATCGGCGCAGAGGCTGTCTGACCGGTCGGGCTCCGGCCCGAATATCCAGCGAGTGCTCGGCGACATCCCTCGGTATGCCGGGCATGTCCGAGGGACTCCACGCAAAGACGTTGGCATTTGCGCGGAGAAAGTCGACGAGCACTGCTTCCTATTTGGGGTCGAGCCCGGAACCGATCCGGATCTGCTTGGAGGTGTCGCCACTGGGGTCGAGAGGGACGGCCTTAACCGTCTCCGCTGGCTCGAAGTTGCCGGCGTGTCGCTTCACGTCCGGCACCTCTTGGGAGAGGTTTTCCAGGTCGGCGATGAGGGCCTCGGACTCGGCAAGGGCCTCGGCGTACTCCACGCACTCCACATCGCATTCGAACGCGTGTTTGTACGTGGGGCCGACGGTGATGACCCCGTTGGGGCCCGGCATTTTGAGCTTCAGGTAGGTGTAGTTGGGGATGGCCATGAACTTCGCGTAGCATGGCCTTCCCAATACTGCGTGGTAGGTTCCTCGGAACCCGACCACCACGAACGTCAAAGTCTCCCTTCGGAAGTTGGAGGGTGTTCCGAAACAGACAGGGAGGTCGAGTTGTCCGAGGGGCTGGACGCGCTTTCCAGGAATGATCCCGTGGAAGGGCGCAGCACCTGCTCGGACGGAGGACAGATCGACGCGCAGGAGCCTGAGGGTCTCGGCGTAGATGATATTGAGGCAGCTGCCCCCATCCATCAGGACCTTGGTGAGCCTGACGTCGCCGATGATGGGATCGACGACGAGCGGGTACTTCCCCGGGCTCGGCACGTGGTCGGGGTGGTCATCTTGGTCGAAGGTGATGGGCTTGTCGGACCAGTCTAGGTAGACTGGCGCCGCCACCTTCACCGAGCAGACCTCCCGACGCTCTCGCTTGCGATGCCGAGCCGAGGCATTCGCCGCATGCCCTCCGCAGATCATGAAGCAGTCGCGGACCTCGGGGAACTCTCCTGCTTGGTGATCTTCCTTTTTGTCGTCGTCGCGGGCCCTGCCACCCTCTGCGGGTGGCCCGGCCTTGTGGAAGTGGCGCCGAAGCATGACGCACTCCTCGAGGGTGTGCTTGACGGGCCCCTGATGGTAAGGGCATGTCTCCTTGAGCATCTTGTCGAAGAGGTTGGCACCTCCGGGGGGCTTCCGAGGGTTCTTGTACTCGGCGGCGGCGACAAGGTCTGCGTCGGCAGCGTCGCGTTTCGCTTGTGACTTCCTCCTGCCTTTCTTCTTGGCGTCGTGCGGAGTAGACGCCTTGGGAGCATCCTCCGACGGGCGGCCCTGGGGCTGCTTGTCCTTTCGGAAGATGGCTTCGACCGCCTCCTGGCCGGAGGCGAACTTGGTGGCGATGTCCATCAGCTCGCTCGCCCTGGTGGGGGTTTTGCGACCCAACTTGCTCACCAGGTCACGGCAGGTGGTGCCGGCAAGGAACGCGCCGATGACATCGGAGTCGGTGATGTTGGGCAGTTCGGTGCGCTGCTTCGAGAACCGCCGGATGTAGTCCCGAAGAGACTCTCCTGGCTGTTGCCGGCAGCTTCGGAGGTCCCAGGAATTCCCGGGGCGCACGTACGTGCCCTGGAAGTTGCCGGCGAAAGCTTGGACCAAATCCTCCCAGTTGGAAATCTGCCCCGGAGGCAGGTGCTCCAACCAAGCGCGAGCAGTGTCGGAGAGGAACAGGGGGAGGTTGCGGATGATGAGGTTGTCGTCGTCCGTTCCACCCAGTTGACAGGCCAGGCGGTAGTCCGCGAGCCACAATTCTGGTCTTGTTTCCCCCGAGTACTTTGTGATAGTAGCCGGGGGTCAGAATCGGGTCGGAAACGGCGCCCGCCGAATGGCCCGGCTGAAGACCTGCGGACCGGGTGGTTCGGGCGAGGGACTCCGATCCTCCCCGCTGTCGTAGCGTCCCCCACGCCTGGGGTGATAGCCTCGGCGCACCCTTTCGTCGAGGCGGACCCGACGGTCGCGATGAGGGTGCTCGTCGCCGAGGTGGCCCGGGGCCGCAGGCGCGGTGTTCCGCGTGCGCCCGGTGTAGACCGAGGCTTCCCGCATGAGTCGGGAAGTCGCGGCACGAGGTTCCGAGGGGTACCCCTGCCTTCGGGAGGCAGAGCTCTCGGCCCGTCGGGCCGCAGCGCCTTCCAGGAGATGCTTGAGCTCTCCCTGGATTCACCGACCCTCGGTGGTTGATGACTCCGGCATCACGCGGAGGAGCATCGCCGCGGCTGCCAGGTCCTGACCGGTTCCGCCGGATGCGGGTGGCGGCCTGTCCCTAGCATCGTTGGCGATGCGGTGCTGGAGACCCTGGGGCAGGTGACGTATTTCTCCGGCCGAGGGCTGGCCCGCCCATACCTGCCCGACGTCCCGGCGGATCGACTCGAGCGCTCCTGCCCCCTCGTCGAGCCCGGCCTGCGCCCCGCGGACTTGCTCGAGCTGTGGGTCGTGACCCCCCGCCGGAACGGGGACCACAGCTAGCTCCCGCGGGATGTCGGCGCGAGGCACTGGCCTAGGGAGATCACCATCCTCCGGCATGCCGAGACGGCTGCCTCCGGAGGGATCCCCTAGCTCGACGTGGAAACATTCGTGGCTCGGGCCGCAGTCCTTGTCGTCAAGGCTGCGGCTGCCGTCGGAACAGTCGGAGAGGCAGTAGTTGCATGCGGTCATGAAGTCCCGCATGGCACTGGGGTTGCCAGATCCAGAGAAATCCCAGCGGATGCTGGGGTCGTCATCTTCCTCGGACCCAGAGGGCCCGTAGGTTGAGACGCCCGTCAATCGGTCCCAAGGCGACCGCACACGAAACCCAAAAGGGGTTGCACTCGCCTCAACGTGAGCGCCCGCCAGAGCGAGGTCGCTAGGCGGGTTGAGGTCGAGTCGAAATGACGAAGGATGGGGATCAGTCGGTACCTTTTGGTCGACGAGGAGCGACGAGGTCACATTGGGGGCTGATCGCGCCGTCGTCCTGGGTACGAGGGCGACGTCCCGCAGGCCCTCCGTGAGCGTGCTGGCGTCGTCCACCTGCTCGGGGTTCGCGTGTTGCGGGGGGACGGCGCTCGCCTTCGCCTCAAACGCGGGGGTGACGCCCGACGCGTCCTCCGTTGGGGCACTGGGGATGTCGATTCGCTCGACAGTCGACGGAGCGCAGCCTCCCGCTCGGCCCTGGTTGCCCCGCCTCCTCCTCCGATGGCGAGGGAGAGGATGGGGCGAGCTCGAATGTTGTTCTTCCCCCACGCGGGAAAGACGTCGTCGATTCCGCCGCCGGCGGGCGGGCTGTCGGCCGCCATTGTCGCCGCCGCGCGGCGGTGGAAGGAGTATCATGTCGTAGCCGCCGTCGAAAGACATGAACTCGAGGTTCTCGAAACGGAGCACCGTCCCGGGTTGGAGAGGTCGTTGGAGACTGCCCATCTGGAGCTTGATGGGAAACTGCTCGTCAACACGCAGCAGGCCCCTACCTGGCGCGCCAACTGTCGGCGTTTCGAGACCGGGGGTCCCTAAGCCGACGAGTGAGTGTGCTGCGTGCCCCAGCCCAGATGGGTCGAGCGCGTGGGCGAGCGCGAAGGGGGGAGAGCGAGGTGGCCGGAGCCGGGTCGTGAGGGAGGCGGAGATCCCGCGGCCTTCGTGTTCGTCCCGCGCCCAGGTCGGGTGCGCTTGCAGTAGGGGGTTACAAGCGTCCCCGCGGGTGAGGGGAGCGAGCGGCCCCAAGAGAGCGCCTGCCCCTGCCCTCGTTCCCGCGGGGCCAACCTTTTTTAAGAAGGCCCTGGTCCTTCCTTTTATAGGCGTAAGGAGAGGATCCAGGTGTACAAATGGGGGTGTAGCAAGGTGCTACGTGTCTAGCGGGGGAGAGCTAGTGCCCTAAGTACATGCCAAGGTGGTAGCCGGAGAGATCTTGGCACCCAGCTGGTGTGGCGTCGTGGCTGTCGGAGAAGCAATGGAGCCTGGCGGAGGGACAGCTGTCGGAGTGGTTGGGCCCTTGCTGACGTCCCCCTGCTTCCGTAAGGGAGCTGAGAGTTGCCGTCGTCATGGGTTTAGCGGGGCGCCATCATTGCCTATATGGCGGAGCTAGCCAGATGGGACGTCGGTTCTGTTTTCTGCGGCCCGGGTCGGCTCGGGGTAGGGTGATGATGGCGCTTCCTGTTGACGTGGCGGACTGGTGCCCTAGGTCGGGCGACGTGGAGGCTCCTCCGAAGACGAGGTCGAGTCTGTCCTGCATGGCCGAGGCCGAGCTCCTGGGTCGGGCGAGGAGGAGGTCTTTCGGCAGAGGCCAGGGCGGAGTCCGACCCCTGGGGTCGGGCGAGGCGGAGTTCGTCGTCTTCCGGGGCCTTAGCCCGAGTCCGAGCCCTGGGTCGGGCGGAGAGGAGTTCGCCGTCTTCCGGGGCCTTAGCCCGAGTTCGAGCCCTGGGTCAGGCGGAGCGGAGTTCGCCGTCTTCCGGGGCCTTAGCCCGAGTCCGAGCCCTGGGTCGGGCGGAGCGGAGTTCGCCGTCTTCCGGGGCCTTAGCCCGAGTCCGAGCCCTGGGTCGGGCGGAGCGGAGTTCGCCGTCTTCCGGGGCCTTAGCCCGAGTCCGAGCCCTGGGTCGGGCGGAGCGGAGTTCGCCGTCTTCCGGGGCCTTAGCCCGAGTCCGAGCCCTGGGTCGGGCGGAGCAGAGTTCGCCGTCTTCTGGGGCCTTAGCCCGAGTCCGAGCCCTGGGTCGGGCGGAGCAGAGTTCGCCGTCTTCCGGGGCCTTAGCCCGAGTCCAAGCCCTGGGTCGGGCGGAGCGGAGTTCGCCGTCTTCCGGGGCCTTAGCCCGAGTCCGAGCCCTGGGTCGGGCGGAGCTTCCTATGGCGCCTTTGGCAAGGCCTGACTGCCTGTTAGTCTCACTCTGTCAAGTGGCACTGCAGTCAGGATGGCGCAGGCGGCGCTGTCCTTTTGTCAGACCGGTCAGTGGAGCGGCGAAGTGACGGCGGTCACTTCGGCTCTACCGGGGGGCGCGCGTCAAGATAAAGGTGTCAGGCTACCTTTGCGTTAAATGCCCCTGCGACTCGGTCGGTTGGTGCGGCGATTTAGTCAGGGTTGCTTCTTAGCGAAGGCAAGGCCTCGGGCGAGCCGGAGATGCGTCTGCCGTAAAAAGGGGGCCTCGGGCGAGACGGAAACACCTCAGGGTCGGCTGCCCTTGCCCGAGGCTAGGCTCGGGCGAGGCGTGATCGAGTCGCTCGTATGGACTGATCCCTGACTTAATCGCACCCATCAGGCCTCTGCAGCTTTATGCTGATGGGGGTTACCAGCTGAGAATTAGGCGTCTTGAGGGTACCCCTAATTATGGTCCCCGACACCACTATACCCTACTGACAGAGCAATCGGCTTAAGTCGACAACGACTTAAGACGGTGCGACATGCTCATGCCTTCTCATCTTAGGGCGACCACTATGCCCTACCAGCCAAGCGATGGGCATAAGTCAGGAAAAAACTCCAAAACCAGCATGCCGCATTTACTTCTGCAGTTGTTCAGGATGACTGTTATATCCTAACAATAGAAACAAAATGTTATAGTTGTCAACACCAGATACACATTCTAGTGCCCTGTCCATCGAATATTCGAACACAATGATCACACGCACATAGAATTCACAAGTACATTCAGTGTCTCTTAGAACGTCACTACATCGGAACATCTCTATTTGGTAATATCTTTCGCAGGTGCAAACGAGGAAGAAGGTCGGCTCGAGGCATCAGGCGTAGCCTTAACGTTGGCAACAGTGTCATTAGGAACAACTACACCGGGCCTCCTTGTCAAGATCCGCCCCGCGCGAATGGCTTTATCCATAGCCTTGTCGCACTAAGCCTTCAGAATGGCGCAGTTGTCTTCTGAGACTTTGGTAGCCAGTCGAGCGGCCTCTAGCTCCTAGGCGACTAACTTCTTGGAGGCACGCAGATCTTTGACGATGGAATCCTTACTTGACAACCATTATCTAAGCTACAGGACCTCATCCTAGGACACTTGCAGCTCGCGATGATGATGATCCAGATCTGACATAGTAAAGCGATGGCTCATCTCCAAGATGGTTAAGGAATTGCTGGCATCATGATACAACCTATCTAGATTATCACAAGAAGCTGCAAGTGCTCGTTTCTCCTCCTACAGACAAAAATCAACTTTCAGCATCCAGTAAACAGTAAGCACGACAGAGCCAATTAAGGAAGTTTACCTCATGTGCTGCCCTCTCGGAGTTAAGTTGAGAATTAAGAGAAAAATTCAAGGAATGTACATCGTCCAGAGAAGCAGAAACCCGAGCCAGGTTGGCCTGACCTTGAGAATACTTCTCCTCAAGATCAGAGTATCGTCGGGTTGAGTTGGCTTGATGTTGAAGATGTTTTTCCTCAAGCTCAGAGCACTGCCGAGCCATATCTGACAAGGCAGTCGAAGAAGGATACACGGTTAAAAACAAGTTGATCAATCAGCTAAGGAAGAAACGAAGTTACTAACCAGCGTTTGATGCCTTCAAGTCAGCTATCTGTTTCTAAAGCAGCAATGGGTTCCACTGCATCAGAGACAGAGCCCCTTCTAGGATAGTGGCACCATGTGACCTCAAATGAGTAGACATCCCATCAACCAAAGCCTGCGATCGAAGACAAATGAATATAGGGAAGATAATTTACCAGGAGAAATGACAAAATGCAAGAGCTGAGTTACCTGAAGATTGGAGAGGAATGATGGTAACCCCAAGTCAGGAGGAGCTACGTCATAGCTCGACGAAGGAAGATCAACCAGGTGTAGCATCCCAAAAATTCAAATCCTGAAATTTTCTCAAACTCACCCTAAATTCAAAATGAGTTTCAAGTTTCATTTCAAAATGTTTGTTTACGAGTTGATATCAACAAATAAAATATAGTGGTCTATATTATCTCCAAAATCCTCCTCAAAATATCCTACAAATATTTCCCGAGTAATCCCCTTCAAGTTCTTTCCAGAAATACTGCCCCAAATATTCCACCGATATATCTTCAGATATTTTCCTCTTGAGAAATACCTTCAGAATCATTTTTCAAGTCCCTACAAATATTTTCTTCATAACTTTCCTCATGCCCATACGTATACGTATGCCTCCGGTGTCATATGGCGAGCTCTACAAGCTAATCTCACTTATACAAGACAAATCCATGCTAATCTCCCACTAATCATCTCATCCTCCCACTAATCCTCTCATCCCTTCCCCTAATCCCCCCACCATGGCTATAAATAGAGGGGCAAGGGCCTCCTCTCATCCCACCCCAAGCCATTTCATGGCAACTCTCTTCCCCCCACACACACACCCACTCCATGTTCCACACAAGCACACACTAGCACCTGGATCATTCGGTCGTTCTTCAATCGTTCATCCCCCTGTTCTTAGTTTGTTCGTTCGTTCGTCCGATCGTTCGATCGTTCGTCCGATCATTCATGGTTCGTTCGTTCGTTCGTCCGATCGTTCGATCGTTCGTCCGTTTGTTCGTCCAAATAATCTTTTTCCTGCCGTTATGCTGCCGAAATTCCGATCGTTCGTTCGTTCGATCATTCGATCGTTCATCGTTCGTTCATAGTCCCTATTCATCGTTCATCATTCGTTCATAGTCCCTATTCATCGTTCTTCCAGATAATCTTTGTCCCGCCGTTATGCTGCCGAAATTCCGATCGTTCATTCGTTCGATCATTCGATCGTTCATCATTTGTTCATAGTCCCTATTCATCGTTCATCGTTCATTCATAGTCCCTATTCATCGTTCTTCTAGATAATCTTTGTCCTGCCATTATGCTGCCGAAATTCCGATCGTTCGTTCGTCCGATCATTCAATCGTTCGTCCGTTCGTTCGTCCAAATAATCTTTTTCCTGCCGTTATGCTGCCGAAATTCCAATCGTTCGTTCGTTCGTCCGATCATTCGATTGTTCGTCCGTTCGTTCATAGTTCCTATTCATCGTTCGTTCATACGAACTATTCACTATCACTATTCACCATTACTATTCATCGTTACTATTCATCATCGTTACTATTTACCATTACTATTCATCATTGTTACTATTCATCGATGATATCTATAATTACTTTTCCGTCGCCACTATTCATCGTTACTAATCATCGTTACTATTCATCGGTCATCCAGTTATCCCAAATTTCAACTACTCATCCATCATGCTGTCCAGTCCACCTAAGACCAGCCAAACCCATGTTCCAGTCATACGAAATCCGGTGACTGTGATTTTCCTTCCAGTAGGAACTTCCCATCTGGTCACCCATCCCAGGTTTCTCCAAGTTGAGCATGCTTGACTTTGAGATTCCTTCGAACCAGGCTTCCAAACTCAGATTCCAATAATTCTTGTTTCTAAATTCTTATCAAACTATTCCCTATCCAACCATGTCATCCCTTAAGCATGGTTCATATTCCAGAAGACTCCCAAAATACTCTTGTCCCATATTCTGCCTATAACTCTCCTGTTCATACTAAGTCAGACGATTCATTCATCACTATCCTCACCAACAGTGAACTTCACTGTTGTTGGGGGCCTTCGGCTTCCGAAGGTCCTCAAAAACATAATTTAACAATATTTTCCAAGTGAAGTATGTGAACAGGTATCTTCGGAATCGGGTCATGAGTATACAAGAGTATGGTCAGGACGAAGCCTGAGCGAGACGGAAAGCGATTATGACGAAGGATAAGATGATCATGAAGTTGTGCGCAGAAAAGCTTTGGCATGATAGCAGAGAAGGGGAACCGACTTAAAGATGAAAAGGCAAATTAGACCTCAAAGAATTACTATAGAGTTATTGATAAATGTAAAGGGCACAAATGTAATTCTACACGGGCTGCGTCCCTTGCCTATAAATAGATGAACAGTACTCCCGTACTGTTCACGCTGACTCAGCATTCGCTTTCCGCATCACGTCTGTACCTTTGCTTTCCGCCAATCCGAAGGTACATTTATAATTAGTTATTTTGAGTATAATAATGTAAATAAATATAATTTGATAATAATATCTGAATTATTCTTCGTATTTGATATATGAATTCTTCTTTATTATCTATCGAGCATACGAAGGTTTTTTCCTTTATAACCTTCGTCCGCAATTCATTATATCCGAAGGGATATAATGTCTTGAAGGACGAAGGACTTTAATATTTAACACTTTTTATGTTGCCTTGTTCTTAACTCTTAGCATTTGAGAACAAGTCCCCAACATTGGCGCCCACCTCCGGTGAACTCACTTCCATTTTTTGAGTTTTGAACACCTTCGGCAAGCATCACCTTCGTCATGCCGCCAAAGAAAGCTTCAGCAACAGGGGCTGCCACTCTGCAGCCGCTGGATCCCAATCAAGATGTCCTTTCTCTTAGGGAGGCCCGAAGCCAGAAGAGGAAGGCCACCAGTCCAACGCCTCTGGAGGACGACTTGGATCAAGAAATCCGAAATTTGGAGATGCTCCATCAACAGGTCCAACGGAAGAAGGAAAAGATGGCTCGTCTAGCTGACCTGCAAAGGCAGATAGACGAAGCCTCTGAAGAAGTGCGTCATCTTGCTCAAGATAACCAGAACCGAAGGCCTCCACACAGAGAGCTTCATCAGGAGGGCTTCTACAACGAGGACGACTGGTATGAAAATTTCCATCATGGAAATTTTGCTTTTGATGATACTTCTCCTCTGTCGACAGAACTGCAGGCTACACCTTGGCCCCAGTCTTACAAGCCACCCCAGCTCCCCATGTAAGATGGTCATTCAGACCCGAAGCAATTTTTGATGAGTTATGAAGCAACCATATCTTCGTATGGTGGCAATACTGCAGTCATGGCAAAATCTTTTGTCATGGCTGTCAAGAGTGTTGCACAAACCTGGTACTCCTCTCTTCGGCCAGGAACAATCACCTCATGGAAAAAGCTGAAGGACATGCTGATAACCAACTTCCAAGGGTTTAAAACGAAGCCGGTCACTGCTCAAGCTTTATTCTAGTGCACCAAGGACCACGAAGAATACCTTCAGGCGTATGGCTGAAGGTTCCTGTGTCTGAGGGCACAGGCACCAATAGTGCCCAATGAAATTGTCATTGAGGCCATGATTAAGGGGCTTCGGCCGGGATCTTCAGCTCAATACTTTGCCAGGAAGCCTCCTCAAACTTTGGAGAAGCTGCTCCAGAAGATGGACGAGTATATTAGAGCTGACAATGACTTCCGCCAAAGAAGGGAGGAAGCATACAGGTTCTCTGAAATGACCAGGGGCTTTGGAGGGAGATTCCATCCGAGGCACGTCAGGTCAATTCACAACTCTACTCAGAGTGATGATAGAGGGAGTCAACAGCAAAGGCCACAGTACTCCTCGCAAGCTTCGGGGCAGCAGCAAAGCTCTTTCCGGCCGCCAGCTCCAAGGGGCAGAGGCGCCAGGGGCTTCGGAGGAAGATTTGGGGATCAGCCAAGGAAAATTTATTGTCTATTCTGTGGTGAGGACAAGGGCCATACCACCAGGATGTGCCATGTTACCATCCAGAAGCAAAAGGAGATAGCAGAAGCTGCAGCACAACAGAGTTAGCCGAAGCAAGTCATGCATACTGCTTCGTACCATTCGCCTTACATTCCAGAATATGTAGACAACCACCCTGCAGCTTCTGTTGCTTCGGCAAGCCAAACCCAAGCATCTTGGCAACAGCCCCCACCTCCACCACCAACGCAACGCGGCCAGCAGCCAGAAGGGAGTCAGCGCGCTCACCTCCATCGGGACTTCAGAGAAGAGTCCGAAGCTCGCACAGTCAATAGCACTGTGCCAGAGTCAAAGCATATTTACTGACAAATATCCTACCCTGACAGCAGTTTTTCGCATTCAGTATTATTTTCTTTTTAATAAGGAACACTTATGGGAGGCTTAAATGCTTTTTTGTCGTTTTTAATCTCTTGTAACAGTTTCGCTTTTTACCATAATGAAAATATATCTTCTCTACAGGCTTAAGTTACTGAAGCATAAGAATTTATGGTGACAAGGAGGACCTTCGAATTGTCAAAAATTTTGTTCTAAGGAACGCAGCGTAATTTCGTCGAAGCAGCAAAAAGTCGTTCCTAAGGGAGCGCAGTGTAAGTTTTTTGCTCAAAAGTCGTTCCGAAGGGAATGCAGAGCTTACAGCGAAAAATAAACGCTGATTCCGCTGAAAGTAAAAGGCGAAGAAGCTCCTAAGGGAGGCTTACAGCGAAAAATAAACGCTGATTCCGCTGAAATTAAATGCGAAGAAGCTCCTAAGGGAGGCTTACAGCGAAAAATAAACGCAGATTCCGCTGAAAGTAAAAGGCGAAGAAGCTCCTAAGGGAGGCTTACAGCGAAAAATAAACGATGATTCCGCTGAAAGTAAAACGTCGACCTTCGGCAAATATCACTTTGCATAACATCACATCATTACATCATTCGCATAGCATAACATCATACATCATATTGCATCAACAACGCAAAGAAAGGGATCCCAGTATCGACATTCGAAAATTGTTTCGAAGGAGAAGTGACAAGGCACAAAAAATAGCTATTGAAGAGTCATACTTTCGTCAAATGGAAACATCTATTGGTTATTAATTTTACGAGGATTGGTTACTGATCATATGAGAACACGGATATTATTTATGAAGCATGAAAAGAAGGGAAGGTGTTTTTTTGCCGAAGGCTCAAAAACGGTATGTATATGAAGTTTCATGCATCGTAAAGAATAGAACCATAAATAGTTAATATATTACATTCAAAGTTACAAAATATTACACATGTTTCTCAACAAACATTATATTCTAAATGTTTTTACAGCAGCATCTAATCTTCCCTTAGAACTACTTCTGCAGCTTCGTTTAGTAGCTGATCAACAACTTTATCCATGATGGCTTCGGCCATTTTCCTAATTTCGTCATCCCATTTCGCGTGGGGGCCCGCAGATGACTCAGCAGGTTCTGAGGGGGGAGAAGATAGAACTATATTACTATTACAAACCGTGAACAAATTCGAAATCAAAAAAATTACAACAAAGAGTCAAAAACCACTAGTCAATACCTATTTGCTCTTCGGGCCCTGCACTTTTCTCAGTGGCCCCTGCTACTTTTCTAGCGTCATGAATGCCTTTTTCGCTTTTTTGTATAATTTCTTGAGCCATTTCCAGGCCACCATTGTCCCAGATATCGGTGAAAAATTTTCCACCGACCAGGCTTGCTTCGGCCGAGGGGTCTTTTATACCTTCGGAGGATAAGGCGGCTTCGGATTGTGCCAAAAATTTCACATGTTCACAGCCTTTCCTCTCCAAAATGGTAGCAATCTCCCTGGCACCCGAAAAGGCACATATGTCTCTACGACTGTTCAAAATTTCGTCAAAGGCCTCAGCTTCGTGACTGATCCATTCGATTGGGCCCTCGAGGTCACCCTTTATGAAGTTCTCTTCACTTGAAAAAGCGCCAACGCTGGCAAAGCTGGTTTTAACTTTTTTAACACATTCTATAGATTTTTCATAGCATCTTTTCTTAGATGCACGAAGCTCTTCAACGCTTTTTTCCAAATGGTTTGCACATTGTTCACTGATTTCTCGTTTCGTTTCTTCAAGTGTGCGTTCCTCTTTAGCTCTGGCTAGTTGTTTTCGGAGATCTTCAATTTCACGCCTCTGAGCCTTAGCCTGAATTTTAAAAGTAGCTTCGTCTTCTTTTATTCTATCTATTAATGAATGCAATATTTTATCTTTTTCGAGACCTTTGTTCCTTAGTTCAATTACTTCGGAACGAAGGTTGCCCAGGGCCATAACACACCCTTCGTCTTCAGCATCTTTTTGGGCCCTGAGGGCATTGCTAAGTATAAGGCCCTGCAAAGAAAAACTGTGCGTGCGCCAATAAATTTAAGCAAGTGAAAAATTTTGGTTTCAAGAAAAAGCACGAAAACCTCATTTTCTGCACCTTTAAGCTATTATATGCCAAGCTGTCGGCTAGCTCATTTTTCGACAGCACCGAGAGCCCGTCTTCCAGTGTTGGGAATCCGAAGCTCTTGCTCATCTCCCGACAGACAGAAATCTCCTTGTTGTCAGGGAGACAATACAAAAAGTCTTCTTCTCCACTGCCGTTGAATATCAACGCCCCCTTTGGATATTTCAATTTTTGGGCGTAAAACTGGGCCTCTTGCTGCTCTTTTTCAGTCAATTTTTTCCCGGAAGCATGACGAAGAATATAATCGAAGGTTTCGGAAGATTCTTCGGGAGCGGCAGTACCAGTTTCTTCAGCTGAAATTTGTTCTACTGTTTCTATTTCTTCGACTTCCAAGGATTTCACCTTGGTGGGCTCTAAAGGCCCAGCTTCAGTCTCAGACTGATGTTTTGAAGTTTCGGCATCAAATGCTTCAGTATGCACTTCGGAAGATTCAACAATTTTCTTCGGAGTTGTGCTGGAAGACTTAATTGTCTCCAAAACATCCAGCACATTAACCATCCTTTTTCTTTTGGGGGTCACTACTGGACCCTTTTGGCTTTTTGCTGCCTCAATTTTTGCTGAAGGACTTAGAACTTCTGATGTCTTTGTTTCTTCAGCCCTCGGTTCTTCTATTTTTTCCGACGCCGGCACTTCGGCCAGCCTTTCAATATTTGGCAGGGGAGTTGGTTCTTTAGCTTCGGTGGCCGAAGAGGTCTCACCGGCAAACTCAGGCACTGTGGCTGGTTCAATATGACGTGGCCGGTGTGTGAGAACCTTTACCCTTTTCCTCTTCGGCGCCGGCTCGCTAGGAGCGGCTGAAGCAGCTTCCTTCGCAGAAGATGTATTCTTTCTTTTTTGATCCCGCATCGGATAAAGGTAGTCGGGGTAGACAAACCCAATTGCATCAAATACTTGGTTGAGTCTCTTCTTTTTTCGGCCTCCGAAGGCCGCTGATAGTGCAGTGTCTTCGGCCTTCGAGTATAGTCCAAGCAATTCATCACTTACGGCCTCAATACTTTTTAGCCAGTCATCATCTGGCTCGATGAATTTATCTCCATATTGGAATGTGTATTTTAGCCTAACTAATCCACCTTCGTCAGTTTCTCTAACGGTCTCCTTCGGCATTTCCCACTTTTCTACAAGTGGCCATATTCTAAAGGCAATGTGTTCTTGGACCAAATCCCTTGTCCCAATAAAAGAGCAAACCACGCCGAAGGCTCTCTGGCATTCTTCGGCTGCTTCATTCATTTCCACCTTCAGCCTCCGAAGGCCAAAGCGTTGCCAGATAGGGCGCATAATGATGCCTTTAATATCTTCCTGTGTTTTCAAGTTATTCTTCACATAAAACCATTCCGTCATCCAGTCACCGGGCCACCTCTTTCGAAAGGTTGGCACGGGACAGCTTGACCCAGACCGGGCGCCGAAGCTGTAGCAGCCAAAATTGTTGTGATACTGCTCTTTACCCCATGGTTTTGTCTCATACAATAGCTCATGTATGTTGCAGAAACTTTTTGCATTTGGTTCTAAACCTTGGCTCCTCACGGCCCAGACGAAGATGCCCATTCTTATGATTGCTTCGGGAGTAAGTTGATGAAGGTAGATCTCAAATATCCTCAGTACTTCCACAACAAAACTGCTCAAGGGAAACCGCAGTCCAGCCTTTAAGAAGCTTCGGAAGATTACGACTTCATTCTCTTCGGGAGTAGGCACAGTCTTCTCCCTGTCATCTGCCCTCACAGTAGACATGTCTCGAAAATATCTTCCCCTCATGTTATCAAGATGACTCTGTTTAATGCTCGATTTTCCAAAGACTGTGTGACTTGGTCGCCACGGTCGATCTTTGGAGTCCTCACCCCCACTTTCTACATCATAGTTGTCACTGTCACCAGTGTCTTCAGATAAACCCTCCAAAATCTCCCTAGTAATCTTCTCTGTATTGGTCTTTGCTATTGATTGAAGAAACCCGAGATGCATCTCCTCAGAAAGGCTCAGCTTCGATTCAGCAACAGCTTTCTTATCTTCAGACATCTTCGCAAACGCTGAGAAAGTGCTCTCAAATCCGAAGCTTAAAAATTTAAAAAGCCAAGCAAGTGTTATCGCGCACAGGCTAAAAGTCGAGTGAGCAAGAGCAGATGGCAAGAAAGCGTGCCAAATAAACTCGTGGTAAGCTCTTATTTATACACCTGTTGCATTGAAAACTGGAGGGTCCCACTTGTCAATGACTGTTGCTATTCTAGCAAAGGGAAGGTGTTTTTTCGGACCTTCGGCTTAAGGCCTTCGTCCATGTCGCAATATGAATTTATCATCCTAACAAATTAATATTGCGAGGGGCTACTGTTGGGGGCCTTCGGCTTCCGAAGGTCCTCAAAAACATAATTTAACAATATTTTCCAAGTGAAGTATGTGAACAAGTATCTTCGAATCAGGTCATGAGTATACAAGAGTATGGTCAGGACAAAGCCTGAGCGAGACGGAAAGCGATTATGACGAAGGATAAGATGATCACGAAGCTGTGCGCAGAAAAGCTTCGGCATGATAGCAGAGAAGGGGAACCGACTTAAAGATGAAAAGGCAAATTAAACCCCGAAGAATTACTATAGAGTTATTGATAAATGTAAAGGGCACAAATGTGATTCTACACGGGCTGCGTCCCTTGCCTATAAATAGATGAACAGTACTCCCGTACTGTTCACGCTGACTCAGCAATCGCTTTCCGCATCACGTCTGTACCTTTGCTTTCCGCCAATCCGAAGGTACATTTATAATTCGTTATTTTGAGTATAATAATGTAAATAAATATAATTTGATAATAATATCTGAATTATTCTTCGTATTTGATATATGAATTCTTCTTTATTATCTATCGAGCATACGAAGGTTTTTTCCTTTATAACCTTCGTCCGGAATTCATTATATCCGAAGGGATATAATGTCTTGAAAGACGAAAGACTTTAATATTTAACACTTTTTATGTTGCCTTGTTCTTAACTCTTAGCATTTGAGAACAAGTCCCCAACAACTGTGCTACACCACATACACTCAGCTATAAATACACCCAGCTACCCTCTCCCTCTCCACACACACTCAACACCCTCTGCCAAGGCAAACACCCAACCCACTCAGTTACTCCGCTCTGCTGGCTAGACGCATAGTGTCGCTTCGCCTCTAGTCCACCCTCCTGGTAAGCACCTCCGCTCCACCACCAGTAACATCACAACACCACATGACAGATTCTACTCAAGACTCTACCCATCCATATATCGCTATTTTGACCACTATACTAAATATTTGTTGGTATACTTGCTTGTTTGTATGTTTGCTTATTCATGTTGCATAGTTATCGGAGTGTTCGTGTCGTCTCGTGGAGGCCAGATCTGCAAGTCTACACCAGGCGGTGGAGCGAGAAGCCAGTTCCGCGAGCTCCCCTTCCCCCTTCGCCGAATAAGCATGGCAAGCTCACAGGATCCCTTTGATGCATAAATTACCTATGATTTTTCAACCACAACCCTCAGCCTGTTATTTTATGCATGATATGATTTTGAGAGAAGTTATTGTGGCCACCCAAGCCGCTTGCCGCAATCAATCCTTGATATATTTGTTACAAATGATTTGAGAAAAGGTGTGAGTTTTCAAAAGAAAATGCTTTTCAAAATGTGTATGATGAAGGGTTTTCACCCTTATCACCTTTGAGTAGGGATGATCAGGGACTCCCTGGTTTAGGGGAGGGCCTAAGGTGAAGGCTCAGCTGATTTAGGCGTGAGCAGAAGGATTGTCCCCTCATATAAGGACCGGTTTGTCATCTTTCACTACCTGTACTCATGATAAGTACAACCACTCGAGACTGTGTGGGCAGTCACTCAATCTGAACTCGTACGGTCCAACCCCAGGGTTATGAAGGCTGGGGAGCACCGGGAGGATAAGGAGGGGGAATGTTTTGTCCGGTTTGGACATGGTGGTGGCCTGACTCCTTCCGGTATAACCGTTAAGGTTAGGACGTGCGAGGAAAGAAAGATATTCGGATTCGGATCTCATTAATCATGAGATCGCAGAGCCGGACTAGTGGGTAAAGTGTACACCTCTGCCCAGAGTTTGAAAACCTATTCGAATAGTCTGTGTCCATAGAAATGGACGAGTCTGGTGTGGTATGGCAATTAGTGTTTTGTTTTCAAAAAAAGAGGTGCGTTTGAGAAAAATGGTTTTTAAAAGGTCCGGCGGTTGAGCCGTGAGCTATGGTGGACGGGAAGTCCAGTAGCTATTTTTGAAAAGGAAAACCAGTGGGAAACTGCTGAGATACCTGGATGGTTTAGTCCAGGGGATTTTGTTCTAATATTGAAAAACTTCCTGCTCCTTTTGGAGAGGATGCGCTTTGCAAAAATACAAAATGTTTTTCAAAACAACCCTGCATAAAATATTGCTGTTCTACAAAATTTCCTGAGCTCCACATATTCCATGCATTATATCTGATTTCCCCATTCCGCGGGTGAAGGTGGGCTGCTGAGTACGTTTGTACTCACCCTTGCTTATTTGTTGTTTTCAGAAAAAGGAGATCGGGTAAGAGTTACGACTGTTCCCAACCTTGCCTGTGGCTGTTGGACCGCTGATTTGCTTCGCTGCGTATATCGGGCTGCTTCAGCCCCACTCTGATGATATGTCCCGAGTTGTGGACCAACTCTTAAAGTTGTTCGCCACCTTTGTAGGTTTGTCTCATTTAAGCAGATTTGGTATCATATGATGTATAAATGTGTTTACTAGCCTCCTGGGACTAGTAATTGTATCACATTTGAGTCCCAGAGGATTGGGGACGCTTCAGGTGGTATCAGAGCTGTTAGGTTGGCCGCAGGACGTAACCCTTAGCCTGATCCAAAAGTTTTTGAGTCCAAACTATTTTCTTAAAAAAAATTCTTGCTCTCATCCCTTCATTTCAAAAATGCTTCCCCCTTTCCTTCTCTCAGAAGTCAGATGGAGGTTCGCTGCCAAACCAGTTTTTGCCAGAATGAAGATGGTTTCCCCAAGTTGCTGAGAGCATGCACAGTTCGCCTCGGAATCAGGAGCCAGCCAGAGTATGATGGTCACGAATTCGTCGAGCATGGCACAGAGAAGTGTGTCGTGACTGTATATATTGGATCCAGTCCGCACCATGTGGAATGGAGTGTCACTGCTGCGGGGCACAGATTCAAAGACACCTGCCAAGTCGTCACTTGCAAGGCATTGAGGGCCCTGTGTCAGATCTATGAAGAAGAAGTGGCTGACACCCCACTCAGATTCTTCCTGCCCTTTCAGAGAGACCGTCCCGTTTGGATGGCTAGGATTCATGCCTTGGAAGGGCAGCAGCTGCTTGAGGACAACCCCACAGTCGTGCACCTCACTGCATACCTACTAACCCTGGATGCCCAGTATGATTTCTTGGCTCGGCACCACCGTCAGATGATTGCCCGAGCAGAAGATGTAGAGAAGCTCAACCGTAAGCTCCATGTGGATCTCACCACAGCTCAAGCCCGTGTAGCTGCCTTAGAAAGTCGTGAAGTCATTGCTGTTGAAGCCCTAAAGCAAACCAAGGATGAGCATGTCCAGAAGTTGATGGAGGCCTACTTGGTAACCGATAACCAACGTAGAACCCTGCGGATCCAAGAGCCCGCTTCATCCAACCCAGTTCAACCCATGAGAGATTAAGATCCCCAAATTATTGAGGTCACCCGATCTCTGTCAGAGGAGAGAAAAACAAGGCTTGGGAACTCTCGGAAGGAGCCATAGTCTTGGAAGGAATTCCAGTCTTCCCTAAGGCTATGGATAAGCAAGAGCACCCCAAATCCTCCCAAGATTCCCCGCCAAAGTTGTTTGAGCCCCTCACCTTGGAGAAGATTCTAGCGTCGTCCCGTGAGATCAAGGAAGAAGCTGCAAGCACCCCACCAGCACCGCCACCCTCTGAGGAGCTACAAGAGCCAGTTCCGCTTGAAGAAGAGTTCGACCCAGTCTTGCCACCTCAGTCGCCGCCAGAAGAAGTCATCAACATCAGCTCCCTCTTGACCCATCTAGGAGATGTCTCAGATTGAAGTTGTGTGCCAGCCTTGCCAGAAGAGAAGCTGCCAGATCTGAGTTAGTTATGCCCAGTCCTCTGCATGCATTGGGTAGTGGAGTTTTTCTTCACTTTGGCTAGAGCCCTGCATGTATGAGAGGTAATCGTGTAGACTCGTGTTTTGCAAAACTCTAATTGTGTGGTCCCCTAGGGCATTTCAAAATGAATTTCGCTTGATGTTTTCCTCCCTTTTGATTGCATATGTGATGCTTTGATGTTAGTGCTCATAAGTTGCATTTAGCATAGTTCTCAATTCAGGAGCCAAGCAATAGTAGTTATGCTTAGCCCCCGAATCTGAGTAGTCCGTGCTTTGAAAAAACTATATTCTTTCCCCATTCAAAATATTTGATTTGTTTGTGCTTATCATTGCTAAGCTTGTGTGTTTTCTTTCTTTTTAAGAAAGGTTTTCTCTAAAAACAAAGATCACAAATTAGAGCTAATCCTCACCTTATGCTTACATTCTCATCTTAACCCATCTCAAGAGAAAAGCACCTTACCTAAGAAGATACTGGAAAGCTTACCCTTGAAGCTGCAATAAGCTACAGAAGGAACCAGTCCAGTCGCTCAGTCAAAAGGATCGACCATGAGAATCAATGCACTGCCCCTGAGTCAAAGTAAACAGGAAAAGAGGACAGAAGGAGTTATTACCATACAGAGAGGCAAAAGATTCTTGGAACCAGAGACCACAAACATTAGGGTCATTGACCCCACCACTCACCCGTGCCCCTCGCACGCGTGCCCGCCTCCATGCGCACTACCGCCACCCACGCCCCCTTTTGCAGCGCACCCACCGCCATCGTCGCCGGCAACAGGCCCCCCTTCCCCTTGTCACACCTGCTGCCTCGTGTCACCTACTCCATCACCGCCACTCTGCACCCGAGCACCCACACTCGCCTATAAATTCCCCCCCCACCAGCTCCCTCAGTTCCCATCCCAAGCAAAACACTCCAGATAAAACCACCTCTGCCAAATCGCAAGCAACTCCATTTTTCCACTCCCTTGCTCCTAAGATCACAATGCTTGGTGATTCTTGGGTTGAAGACTGTTGCACATGGTTCATAATCTTTGGTTTCCTCCAATGTGTGATAGTAATACTCTTCGATAGAATCCTCCACTGGGAAGAGCAAAGAGAAAGAAAGGGTCAGTGAAAAGAAGATAGTGAAGAGAAGATAAGAAGGAGGTTCTCCCAGAATCAACCCTGTGTCAGTCATTTCTCCGCAGCATGCTCAAGCAGCAACAGCAGAAGAAGGCCTTGTAACGCCCTTGTTATGAGGTACTTCAAGGAGTTCAAATCCCTAAGATTCATGAGTTCTACCCTCATCCATTTTAAGTGGGGTAGTGTTCTAGTAAAGTTCCTGCTATGGAGAAAAAGAAGAAGGCCTATAGCAAGCTTGTGGAGGACCAGATCATCAAAGCTTATAAGTTTCTGGATGAGAAGTGGTCGCCCAAGTTTTGTTGATGAAGCACCAGAAGACTAGTCAAGAAGAAATCCATGTGGAAGTTCGCAAGAGGAAGGTTTGCATGTTGGCATCGATGCTTCTTCAATAAGCTAGCTGCCAAGCGAAACCTAGAAGCCTTAAGATGATCTTTGAGTAGCCAGAATCAGCGTTTGCAATTGGCAACCAGATGCTCCTCAAAGGCCGGATTTTGTTGAAGTTCCATCTCCTCGAAGAGTCTGCAAAGTGAAGATTTGTAGCTGAAGTAAAGCTATACCCATAACCCTTCTAAGCCGAATCTCGAGGACGAGATTCCTTTTAAGTGGGGTAGATTTGTAGCATCACAAAAATTCAAATCCTGAAATTTTCTCAAACTCACCCTAAATTCAAAATGAGTTTCAAGTTTCATTTCAAAATGTTTGTTTATGAGTTGATATCAACAAATAAAATATAGTGGTCTATATTATCTCCAAAATCCTCCTCAAAATATCCTACAAATATTTCCCGAGTAATCCCCTTCAAGTTCTTTCCAGAAATACTGCCCCAAATATTCCACCAATATATCTTCAGATATTTTCCTCTTGAGAAATACCTTCAGAATCATTTTTCAAGTCCCTACAAATATTTTCTTCATAACTTTCCTCATGCCCATACGTATATGTATGCCTCCGGTGTTATACGGCGAGCTCTACAAGCTAATCTCACTTATACAAGACAAATCCATGCTAATCTCCCACTAATCATCTCATCCTCCCACTAATCCTCTCATCCCTTCCCCTAATCCCCCCACCATGGCTATAAATAGAGGGGCAAGGGCCTCCTCTCATCCCACCCCAAGCCATTTCATGGAAACTCTCTTCCCCCCCCCCCCACACACCCACTCCATGTTCCACACAAGCACACACTAGCACCAGGATCGTTCGGTCGTTCTTCGATCGTTCGTCCCCCTGTTCTTAGTTTGTTCGTTCGTTCGTCCGATCGTTCATGGTTCGTTCGTTCGTTCGTCGATCGTTCGATGGTTCATCCGTTCGTTCGTCCAAATAATCTTTTTCCTGCCGTTATGCTGCCGAAATTCCGATCGTTCGTTCGATCGATCGTTCATCGTTCATTCATAGTCCCTATTCATCGTTCATCGTTGGTTCATAGTCCCTATTCATCGTTCTTCCAGATAATCTTTGTCCTGCCGTTATGCTGCCGAAATTCCGATCGTTCGTTCGTTCGATCATTCGATCGTTCATCGTTTGTTCATAGTCCCTATTCATCATTCATCGTTCGTTCATAGTCCCTATTCATCGTTCTTCTAGATAATCTTTGTCCTGACGTTATGATGCCGAAATTCCGATCGTTCGTTCGTTCGATCATTCAATCGTTCGTCCGTTTGTTCGTCCAAATAATCTTTTTCCTGCCGTTATGCTGCCGAAATTCCGATAGTTCGTTCGTCCGATCATTCGATCGTTCGTCTGTTCGTTCATAGTTCCTATTCATCGTTCATCGTTCGTTCATACGACTATTCACTATCACTATTCACCATTACTATTCATCATTACTATTCATATACACTATTCATCATCGTTACTATTTATCATTACTATTCATCATCGTTACTATTCATTGATGATATCTATAATTACTTTTCCGTCGCCACTATTCATCGTTACTAATCATCATTACTATTCATCGGTCATCCAGTCATCCCAAATTTCAACTACTCATCCATCATGTTGTCCAGTCCATCTAAGACCAGCCAGACCCATGTTCCAGTCATACGAACTCCGGTGACTGTGATTTTCCTTCCAGTAGGAACTTCCCATCTGGTCACCCATCCCAGGTTTCTCCAAGTTGAGCATGCTTGACTTTGAGATTCCTTCGAACCAGGCTTCCAAACTCAGATTCCAATAATTCTTGTTTCTAAATTCTTATCAAACTATTCCCTATCCAACCATGTCATCCCTTAAGCATGGTTCATATTCCAGAAGACTCCCAAAATACTCTTGTCCCATATTCTGCCTATAACTCTCCTGTTCATACTAAGTCAGACGATTCATTCGTCACTATCCTCACCAACAGTGAACTTCACTGTGCTACACCACATACACTCAACTATAAATACACCTAGCTACCCTCTCCCTCTCCACACACACTCAACACCCTCAGCCAAGGCAAACACCCCACCCACTCAGTTACTCCGCTCTGCCGGCTACACGCATAGTGTCGCTTCGCCTCCAGTCCACCCTCCTGGTAAGCACCTCCGCTCCACCACCAGTAATATCACAACACCACATGACACAGATTCTACTCAAGACTCTACCCATCTATATATCGCTATTCTAACCACTATACTAAATATTTGTTGGTATACTTGCTTGTTTGTATGTTTGCTTATTCATGTTGCATAATTATCGGAGCGTTCGTGTCGTCTCGTGGAGGCCAGATCTGCAAGTCTACACTAGGCGGTGGAGCCAGAAGCCAGTTCCGCGAGCTCCCCTTCCCCCTTCGCCGAATAAGCATGGCAAGCTCACTGGATCCCTTTGATGCATAAATTACCTATGATTTTTCAACCACAACCCTCAGCCTGTTATTTTATGCATGATATGATTTTGAGAGAAGTTATTGTGGCCAACCAAGCCGCTTGCCGCAATCAATCCTTGATATATTTGTTACAAATGATTTGAGAAAAGGTGTGAGTTTTCAAAAGAAAATGCTTTTCAAAATGTGTATGATGAAGGGTTTTCACCCTTATCACCTTTGAGTAGGGATGATCAGGGACTCCCTGGTTTAGGGGAGGGCCTAAGGTGAAGGCTCAGCTGGTTTAGGCGTGAGCAGAAGGATTGTCCCCTCATATAAGGACCAGTTTGTCATCTTTCACTACCTGTACTCATGATAAGTACAACCACTCGAGACTGTGTGGGCAGTCACTCAATCTGAACTCGTACGGTCCAACCTTAGGGTTATGAAGGCTGGGGAGCACCGGGAGGATAAGGAGGGGGAATGTTTTGTCCGGTTTGGACATGGTGGTGGCCTGACTCCTTCCGGTATAACCGTTAAGGTTAGGACATGCGAGGAAAGAAAGAGATTCGGATTCGGATCTCATTGATCATGAGATCGCAGAGCCGGACTAGTGGGTAAAGTGTACACCTCTGCCCAGAGTTTGAAAACCTATTCGAATAGTCTGTTTCCACAGAAATGGACGAGTCTGTTGTGGTATGGCAATTAGTGTTTTGTTTTCAAAAAAAGAGGTGCGTTTGAGAAAAAATGGTTTTTAAAAGGTCCGGCGGTTGAGCCGTGAGCTATGGTGGACGGGAAGTCCAGTAGCTGTTTTTGAAAAGGAAAACCAGTGGGAAACTGCTGAGATACCTGGATGGTTTAGTCTAGGGGATTTTGTTCTAATATTGAAAAACTTCCTGCTCCTTTTGGAGAGGATGCGCTTTGCAAAAATACAAAATGTTTTTCAAAACAACCCTGCATAAAATATTGTTGTTCTGCAAAATTTCCTGAGCTCCACATATTCCATGCATTATATCTGATTTCCCCATTCCGCGGGTGAAGGTGGGCTGCTGAGTACGTTTAGACTCACCCTTGCTTATTTGTTGTTTTCAGAAAAAGGAGATCGGGTAAGAGTTACGACTGTTCCCAACCTTGCCTGTGGCTATTGGACCACTGATTTGCTTCGCTACGTATATCGGGCTGCTTCAGCCCCACTCTGATGATATGTCCCGAGTTGTGGACCAACTCTTAAAGTTGTTCGCCACCTTTGTAGGTTTGTCTCGTTTAAGCAGATTTGGTATCATATGATGTATAAATGTGTTTACTAGCCTCCTGGGACTAGTAATTGTATCACATTTGAGTCCCAGAGGATTGGGGACGCTTCACCAGGACAATTTGAAGAACGTTGTCAGGGGTTGGCTCAGCCCCACCAGTGGATGTGAGACTTCTTGCATCTGGCCTGCCGACCTCCAAGGCAACTTCTTTGCTTGAGGCCAAAGAAGCATGCATCGCCATCATCCCATCAGATCGTGGTGGAGATGACCCAACATGAACATCCATGGAGATGTAAGGAGAGCTCACTTGAACACCCTCGAGGGCTAGGTTGCAGCTTGTGCCACCCACTAGAGCCGGATGACTATCGGCAACACCCTCGGGGGCTAGGTTGCAGCTCGCGCTACCCACCAGAGCTGGATCACTACCGGTGACACCCTCGGGGGCTGGGTGACTGCCGGCACCACCCTCGGGGGCTGGGTTTTCTGCAACAGCCACCTCTAAGGCTGAAGGATCCTCAGTCACCTCCATGTGAGTCGGGCAATCCTGACCAACATCTTGACATCGAAGACTGTCTTCCAAAGTTGATGATGCACAAGACACTTCTCGGGATACCTCTAATCCCATGTCTGGAATTTCAGAACAAACAGTCATCATGTCATCAGAAGTCGGCTCCGATAGCATATCCTTAGGGACGACATCCTCAAGGGCCTGATCGAAGTCCGTTATAGATAGTTCTCGAAGGCTGATAAGAGCAGACAAAGCTAGATAAGGAATATCACTATCCCCCCTACTACCTCTGTAATGTCGGCTATTCTTATGAATCAGCGGGACTTCTTCTTCCTCTTCTTCGTCCTCATCAAAAATACGGACAACAGCCGGCGCACGGTCACATCCATTGGGGTCAACTTCTGCATGGTTACACCCATTGGGATCAACTTCTGCACGGTCACACCCATTGGGGTAAGCTTCTGCATGGTCACACCCATTGGGGTCAGCTTCTGCACGGTCACACCCATTGGGTTCAGCTTCAACACGGTTACACCCATTGGGATCAACTTCAACTTGGACGCCACCATTGGGATCAACCTCAGAAATGACCTCCGCTGGCACCTCATCGCAAACAGGAGCAAAAGGACCGGCATCCTGGTCCAAGCATGACAGTCGCCAAAGCCGCCTCTTCTTCTTCTTCTTCTTCTTCTTCTTCTTCTTCTTTTCCTCAACAGGCACAGTCGGACGGCTAACTTGGCGAGGATGTTTTGGGCGGGTACCCTCAGGCTTTCGGGTCTCCACTGTTTTGTTAAGCTCTTGTCCAACCGTGATAGCCATCGGTTCAGCATGGGTCGAGTCAGAAGATTCTCCAGCCAACATACTGAGTACAACATCTATTTCTGCATCATCCGGACTTGCTGGCATCACAAAGTGAATCTGTCTCTCATCATTGGGAAGATCACAAAGGGGAGCAACCATAGCTTCAATGTCCTTGGGAGAGGGTCGCACTCTAAGACCCAGACCACCATCACTAGTAGGAGGGTTGGACACAAAATTGAAAAATGACCTATGAGGTGGCAGATTCCAAGCAGAATAGGCAACAGGAGCACCGACATTTGATATCTTGCTCCTCAGGATCATGTCTAGTTGGCTCACTAGATCCTCAGTAGGAAACTTCTTGTTGGTGACCCGGGTAGAGTCAGTAATACCACTGTACAAGTAAGCTGGATACGCCCTATCTTTCAAAGGCTGAATATTCTTGAAAACGAGGTCAGCAACCACAGCCTCGGCAGTCAGACCTCTCTCCTTCAGCAGACAGATCTCAGCAAGCAGAACTCTAGCCTCTGTTACCTCCAAGGAAGTTGGAGACTCAACCCAGCTTGGAGTGTGTACATCTGGTTGTCTCCCCGACCGAGGGGGGAGGGACTTGCAGTGGTTTTCCATAATAAACCACTCAAGGTGCCACCCTTTAATGCTATCCTTGAGAGGAATGTCGAGGTATTCTGTCTTCCTCCCGTGACACATCTCCAAACTTGCACCACCAACGAGCTGGTGCTGCCCCCCAGCCATCCCAGGCCGACAGTGATACAAATACTTCCATAGTTCGAAATGAGGAAGAATTCCGAGATAGGCCTCACACAGATGCACAAAGATAGAAATTTTCAAGATGGAATTGGGATTCAGATGGGTCAGGTTTAGATTGTAAAAATCAAGGAGACCGCGAAAGAAGGGAGAAACGGGAAGAGCAAGGCCACGGATGAGAAAAGGAACGTAGACGACGGACTCATGGGTATCTTCTATCGGAACAGTGACCCCATGGCAAATCCACCAAGTGCAGAGCTCTTTTAGAGGAAGAACTCCAACATCAACAAGGTGGAGGAGATCTGATTTCGAGACAACAGACATGTGGTTACCTGCGAACGACAACTGGCTGTTGGGATCGATGGGAGGAATGACTACTGCAACAGAACTCTGATTCTTCCGCTTGGGCGCTGTTGGGGACTTGTTCTCAAATGCTATGAATCAAGAACAAGGCAACACAAAAATGTTAAGTATAAATGTCCTTCGTCCGCTGAAGCATTATCTCCCCAATGATTTAATGAGCTTCGGACGAAGGTCAGGAGTAGGTCATTACGAAGATGTGACCTTCGTAATTGTACTTGTAAAACAACGAACAATAAGAAATGAGATATAAAGTATAAAGTGTATTTGCATATTTCATCATTTGAATATATAGGTATTAAAACATAATATTTGCGCACATTTATACCTTCGTCTTGGCGGAAAGCAATAATTCAAACGTAATGTGTCAGAGATTATAAGATTGCGTGAACCGTAAAGGAGTACTGTTCATCTATTTATAGTCACAGGGTGCAGCCTGTGAGAAATTACAATCCCTTACAAAAGATTACAATTATGACTCAGACCCTTATGGACTAAGAAGTCATTTCATCTTTAAGTCGGTTCGAACCTTCGTCTTCAGATACGTTACAGTACCGAAGCTTCATGAGCGGTAGCTTCGGTACTATGTTTAAACGGGTTTGCCGAAGGTGTTTCTTCTGCGGGACCTTCGGCGATGAAGCATGGCCCCAACAGTAGCCCCTTCGCGGTGCTAGATCATTTTTCGTAACGAGCTTGATCCGTGAAAAAGTCTCTTAGGCTTCGGGTAGCCGAAGGTCCGAAAAACACCTTCCCTGAGCTTGTTGCCGAGAAACGATAAAACTTCCGGGCGCGGAGTAGTCCCACCATGCATATTTACCTTCTCGGGTTTTGTGGCCCACCGTTCAGTGGGTGCGAGCGGCTGTTCGTCCAGTGTAGGAGACTTGACGATTCACCTTCTTACCTGCAGCACTATATAAACAGACGAGTAGGTGTGAAGTTACCACAGCATTCATTGCTATTGCATTGTTTTGGTGCCAGGAATTTAACCATAGCCGAAGCTTGACCCTTGCACTCAAACGAAGCACCACCTTGGATTCTGCTTCGTTACAAGAAGAGCTTCGGAAAAAAGGTCATTAATTTCAAAAAACTTTAGGAATTCATAATCAAATGGCTAGATTGCGTTCCACTGCCAGGATTGAGCGTGAGGGAGACGAGGCCGAAGCCACTGAAACTGTTCCTATTTCCGAAGCAATGAGGCGGTCTGGGCTGGCAACATCAAAGGATATATCTGCTGCCGAAGCAAAACAAGCTGACGTTGAAGAAAATGAATCTGAGGATGAGTACGGTGCGATGCCATCTAAACCCAGCCACCTAGAGTTTGGGAAGTCTACTATTACTGAGGGTGACATGGCTAAGTTACTGAAGTTAGGCTATTTCGGTGAAGACAAAAAGAAGCTGATTCGCTTCGGGGGAGAAGAGATTACCCTGAAGCCTGAAAAAGACGAGGTAGTGGTTTTTAAGAGCTTCTTCAAAGCGGGGTTAAGATTTCCCCTTCATGGGATGATTGCAGATGTTTTAGAGAGATTTGGGATTCACCTTCATCAGTTAACTCCTAACGCCATTGTTAGGCTTAGTGTTTACATCTGGGCACTTCGAAGCCAGGAGGCAGAGCCACTTGCCGAAGGTTTTTGCCGGGCACACGTGCTTCATTACCAGACAAAAGCTAGAGAAGACGGACTGCATGATAATTTTGGCTGCTACAATTTTGCATATCGGAAAGATGCCAAGTATCCAGTTATCAGCTATCGTACAAAATGGCCAGCTGGCTGGAAGAGTGAATGGTTTTATGTCAAAGTAGATGAGAAGAAGGAGAAGCTAGTTCAAAGCCCTTTGAGTTTAACCTTCGGAGAAACTAGGCCTCAATGCGTCATGGATCCAAATAGTCCATGCTAGATTGCGCTGGGCGAATTTCGGGTTGTTGCAGAGCACATTGGTACCAGGGATCTGGTCCAAGAATTCTTAGCCTTCAGAGTATTCCCAACTTTGAAGGAATGGGACATGCCGAAGCTGAAAGGGGAGAAGAAGAAGAAAGAGCTTGTTCGGCTACCTTATTATTACAAGTTTAAAAAATATTTTAAAGCACCCTGCCAAGAGTGGTTGGATACAATTGAGGTTATGTGTAACGAGATCCTTGGTAACTATTCTAAGAAAGAAGATCAGTTAATGACTGCGGCTTTCAGTACTCGTCCGAAGCGAAGAATGAATCGGGTGCTGGATGCCTTGAATTTTGATTATCCTGACTATGAGCAATTGGGCAGAGGTGCTGAAGGCCAGAAAAGAAAAAGAGTTGCCAGCGTCCTCGACAGAGAAGTTACCAAATTGGCTAAAAAGGACAAAGAAATATTTGAGAAAAGAAAACCGAGCCCTGAGCCGAAGATATCTACTTCAAAGAAAAGGAAAGCTACGGCCCCGAAACCAAAAACGTCAGGCCAAGAGGGAGAAACTCCTGCGACACCTTCTGCTGCCGATGTGGATGTGGAAGAAATTCTAAAGGTAATGACTGAACCTTTGCCTATCAAGCTAAGTCCGCTGGCACCACAACTTACAAAGCTTTTTCAGAAGAAAAAGGAGCCTTCGGTAATGTAAAGTCCTGCTAAACTGAAAAAACGGAGAATTATCCAAGTGGCCGATGTTATTCACCAGACACCACCGCCGGCATCGGCGTCGAAAATACCAATTACTGAAGGCGCTGGCACTGCCGAAGTCGCAGCCACTGGAGCCAAAGGTGCCACAGCCGAAGCCGCTGGAGGTTCTAATCTAGAAACCACACTTGGTGATATTGACAACCTGCTTCTAAAAATGGCTGAGGAAGAAGCTGCTGCGGCCGCGGTGGATAAAACAATTGAGAAAGGAAAATAGCAAATTGAAGATACTTTGGAAGAGGAAAACTTCAACTTTCAAGATATGCTAGGGCAAGAGTTATCAGAAACTGAAAAAGAAGAACTGAAGAAAAATGTTGTATCCTGTGGGTACAAACCAGGGGCTTTGCTGTTTGGTGGAGTCAATGAAGGGAAATTGAGATGCCTTCGGAATCGAACCGAGGCAAAGGTCGTTAGGACTTCTTCTAAGAATGTTGGCCTGCCGAAGATTGAGGCGGATCTCTGCAGGTACCGGCGACAGCATATCGCCGGTAGCCTGTTCTATGCTAATTTTAAGGTAAAAATCAACTTTTTATTATTTTATGAATTAAGATGTTTTCTAACGAAGGTTGTTTTGGCAGAGTATATTACTGAGTAAAGTGCTGAGGATGCAACAAGATCTCGAAGACGAGAAAAACGAAGCTACAATTAAAGATCTAGAAAATAAAGTTAAAGATCATGAAGCTATTTTGGAGAAAAAGGACTCCGTCATTCAAGATTTAGAAAATAAAGTCAAAGATCGCGAAGCTGCTTTAGAGAAAAAGGACTTCGTCATCCACTCTATGGAGGGTTCGCTGGCAGAAGCTCAAGCCAAAATTGACAGATTAAACAGCGAATTACTCATAAAAATCAGAAAAATCTGAGCAAGAAAAGACGAATCTTGAAACGAATCTCAAAACCGAAATTGAGAAGAGTTCAAATTTACAGAAATCATTGAAGGAGCTTCAGGATAAATGTTTAGACTTCGGCAACCGATGCGTGCAGTGGCTGAAGATTGTCTTTCACTCAATTGGAGCCAGCTCTGAGAAGTTTACACCTTCAGTTGAAAACCTGCCAAGCACCTTTGAATATATTGAGGGCGAAGTTGATGCACTTGACGAAGTTATCGCTGGGCATGCCGATTTCTGTGCCCTGTTAGCTTCTCGAGGCACAGCTACTGCTTTCCTGAAGACTGGTTGTACACACGGGAAAATTGTTAATAGGCCAAACTTCAGTTTGTCACCAGCAGATTTGATTGACATCCCCAGCCTAGCTCAAAGCATAGGAAACAGGTTTATGACTCAAATTTGGATAAACGGCAGGCGAAAAATGGCTGGTGACGAAGCTCGAAGCCACCTTAAGCTAGTGAGAAACTTATACTCGTTACTTTTACCTTCTCCTTGAACTCTGCACTTTTCTCATTTTGTTTTAACATGTACAGGATGATGAAGCTAAAGAATGATGAGGTGAAGCCTTAACAGATGCTCCGAAAGGCTTTGCTGCAGAAGATTCTAGAGAAAATTTTGTAATATGATTATAAAGATTTTTATGTAAATTTGTGTGTACCTCGTAATATATCTTTACCCCTTTGTCCGTGTATGATCTGCTTTGCTGTGGACGAAATTAATTCTTTTGAGCCAAAGGCGAAAAACACCTTCCCTTCTTTGCGTTCACAACGAAGCATAAAATTGCCTCTTTTTTCCCTCTTTTCCGAAGCCTTCTCTTTCAAAGCCGAAGGAAGTTTATATGTTATGATGATGATGATCCTATGTATGTCTAAGTGAATGTTTATGAATGCAAATGTATGATGTTATGTATCGTGCAAATGAATGTTCGAAGACGCTTATGAAATCATAATCACAACTCTTATTCCCTTGGGAATAACAAATCTTTGCCGTTTATTTTTCGGCTTCACCGCTTATTTTTTGGTGTATCAGCGCTGACTTTTCGCTGTAAGCCTCCCTTAGGAGCTTATTCGCCTTTTACTTCAGCGGAATCAGCGTTTATTTTTCGCTGCAAGCCTCTCTTAGGAGCTTCTTCGCCTTTTACTTCAGCGGAATCAACGTTTATTTTTCGCTGTAAGCCTCCCTTAGGAGCTTCTTCGCCTTTTACTTCAGCGGAATCAGCGTTTATTTTTCGCTGTAAGCTCTGCATTCCCTTAGGAACGACTTTTGAGCAGAAAACTTATGCTGCGCTCCCTTAGGAACGACTTATTTTTGTAGCTTCGTCCTGCTCTGCATCCCCTTAGGGACGTCTTTCGAGCTTCTCCGTGTTTTTTCTTTTTCTCGCTGCACTCAATGGTGCATGCCCCAGTTTTTACATTTACATCTTTGGGGGATACTGCTCTTGTAGAGCTGATATAAGAAAAAGAGAAATTACATGCTATGGCCCCATTAAAAACCTTTCTCCCCCTTTGGAAAGGAAAAGGGTGCCAAAGGAAAAAAATAAAATAAAAAATAAAAAAGATTACATCAGGTTACACATAATACCGCCGAAGCTCATCCACATTCCAAGATCTAGGAATGTCGTTGCCGTCCATATCCTTTAACCTGTAGGAACCGGGTCTTGACGAAGATACTACCAGAAAAGGGCCTTCCCACCTCAGCTGTAGCTTGCCCACTGTGTCTGGGTTCGCCACTCTTCGAAGCACCAAATGTCCTGGCTTAATGTTCTTCAACTGAACCTTTCTATCACGCCATTTTATTGTTTCGGCCTGGTATTTATTGATGTTTTCCACAGCCTGAAGCCTGATCCCTTCTATAGCATCTTTGTCCACAGAGCAATCAGCTTCGTCTTTTGCCGAAGCCACTGTTCTTATTGATCCTGTCTTAGCTTCTTCTGGGGTTATTGCTTCGTCACCAAACAGCAATTTGAATGGTGTAAAACCTGTTGACCTTGATATTGTTGTGTTGTGGCTCCACACCACTTTGATTAATTCGTCCGGCCACTTCCCCCTGGGCTGATTGAAGATTAACTTCATTATTCTCGTCATTATGATGCCATTGGCTCTTTTGACAAGTCCATTTGACTCCGGATGCCGAACTGATACAAAATGGATCTTCGTGCCAATTTGTTCACAAAACTCTCTAAAAGCTTCGGAATCAAACTATGTTCCGTTGTCCAGGGTAATGGCCTTTGATTCTGCCAGAAAAACTTTTGAACCGTACCTGAAGTTATTGTGGCTAAAGGCTTTGCCTCAATCCATTTAGAGAAATATTCAACTGCCACTACAACATATCTTAAATTCCCTTGTGCTGGTGGAAGTGGGCCTAGCAAATCAAGGCCCCATCTTTGTAATGGCCAAGTGGGCTGTATTAATTGAGTTAGAGACGAAGGTTGTTTTTGATCTCTTGCACATTTTTGACAACCTTCGCATTTTTGGACTAATTCTGCTGCATCTGAAGCTGCCTTCGGCCAATAGAATCCTTGACGAAAAAATTTACCTAATAAAGGACTAGATCCGATGTGAGATCCACACAGACCTGCATGTATTTCTTTCATCAACTCTATACCTTCAGTTCTGGATAAACATTTGAGCAATGGAGAACAGACTCCACGCTTGTATAACTCCCCTTCTATTATTACATATGGACGGGCTCTTGCCGCTATTCTTTTTTGATAAGCTTCATCATCTGACAGAAAATTGCCCTGGAGAAAAGACATGATCTCAGTTCTCCAATCTTCACTGTAAACAGGAGATATATTGAGCACTGCTCTTTCAAGAAGGTCAACCGAAGGTGCTTTTATTGTTTCAAAGAAAACTTCCGAAGGTAGTGGCAGCCCCTGTGCCACTGACTTGGCTAATAGATCAGCATGTTCATTTTCTCCTCGTGGAATATTCTTAACAGAGAACCCTTCGAAGGAGGCTTCAAGTCTTCGAACTGTATCCAGATATTTTTCAAGCTTCGGATCTCTTGCTTTGCAACTTTTGTCAATATGGCCAGAAATAACTTGGGAATCAGTTTTTAGGACCGCCCTTCTTATCCCCATTGCTTTCAACTTCCGAAGACCCAAAAGCAAAGCTTCATATTCAGCAATATTATTTGTACAACTAAAATCGAGTTTCACTGCGTAGCATGTTCTAACTTTAGAAGGTGCAATTAAAACGACAGCTGCACCTGCCCCAAAGGTTCCCCAAGAACCATCGTAGAATACTATCCAAACTTCGGCATCTTTACTTGCTTCTTCTTCCTGAGCCCCTGGCGTCCAGTCAGCAATGAAATCTGCTAACGCCTAGGACTGAATCGAAGATCTATGCACATAATCAATGTAGAACTCATTGAGTTCCGCAGCCCACTTTCCAACCCTTCCAGTAGCTTCTCTATTTCTCATAATATCCTTCAATGGCTGTGAAGAAGGAACAATTATATGGTATGCTTGAAAATAGTGCTGAAGCTTCCTGGAAGCCAACAAAACAGCATACAGCACCTTCTCCAATTCTGTATAATTTTTCTTTGATAAACTAAGGACTTCGGAGACAAAGTATATTAGGGCTTGCTTTTTGGCTTGCCCTTCAAGCTTCTCTTGGACGAGTGCCGCACTTACCGCTGAGTGCGAAGCCGCCACATATAACAACAGAGGAGCCCCTGGCGTTGGTGGAGTTAATGTTGTTAGATCTATCAAATACTGCTTCAGCTCATCGAAGGCCTTCTGTTGAACTGGTCCCCGTTGAAAAACTTCGGCTAACTTCAGCACCTCAAAAAATGGTAAATTTCTCTCTGCTGATCTAGATATGAATCGATTCAGAGATGCAAGTCTCCCCATCAGTCGCTGAGCCCCCTTTTTTGTGCTTGGTGGTTCCATTCGAAGAATAGCTTCGATTTTATTTGGATTAGCCTCAATCCCTTTTGTTGAGACTAGGCAACCAAGGAATTTCCCCTTTACTCCGAAAACGCACTTTTCTGGATTCAACTTTAGATCAGCTTGTCTAAAATTGGCGAAGGTCTCCTACAGATCAGCAATGTGATTTTCCTGCTTCGTGCTTTTTACTATGATATCATCAACATAAGTTAGCACATTTCTGCCTATCTGAGAATGAAGAACCTTCGCTGTCATTCTGCTGAAGCTTCCTCCAGCATTCTTAAGCCTCTCAAGCATCTGAAGATAACAATATGTTCCACTAGGGGTTATGAAGCTGGTTTTTGGTTCATCCTCCTTCTTCATCCAAATTTGAAGATAACCTGAATAACAATCTAATAGACTCATAAGCTCTGATGAAGCTGCTGCATCAACTAGGGAATCTATCCTTGGTAGTGGAAACTCATCTTTCGGACAAGCCTTGTTAAGATCAGTAAAGTCAATACACATTCTCCATTTGCCATTGGCCTTTTTTACCATAACAGTGTTGGCTAGCCATTCTGGGTATTTCACTTCTCTGATGACTCCGGCACTGAGGAGTCTTTTCACTTCATTCCGAGCACCTTCGGCCTTGTCATCAGATATCTTCCGAAGCCTCTGCTTTCTGGGTCTGAAGGATGGATCAACATTGAGCGAGTGTTCAATAACATCCCTGTTGACTCCGCAGAGATCATTAGCTGACCATGCAAAAACATCTTTGTTGTTGAATAGAAACCTTATCAAGGTTTTCTCCTGTTCCTCGGACAATTGAGATCCCAAAAGCACCTTCTGCTCGGCTATGTCATCACATAAGAGCATGGTCTTCGGCTGATCGGCCGAAGCAGCTTTCTCCCTTCTGTACTTGTATTGCTCACAAGCTTCAGCTCCATCTATGTTATGGATTGCTTTTGAATCTGTCCAATTTCCTTCGGCCTTCCTGGCAGCTTCCTGACTTCCATGAATAGCAATGGGCCCTTGGTCCAAAGGTATCTTCATGCAAAGATATGCTGGATGAAGAATTGCTTCAAAAGCATTGAGAGTACCACGACCAATGATTGTGTTGTAAGGATACTCCATGTTAACAATATCAAACACGACTTGCTCAGTCCTTGTGTTGTTGATAAATCCGAAGGTTACCGGCATCGTGATCTTGCCAAGTGCTACAATCTGCCTTCCTCCGAAGCCACAAAGAGGATGTGTGGCATCATGGATCTTGTCTTCGGGCTCTTGCATCTGTCTGAAGGCTTTGGCAAATATAATATCCGTTGCACTGCCTGTGTCAACCAAAACATTGTGAACGAGAAATCCTTTGATAACACAAGAGATAACCATAGCATCATTGTGAGGGTAATCCTTAAGCTGAAGATCCTCTTGGGAGAAGGTAATCGGAACGTGAGACCATCTTGACTTGATGAAGGGTCCTTGCACCCCTACATGTTGTACCCTTCTTTGTGCCTCCTTCTTCTGCTTCTTGTTAGCCGGCTCTGAGCATGAACCACCTGTTATCGGGAGCACAAGCTTCAGAGCCGAAGCAACTCCAGCTTTGAACGAAGCCATCAGCTCAGCAAGTGGATGTGAGTTCACCGACGGTGGGCGCCAATGTTGGGGACTTGTTCTCAAATGCTATGAATCAAGAACAAGGCAACACAAAAATGTTAAGTATAAATGTCCTTTGTCCGCTGAAGCATTATCTCCCCAAGGATTTAATGAGCTTCGGACGAAGGTCAGGAGTAGGCCATTACGAAGATGTGACCTTCGTAATTGTACTTGTAAAACAACGAATAATAAGAAATGAGATATAAAGTATAAAGTGTATTCGCATATTTCATCATTTGAATATATAGGTATTAAAACATAATATTTGCGCACATTTATACCTTCGCCTTGGCGGAAAGCAATAATTCAAACGTAATGTGTCAGAGATTATAAGATCGCGTGAACCGTAAAGGAGTACTGTTCATCTATTTATAGTCACAGGGCGCAGCCTGTGAGAAATTACAATCATGCCCCTTACAAAAGATTACAATTATGACTCAGACTCTTATGGATTAAGAAGTCATTTCATCTTTAAGTCGGTTTGAACCTTCGTCTTCAGATACGTTACAGTACCGAAGCTTCATGAGCGGTAGCTTCGGTACTATGTTTAAACGGGTTTGCCGAAGGTGTTTCTTTCTGCGGGACCTTCGGCGACGAAGCATGGCCCCAACAGGCGCCATCGCAACCTCGCCGGTGGATCGAACAAAGGCAAAATCTTAGGGAAACAGAGGAGTGGTTCGAGGCGGAAATATGAAGTTAGGGCTCAGAACTCAAAAGCGCACGTCGACATGAGTATAAATGGGGTTTTCCCGGGTTGGGCACCATTTCTAAAAAGTGCCAAGTCATCACTCGGGAAAACGAGACTCCCGACACAACTCGACTGTTACATCTAAAACGCCGACAACATCAAGCACCATTCGGCTATTACCTCTAAAACGCCGACAGTGTTAGCCATAACTCGGCTGTTATCTCTAAAACGCCTACGGGGTCAAGCATAACTCGGTTGTTACCTCTAAAACGCCGACATCATCAAGCACCACTTGGTCGTTACCTCTAAAAACACCGACAGTGTCTGTCATAACTCGGTCGTTATCTCTAAAACATCGGCGGAACCAAACACAAATCAGCAGTTACTAGTTATCACTTGGTAATTATCTCTAATAACATCAGCAGCGTCAGGCGCGAAGACAAACTATCAATCGACTATAAAGAAAGAACGGCGGAAAAGTGAGAGGGTGCCCGAAATAAGCTGAAGTTTTCTTCGATACGTAGAGGAGTGAAGTTTTTCACAAACCTAAAGACCAACTCATTATGAGTCAGCCATTCTCCCTTTTTCACTACATTACATTACTACTTTACTACATTACTTACACTACACTATACTACTAACTACTACTACATTATTCTGCTACTACTACTGCTGCTACTACTAACTATCTATACTAATATTTAAACCACTGGCACTTTGCCACTGGCCTTGCTGCTGTCGTCGCTGCCCTTACCGTTGTCGTCGCCAATGTTGCCGTTGTCGTCGCCCTTGCCGCTGCTGCCTCTGTCGCCCTTGCCGTCATCGTCGCCGTCATCGCCGCCGTCACCGCCATCGCCCTCGTTGTCACCGTCACCGCCGCTCTCCTCCTTGGACAAGTCGGGGGAGTTCTCCACGTCCAAGGAGACCTCTGACTCATCTGAGCCCTGGAGCCCGGAGCGCTCGACGGCCTGGATGTACGTCCACACCTCGGGGGCGATCCCCTGAGAATCGTCCGAGTCATCGGACGACACCGGGGGAGAGGCGTAGACCGGCGTCCCCTCGGACTCGAAGGAAAACTCCTCCTCTGAGTACTCGGAGTCACCAAAGTCCTCTGAGGGGGGACTTGGTTCGTGCTTCTGCTTATTGCCGGAGTGGTGCGACGAACCTCCACCCTTCTTATTCTTGCCCATGGTCGGTTGGAAAAGAAGAGAAAAGTGGAAAAATAAGCAACAGACGATCAGAAGATGTGTGAAGACACCAGCGAGGTAGGCAGTCTATTTATAGAGGCCGGAAGCAACCGCTCATCTCCTACCATGGTCACTGAAAAGTCACAAGTATTCAATAAGCAATTCAAATCGTCTGGAAGCAAGTCAGGCAGCAGACGCCGTTTCACGTAACACGACACCATTTGGACTAAGGTCAACTGCTTGGACGATATGATTACACCCCGCAGTCACGTCAAGTTACTACTCAAAGACAGTTTGCTAAATGCTCGACGTACCAAGCCATCCCTCGGTCACACCCATTGGGGGGGACGTCCAGGAATTTTCAATAGATTTTCCCAAACAGTCACATCCATACAGTATACGCAATGAATGTATCAAGACAGAAAAAGATATCGATGGAGATTAAAGGAAAGCCAAATATAGCTACTGAAGTACAAGTCTAATCAACAGAAGCATTGAAGCACAAAGCGAAATGAAGACTAGCCAAGAGCCATCTACCAGACGTCCAATCTGTCACCAATCAAATAAATTTCAAACCTAACAGGACATGGCCAGATCACGTTGCTGGTTTCTAAAGCATGAAATGAAGACAACATGCTGATCTCTAAAGCATAAGCTGATGATATAATGCTGAGTTCTAAGGCATGAGACGAAGATAAAATGATGACTTCTAAAAGCATGAGATGAAGACCTTTGAGTGGATTATTTTTAGTAATCCACTCAAAGCTTGGGGGCTACACCCATTGGGTGCACCTTCGATGCACCTAACCCCAAAAGACAATGCTGATCTCTAAAGCACGAACCGACGATAAAATGCTAATTTCTAAAGCTTGAACCAACGATAAAATGCTGATTTCTAAGGCATGAGATGAAGATAAAACAATGATCTCTAAAAAGCATGAGATGAAGACCTTTGAGTGGATTATTTTCAGTAATCCACTCAAAGCTCGAGGGCTACACCCATTAGGTGCACCCATTGGGCTACACCCAATTAATCTTCAACCCCAAAGGACAGAATGCTGATCTACAAAGCATAAGCCAGTAACAGAGCACCAATTTCTAAAGTATAAGTCGAAGACCATTGAATGTGCCAAAGGAGGATAACAGAAGATTGTTTTTTACTGAATCACTCAGAATTTAGAAGCAACGATTCGACAAGCGTATTTTTCAAAGCATCCATTACCAAAATCACAAACCGCAAGCTGGACCTAGAATCTTTGGGCCGATTATTTCAAAATCAACTCAAAGATTGGGGGCTTGTGGGGGACAGATATCCCCCGGGTCCACTAGAAGGCTAGAAGGCCTCGCAAAAGGCTTTGGGCCCATTATTTCGCAAGGCCATCCCTTCATGGGCCAGGGGAGGAACTGCTGACGGAATGGATTGACGCAAGATCGGATAGACTCGGGCCCAAACGACTCATTGGATTTAAGCATTATCCCTAGCATTGACCCAATTCTCCCGTGCAGCGCCCTCAGACGTCGGAACTAAATGAGGATAAGTCAGCAGGATTATAGGAAGATGAGTTCAGTCGGTTCACTATTACTTAGGTGTACATTGTTATCATACCCACATGTAATGCCCCATGGTCGAGTATATAAGGCCTAGGGGATACCCCATCAAAAGACAGGTCATTCATCAGCCATCTACTCCATTCTCTAGCATCCTCCATACTAGAGAATCCCCCTGTAACCCACCACATAAAGATCCACACCAGGAAGTAGGGTGTTACGCCTCTCTAAGCGGCCCGAACCTGTAGAAAATTGTCTATCGTCTCTCGTGTGCCTAGCACGAACCATCGAGCTACAGTCGGCAACACCGTCCTACCCAAAAGCACCTCGAGGGGTAATCCCGGGTGCGCAGTCGGGTCCCAAACACCGACAGCTGGGGTGGCCGATTTACCTATGTCCGGCAATGGCCGCCGCCGCGTGAGCTGGGCGCGCTGCCGTGGCTGTGCGGAAGAAAGACGGCAGCCTCGGTGCCGTGGGATCCTGATCCAATGGATGGGGCTGCACAACGGTCTAGGGCATGTTTGGGACCGTAGATCTAGGATCTGGCGGGTGGGATCAAACGGAGCACATTAGAGATTTGTTTGTTAAAATCCTACCGTCAAACTCGGATCCGATGGTCAGCATTTTGTACCGATTCATTGGATGTATGCGTTTGATCGGGGCCGTTGGATTTAATCTGACGACTGGTAATACGTGATACCCCTTCGCGTGGCATATTAGCTAAAGAGACCCTTACTTTTTCAGTAAATAACCCGCGATCCACAGTTGTTGTGCACTGAGTCTCGGATTTCTTACGCGGAAGCCCCTACACTTCTCTGTTTTTGATGCGCTGTCCAGAAAGTTAATAAAACCGAGAAAATCATTTAGAAAATGAATTTTTAGTATAAAATTTATTACAGCAACTTGATTAATTCCTAGAAAATTTATAGTAAGTCCAAATTGATCCATTCCAGTTCCTATAATTATGTAATAATGTTGTTTATCACATAGTACCTCTGTTTTGACGTAAAACACACATTAAAATTTATATCCTAAGTAATCTTGTGTCAAATGTATAAAACCTTAGGAAGTTCATAACTCCCCCGTTTTAACTCCGTTTTGATCCATTCAAGTCGCGTTAGTCTCGTATAAATATTTACTATGTAATAACAATATTTATTATACCATGTCTCATTATGTTATGATTAAATCTTTATTTAACTTATGTTGGTTAGTTTTGTAAGTGTTCATCATTATTTACTAAACTATGATCTATGGTCAATTTATAACTTAGATTAGAGTTGGGATAATTATTTATAGAATAACCTCCCATATGATTTATATTAAATAATTTATAATAGAATTTAATATTTTAATCACATAAATCCTCTATAAAATCATAACTCCTTAACCGTAACTCCGATTTTAGTGGTTCTCGTTCCCACGATCTCGTAGTGACGCGTAGATTATTATTATTCAGTTTGTACTTATGTTTGGTGTGATGTTAATTTTATCTATATCATGTTTGTTTGTATTTCTACGACTAGCGCAAGGTTTCGAGGATCCGAAGAATCACCCTGGTAACTGGAATCTCAAGTGCTAGGCAAGTTGTGCCCTTGATCACCTTTTTTACCCAATAATGTTCTTTAATATCATTTATCCATGCTTAGGTTTATTTTGATGGGACCCAATAGATCACCCTAGTTTGTTTATCATTTTACCCTTGTTTACCCCTGAATCACTTGGGTAGTTCTGCTATTGCTTTATATGGTTTTGGGTTAATATTTCATTATATCCATGTTTCAATTATTCTGTTATTTTATTTATGTTCATGTTAAGATCATTAATGTTAATTGGAACATGGAGCTTAACTTGAGAAACACGTGCCACCACAAGGGTGGAATGGGACGCCCTTGGCTGACTAGTTAGAAAAGCTAGTGGAAGACTACCTTACCCAAAAGGGGCAAGGGCAGTAGGGGAGTTGCATGCAAGGAGGTTCTCGGGTTGATTTTGCTGCGATGGCGGTCAGACGAGGGATTCTTGCAAGTGCTCTTCCCATAAACTGTAGCGGGTTTTCGGAAGCTAGTGAAACTTTGTAAAGGCCTCGTAGTGGATCCCTAGCCATTCACCTCGGTCGTGTCTAAGGGCCTTGCAAACCCTGGCGACATGGGATACACGACTTGTGGGTACAGGGTACAACCTCTACAGAGTGTAAAGCTGGTATACTTGCCGAGCTCACGGTCATGAGCAGCTCAGGACTCTTGCATGATTAAATTATAGAACTTAAATTCAATTTGTCATTTGCATTTGCATGGGATTATTTAATAATTTTGTTCTATTATTTATTATGGTTTGGTATTTACTTACACTTAGTAACTGCTAATAAAACTTTGACCAACTTATAAAAGCAATACTCAGCTTTAACCCTTATTGTTGATCAGCCTTACACATCACATGAACTCCCACCTTTGGTGAGTTCATGCCATATTATTCCCCACAACTTGTTGAGCGATGAACATGTGTCAGCTCACCCTTGCTGTCTCACACCCCCCATAGGAGAAGAACAGGTGGTTCAAGTAGAGCCACGCATCGAGGAGTTTGATCTGATCTAGGTGGCGTTTCCCAGTTGACTTGCGCCAAGGATGATCCTTAGTTCGTGTTATATTTATCTTTTATTTTTGTAAGACTTCCGCTATGTAATAAGTACTCTGATTATATTGTGACATTTATCTCTATACACTCTGTTATTATATATGTTGTCTCCTTTGGCGCATGTATGAGATGCACCCGGCTTTGTCCCTTAAAGCCAGGTGTGACAGTTTAGCAACTACATGTCTTCATCAACCAAGACCTAACCAAACCTACTTAGCCAAACAAGAGTAATTCCAAGCAATTAACTTAGAGTTATAGTTTTGGATAGCAACATAGTCTTTACTTACTTTAGCCATAACTAGAGACTCAAGCATCCAAAATAGGTGATCCTAGATTTTATGTAAAGCTAATAAAATTGTCTACAAAACATCTATAATTATCTCAGGGTGACTCAATATCTATCAAGGTCAATCAACACAAAGAAGGTGCCTCTATCCAGATTCTGATAGATTCATACTTCATACTTCAAACATCTATAACTGAAGATTTAGACCACAAAAGAGGGTGATCCATAACATTCTAGAAAGCTTAGGAAAGGTACTACAACTCTCCTGTAATTACTAAGAAGTTATTCTAAGTTCAACTTAGTCAAACAATGTTATGTTTTAAATCTGGACAGAACATAAACAGATTCTGATATTGAACTTACAAGAAGCACAACTCCCAAACTATTAGACCTATGGCCATGAATTTTTAACACACACAAGATAAATAAGTTACCTACAATTTTTTATATACAACGCTCCGACAAAAACATAATTTAGTTAAATAACTAATTGCACGAGTAAAATTGTACATGTAGTCCAAACATCAAGTATTCTATCTTAGATCACGGTGGAGCGCGACGAGATCTCGTGGCTGTTGCTACTCCTAAAGAAAGGGGCTCGACGTGAGGATGGAGCTCGCTACACAGAGGGAATATCAACGTGCGTGGGAGGGGGTCTATAGGTCCTCGATGGCCGGCGCAAGGGAGGCGAGTCTGGCGATGTCTGCATGGTTGTGAGCTCAGCATCTGAGGAAGCAGCCGACGGGAGTAGGGAGGAGTCCGCGCACCAGGAGAAACGACGGCTAGCAAACCTGGGAGAGGGCTGCTCCGGTGAATTGGTGGAAGCGAGCCCCGTGCATCCCTGGAGATGAGCCAGAGGGGAAGCAACTTAAGCTTCCAGGGGTCTGCATGGTTTGGGATGATTTTAGGAAATTATCAAAACAAGAACTAATTTATTTGGATCTAAAATTACCAAGATATAAAGAAAACAATGTTATAGGGACATGTTTAAATATAAAAAATAGCTTCCAGGGGCTGATGTGAAAATTCCAGGGACATATGGGCTTTTAATTTGAAAACTGTGGGTCTCGGATGCTAAAGGGATAGGGGCAGACGGCAGGTCCTAATTCAAAAGGCGCAGGGGCAAAACCATAAGATTGAGGACCTATCGGTAATGACCTTTGAACTACAAGAAATGATGAGTAAAAAGATAATAACTCTGGGGGTTCTTTACAAAATTAACGGTGTATCTAAGGAGAAGGGGCATCGATCGATGGTGACCATCTGATCAAGATCTAAGCGCTACGATTTAAAACGGGCGAGCGCCTCGAGTTGATTAATGTCAATCGTCTGATCCGGATCTAGTGATCCTGATCACATGACTCGGCGCGCGTGGCTGCATGGCCAACGAGCCGGAGCGAAGGGGCCACGGCGAGGGGCACACGGTGTTCTAGGGGCCTAACACTATAGGGAAAAGGCTCGTGAGGGAGATGGGATGAAGGAGAACACGATCAGGGCCTTATTGAAGGGCTTGGGGTAGCGGAGAGGGTCGGCGACGAGAGGTGGTTGCGGGACGAACTCTGGCTATGTCGGGGGTGACACGGCTGTCACACCCGGGTTTCGGGGCACCAAGACCCGGGCGCGAACATAATCACCAGGTGTGCTGGGACCAAGTCTCACACATATGATGAATCATGGCACAGGATCGAATGTCACATCTTTACTATATAATAGGAGTTCTGTACAAAATAAATAATTACATTATAAGGAGACAACGGTCCAGCAACCCAAAGTTGACTGGGAGACGACGGCCTAGACCTCTCACGAACACATCACAGCATCCTCCATGCGCATCATCCTGCGGTACCTGTTCTTGACCTGTGGGGGGGTGTGAGACAGCAAGAGTGAGCTCACATACGTTCATAGCTCAACAAGTTGTGGGGAATAATGTGCATGAACTCGCCAAAGGCGGGAGCTCACGTGAAGTGTAAGGCTTACCAAAGAAGATGGTTAGAGCTGAGCATTGCTTTTAAAGTTGGTCAAAATTTTATTAGCAGTTACTAAGTATAAGTAAATACCAACCCAATTAAGTAGTAGAACAAAAGTAATAACAACACCTGCGATGCAATGCATATGACAAATTGAATTTAGTTCCATAAATTAATCATGTGAGTGTCCGAGCTGCTCATGACCGTGAGCACGGCTAGTATACCAGTTTTACACTCTGCAGAGGTTGCGCATTTTACCCACAAGTCATGTTACCCATTTGCCAAGGGATCGCGACTTCCCATACACCTCTACCGAGGAGGCGAGGCAGGGTAACACTATGAGGCCTTTACAAAGTTCCACTAGCTTCAGAAAACCCGCTACAGTTTATAGGAAGCTCCAATGCAGGAATCCCTTGTAGGACCGCCATCGCAGCAAAATCCTCCCGAGGGCCTCCCTACACTGACCACTCCCCTACTGCCCTTGCCCCTTTCGGGTAAGGTAGTCTTCCACTAGCTTTCCTAATTAATCGGCCAAGGGCGTCCCATTAAGCCCTTATGGTAGCACTGTTTTCCCGGGTGGTTCTCCATGTTCCAATTAACATAATGATCTTATCATGAACAGTAAATAGCAACTAATAACAAAAGTATGAATAATATGTATCTCAATGCCCAAATCCACATATAGCACTAGCAAGTACTACCCAGAAAGTTTAGTGGTAAACAAGGCATAAAGATAGACAAACTAGGGTAACCTATTAGGTCCCATCAAATTAACCTATGCAGATCATTATGATTAATTAGAACATGAGTGGGTAAAAGAAGTGATCAAGGGCACAACTTGCCTGGGACTTGAGATTCCAGGTACCAGGATGATCTTCGGGTGACACGTGTCCTCACGCTAGTCGTAGCATTACAAACAAACAGTGTATAGGCAAAATTTAACATCACATCAAACATGCAAATGGAATATACAGTAATAAACTAGGCATTAAAATATGATCATAGGAACTGGAATTAATAATTTTGGAGATATACATTTTAAGTTATGAAATTCTAAAGATTTTATGCATTAAATATAGGGTTAAGTGAGAAATAAATTTTAATGTGTATTTCATGTAAAAATAGTGGTATTATTTGATAGAGAATAATCTTACAAAATTATAGGAACTGGAATGGTCCAATTTGGATCAAGTATGAATTTTCTACAATTAAAACAAGTTTCTGCAATTAAATTTGTACTAAAAATCTATTTTTAAATTAGTTTCCCTATTTTATCTGATCTCGGGACTGGGCCTCAAATTCTAGGAAGCGCAGGGGTAAAACTAAAAAGATCCCCGAGACTCAGAGGGCTGTAGCAATGGACGGCGGGTTGAATAAGAAAAACTACAGGGGCTCTTTAGCGAAATGACATGGCGAAGGGGTATGGGCGATCCACAGCCGTTGGATCAAAACCGAGAGCCAAGATTAGATCTGGCGCCCAACGAACCGGTATGTGCTACTGGCCGTTAGATCTAAGACCCACGATCACGATTTAAAATAGCATGCCCCGCTCTCGGCCGTAGATCAACAGACGAACGCCCAGATTTCAATCGTCGAATAGCTCACCCTGCCGATTCAATCCTATCCACTAATCACAGAACGGACGGCTAGCGCACTTTCCCCTTCCCACGCCGGCCAGAGGCGGCGCCAGGACCTCCCTACGGCGGAGTTCCACCGGCGCGCAGTCGATTCGACGCACCGGTACCAAATCCACCCACCGGAAGCGAGCAACACACAGAGCAGAGGACAGGGAACAACCTAGGGGCGACTACTCACCGAGAAGGAGCTGCGACGTAGCTGGCCACGGTGGAGAGCGGACCCGCGGCGGTGCTTGAGCTACGGCGAGCAATTCACCGAGACCTGGTTACGCCCCGAGTTCCGATGTCCACTGTGTAGTTTCCACGAAGCTTGGGGATGTTCCTAAACCCGCAAGCGAGAACACAACGACCGAGCAGGCCAGATTATCCTACGGCGGATCTCGGTCGGCTGAAGATGGAGCGAGGGCAACGCTTCGACTGGTGCATAAATAGGGGCAGGCAACGAGGATCTCGGCCGGTTGGTTAGAAGGTCGAATCGCGGATTCCGTTGGTTGCCAGCGATTCCTGCGCGGACTCCCTGGCGGCGCTCACGGCGTTCTGTTGAGCACCGCGGGAGGTGGGAGAAGAAGGACAGGAACGAGGTCCACCCGCAGAGCGCCTGCGCCCAGTGGCCGACCCGTGGGTCCCGCGCGTCATCGATGAAGCGAAGAAAGTGGCCGCGCGAGTAAGTAGCGTGCGAGGCTGACCGATGGGCCCCACATGTCGGCGCCGGTTTGGTGGTTTGGGCCGCGCGAGGTAAAGAAGAAGTGGGCCAGAACTGAGGCAGTCGGCCCATGTAGGTCTTCTATTCTTTTTTTTTCTTTTTATCTTTTCTCCCTACATTTCAAACTCTAGTATTTGAATTCAAATTTGTTTGTGATTTCAAACCCAGGTTAAATTCCCAAATAATGTTCCAGTAGGAAGAGTTATAAGCACTCATATATATTTTTCTTTGCATATTATTTTCCTTGTTATTTACTCATGGAAGGAATTCCTTTCTATTTTCTCTTCTATGTTTTCATTTGAAATTTTGAGGTCAAGTTTAAACTATGATTATTTATTCCAATAAAATGTATCACAACAATTTCTTCAGTGTGATATGTATTTTTCTTTATTTATTTATTGGTTATTTAACTATTTTTATCTGATTTATGAAAAGAAAAGGAAACTAATAAATCTTCAAAGGTTTCAAAAGAAAAATTCCCAAAACACTAACCTAAATGGATTTATTTATTTATATCATTATATTTTTTTCTAATGTAAAATTTTGGGCATTACAAATCCTACCCCCCTTAAAAATAATCTCGTCCTCGAGATTTGTAAGGAAAGAGGTGTATACTCATATTGTTCTCGGAACATATGCACAATCAAAGAAATCTCGGCATGATGCATAATTCTTTCACAAAACATAGGGTCAATAAACCTTATTATTACCACCAAAATAGTAAAATACTACTAATAGCTAAACTAATATTTAGGTCTTACAAATAGTGAAATATATATATCTGTATCTATATTTTATGTTTATCTCTATTCTTGTTGCTCGTTGACTTCTTCCCCGACTACTTCATCTTCAACTGGCTCTTCTTATTGAAATATATATATCTGTATCTATATTTTATGTTTATCTCTATTCAAGTTCACCTGGTTCAACCTCTACTTCTGCATGATGGGCATGTCCCCGGTTGATAGATAGGGGCTGACTCTTTCCTGCCGAGGCTTGTCCTTGCTTCATCGGAGCCGGTGTAGTGTAGGCAGCTCTGTTGGGACAGTAGTTGGCGTAGTGTCCCGGTTGTCCACACTTGAAGCATGCCCTGTTGGTGGTTGTGTTAGGAGCAACGGGTCCTGCTGGGGTGCTTGCTTTCGGAGGAGCAGTTGGTGCCTGTTGAGTTTGTTGTCCGGTACTTCCACTAGCTGGTGTACTTGGAGTGGTAGTATAGCGAGGACGGGAACTACTTCCAGCCTGCCCTTGGTTAGCAACCTTTCTTTTCTCTCCAAATATACTCCTCTTGTTTTCTACAGCAATAGCTTTGTCAAGTAGCCTTTGGAAGGATGGGAATGTGTGCGATACCAGTTGATATTGCAAGGGTCCAATCAAACCGTCCAGAAAAAGCTCCTGCTTTTGCTCATCATCCTCAACATCTCTAGGAGCATATCGAGATAACTGGATGAATTTGTCCCTATATTCACTCACGGACATACTTCCTTGCTTGAGGGAGAGAAACTCCTTTCTCTTAATCTTCATGAGTCCAGCAGGAATATGGTAATTCCTGAATTGTGTGGAGAATTCTGCCCAGGTAATTGTATCGACAGCAGCATGAGCAGCGCAGTACGCATCCCACCAATCTGCAGCAGGACCAGCGAGACGACCTGATGCGTAGAGTACTTTCTCTCGGTCCGAGCACTGAGCTATGTTGAGCATCTTCTCTATAGACTTTAGCCAGTCATCAGCTTGTAGTGGATCCGTGGAGTTGGAGAAGGTTGGGGGTTTGTGGCTCATGAATTCCCGATGCTTATCTCGGGGTGGAACTGGTGGTGGAGGTGGAGGCAATGGCACCTGTTGCTGTTGCTGCTGTTGTTGAAGTTGTTGTTGCAGCTGCTGTTGTTGCACCCTTCTCTCCTGGCGTATCTCTTCCCGCTCTTGGTGCATCTCCCGACGTGCATCCTCTCTTTCCTGGCGCATTTCCTGGCATTCTTGCTGCATTTGGGCGCGCATATCTGCCATAGTGTCAGCCATTTGCTGCATCATCCTCATTTGAGCTGCCATCAGTGGGTCAACTCCGCCTGTTGGAGGATTAGGAGGATTCATCTCTGCTGGCTGTGGTTGGGGTTGTCTATATATCCACCGAGTGTGTCGATTAGGAGGTAAATCAATTCCACCACCCCGCCTGGTATTGACCATCTGAGTTAGATACATATGGTAAGATAGTCAAAGGAATCATTTGTAGGCAGAATGAATAAGCTAATAGTTGGTTATGTAATGAAATTTCTTCGGTAGGGCTTGACCAGATATTTTATGTCAAGACTAGGGTAACTAATTGTATGAGGTGAATGTCCAAAGTTAAGATAGAATCTGTCAAGATGAGATAGATACGGAAATACTAGATTTTTTTTAAGGGGAATAATCTAGATTGTCTAATTATCTTATAATCACATTTTTTTGCCTATATGTATATGCAGATGCAATTGTGGACATTACTCCACAACTCATCACACTCAATCAAAGAATCGAATCAAGCAATTATCATAAGGACAAACACTCAAGCATATAAGTATTTCCAAAAAATAGTTTTGATTCGGTTCCTAAGATTAGGTTTCCTATTCCTAAAAGTCACTTTAGGTACATGATTTCAAAGTGTGAAATCCACATTTGTCTTTAGAAGTGATAAGGTAAGAGTAATCAGGGTAAAGCGGCAGTTGATGAGAAAAGATTAAGAAAAGTTTAGAAAAGATCAGAGTAGCAGAGGTAAGTAGATAATGGTTATCTAGTTCTATCTAGGTTTCGTCCTACAGTCAACATTCCTCTGATACCACTTCTGTCACACCCGGGTTTCGGGGCACCAAGACCCGGGCGCGAACATAATCACCAGGTGTGCTGGGACCAAGTCTCACACATATGATGAATCATGGCACAGGATCGAATGTCACATCTTTACTATATAATAGGAGTTCTGTACAAAATAAATAATTACATTATAAGGAGACAACGGTCCAGCAACCCAAAGTTGACTGGGAGACGACGGCCTAGACCTCTCACGAACACATCACAGCATCCTCCATGCGCATCATCCTGCGGTACCTGTTCTTGACCTGTGGGGGGTGTGAGACAGCAAGAGTGAGCTCACATACGTTCATAGCTCAACAAGTTGTGGGGAATAATGTGCATGAACTCGCCAAAGGCGGGAGCTCACGTGAAGTGTAAGGCTTACCAAAGAAGATGGTTAGAGCTGAGCATTGCTTTTAAAGTTGGTCAAAATTTTATTAGCAGTTACTAAGTATAAGTAAATACCAACCCAATTAAGTAGTAGAACAAAAGTAATAACAACACCTGCGATGCAATGCATATGACAAATTGAATTTAGTTCCATAAATTAATCATGTGAGTGTCCGAGCTGCTCATGACCGTGAGCACGGCTAGTATACCAGTTTTACACTCTGCAGAGGTTGCGCATCTTTACCCACAAGTCATGTTACCCATTTGCCAAGGGATCGCGACTTCCCATACACCTCTACCGAGGAGGCGAGGCAGGGTAACACTATGAGGCCTTTACAAAGTTCCACTAGCTTCAGAAAACCCGCTACAGTTTATAGGAAGCTCCAATGCAGGAATCCCTTGCAGGACCGCCATCGCAGCAAAATCCTCCCGAGGGCCTCCCTACACTGACCACTCCCCTACTGCCCTTGCCCCTTTCGGGTAAGGTAGTCTTCCACTAGCTTTCCTAATTAATCGGTCAAGGGCGTCCCATTAAACCCTTGTGGTAGCACTATTTTCCCGGGTGGTTCTCCATGTTCCAATTAACATAATGATCTTATCATGAACAGTAAATAGCAACTGATAACAAAAGTATGAATAATATGTATCTCAATGCCCAAATCCACATATAGCACTAGCAAGTACTACCCAGAAAGTTTAGTGGTAAACAAGGCATAAAGATAGACAAACTAGGGTAACCTATTAGGTCCCATCAAATTAACCTATGCAGATCATTATGATTAATTAGAACATGAGTGGGTAAAAGAAGTGATCAAGGGCACAACTTGCCTGGGACTTGAGATTCCAGGTACCAGGATGATCTTCGGGTGACACGTGTCCTCACGCTAGTCGTAGCATTACAAACAAACAGTGTATAGGCAAAATTTAACATCACATCAAACATGCAAATGGAATATACAGTAATAAACTAGGCATTAAAATATGATCATAGGAACTGGAATTAATAATTTTGGAGATATACATTTTAAGTTATGAAATTCTAAAGATTTTATGCATTAAATATAGGGTTAAGTGAGAAATAAATTTTAATGTGTATTTCATGTAAAAACAGTGGTATTATTTGATAGAGAATAATCTTACAAAATTATAGGAACTGGAATGGTCCAATTTGGATCAAGTATGAATTTTCTACAATTAAAACAAGTTTCTGCAATTAAATTTGTACTAAAAATCTATTTTTAAATTAGTTTCCCTATTTTATCTGATCTCGGGACTGGGCCTCAAATTCTAGGAAGCGCAGGGGTAAAACTAAAAAGATCCCCGAGACTCAGAGGGCTGTAGCAATGGACGGCGGGTTGAATAAGAAAAACTGCAGGGGCTCTTTAGCGAAATGACATGGCGAAGGGGTATGGGCGATCCACAGCCGTTGGATCAAAACCGAGAGCCAAGATTAGATCTGGCGCCCAACAAACCGGTATGTGCTACTGGCCGTTAGATCTAAGACCCACGATCACGATTTAAAATAGCATGCCCCGCTCTTGGCCGTAGATCAACAGACGAACGCCCAGATTTCAATCGCCGAATAGCTCACCCTGCCGATTCAATCCTATCCACTAATCACAGAACGGACGGCTAGCGCACTTTCCCCTTCCCACGCCGGCCAGAGGCGGCGCCAGGACCTCCCTACGGCGGAGTTCCACCGGCGCGCAGTCGATTTGACGCACCGGTACCAAATCCACCCACCGGAAGCGAGCAACACACAGAGTAGAGGACAGGGAACAACCTAGGGGCGACTACTCACCGAGAAGGAGCTGCGACGTAGCTGGCCACGGTGGAGAGCGGACCCGCGGCGGTGCTTGAGCTACGGCGAGCAATTCACCGAGACCTGGTTACGCCCCGAGTTCCGATGTCCACTGTGTAGTTTCCACGAAGCTTGGGGATGTTCCTAAACCCGCAAGCGAGAACACAACGACCGAGCAGGCCAGATTATCCTACGGCGGATCTCGGTCGGCTGAAGATGGAGCGAGGGCAACGCTTCGACTGGTGCATAAATAGGGGCAGGCAACGAGGATCTCGGCCGGTTGGTTAGAAGGTCGAATCGCGGATTCCGTTGGTTGCCAGCGATTCCTGCGCGGACTCCCCGGCGGCGCTCACGGCGTTCTGTTGAGCACCGCGGGAGGTGGGAGAAGAAGGACAGGAACGAGGTCCACCCGCAGAGCGCCTGCGCCCAGTGGCCGACCCGTGGGTCCCGCGCATCAGCGATGAAGCGAAGAAAGTGGCCGCGCGAGTAAGTAGCGTGCGAGGCTGACCGATGGGCCCCACATGTCAGCGCCGGTTTGGTGGTTTGGGCCGCGCGAGGTAAAGAAGAAGTGGGCCAGAACTGAGGCAGTCGGCCCATGTAGGTCTTCTATTCTTTTTTTTTCTTTTCATCTTTTCTCCCTACATTTCAAACTCTAGTATTTGAATTCAAATTTGTTTGTGATTTCAAACCCAGGTTAAATTCCCAAATAATGTTCCAGTAGGAAGAGTTATAAGCACTCATATATATTTTTCTTTGCATATTATTTTCCTTGTTATTTACTCATGGAAGGAATTCCTTTCTATTTTCTCTTCTATGTTTTCATTTGAAATTTTGAGGTCAAGTTTAAACTATGATTATTTATTCCAATAAAATGTATCACAACAATTTCTTCAGTGTGATATGTATTTTTCTTTATTTATTTATTGGTTATTTAACTATTTTTATCTGATTTATGAAAAGAAAAGGAAACTAATAAATCTTCAAAGGTTTCAAAAGAAAAATTCCCAAAACACTAACCTAAATGGATTTATTTATTTATATCATTATATTTTTTTTCTAATGTAAAATTTTGGGCATTACAACGGCTAGGCTCGATAGAGGGCCAGGAGAGTTTAGAGATGATCGGGGAAGCAACAGCGAGCTCTGAGGATCACAACGGCGACCCTAGCACGGACGGAGGACACCAAGGTCCCTTGGCCACGAGCGATGGCGGGTTGGCGACGACGGCGAGCACAGGCAAAGGCAGTGAGGCTTGGGGAGGGGGCAGGGTTCAAGTGATACTTATAAGGCAAAACTGAGGCAAGACGGGCACCAAATCGACAGAATATTAGCGAGGAGATCAACTCCGACCGATTTCTATAAATGGCGACCATAAAAGGAAAGAAATACTCGGCGAGGGGAAGTGGAGATTGGTCGAGATCGAGGGAAAAGGAAGAGTGAAAGGGAAATGGCCTCAACCATTTCTTATAATCGATTTTGGTGTTTGACGACCTTTGAAAATCTATTAGGAGAAGTTTGAAGACCTTTAAAAATCTATTAGGACCCTCTCTCCTCATCTTCAAACAATAACGGTAAATTAATTAAGGGACCAATAAATAAATATGAAAGGTTGATCTCTTGGTGATTTTGTGGTGATGCATTTTATTGAAAACATGTAATTGGACCTCCGATTTTAATGAAAACATAAAAATAGAAAATAAGAAAGGGAATTTCCAACAAAAACCATCTATTCCTTCTATAAACAAATGACAAAGAAAATAAATGATAATATTGTAAACAGTAAAGGATTATATTCACATTGGTATTAATTTTGGCACTTAGGAAGTTGAAGTTCAAAATAGGAATTTAAATTTGAATGGATTGTTTGAGATAGAAAAGAAAAAAGAGAGAGAGAAAACCTAAATCTACCGCATGGGCCGAATCACTCACTGCCGGCCCACCTCCCATTAACCTCCCTTCCGACGGCCTGGCTGGGGAAATTGGGTGCCGACGCATGGGCCCGCTCAGCCAGTGGCACACTCGTGCGCGTCCGCGGCTTAAGCCGCTGTTCCGCGGGTCCCACCTGGTCAGCACCGTCGTCCCAATCACGAGCTTGTGCCAACAGTTCTGCGAGTTCCGCTGAGGTTGTAACCACTGCTTCCTCAGATTCTTGGTCATGGCTATTTATACGTCGGCTGCCATCCTCGCCTCTCTCATGCCCTCAGGTGGTGCCGCGTCGAGAACCCGATTGAGCAGGGAAGAATTCGTCACCCAATCCTATCAAAGCTCCATGGATCTTCGCGCTGTCACGGGTAGCTCCACTGTGGGTTGCCGGGACCTTGGTGGTGAGCTTTGGGGGAGTTGCCGGAACTCAGGGAGCGTCTCTGTTGACTTGTGTACTAGGGGAAAGCAAACAATTTCTCGCCGTCGTGCACACCGGTACGGGGACCCACCTTTACACGTGGTCATACCTTTTCATCGCCTGATCTGTGGTGAGAAACCATGCAAATTGTTCTCCTTGTTCTTCTCTTTGTGTTGCCCGGTTCAATTTCAAATTTTGGGCTCAGGGGCGTGAGAATCACGGTCACCGGCGTCTGCTCCGCCGTTAGCTTGGGGGCGCCGCCGCTACAGGGCATTCGGTTGGGGGAAAATGGCGCCAATCGTTGATCGTGGAGTGGACGCTCCAGATTAGACGGGAGAGTACCCTTTCGCATGATCGATCTGGGCCACTGATTTGTTAACAGACGGATCATGTTGGATCTCATTTCATAAAATCGTGACCGTAGGATTAGGATCTTGCAGCCGAGATCGCATACCGGTTCGGGGGGGGGGACTTGATTTAATCTCATGCGTCCAACTCTGGTCCAATGAGCCCCTCGGCTTATTGAAAATGAACCTGCCATCTTATCTGGTATAGTAGGGCCCTCTATTTAATGTCTAAATTACAAACAAGTCCTTGATTTTTTTGCAGTTAGCCCCCTGCAAACTATTTTAGGAACAAAAAATAATATTTATATGTCCAGAAACTTGTAAAATTCATAACTCCCTTATTTTAACTCCGATTTGGTCTATTCAAATTGCACTAGATCCATAATAATTTTGCTACGTAATACAACACTGATTTATGCCATATCTCATACTTTTATAATTGGAAAATCATTTAACCTATGTATGGTAGGTTAATCTATCTAATTAAAGTAATATGATCATAATTATAATGTAATGAACTTTAACTAAGATAGGACTCATATTAAAGTCAACCCTTAAGGTATATCTCACCTGATTTATAGAATCAATCTGAGGTCTAGTTTTACTTATTTAATCATAAATCTTTCAAAAATCATAACTCCTTAATCGTAACTCTAATCTTAGTAGTTCTTGAACCCCCACGATCTCGTGGCAACGCGTAGATTATTATTAAGCAGTGTGTACTTATGTTTGGTGTGATGTTAATGTTGTCTATACCATGTTTTTATGTATTTCAACGACTAGCAGTGAGGTCACGAGAATCTGAAGAGCAAGTTGGTACCTGGAATCTCAAGTCCTAGGCAAGTTGTGCCCTTGATCACTTCTTTTTACCCAGTCATGTTCTTGTTAATCATAATGATCTGCATAGGTTAATTTTGATGGGACCCAATAGGTTACCCCAGTTTGACTATCTTTATACCTTGTTTACCACTGAACTTTTTGGGTAGTACTTGCTATTGCTTTACGTGGTTTTGGGTATGGAGATACATTATTCATGATCACACTTTTATTATCAGTTGTTATTTACTATTCATGTTAAGATCATTATGTTAATTGGAACATGGAGCGACCACCCGGGAAAACAGTGCTACCACAAGGGTGGTATTGGACGCCCTTAGCTGATTAATTAGGAAAGCTAGTGGATGACTACCTTACCCGAAAGGGGCAAGGGCAGTAGGGGAGTGGTCAGTGTAGGGAGGTCCTTGGGTTGATTTTGCTGCGATGGCGGTCAGGCGAGGGATCTCTGCATTGGAGCTTCCTATAAACTCTAGAGGGTTTTCTGAAGCTAGTGGAACTTTGTAAAAGCCTCGTTGTGTTACCCTGCCTCACCTCCTCAGTAGAGGTGTATGGGAGTGGCATTCTCTTGGCAGATCGGTAACATGACTTGTGGGTAAAGATGTGCAACCTCTGCAGAGTGTAAAACTGGTATACTAGTCGTGCTCACGGTCATGATCAGCTTGAACCCTCACATGATTAATTTATGGAACTAAATTCAATTTGTCATATGCATTGCATCGCAGGTGTTGTTATCACTTTTGTTCTACTACTTCATTGGGTTGGTATTTACTTATACTTAGTAATTGCTAATAAAATTTTGACCAACTTTAAAAGCAACGCTCAGCTCTGACCATCCTCTTTGGTAAGCCTTACACTTCACATGAGCTCCCACCTTTGGTGAGTTCATGCACATTATTCCCCACAACTTGTTGAGCGATGAACATATGTGAGCTCACTCTTGCTGTCTCACACCCCCATAGGTCAAAAATAGGTACCGCAGGATGAGGTGCATGGAGGATGCTGTGATGAGTTTGTGAGAGGTCTAGGTCGTCGTCTCCCAGTCAACTTTGGGTTGCTAGATCGTTGTCTCCTTATGATGTAATTATTTATTTATTTTGTATAGAACTCCTATTATATAGTAAAGATGTGACATTCGTTTATGTACCATGTTTTATCATATGTGTGAGACTTGGTCCCAGCACACTTGGTGATTATTTCGCGCCCAGGTTTTGGACCCCTAAAACCCGGGTGTGACAGAAGTGGTATCGAAGCGATATTTACTGTAGGACGAAACCTAGATAGAACTGGACAACCCTTACTTTCTTACCTTTGCTACTCTCATTCTTTCTAAACTTTTCTTAATCTCTTCTCATCCACTGTTGCTTTACTCTGATTACTCTTACCTTTTCACTCTAAAGACAAAAGTGGATTTCACACTTTGAAATCCTTTACCTAAAGTGACCTTTAGAAATAGGAGACCTACTCTTAAGAACAAAAACAAAACTATATTTTTATATAAGTATCTATATGCTTGAATGCTTGTTCTTATGATACTTGTCTGATTTGGATCTTTGATTGAGTGTGATTAGTTGTGGAGTAATGTCCACAATTGCATCTGCATATACACCTAGGCATAAGGGAGAATATTTATAAAATAACTAGACCAACCTAGATTATTCCCCATTAATATATATATATATATAGCTTAATAGATCTATCTTATCTTAAAAGATTCTCTCTTATCCTAATAGATTCATCTTATCTTGAGAGATTCGTCATATCCTAACCACTTTACCTATCTCATCCTAAAGCAACAACAAGGATCTAATCCAAAATAATGAGATCTTATCTGGTCTAATCTTGTCACACGAATATAACTTATATCTGATCTAATATGATAGATTAATCTAACCTAACGAAGGCTAACTTCAAGTTGAGCTAATCTAATGTAAGTTTCTTAACAAGAACAATAATACTGATAGATGAGACTCTACTCCTATAAAATATGTTTTAACTTAATTCACTCGGCACTAAATTAAGAACGACAGACCAACCGGTCTCGGGCAACTACCTTAACCATCCGAGGGTTGCATAACTTCTCTGTTTTTACCTATCAGAGATTCTAACCTACCTACACCATGTAATTCACCCTATCTCAAAAGGATTCTAACGTATCCTAATAATATTTATCCTACCCTGGTGGATCTATCTAACTTAAACTAGTCTAATCTAGTTATATCCAATCTAATCTAGACCCTACATAATCTAATATGATCCAATCTAAAGGGAGTTACTTAAGCAAGTTAGTTAATACTGGTAACATAGATTAGACCATATTTCTATAAATGGGGTTTAAACCTAAATTGGTGTCTTAAACCAACTCATTCGTGAAACTACGACCTAGCCTATGTTAATAGGTTACCCAACCCATTTATCCCAAAAGCAAAGTAAAATTCTATTTAATCTACCTACCCCATGTACCCGCAATTGTTATCCCAACTCAGATAATGGCATCTAACACCACGACCGATGGTCCCTAAATCAAACCCATGAAGAAGGATAACTTTGACAATGAATGGTATGAGTAGAAACAGACCATCAGATGAATCAAGTTCCACCATCCAGAATAAAAGTCTCCCTTACCTAACTTTTCCTTACCCCAAATCTTCTCTACACTCACCTAATAGCTACAACCTGATGTACCCTTGTTTTCTATGCCACACCTGCTAATGGCATGAAAATTTTAGGTATAAAAAATACTAATTGGAAGTTCCACTTAGAAAAAATGCTAGAACTTTGTAAAGATAAAGTCAGCTTGATATGCTTAACTAAATGATATTCTAATGAAATCCAATCTAATGTGATCTACCTAAATACATTTGTTATGCCGGTAGAAGAGATTAGACCCTACTAGCCAGGTATTAACTTAACTTAGTACATTAGACCAACTCGACCATGAGCTAACCTAACCAATAGAATCATAATGAATTGCATAATCTGACTATCCCCACCAAACATCAAACAAACTTTTGACCTACATCATGTAGTCTATCTTGACAGATTCTATCTTACCTTTGGACCTTCACCTTATACGACTAGTTACCCCAATCTGGACATAAAACAACAGACTAAGCCCTACCAAAGAATCTTCAGTTCATAACCAACTACTAGCCTATTCGTTCTGCCTACCAGGTAATTTCCCTTGCAAAACTATCTTATCATAGGCTTCTAACTCCGATGGTAAATACCAGGAAGGGAGGATTATCAGGCAATAGCAAACAAAAATAAATCATCCAAATCCTCCACCGTCTGGACCCGATCTAATGGTTGCCGCTCAAATGCTGGTACTACAACAAATGACAAACATGGTGAACGAAAAATTAGATAAGGCAAAAATGCCAGGAAATGTGTCAGGACCGGCTGAAGATGCGTCAAGAAATGAGGCAAGCACGGTTGGAAAGACAACAACAACACCCACTACCTCCATCACCACCACCAGCGCCACCAAGCTATATATATATTTTACTATTTGTAAGACCTAAATGTTACTTTAGTTAGTAGTTAGTATTTTACTATTTTAGGAATAATAATAAGGTTTATTTGACCCTATGTGTTGCTAATAAATTATGCATAATGCAGAGTTTCTTGTTTGAGCATAAGTTCTTAGATGATATGGGTATAGACTCTTTTTCTTACAAATCTCGAGGACGAGATTATTATAAAGGGGTAGGATTTGTAAGACCTAAAATTGGTAGGAAAAAATATATAAATAAATAAATAACCAAATACATATATTATAAAATAATAAAATAAGGAAATAAGAGTATATATAGTAGTGTGGTGAGAAGTTTGATGACCTTTGAAAATCTATTAGGACCCTCTCTCCTCATCTTCAAACAATAATGGTAAATTAATTAAGGGACCAATAAATAAATATGAAAGGATGATCTCTTAGTGATTTTATGGTGATGCATTTTATTGAAAACATGTAATTGGACCTCCGATTTTAATGAAAACATAAAAATAGAAAATAAGAAAGGGAATTTTCAATAAAAACCATTTATTCCTTCTATAAACAAATGACAAAGAAAATAAATGATAATATTGTAAACAGTAAAGGATTATATTCACATTGGTATTAATTTTGGCACTTAGGAAGTTGAAGTTCAAAATAGGAATTTAAATTTGAATGGATTGTTTGAGATAGAAAAGAAAAAAAGAGAGAGAGAAAACCTAAATCTACCAAATGGGCCGAATCACTCACTGTCGGCCCACCTCCCATTAACCTCCCTTCCGACGGCCTGGCTGGGGAAATCGGGTGCCAACGCATGGGCCCGCTCGGCCAGTGGCGCACTAGCGCGCGTCCGCAGCTTAAGCCGCTGTTCCGCGGGTCCCACCTGGTCAGCACCGTCGTCCCAATCGCGAGCTTGTGCCAACAGTTCCGCGGAGGCTGTAACCACTGCTTCCTCGGATTCTTGGTTGTGGCTATTTATACGCCGGCTGCCATCCTCGCCTCTCTCATGCCCTTAGGTGGTGCCGCGTCGAGAACCCGATTGAGCAGGGAAGAATTCATCACCCAATCCTATCAAAGCTCCATGGATCTTCGCGCTGTCACGGGTAGCTCCACGGTGGGTTGCCGGGACCTTGGTGGTGAGCTTTGGGGGAGTTGCCAGAACTCAGGGAGCGTCTATGTTGACTTGTGTACCAGGGGAAAGCGAACAATTTCTCGCCGTCGTGCACACCGGTGCGGGGACCTGCCTTTACACGTGGTCATACCTTTCCATCGCCTGATCCGTGGTGAGAAACCATGCAAACTGTTCTCCTTGTTCTTCTCTTTGTGTTGCTCAGTTAAATTTCAAATTTGGGGCTCGGGGGCACGAGAATCGCGGTCACCGACGTCTGCGCCGCCGTTAGCTTGGGGGCGCCGCCGCTACAGGGCATCCGATTAGGGAAGAATGGCTCCAATCGTTGATCGTGGAGTGGACGCTCCATATTAGACGGGAGAGTACCCTTTCCCGTGATCGATCTGGACCACTGATCTGTTAACAGACGGATCCTGTTGGATCTCATTTCATAAAATCGTGACCGTAGGATTAGGATCTTGCAGTCGGGGTCTCGTACCGGCTCGAGGGGGACTTGATTTAATCTCATGCGTCCAACTCTGATCCAACGGTCCAGATTAGCGCATACCCCTTCGGCTGTGCAAATATTCAAAAGAGCCCTTCGGCTTATTGAAAATGAACCTGCCGTCCTATCTGGTATAGTAGGGGCCTCTATTTAATGTCTGAATTACAAACAAGTCCCTGGGTTTTTTTGCAGTTAGCCCCCTGGAAACTATTTTAGGAATAAAAATAATATTTATATGTCGAGAAACTTGTAAAATTCATAACTTCCTTATTTTAACTCCAATTTGGTCCATTCAAATTGCACTAGATCCATAATAATTTTATCTACGTAATACAATACTGATTTATGCCATATCCCATACTTTTATAATTAGAAAATCATTTAACCTATGTATGGTAGGTTAATCTATCTAATTAAAGTAATATGATCATAATTATAATGTAATGAACTTTATCTAAGATAGGACCCATATTAAAGTCAACCCTTAAGGAATATCTCACATGATTTATAGAATCAATCTGAGGTCTAGTTTTACTTATTTAATCATAGATCCTCTATAAATCATAACTCCTTAACCGTAACTCCAATCTTAGTAGTTCTTGAACCCCACGATCTCGTAGCAACGTGTAGATTATTATTAAGCAGTTTGTACTTATGTTTGGTGTGATGTTAATGTTGTCTATACCATGTTTTTATGTATTGCTACGACTAGCAGTGAGGTCACAAGAATCTGAAGAGCAAGTTGGTACCTGGAATCTCAAGTCCTAGGCAAGTTGTGCCCTTGATCACTTCTTTTTACCCAGTCATGTTCTTATTAATCATAATGATATGCATAGGTTAATTTTGATGGGACCCAATAGGTTACCCCAGTTTGACTATCTTTATACCTTGTTTACCACTGAACTTTTTTGGTAGTACTTGCTATTGCTTTACGTGGTTTTGGGTATGGAGATACATTATTCATGATCACACTGTTATTATCAGTTGTTATTTACTGTTCATGTTAAGATCATTATGTTAATTAGAACATGGAGCGACCACCCAGGAAAATAGTGCTACGACAAGGGTGGTATGGAACGCCCTTGCCTGATTAATTAGGAAAGCTAGTGGATGACTACCTTACCCGAAAGGGGCAAGGGCAGTAGGGGAGTGGTCAGTGTATGGAGGTCCTTGGGTTGATTTTGCTGCGTTGGCGGTCAGACGAGGGATCCCTGTATTGGAGCTTCCTATAAACTGTAGCGGGTTTTCTGAAGCTAGTGGAACTTTGTAAAGGCCTCGTAGTGTTACCCTGCCTCGCCTCCTCGGTAGAGGTGTATGGGAGTGGCCTTCTCTTGGCAGATGGTAACATGACTTGTGGGTAAAGATGTGCAACCTCTGTAGAGTGTAAAACTGGTATACTAGCCGTGCTCATGGTCATGAGCAGCTCAGTCCCTCACATGATTAATTTATGGAACTAAATTCAATTTGTCATATGCATTGCATCGCAGGTGTTGTTATCACTTTTGTTCTACTACTTAATTGGGTTGGTATTTACTTACTTAGTAATTGCTAATAAAATTTTGACCAACTTTAAAAGCAATGCATAGCTCTAATCATCCTCTTTGGTAAGCCTTACACTTCACATGAGCTCCCACCTTTGGTGAGTTCATGCACATTATTCCCTACAACTTGTTGAGCGATGAACGTATGTGAGCTCACTCTTGCTGACTCACACCCCCCATAGGTCAAGAATAGGTACCGCAGGATGAGGCGCATGGAGGATGCTGTGATGAGTTCGTGAGAGGTCTAGACCGTCGTCTCCGAGTCAACTTTGGGTTGCTGGATCATTGTCTCCTTATGATGTAATTATTTATTTATTTTGTACAGAACTCCTATTATATAGTAAAGATGTGACATTCGTTTTTGTACCATGTTTCATCATATGTGTGAGACTTGGTCCCAGCACACTTGGTGATTATTTCGCGCCCAGGTTTTGGACCCCTAAAACCCGGGTGTGACACTTATGGACTAACCAGTTTGCCTATTTGATATTTTTTCAGGTGCATAAAGTCCATATACACATATAAGGAAAAAACCCTTGGGGCAATTCTATAAGCATGGACCAAAACAGATTTACACAAGCCTGTGGTGCACCGGGCAGTGTCTAGTGCCCAGGTTGTCGCGCCCAGCGAACTGGCCGCTCTCGGGAAAATGAAGAGCTCCTCGACTAAAATTCACCAGACTGTCTGGTGTGCCCCAGACTGTCTGGTAAGCTCACAAGCAACGGTCGACTTCGCTAATTGTCGACTGCCATAGTAGTCTGAAATGTCAGAAGTCAGAGACAGTCTGCGACAATCAGGTCGCACCAGACTGTCCGGTGTGCCACCGGACTGTCCGGTGCACCATAAGGACAAGCGAAGTCAATGGTCGACTGCTCCAAACCCCAACGGTCGGCTGACGTGGTATGCACCGGACAATGAACAGTGACATGTCCGGTGCGCACCGGACTGTCCGGTGGGCCCGTCGACATAGAGCTCAGCCAACGGCTAAAATAGTGGTTGGGGCTATAAATACCCCCCAACCACCACCATTCAAGTGATCCAAGCTTTCCACTCTCAACACTCAATACAAGAGCAAAGAATACATTTCAAAGACACATTCAAAGCTTGCAATCCTCTCCAAGTCCCACAATTAAGACAAGTGATCAATAGTGATTAGTGACTTGAGAGAGTGAGATTTATGTTTCATTTGTTGCTCTTATTGCTTGGTTGCTTTCTTCATCTCTCTCTAAACTTACCAAGTGATTTGTAAAGCTAGAAAGAGACACCTAAGTGTGTGGTCATCCTTGCGGGGTCTTTGTGACCCGTGAGATTAAGAAGAAGCACTCAACCGGTCTAAGTGACCAATTGAGAGAGGGAAAGGGTTGAAACAGACCCGGCCTTTGTGGCCTCCTCAACGGAGAGTAGGTTCATTGGAACCGAACCTCGGGAAACAAATCACCATGTTCATTTGTGTCGATCATCACCATTCGATTTTTTCTTCCCTCTCCTCTCTCTCTAAAGTTCTCTTGCTCACATTGTTTTGGGTTAGCTCCCAAAGTTATCTGCATTGATTGAGCAACTCATAGCAAGAAGAACTCCCTTGCACACTCTATATTCTCTATTATTTGTTCTGAACCCTAACCCTAGGTAAAAGTGTGTGTTCAAAGTTTATATATTACAGGTTTCACCTATTCACCCCCCTCTAGGCGACTTTTAATTGGTATCGGAGCCCGGTACTTCATTAGAGTCTAACAACTCGAAGTGATGTCGAGAGAACATGCCAAAAGGGATATGGTCACCGGGGAAAGTCCAGATCTTCGGGAAAGAAGAATGAAGAAAGGACTGTGTCGAAGGAGGCCAGCGATAAGCACAAGGAGCACAAGGATGAATCTGACAGCTCTATCAAGTCACATAAGAAGGGTGACAAAAAGAAAAAGAAGATGAAGAAAGTGGTCTACTACGAGACTGATTCTTCCTCACCCTCAACCTCCAGCGTCGAGTCTACATATTCGAAGCGCCAAGAGCATAAGAAGTATAGTAAGATTCCTCTTCGCTATCCTCGTCTATCTAAATGTGCTCCTCTACTTTCCATTTCCCTAGGCAAACCACTATATTTTGATGGTGAAGATTATTGTATGTGGAGTGATAAAATGAGGCATCATCTAACATCACTCCATGAAAGTATATGGGATATTGTTGAGTTTGGAGCGCAGGTACCACAAGTGGACGAAGAGGACTACGACTTCGATGAGGCCACCCAAGTGAGGCACTTCAACTCCTAAGCCACCTCCATACTCCTCGCTTCCTTATGTAGAAAGAAGTACAACAAGGTGCAAGGGTTGAAGAGTGCCAAAGAAATTTGGGACATCCTCAAGACGACGCACGAAGGAGACAAAGTGACAAAGATCACCAAGCGGGAAACGATTGAGGGAGAACTTGGTCAGTTCATCCTCAACAAGGGAGAAGAACCACAAGCAATGTACAACCGGCTCAAAACGATGGTGAACCAAGTCCGCAACCTCGGGAGCACCAAGTGAGATGACCATGAAATGGTCAAGGTTATTCTAAGATCTCTTGTCTTTCGTAACCCCACTCAAGTGCAATTAATTCATGGAGATCCTAGATATAAACAGATGTCTCCCAAGGAGGTGATTAGCAAGTTTGTGAGTTTTGAACTTATGATCAAAGACTCCAAACATATTATCAACTTGGAGCAAGGCACCACCTGCACACCCGAGGTTCAACCCGTTGCATTCAAGGCAACGGAAGAAAAGAATGAAGAGCCTACACCAACAAATAGGCTCCCAATTGACGCCTCCAAACTTGACAATGAGGAGATGGCTCTTATCATCAAGAGCTTCCAGCAAATCCTCAAGCACAAGAAGGGGAAGTACTACAAACCCCGCTCCAAGAGGATTTGCTACAGGTGTGGTAAGTATGATCATTATATTGCTAAATGTGCATATACAAGTGATAGTGACAGGGACGACGATAAGAAAAGGAAGAAGAAGATGGAGAAGAAGAGATACTACAAGAAGAAGAAGGGTGGCGAGGCGCACATGGGACAGGAATGGGACTCCGACGAGAGCTCCACCGACTCCTCATCCGACGAGGACGCCGCCAACATCGCCATCAACAAAGGTCTTCTATTCCCCAACATCGGCCACACTCATGGCCAAGGAGAGCAAAAGGAAGAAGGTACATTCTAGAGATACACCCAAATACACTACTTCTGATGATGAGGGTAGCTCTAGTGAAAATGATGATGATTTGACTTCTCTTTTTGCAAACCTTAGCATGGAAGAAAAGAAGAAAATTAATGAATTGATAAAAACCATTAACGAGAAGGATGAGATCTTAGAATGCCAAGAGGACTTGCTCGTTAAGGAAAATAAAAAATTTGTCAAGCTAAAAGATGCTTATGCTCTTGAAGTTGAAAAATGAGAAAACTTGACTAAAGAGCTAAATACATGCAATAATTCAATTTTTTGTCTTAGAACTGAAAATGTTAGTTTAATTGCTAAGATTGAGGAATTGAATGCTTGCAAAGTTTCTACATCTACCATTGAGCATGTTACTATTTACACTAGATGTAGAGATATTAATGTTTATGCTATGAATGATCAACTTGCTATAATTAAAGAACAAAATGATCACATAGCTAAATTAAATGCTAAATTTGCTGAGCATGAGCTTGAGATGAAAATTTTAAATTTGCTCGTAATATGCTTTATAATGGGAGACGCCCTGACATTAAGGATGGCATTGACTTCCAATCTGGGAGCCAAAGCAACATCAAACCTAATGCCCCTAGAAACAAGCTTTCTAACTTTGTTAAGGCCAAGGCTCCCATGGTTCAGGATAGAGAAGGTTACATTTAAATCATGAAAACTATCCTGAGCATAAAATTAGAAGAATTCATGCTAAGAAATCTCAAATCTCATTCTGCTTCTCATCATGCTTATGTTTACAGTAATGAGGCTTCTACCTCTAGGCATACAACTCGTATTAAAATGCCTAAGAAAAATATTGTTGATGCATCAAATGAACATAGCATTTCATTTAAAACTTTTGATGCATCATTTGTGCTTACTAACAAATCAGGCAAGGTAGTTGTCAAATATGTTGGGGGCAAACACAAGAGTCCAAAGACTTGGTGTTTGGTTACCCAAGGTGCTTGTTTCTAATGTGAAAGGACCCAAGACCGTTTGGGTACCTAAGAACAAGGCCTAAATTTGTGTTGTAGGTTTATGCATCCGGTGGAACAAGTTGGATAATCGACAACGGGTGCACAAACCATATGACAGGGGAGAAAATGATGTTATCCTCATATGAGAAAAATGATGATCCCCAAAGAGCAATCACATTCGGGGATGGAAATCAAGGTTTGGTCAAAGGATTGGGTAAAATTGCTATATCTCCCGACCATTACATTTCTAATGTTTTCTTGTAGATTTTTTAGATTACAACTTGCTTTCAATTTCTCAATTATGCAAAATAGGCTACAATTGTCTATTTACTGATGTTGCTGTTACCGTCTATTGGGGGCCTTCGTCTTCCGAAGGTCCTCAAAAACACGACTAATATGTTGCCCAAGTATAATATATGTTCAGGAACCTTCGAACATGGGACAAAGTTGTACATGAAGAGCGCGGTTTGGGAGAAGGATGAACCAGTGCTGTTGGGGGTCTGCTTCGTCACCGAAGGTCCTTTGAGAAGAAACACCTTCGAAAGATCAACACAGAAGCAAGCATAGCTCGAAGGTACACGCTGAAGCTACCATCTAGGGAGCTTCGACATAGCGACATGCCATGATATGAAGGGTTGCACCGACTTAGAGATGAAAAGACCAATCGGCCCATGGTAATTTGTGTCATGATTGTAACTAGTTGTAGAGGACATAAATGTAATTTTAGTGCTGGTGTTATTAGAGAGGTCAAATACCCAGAATGGCTAGCCAACACTGTGATGGTGAAAAAAGCCAATGGCAAATGGAGAATGTGCATTGATTTTACAGATCTCAACAAGGCTTGCCCAAAGGACGAGTTCCCATTGCCAAGAATAGACTCTCTAGTAGATGCAGCAGCTTCTTAAGAGCTCATGAGTCTGCTGGACTGTTACTCAGGCTACCACCAAATTTGGATGAAGAAGGAAGATGAGCCGAAGACTAGCTTCATAACCCCTAGTGGCACATATTGTTATCTTCGGATGCCTGAGGGGCTTAAAAATGCTGGAGGAAGCTTCAGCAGAATGATAGCCAGGGTTCTTCATTCTCAAATAGGCAGGAATGTGCTGACCTATGTTGATGATATCATAGTCAAAAGCACGAAGCAAGAAAATCACATTGCTGATTTGCAAGAGACATTTGCCAATTTCAGGCAAGCTAGCCTCAAGTTAAATCCAGAAAAGTGAGTTTTTGGGGTGAAAAAGGGCAAGTTCCATAGCTGTCTAGTATCAACGAAGGGAATTGAAGCCAACCCAAGCATGATTGAAGCTATCCTTCGGATGGAGCCACCAAGCACAAAGAAAGAGGCTCAACGGCTGGCAGGTAGATTAGCATCATTAAACAGATTCATATCCAGATCAACAGAAAGAAATCTGCCATTCTTTGAAATACTGAAGTCAGCCGAAGTTTTTCAATGGGGCCTGGCTCAGCAAAAAGCCTTCAAAGAGTTGAAGCAATACTTGATTGATTTAACAGCACTAACTCCACCTTCGTCAGGGGCTCCATTGCTCTTATATGTGGTAGCTTTGCACTCTACAGTTAGTGCAGCACTTGTGCAAGGAGAAGTTAGATGGTCAAGTCAAAAAGCAGTCTCTAGTATACTTTGTCTCCAAAGTTTTAAGTTCATCAAAGAAAAATTACACAGAGCTGGAAAAGGTGTTGTATGCTGTGCTAATGGCCTCCAGGAAGCTTCGACATTATTTTCAAGCATATCACATAATTGTTCCTTCGTCACAGCCTCTGAAGGACATAATGAGGAACAGAGAAGCTACTGGAAGGATTGGAAAATAGGCTGTGGAGCTTAACGAATTCACTATTGACTATGTGCATAGATCCTCAATTCAGTCCTAGGCGTTAGCAGACTTCATCGCTGATTGGATGTTAGGGGCTCAAGAAGAAGAAATAAACAAAGACGCCGAAGCTTGGACAGTGTTCTGCGATGGTCCTTGGGGAACTTCGGTGCAGGAGCGGCTGCTGTCCTAGTAGCGCCTTCGAAGGTCAGAACATGTTATGCAACCAGGCTTAACTTTAGTTGTACAAATAATATTGCTAAATACGAAGCACTTCTGTTGGGGCTTTGAAAGTTAAGGGCAATGGGAATAAGAAGGGCCATCCTGAAAACTGATTCTCAAGTTATTTCTGGCCATGTAGACAAAAGTAGCAAGGCAAGAGACCCAAAGCTTGAAAAATATCTGGATACAGTTCGAAGGTTGGAGGCTTCTTTCAAAGGTTTTTCTGTCAAGAATATTCCAAGAGGTGAAAATGAGCATGCAGATCTGCTAGCCAAATCAGCGGCTCAGGGGATCCCTCTACCTTCGGAAGTATTTTTTGAAACAATAAAAGCACCTTTGGTTGAACTCATGGAGAGAGCAGTACTTGCAATTTCTCCAGTACATAGTGAAGATTGGAGGACTGAAATTATATCTTTCCTCCAAGGTAATTGTCTTTCGGATGAGAAACTTATAATAAGAGAATGGAAGCAAGAACAAGATTGTATGTGATAATAGAAGCAGAATTATATAAACAAGGAGTCTGTTCTCCACTCCTTAAGTGTTTATCAAGAGCTGAAGGTATTGAATCAATGAAGGAGATACATGCAGGTCTCTGTGGATCTCATATTGGGTCTAGGCCCTTGCTGGGAGAAGTGTTTAGACAAGGATTTTACTGGCCAAAGGCAGCTTCGGATGCAGCAGAGCTAGTTCAGAAATGTGAAAATTGTCAAAAATGTGCAAAAGACCATAAACAACCTTCATCTCTCACAAAGCTAATACAGCCTACTTGGCCATTGCAAAGATGGGGCCTGGATTTGTTAGGCCCACTTCCACCAGCACAAGGTAATTTGAAATACGTTGTGGTGGCTGTAGAATATTTTTCTAAGTGGATTGAAGCGAAGCCTTTGGCTACAATAACTTCGGTTACAGTCCAGAAATTCTTCTGGCAAAATATTGTTTGTTGCTTCAGCGTGCCGAAGGCTATAACTGTGGATAATGGAACACAGTTTGATGCCAAAATGTTCAAGGATTTTTGTGACCAAATTGGCACGAAGATTCATTTTGCATCAGTTAGACATCCGGAGTCAAACGGGCTGGTGGAAAGAGCAAATGGCATTATTATGACAGGAATAATGAAGCTAATCTTCAATCAGCTCAGAGGAAAGTGGCCAGATGAGTTGATTAAAGTGGTGTGGAGTCACAATACAACCATATCAAGATCAACAGGATTCAAACCCTTCAAACTATTATTCGGTGACGAAGCTATAACTCCAGAAGAAGCTAAAGCAGGGTCAATAAGAACAGTAGCTTCGGCAAAAGACGAAGCTGATTATCACGTTGCAAAAGATATTATAGAAGGGACTAGACTTAAGGCTATGGAGAACATCAATAAATATCAAGCCGAGACAATAAAATGGCGCGACAGAAAAGTTCGGTTGAAAAATATTAAGCCAGGGCATTTGGTGCTTCGGAGAGTGGCCAATCCGGACACAGTAGGCAAATTGCAACTGAAGTGGGAAGGACCTTTTCTCGTGGTATCTTCGTCGAGGCTCGATTCTTACAGATTGAAGGACATGGATGTCAACGACATTCCTAGATCTTGGAATGCGGATGAGCTTTGGTGATATTATGTGTAATTTGATGTAATCTTTTTCATTTTTTCTATGGCACCCTTTTCCTTTTCAAAGGGGGAGAAAGGTTTTTAATGGGGCCATAGCTTGTAATTTTTCCTTCTTATTTAGCTCCATGAGAGCCAAATCCCCCAAAAAGAATGTAAAATGTAAAATCTGAGCATACACCATCGAGTGCAGAAAAAGAAAAAAGTAGGGAGAAGCTCAAAAGTCATCCCCAAGGGGATGCAGAGCACGACGAAGCTACAAAAAGTCATTCCTAAGGGAGCACAGCGTAAGTTTTCTGCTCAAAAGTCATTTCTAAGGGAATACAGAGCCAAATACCGCCAAAATAGAAGGCGAAGAAGTTCAAAAGTCGTTCCTAAGGGGATGCAGAACTTATACCGCCAAAATAGAAGGCGAAGAAGTTCAAAAGTCATTCCTAAGGGGATGCAGAACTTATACCACCGAAATAGAAGGTGAAGAAGCTCAAAAGACGTTCCTAAGGGGATGCAGAGCTTAAGACTGAAAAGATGTTTCGAAGGAGATGTGGAGTCTGGATGTGGCTTCGTATGCGTGCGTTTGGACATTCATTTGCATATTACATCACATCATTCATTGCATTCATACACATTCATTTAGGCATTCATAGGATCATCATCATCATAACATAGAGTATAAACAGATGCTTCGGCTTTGACGACAAGGCTTCGATGAGTATAAAGAAGCAAAGATATGCTTCGTTGTGTATGAAAAGAAGGGAAGGTGTTTTTCGCCTACGGCTCAAAAGATACAAGTTTCATCCACATCAAAGCAATTCACACCCGGATGAAAAAGGTAAAAATATATTACAAGGTATGGACAAATTTACAGAGTAGTGTTTTCATTCCTAAATTACAATATCTTTTACAAAGATAACTCAAATTTCTCTAGAGCTTTTTGCAGCAGCTTCATCAGTATCTATCAAGCTTCGGATCATTGACCATCAGCTTCGTCATCTTGTACACAACAAAGCAGTACAAGGTAAAAAAGAAATCTCAGGAGAAGGTAAGCAACAGCTGCAAAGTTTAAATACCGGCTTAAGATGACTTCAAGCTTCGTCACCAGCTAAGTCTCGCCCACCCTTCATCCAAATTTGTGTTATAGATCTATTTCCATTGCTTCGGGCCAAGCTGGGGATGTCAGTCAAGTCTGCTGGTGATAGGCTAAAGTTTGGCCTGTTTACGATCTTCCCGTGCGTGCAACCAGTCTTCATGAAAGCTACAGCTGTGCCGCGAGAAGCTAGCAGGGCACAGAAGTCATCATGCCCAGCTATAACTTCATCAAGCGCCTCAACTTCGCCCTCAATATGTTCGAAGGTGCTTGGCAGGTCTTCAGCCGAAGGTTCAAATTTTTCAGAACTAGCACCAATTGAGTTGAAAACCTGCTTCAGCCGTTGCACGCACCGGTTACCAAAGTTTAAGCATTTATCCTAAAGCTCTTTCAAGGATTTTTGCAAATTCGAACTTTTTTCAACTTCGGTTGCAAGCTTCATATCAAAATTATTCTTTCCTTGCTCGAAGCTTTCTGACTTTAGGAGAAGTTCACTGTTTAATCTGGCAATTTTGGCTTGGGCTTCTGCCAATGAACCCTCCATTGTTTGAAGAACAAAATCTTTCTTTTCAAGAGCAGCTTCATAATCTTCGATTTTATTTTCCAAGCCTCCAATTATAACCTCATTTTTCTTATCTTTGAGGTCCTGTTGCATCCTCAAGGCTTTACTTAGTAGCATACTCTGTGCAAAATAACCTTCATCAGAAATCACCTTCATCGCAAAACAATAAAAAGTTGAGAGAAAAATTTTACCTTGAAATTAGCATAGAATAAGTTGCGGATGATATGTTGTCATCGGTAGCTGCTGATGTCAGCTTCGAGCTTCGGAAAACCAACACTCTTCGACAGAGTGCTGATAATCTTTGCTCCAGTTCGATCTCAAATACATCCTAAGGCTTCTTCATTAGTTCCGCCGAAGAGCATGGCTCCTGGCTGGTAGCCACAGGATATAGCATACTCCTGTAGCTCCTCTTTTTCGGCCTGGGATAATTCTTGACTAATTAAATTTTGAAAGCAGAAGCCTTGATCTTCTGAAGTATCTTCAGCAAATTCTTTTCCTTTTCCAGGCACTGCGGCCATGGCTTTTTCTGTGACTGCAGTAGTCTCTTCTGCAGCCAGGACTCCCTCTGTAGCCGCGGCAGCCTCCTCCATGGCCAAATCCAAGAGCACTTCATCGATATCAGATAATGTACTTTCTAGGTTGGTAGCTTCGGTAGTCGTAGCTTCGGCAGAAGCAGCAACTTCGGCAGCTGGTGTTATTTTTGACGCTGAGGGCGGCGGTGGCGTTTCTTCAATAGCTTTCATAACAGTAATAATCCTTCGCCTTTTTTGCCCAACCGTCTTCTTTACAGCCGGAGACTCGTCCTTCTTCTGTAAAAGCTTCATCAGTTGCGGCCCTAGTGGACTTAGCATCTTGATAGGTAAGGATTCGGTCATTACCTTTAAAATTTCTTCTTCTTCAGCAGCAGAAGGTGTTGAAGGAGTTTCTTCTATCTCAGCTGTTTTTGGCTCCGGAGTTGCAGCCTTTCTCTTCCTCGAAACAGTCACCTTCGGCTCAGATTTGGATTTCCTCTTTTTTTAGAGCTTCTTCATCCTCTTTTATCATCCTAGCAGCCTGTCTGCTCATAACACTAACAATCCTTTTTCTCTTTGGTCCTTCAGCACCCTTGTTTAGTCGTTCATAATCAGGGTATTCAAAGTTTAAAGCATCCATTACCCGATTCAACTTTCGTTTTGTTCGGGTGCTGAAGGCCGCAGTCATCAGTTGATCTTCTTTTTTGTATAATTGCCTAGAATTTCGTTGCACATAGTCTCAATCATTTCTAGTCATTCCTGGCAAGGCTCTTTCAATTCTTTCTCAAACTTGAAACGATAGGGCAATCGAGTTCACCCTTCTTCCTTGTTCCTTTCAGCTTCGGCATACTCCATTCACTCAATGTTGGAGATACCATGTTCACCAAGTATTCTTGCACTAGATCCCTAGTGCTGACATGTTCAGCCACCACTCTAAATTCTGCTACAGCTAGCTGGCATGGTAAACCTGGTTTCATGTTACACAGGGGTCTGGTCATCCCGAAGCTTAGGCTCAGTGGGCTCATGACCAGCGTCTTTAGCTTCTCCCTCTTCTTCTCGTCAGCCTTGATATAAAACCACTCACTTTTCCAGCTAGTTGGCCATTTGGTCCGATAGCTCAGGATCGGGGCCTTCGTATCCTTGCGATACGTGAAGTTATAACAGCCAAAATTTTCGTGGAGTCCGTCCTCTCTGGCCTTTGTTTGGTAATGTAGCTCATGCACTCGGCAAAAAGCTTTAGCATTTGGGTCCATCCCCTGGCTTCGAAGGGCCCAAATGAAAATACTGAGCCTAACGATGGCGTTAGGGGTCAGCTGATGAAGAAATATTTCACAATTATCCAAAATTTCTCCAATTATCTCGTTCAGCGGAAACCGTAATCCTGCTCTGAAAAAACTTTTGAAAACTACCACTTCATCATCTTTCGGTTTCGGAGTGGTTTCTTCCCAGCAAAACGAATCAGCTTCTCCGAAGTAGCCCAGCTTCATCATCATGGGCATATCAGCTTCAGAAACAGTAGATTTTCAAAATCCAAGTGGCTGGGTTTTGACGGGATCAGAATACTATAATCCTCTTCTTCTTCTTCTTCAGCGATTTCTTCCTCAACATCTTGTTCAGTTTTGGCAGCAGGTGCACCTTCTTCAATGGCTCCCTCTGTCACAACTAGTCCTGATTATCTCATCACTTCGGAGATCGGAGCAGTCTCGGTGGCTTTGGCCTCCTCTCTGTCACGGATCACCCTCGCAGTTGAGCGTACTCTGGCCATCTGATGTTGAATTTCTTGCAGTTCTTACAAAGTTGATGTTTTTTACAGTTTTTTGATGAAGCTCCCTCTTTTTCCGAAGCTAATCTAGAACGATGGCTTGCTCGAAAATGCAGTGAAAAAGCTTCGGCTATGGTTAAAATTTTCAATAGCACAACAGTGCAATGGCAATGAATGTTGTGGTAACTTCACACCTACCTATCTGTTTATATAGTGCTATAGGTGGGAAGGTGAATCGCCAATTGCCCGCACCCATTGAACAGTTACTCGCACCCGCTGAACGGTGGACCACCCAGCGCTTGGGAGGAGAATCGCCAGACCGTGCATACCAGCCGCATGGTGGGCCACCTCGCGCTTGGAATATTTTAATCGTTTCTCGACAACGAGCTCAGGGAGGTGTTTTTCGGACCTTCAGCATTCCGAAGCTTTCGAGATATTTTCACGGATCAAGCTCGTTATGAAAAACGATCTAGCACCGCGAAGGGGCTACTATTGGGGGTCTGCTTCGTCGCTGAAGGTCCTTTGAGAAGAAACACCTTCGAAAGATCAACATAGAAGCAAGCATAGCTCAAAGGTACACGCTGAAGCTACCTTCCAGGGAGCTTTGGCATAGCGACATGCCTTGATACGAAGGGTTGCACCGACTTAGAGATGAAAAGACCAATCGGCCATGGTAATTTGTGTCATGATTGTAACTAGTTGTAGAGGACATAAATGTAATTTTAATCGGGCTATGTCCCATGCCTATAAATAGATGAACAGTACCCCTGTACTGTTCACGCTGACTTGTATTCGCTCGTGCATCACACTCGTATCTTTGCCTTCTATCAAGCTGAAGGTACAAATGTAATTCAATATTGTTCTTATTCATTCATGACTATATAAAAAGGATATATAAATGATGTTATATGATTATTCATGTTATTTCTCATGTTTCATATACTTCTTCTTTCAACAATGTAAACTGTGATGATAAAGGTATGTCCTTCATGACCTTCGTCCGAAGATCGTTATATCCTAAGGGAAATAATGCTTCGAAGCACAAAGGCCAATAACCATTAACTTATTTTTGTGTTGCCTTGTTCTTAATTCATAGAATTTGAGAACAAGTCCCCAACAAGTGCTGAAGCTACCCGTGAAAAAGCTTCGGATTAGCGGTGGAAAATGAAACCGACTTAAAGGGGAAAAGGTTGTCCAGTCCTTGATAGATTATCCCTAAGTCAGTAGTAAATATCAAGGGCATGAATGTAATTCTACACAGGCTGCGTCCTGTGCCTATAAATAGATGAACAGTGACACCGTACTGTTCACGTTGACTTATATTCACTCGCACGCCACGCTTGGATTTTTACCTTCTATCAAGCCAAAGGTATAAATGTAATTTAATATTGTTCATGATAAGATAATAAAAATGTTCTGATAATGTCATATAATTACTCATGTTATTTCCCATGTTTTGTATGCTTCTATTTGCTTTATTATGTACTGAGATGATGAAGGTACATCCTTCATAACCTTCGTCTGAAGACCATTATATCCTAAGGGAGATAATGCTTCGAAGGACGAAGGTCTTCAACCATTAACATTTTGTGTTGCCTTGTTCTTTACTCATAGCATTTGAGAACAAGTCCCCAACATTGGCGCCCACCTCCGGTGAACTCACTTGACCACCTTCGGCAAGCTGTGACCTTCGTCATGCCGCCGAAGAAAGCTTCAGGACTCGGGGCTGCACTGCAGCCACTAGACGTCAACCAAGACACATTGCGCGAAGCCCGAAGCCAAAAAAGGAAGGCTACAAGCCCAACGCCTCAAATGGAAGAGTTGGACCAAGAGATCAGGGATCTCGAAGCCATTCATCAGCAAGTCCAAAGGAAGAAGGAGAAGATGCTTCGTCTTGCTGATCTTCAGAGGAAGATCGACGAAGCCACTGAGGAAATACGTCATCTCACCCAAAATGATCAGGACCGACGACCTCAACGCACAGAGCTCCGCCAGGACAATTCCTATGATGGTGACGTTTGGTATGATGATTTCCACCATGGAAATTTTGCTTTTGATGATGCTTCTCCTCTGTCAGCAGAACTGCAGGCCACACCATGGCCTTCATCATACAAGCCACCCCAGCTTCCCATGTATGATGGGCACTCAGATCCCAAAAAATTCTTGATGAGCTATGAGGCAACAATATCCTCATATGGAGGCAACGCTGCTGTCATGGCAAAGTCCTTCGTCATGGCAGTCCGAAGTGTGGCCCAAACATGGTACTCTTCTCTCCGGCCAGGGACAATCACGTCATGGCAGAAGCTTAAGGACATGTTGGTCACCAGTTTTCAAGGGTTTCAGACGAAGCCAGTCACTACTCAGGCCTTGTTCCAATGCACACAAGACCATGAGGAGTACCTTCAGGCGTATGTTCGAAGGTTCTTGCGTCTGAGAGCACAAGCACCTACAGTGCCCAATGAAATCATCATTAAGGCCATGATCAAGAGTCTTCGGCCAGGGCCCATGGCTCAATACTTCGCCAGGAAACCCCCCAGACTCTGGAGAAGTTGCTTCAGAAAATGGATGAGTACATCCGGGCTGATAATGGTTTTCGCCAAAGAAGGGAAGAAGCTTATAAGTTTTCTAAGATGACTAGGGGCTTCAGAGGAAGAATCCACCCTAGGCATGTCAGATTAATCCACAGCTCTAGTCAGAGTGATGACAAAGGAAGCCAGTTTTAGAGGCCACAGCACAGCTCACAGTCTTCAGGACAGCAGCAAAGCTCCTTCAGGCCACCAACTCCAAGGGGTAGAGGTGGCAGGGGCTTCGGAGGAAGATATGGGGATCAGCCCAGGAAAATCTATTGCTTATTTTGTGGTGAAGACAAGGGCCATACTAGAAGAACGTGCTAGATTACCATTCAGAAGCAAAAAGAGATTGCCGAAGCAGAAGCCCGGCAGAACCAGCCGAAGCAGGTTTTACATACTACTTCATGCTACTCTCCCTACATACCAGAATATGTGGGCAATCAACCTGCAGCTTCTGTTGCTTCGGCAAGCCATTTACAAGCTTCCTGGCCTCATCTTCCACTGCCGCCACCATTGCCACCTGCTCATACCCAAAGCCAGCAGCCAGAAGGGCGCCAGCACCCCCAACAGCAACACGACTTCAGGGAGGAGTCCGAAGCTCATACAGTCAATAGCACTATACCAGAATCGAAGCACATATATTGAAGAATATCCTACTTCTGAAGTACTTTTATCTTTTATGCCATTTTACTTTTTGTACGAGAAACAAGTAATGAAAAACTCAGTTTCAATTTCTCGTAATAATTCTGCCTACACCAGAATGAAATATATCTTCTTCAAAGATTTACGAAGCTTGAAAGACAACTTTGAAAGGAACGAAATAGTTTTCGAAGCTCAAAAGTTGTTCCTAAGGGAATGCAGAGCCAAAATTGATGAAGCTACAAAAAGTCGTTCCTAACGGAGCGCAGCATAAGTTTTCTGCTCAAAAGTCATTCCTAAGTGAATGCAGAGCCAAAATTGACGAAGCTACAAAAAGTCGTTCCTAAGGGAACGCGGCGTAAGTTTTCTACTCAAAAGTCGTTCCTAAGGGAATGCAGAGCCAAATACCGCCGAAATATAAGGCGAAGAAGTTCAAAAGTCGTTCCTAAGGGGATGCTGAATTTATACTGCCGAAATATAAGGCGAAGAAGTTCAAAAGTCGTTCCTAAGGGGATGCAGAACTTATACCGCCGAAATAGAAGGTGAAGAAGCTCAAAAGTTGTTCCTAAGGGGATGCAGAGCTTAGACTCAAAAGACGTTCCTAAGGGGATGCAGTCTTTCGTGTACCAGTGTGGGCATATGTATGGGTGTTAAAGCATCATCATATTGCATCATATCATCGCATCATCTAGCATATCATCATATCATACATCATATCGCATCAACAGAAAGGCTGGATACGAAGCAAACCCTTGGAAATACTTCGATTGAATGAAAATGTACTAAGGCACGAAGCAAGCTTTGGGTGACAATTCTATCAGATCTGCCCTAGAAGGGGCTTCCTTCTTTATGAAGCATGAAAAGAAGGGAAGGTGTTTTTTCGCTGAAGGCTCAAAAAGCGGTATGTGTATACGTTTCATGCATCGCAAAGAAATAAATTACAACAATTTACATATTCGATTCAATGTTACATACATCAAATGTTACATAGTTTTGTTACAATAGAAGCTTAATCTTCCTTCAATTGTCCCATACATCAAGCATTTCAAAATATCATCACAATAAAATCTATTCTTCTTTAAGGACTTTTTCTGCTACTTCGTTCAAAAGTTTATTGACAACTTCGTCGATAATGGAGTTCGCCATGCTTATAATATCCAGTGCTTCCTTCATTTCTAGATCAGCTAGGGGATCGTATGGCTCCGGCGGCGGGGATAGTTCAGCTGAAGTAGGTAATTTGATTAGTCCGAAGCCACAAAGCAAGTACCAAAGCCAAAAAATAAAAAAACAATACCTATACGTCTCTCACGTTCAGTAGCCTCTTTAGCTCGCTTTGCTTCTGCCCAGGCGTCGTGGGTGTCTTTTCATTCTTCTTTATAATTTCGCTGGCCAGCTCTCGGCCACAGTTCACCTAGACATCGGAATAAAACTTCCCGCCCATTAAGTCGCTTCGGCTGAAGGATCCTTCGTATCATCAATGGAAAAGGCAGCTTCAGCCTGGGCTATAGCCTTAACATGATCACATCCGGCCTTCTCCAGAATAGTTGCGATTCCCCGAGCGCTGGAGAAGGCACAAATATCCTCGCGACCATTCAATATTTCCTTGAAGGCTTCGGCTTCTCTGCTTATCCATTCGATAACGCCCTCGGGGTCGCCTCGGATAAAATTTTCTTCAGAAGAGTAGGCACCCACTTTGGAGAAGTTAGTTTTTAATTTCTTCACGTAATCCAAGGATTTTTCAAAACACCTTTCCTTGGATTCGTGAAGTTCTTCAACGTTTTTCTCTAGCTTATTCTTCCAATATTCACTAATCTCTTGTTTAGCTTGTGCAAGCGCGCAGTTCTCATTAGCTTCGGCCATTTGTCTCCGAAGGTCTTCAACCTCGGCTTTTTGGTCTTCGGCCTGAGCATTATACTTTGCTTCATCTTCTTTTATTTTGCTCACCAATGAAATCAAAATTTTGTCCTTCTCTAGACCTTCGTTTCTTAGTTCAATCACCTCGGAGCGAAGGTTGTTAAGAGCTATTGTACAGCCTTCGTCTTCGGTGCTCTTAAGGCATTACTAAGAATTAAGCCCTGCAAAGAAGAAGAAAGAATTGAGCATGACAAATAAAATACTTCATTCCCAACTTCAAAGTTAACTTCCATACCTTTATATTGTTGTATGCCAGGCTATCAGCAAGATCATTCTTCGACATAGCCGAAAGGCCTTCTTCAAGCTTTGGAAATCCCATACTTTTAGCTATCTCCCGGCAAACGGATATTTCTTTGTTGTCCAGGAGACAGTACAGGAAATCATCTTCATTAGTGCCGTTAAACACTAAGGCCCCCTTAGGATATTTTAATTTTTGGGCATAGTGTCTGGCTTCTAGGACTTCTTCTTTGGATAATTTTTTCCCCGAAGCATGTCAAAAAATGTAATCAACATCTTCGACTGGAGCTTCGGGGGCAGGAGATTTTGTTTTTTCTACCATACTTTGCCCTACTGCCATTCTAGTATCTGAAGTTTGTTGATCAACCTTGTCCTGGGCGCGATAACCTTTGTCTCAATGGGCGCTGAAGGCCCAGCTTCGGCTTCGGCTTGGACTTTGGCAGCTTCAGCAATTTTCTTAGTAGGAGCGGGACTCAAGGCCTTGTTTTGCCTCGGCAGTTGAAGAGGTCCCCTCGCCAAATTCAGGCACTATGGCTGGTTCAATATATCGCGGCCGGTGGGTCAAAACTTTCACCTTTTTGCCCTTCGGCACAGCTGTGGTGGCCGAAGCGATAGCCTTTCTCTTTTTCCCTGCCTTCGTAGCGGGTAGTGATAATCAGGGTATACGAAGCCAATCGCATCAAATACCCTGTTCAATCTTTTCTTCCCTCGGCCCCCAAAGGCTGCGGACAAGGCATTATCTTCGGCCTTGGAATATGTCCCAAGTAGCTCGTCACTGGTAGCTTCAATACATTTCAACCAATCATCATCTGGCTCATTAAACTTCTCCCTAAATCTAAAGGTATACTTCAATCAGACTAAGCCACCTTCACTGGATTCGGCAAAAGTCTCCTTCGGCATTTCCCAGCTCTCCACAAGTGGCCATACCCTGAAGAATATGTGTTCTTGAATTAAATTGTGATAGAACCTCCCAAGTCATTAGGCCCACCTACAGTTGTCCTTGTCCAGCGGACCTCAGACAACCCTGTAGAGGCACCTGATCACTCGACAAGTTCGGTATCTGTATCTTTTACCTTTCCCAAGAGCGTTTCACCCGTCACGCAGATATTACAACACATCGGAGGAATGAATAAGCGAAAGCAATTACAGTAACTTAATTTACATTAAAATATAGAAAGAGTGTTGTTGTTACAGACCAGTAGTATATGAGTGCAAAAGTAATATTATTACAAACCCGGGAGGCAAAAACTCCTCCCGCATAAAAGTATAATGTTTTTAAAAGGAGGACAACATCCTCCCGAGGCTTCACTCTTGAGATTCTTCCTTTGGCACCACCTTAGAGCAAAAGCAACAAAAGTTTGCTGCTTCCTCACCTACAACAACATGGGTTCGAAAACCCTAAGTACGAAGTGTACTTTCACAAGTCTTACTCGTCAAAATAAAAGACTCTCAAGGATATGCTGGCTTGGCAGGAGTCAAGGTAAAGCTTAATCAAGAATCAAGACTCTGTTTGCAAAAATGCTTACTAATAGTGGATCCTTAAAAATCCAGTTTTATTAGCAAGTTAAGTCATTACCTATCACTAGAGTTCTTTCTACACTAGTTCAAGCACTTGGCCTATACTAGCCATCTTTTATCATCCCTTTTAGTTTACTGGAATGCTACGTGTAAGTCAGTGACCAAGTCTTCATGTCCGAGAAGTAACGGTGATCCGAATCGATAAATACTCAGCTGAGGATCTCTAATCACATGACATATGTAGCAATTAACCCTTGCATATGTCAACTCGCCACCGGGGTTCTTAAGACCAGATCAGGTTCACGCCAACCGAGAGCACAGATACACCACCGTCCAGCCTCTTGCCATGGAGGGTACACGCTACTCTCGCCATCTCTCCACTCCCATTGCGTGTTGTCTTATTCTGGTATTAGTCTGCCCGAGGCAAAGCTTACCCATGATGAGGCATGTGACCAGTTAAAGGGTCCTCGGTCAGTAGGCCCACATCGACATAGTCCTTAATCGACTCAGATGGAGACACTACATCGAGATTCTCTTCTCGTGCAAGTCACCCGCCCGGTCTCAGCTTTATCATTTCAACCCAAAGTTTGGTACCTAACAGAGGTACATCTTTTCTGATGTTGAACCCATCATGGCCATGATGGATCCACCATCCAGTTTTATTTTTGAAAACCATCCCATTCCACTTGAAGCATCATATTTTGTCAAAACAAAACATTTTATTTTCTAGAGCAAGACTAAGCATCAGAAAAACCTTTTCATAAACAGGTGATCAAGGAAAAGTAATCAATTTTCCAAGGAAGGGAATGCATCAATTGTTTAGCACACAACTCCTATCACCTAATGCATCAATCAAGTGAGAAAGATTTTAAAATAGCAAGGAGGTGGCAAATGCACCGAGGCTTGCCTTGTGTTATAGGAGAGTCGGGCTATGCTCCACAAATATCGAAATAAACGCAGTTCCCAGCAGGTGGGTCTTCAGGTGGTGGTGGTGGTGCAACTCCTTCTTCTTCAACCACTACTTCTTCCTCGTTCTCTATATAATCATATATAACCATGAATGCTCATGTAATGCTTATGAAAATGCAGTAATAGAAAAGGTTTATCAAGTTGTATCATGAAAACAATTTTCCTTCACGGTACTCCAGGAAACTAGGGTTTTTGGAGTCAGTATTTTATTTCATAGGGCAGACACTACTTAGAAGATTAGGGTTTTGGGGTTTAGGTATCAAACATTGTCCAAATCAAGTCAAACTTCACCCAAGGTTTCTAAATATCATTTTAAGCTTATCCAAAAAGTTTGGTGATTTTTGGAGTTACTAATTAATTTCTAAAATTCCAAGAGTATAGGTTTTAGCTATTTTAAATACTTCATAATTCCTGGTTTGGACTAAAAATCTTGAAACCATTTTTATTAAATACTATAGAAATTTAGGAGTTCAACAAAATTGGTCTCATATTTTCAGCATTTATCTACAATTTTCTATGAATTCTCTAATCCTGGCAGAAAAAGAAAAAGAGAAATAATGAATAGTGATGGGCTGAAACTGGCCCAAGTCAGCCCGTGAATAGGCAAACGCGCCCGCGTGCGCGCCCGCGGTGGACTGTTTGCACAGAGAACCCTGGGTATTTGAGAAACCCATAAAGAGTCTGTAACATTATTTCTTTGAGCCACTTACAAATGCAAATAGACCCTCCTCTTTTCTATTTCTTCACAAGGTGAAGTCCATGACCGTGGACGGCGGAGCAGGAACTCCGGCGAGCCCATACCGGCCAGATAACTCAACTATCAGTGCTCCAGTGCGATTGACACCAAATTTAACCCCTAATAACCATTTCCCCTCCATCAATTGCAGAGTTCTAACTCTAAATCGCTCTGTCCACGGTGACGGCGCAAACTGAGGACAATCCGTGGTGTTCCCGGTGACCTGGCCAAATCTAGCTTAATTGGCCGGGTCGCTAAGTATCTACAGCACACAGAGACGCTGAAACGAGAGCAAGGAAGCCATGAACGGACCTGTAACGAACTAGCCACGGTGAGCTCAAACTAGCCACGGTGAGCTCACACCGCACGGTGTTTTTGATTGATTTGGGGGAAATCCCAAATTGGAGTTCTCTAATGAATGATTTGAGACACGAGTGGGTGCGTTGGGTGCTTGAATACCTAGCATAGCTGAGAGCACGCTCAATTTATAGGATTCGAGGGTGGTGGCTCGTGAATTAGACATAGTGTGCTGGCGACCGGAGAGGAAGAAGAACACTGGTGGCTTTAATCGTGGCATTCACCGGTGCAACGGCTCAATGATTGTGATCCTAAGTGTGCCACGGTTACTACCGCACAGTAACGAGCCACGGCATGGCACACCCGAGGAGAACGGCGATAGCCGCGACAATGGTCGTGCGGCCACATCGCCGGCGCAGGTGGGCAGGAGACAGAGCGGCCACAGTGTCTTGTGTTCATCCGCGACGAGATCTTTTTACCGTCGAGCGTAATCCACTCGCTCGAGGCACGAATCACGACGCCCGACACGAATCTGGACACAAAGGTCACCGGCGGCGAGGGGGGCTGAACAGAAGATCTTTGTTTACTATACCATCAGATTCTTATTCAATCAGCCTGACAGAACAATTTGTAGGGAGATTTGTTCCCAAATTCATGTAGTGACTCGACCATCTCTCTGTATCAAAGTTGTAGCCCTATGATCCAGCTACAATCTTGCTATAGCAACCATAGTCAAACAATTATTGGATCATGGTCGAATCCAATCTCAAAGCTTGCCCAACTTCACTGTTACCCCTTATTCAGTTCATTAGCTGACTGTCAGCTTGACTTTAGACCTAATTATCTCCAAATTTTACATGACACCAAGGCTTAATTACTCAAGCAAAGTTGTACTCCTACAGTAGCTCTACAAGTTTGATGTGTTGACCCTAGGCAAATTCCTCATGAACTAAAAGATACAGGGTTCCAAAGTTGGCTCTATGCACTGGTTTTCAGACTTAGGCATAGGGACGTATGGGGTGTCCTTTTTGCAAATAAGTCCAAACTTCATCATTTGGCTTGCAAATCCTCAAATGTGAGAAACACATAGTTTGTGATGTTGTACTACCTTGGCATTTGCACTTGGGTCCAAAAGTGTACAAATTTTACACTTAGCCCCCTAGGGTTCCAATCTAGGGTTTTCTAGGGGTCTTTTCGGAGTTTTTAACACTTTAGGGTTTTGGTGCTACCCAAGTCCATTAAATTTGATATCTTATGATCATTTCTAATAAGTTTTGAGATTTTAACTTGTTTGGGCTTCATTGTCACTCATAAGCCTAGTTTAGATTTAAGTACTCTACCCTAGGGTTACACACATACCAAGTCACACCAATACAACTTGTTTGAAATTTTTGCCTAGTGAATGCACTCTAAGTGTAACAAACACAGGATATGCTAATGCTCATGATGTTATGCTCAAGTTTTAGTGACAGCAACACCAGAGGTGTTACATAAATCCCTCGTGCTAATGAAGGCGCAAATAGTACTAAAGGCCTTCTGGCATGCTTCAACTTCGCTATCAATATCCACCTTTGGTCTTTGGAGGCCGAAGCGAGACCAGATGGGGCGCTGGATAATTTCCTTGATGTCCCCCCTTTTTATCAGATCATTTTTCACATAAAACCACTCCTCCATCCAGGCTTCGGGCCATCTTTTCCGGTATGTTGGCACCAGGTAACTTGCATTAGAGTGGGCAGCGAACTTGTAGCAGCCGAAGTTGTTGTGGTATTGTTCTTTGCCAATAGCCTTTATCTCGTATAAAAGCTCGTGCATACTGTAGAAGCACTTCACGCTCGGCTCCAACCCCTGGCTTCTTACAGCCCAAACAAACATCCCCATCCTAATTATAGCTTCGGGGGTAATCTGATGAAGAAAAATCTAAAAAATCTTTAATACCTCAACCACGAACTTGCTCAGGGGGAACCGGAGACCTGCTTTCAAGAAGCTTTGATAAATAACAACTTCGTTTTCCTCAGGAGCAGGGGCAGTACTGTCTCCTCCAACTCTGACAACAGACATGTCATGAAAATATCACCCCCTTTTGCATCAATATGACTCTGTTTGATAGTCGACTTTTCGAAGATAGTATGACTTGGCCACCAGGGCCGATCCTTAGAATCTTCATCTCCGCTCTCCACGTCATAACTATCACTGTCATCAGAATCTTCGGACAAACCCTCCATGATCTCCTTAGTAATTTTCTCAGTATTCGTTTTGGCCATGGACTCATAAAACCCAGCAATGAAAGGATCTGCAACCTTCTTCTCTTCATACAGCTTCGTCTCCTCGATTATTTTCTTCTCTTTAGTCATCTTCTTCTCCCCACTCATCTTCTCCTCAAATTTGGAAGTAAGCACGCCTTTAAACTGAAGCTCAAAAAAGCTTGAAAATCAGGCGAGAGCTATTGAGCAAGAGCTAGAAATTTGAGAAAACAACATGAATAGCATAAATAGAGTACCAAATGCCGCCGCTGTGGGTTCATATTTATACGCCTAATGCTTTGCAACTTGGTGGGCCCCGTCTGTCATTGACTGTCGCTATTCTAGCGAAGGGAAGGTGTTTTTTTCGGACCTTTGGCTTAAGGCCTTCGTACACGTCGTAGTCTAAATCCGTTATTATAACAAATTAATTCTGCGAGGGGCTACTGTTGGGGGCCTTTGTCTTCTGAAGGTCCTCAAAAACACGACTAATATGTTTCCCAAGTATAATATATGTTCAGGAACCTTCGGACATGGGACGAAGTTGTACATGATATGAAGTGCGCGGTTCGGGAGAAGGATGAACCAGTGCCGAAGCTACCCGTGAAAAAGCTTCGGATTAGCGGTGGAAAATGAAACCGACTTAAAGGGGAAAGGTTGTCCAATCCTCGATAGATTATCCTTAAGTCAGTAGTAAATATCAAGGGCATGAATGTAATTCTACAGAGGCTGTGTCCTGTGCCTATAAATAGATGAACAGTGACACCGTACTGTTCACGCTGACTTGTATTCACTTGCACGCCACGCTTGGATTTTTACCTTCTGTCAAGCCAAAGGTATAAATGTAATTTAATACTGTTCATGATAAGATAATAAAAATGTTCTGATAATGTCATATAATTATTCATGTTATTTCCCATGTTTTGTATGCTTCTACTTGCTTTATTATGTACTGAGATGATGAAGGTACATCCTTCATAACCTTCGTCTGAAGGCCATTATATCCTAAGGGAGATAATGCTTCGAAGGACGAAGGTCTTTAACAATTAACATTTTGTGTTGCCTTGTTCTTAACTCAGCATTTGAGAACAAGTCCCCAACACTGTCTTTAGAATAAGTGATGATTCAATAGCTTTTAAGAGAGTGTTAGATGGTCAGCTATACTTAGTTGATTTCAATGATAACAATGCTGAACTAGACACTTGCTTAATTGCTAAGACTAACATGGGCTGGCTCTGGCATCGCCGACTTGCTCATGTTGGGATGAAGAATCTTCACAAGCTTCTAAAGGGGAACACATTTTAGGACTAACTGATGTTCATTTTGAGAAAGATATGATTTGTAGTGCATGTCAAGCAGCAAAGCAGGTTGGAGTTCATCATCCACACAAGAACATCATGACGACCGAAAGGCCGCTTGAGCTACTCTATATGGATCTATTCGGTTCGATTGCTTACATAAGCATTGGTGGGAGTAAGTATTGTCTTGTAATTGTGGATGACTATTCTTGCTTCACTTGGGTGTTCTTTTTGCAGGAAAAATCTCAAACCCAAGAGACCTTAAAGAAATTCTTGAGACGGGCTCAAAATGAGTTCGGATTGAGAATCAAGAAGATTAGAAGCGACAATGGAACGGAGTTCAAGAACTCTCAAATTGAAGGATTTCTTGAGGAGGATGGCATCAAGCATGAGTTCTCTTCTCCCTACACACCTCAACAAAACGGTGTTGTAGAGAGAAAGAAAAGAACTCTTTTGGATATGACAAGGACCATGCTTGATTAATACAAGACATCAGATCGATTTTGGGCGGAGGCGATTAACACCGTTTGCTACTCCATCAACCGACTCTACCTTCACCGAATCCTAAAGAAAACATCATATGAACTCCTCACTGGTAAAAAGCCTAATGTTTCTTATTTTAGAGTTTTTTTGGGAGCAAGTGCTTTATTCTTATTAAAAGAGGTAGAAATTCGAAGTTTGCTCCTAAAGCAGTAGAAGGCTTTTTAGTTGGTTATGACTCAAACACAAGGGCATATAGTCTTCAACAAGTCCACTAGATTAGTTTAAGTTTCTTGTGACATTGTGTTTGATGAGACTAATGGCTCTCAAGTAGAGCAGGTTGATCTTGATGAACTAGATGATGAAGAGGCTCTGTGCATCGCGCTAAGGAACATGTCCATTGGAGATGTCTGCCCACAAGAACCCAAAGAGCCTCCACAAGCACAAGATCAACCATCATTTTCCATATAAGCATCTCCACGAACTCAAGATGAGGCAATGGCTCAAGAGGAAGAGGATCAAAATCAAGACGATGAGCCACCTCAAGAGGAAGACATTGATCAAGGGGGAGATGAAGATGATCAAGAAAAGGAAGATGAAAAAGAAGTTCAAGATCAAAGACCACCGCACCCAAGAGTTCACCAAGCAATTCAATGAGATCAGCCCACCAACTCCATACTTGGTGACATTCAAAAGGGGGTAACCACTCAATCTCGAGTTGCTCATTTTTGTGAACATTTCTCTTTTGTGTCTTCTATTGAGCCATACAGGATAGAGGATGCACTTAGAGATCTAGACTAGGTGGTGGCAATGCAAGAGGAGCTCAACAACTTCACGAGGAATGAGGTATAACATTTAGTTCCACGTCCTGACCAAAATGTTGTAGGTACCAAGTGTGTATTCCGCAACAAACAAGATGAACATGCTGTGGTGACTAGAAACAAAGCTCGACTTGTTACAAAGGGATATTCACAAGTCGAAGGTTTGGATTTTGATGAAACCTATGCACCCATAGCTAGGCTTGAATCAATTCAAATATTACTTGCCTATGCTACTTACCATGGCTTTAAGTTGTATCAAATGGACGTGAAGAGCGCCTTCCTCAATGGCCCTATCAAGGAAGAGATGTATGTTGAGCAACCTTCCGGCTTTGAAGATAGTGAGTATCCTTCACATTTTATAAGCTCTCAAAGACGCTCTATGGGCTCAAACAAGCCCCACAAGCATGGTATGAATGCCTAAGAGACTTCCTTATCACTAATAGCTTTAAAGTCGGAAAAGCTGACCCTACTCCCTTTACTAAAACAATTGACAAAGACTTGTTTATATGCCAAATTTATGTTGATGATATTATCTTTAGGTCTACTAACAAGTCATCTTGTGAAGAATTTAGTAGGATTATGATACAAAAAAATTGAGATGTCCATGATGGGGGATTTGAAGTATTTCCTTGGATTCCAAATCAAGCAACTCCAAGAGGGCACCTTCATTTGCCAAACAAAGTACATTCAAGATATACTTTAGAAGTTTGGAATGAAGAATGCCAAACCCATCAAGACTCTCATGAGAACAAATGGGCATCTCGACCTCGACACAGGAGGTAAGTCTGTAGATCAAAAGGTATCACTACTAGAAATATGCTTATTTAAGACATACGTCTTATGACAAATATCAGTGTATTTTATAGAAGCGTCTTTTATCATATGGTGCTGAGTAAGGTAAGACGGTTTGTTGGAAATCTGTCTTTAATGAAGAAGATTTTAAGACAGATATATGGTTGGAAATGTCTTATATTGATTTAATACAGTTTGATTTTGAAAATCGTCTCAAATAAATATATCTTTTGAGGCATTAAGTTTACAAGAAGTGTCTTATATTTTGGTTAGTATATTAGACACTTCTGTATATGAAACCATCTCAAATAAAGATATTATTAGAATCATCTAGACTATACAAATTGTCTTTAATGTTAGTGAGTATACTAGAAACATGTAAACATAAAACCGTCTCGTATGATATTTCTGATAAGACATATTGTGAAAAAACGTAGTAAATAATAAATTCTGATTAGATTGAACTAATAAGTATGTTCCATAGTGTTTCTAAAGCACAAAACATGTTTGAATCATGTTAATAAATCCTGTAGAAGTCCTCGTAATTATTCGATTTTTTCGATTATTTTTTATTTTCGAAAAGAAAAATCTAACTATTTGAGGCAATTAAATATCTTTTTAAAAAGATATATTTTTAAAATGAGTTTATTAGATGTCAAAATATTTCTAATTTTTTGTAAAATTTTTGAAGTCATTTAAACATTTTTTGGCATTTAAATGAACTAGTTAGCTGACTGTATGTTGGTACGGTTTCTATATATTATATAGGTAAAAAATCTTGCTTAAATAAGAAACTTCTCTAAATAAAATTGTATGTTTGAAATATGGTTATTTTTTATTTTCTCATTAACAGCATATTCATAGTTATAATATCGTCTCTTTGTACGGTATAAGCAACCTGATAAGCGGTGGTTAATGCCACGGATATTTCTCTTTCTATGTGTTTTGCACATATATACAATACTTTTTATTAATATATCAAAACCAGCCTTGTAGCATAGTGGTTAAAGACAGAGGGTGTTGTTGACAACATCCTAAGTTCTATCCCCCAACTCCTCCAATTTACACTCAATTCTTTTGCAGGCTGCGCGACACGGATCGTCTGGTGGGCGGTCGGGGCCCCACGGCCAATCTGCGGACAGCCTGGTGGGCACACGGACTGTGGGGCGGCTCGGACCCACTTGGCGGGTCCCAAATTTATGGATATACTCAAAACATCCCTATAAATACATATATGGCTTCCCTTTGATGAGTCCATTCTAACTCCCCGTCGAAGTTCGAGTTCCTCTCTAGTTCTATGAAGGAATTTCTTTCCATCCATTCATCTTTCAGGGTAACTTAGCTGCAATTAAAATATTCTATGTAGCCCTACTAGTTTATTAAATATATGATATTTTTTACATTAAATATTTGTTTTAATTCCTTCAAATGTACCCTTAGTTTGTTTTTCCTATATAATCTCGTGTTGTTTGCATCTAGTTTATGAGGCAATGTAATATGAATCTTTAATTATTTTTTTTAGATATGGACCGAGAGCAGTGGATGTATGGAATTGATCGGTCTGATATCAATTATTTCTGTCATGTGCAAGGGTTCCTAAATGTGGCTGAAAACATCGATTAGATAATAAGGCAACAACTATCTTATGCCCTTGTGTGGACTGTAGAAACTTTGATCCAATTATCGATTCACGTGTAATCCTCAGACACTTGATAATGCATGGTTTTACATCTGGGTACACATGCTGGACAAATCATGGCAAATGTTTTATTGGTGATAACAATGGAAACACTGAGGGTCCTTTAGATACTAACGGCGGTCCTATGGATACTAATGAGGCGAATGACCATTATGTGCATATCCAAGATACAAAAAGTCATTTTGCAGACGCGACGATTGTTGATGTGCTCGTCGATCATCTGGAATACATGATACATGATGTTACTGTAACTCGTAATTTGAGTGAGGCTCAAGCATCAAAAGTACATGAGATACTAGTTCGAGAGCGTGAGACACCATTATATCCAGGAAGCAGTGATAATTGACTAAGTTTTACTACTTAACTTCTACGATTCAAGGTGGCTAGTGGATGGAGTGATAAGAGCTTTACTGATTTGTTAATTTTTTAGCAGACAAGCTTCCTAAAGGGAATATGGTGCCACAAAGCACAACTAAAGCAAGAAGAGGAAATATAAGCATAAAAAACATAACAAAAGCAAAGAGAAAGAGCAAAAAAATTCACAACAGAAAACATAGAAGATGATGGTCTTGATCCCCTTTGGACTCCCCCCTTTCATCGACGATCTCCACCACCAGTTCCAAATTATAAACAATTTGTGCTAGGGCAGCCTTTAGTATCTAATGCATTGCTTAAGAGGATGGGTAAACAGAGCCAATGTTTCCACAAGTGGTATTTTGCTATGACCACACCAATATCTCAAAGGCAAAGTGCCGCACACTTCATGGTATGATACGAAGAACATGATTTTCTTGAAAATTCTGGGGTCTATGCAATAGAAATTAGTGATGTATTTCACATCTACAATGATCTTGCCCTTGACATATCCTTACATCGGAGTTGGATGTTGTGAGTGAGATCCACCATTTCCTATCTACTTTTTGTTTCACATCTACTTTTTGTTCTTTATCTAACTATTCTTTTAATAGATGCATGAGGAAGATAGACAAATACAGAGGCATATTTGGCTTTTTAGATCCAGAGATGATCATTTTAAAGAGAATCAATGAAGAGACTGATGAAGTCGAAGCATACATTGTGAAAGCATTGCTTGCTCAGCAGGACAAGGAGTGCATATTTGTTGTTTGCCAGGAAGGGTAAGGCCTAGCACTAATAACACTATAGTTTTTTAATCTGTATCTTAATGTTCTATCTTCCTCATTTCAGTTACCATTGGGCCTTGTTAGTTATTTTTCCAAAATGGAATATAGTGTACAATATTGACTCCAAAGGTTACCAATCCCCTAGCTGCTATAGTATTAAGAAGCTATTCGATGAGTGGGTATTACCTTTATCATAATTCGATTTTCCTCTAAATTTCAATTGTTACTTACACAGTTAGTCACCATTATTGTAGGGCTTTTGGTGCTTATATCGACAAAAATGGTCACCATAACAAGAATTTTGGTCGCACAGTTATATGGAAACATTTTCAGGTAATCATGTCCTTAACCTGAAATTATTAGCAAGACATATAATTAGACATTCTTGCTGGATATTTTTCCTTATGAATCACATCTTTTAGGCACACATACAACCACCTGGCAGTATGCTTTGCGGACAATATGTGATGTACCACATGTTATCCTTTGCGGATAATCTTAGTTTGGACCGTGATCGATATCCTCAGGTTGTTTTTAGAGTCTGAATTCTATTTTACTCAAACCTAAGCAATATGACGTTATAAATAGTTACAAGGTTTATGTTTTTCAAGTGTCGTGCTGGTTTTGCAACCTATCCATTATTGCGTGATGAGATAGCAAATGTCCGAGAACGGTTGCTCGACTTCTTCATGAATGAGGTGATAGACATTGGTGGATCATGCAGGGTTGAGGGTGCTTCATATAACTAAATTTAGTATGGCTACCTAGGTAAGATGTTACATTCATATAACTAAATTTACTGCTATTCTAGTGTTTTTTGTTTAACTTGCTAATCTAGTAATTGACCCTCTTTATAGCTTGCGAGTGTTTACATCCTTTCAATACTAAATTTACAGTACACACTATTTCAATATGGAGATGCAATTTTTAAAGTATTTAACAAACTAAAAATTGGGAACCATTGGAGAGCAAGATTATTCTTGTTCCCTATATGTATTTAGCAACTTGCTAAATATAAGTTAAGAGTGTTTTTTGGGAACTAATGGAGATGCTCTAACAATGTTTAGAAATCACATTTAGGATAATTATTGGGCAGTGAGCGGAATCAAACCTTCCTGTGTAAACTGAGGCACCAAGAAAAATAGTTGAGAGGTTGGTGGAAAAAGTTGGCTGGAGTGGGTTATAGAGGACAACTAGCGAAGGTCCAAGGATTTTGTTTGCCCATGTCATGATTGTATAGCTCATACAAGACACAAAAATTCTCTGAAGGTACAAGTAAGAGTTTTGGTTAGAATAGTTAAGTAGATATTGAGTTTCCTAAACCTTGGCACCACTGCTATGCAGGTGATGTGGTCTAAGCATACATGCTTTCTAGACATACCCACAGCGATAAAATAGTTGTGACCTTGGTTTTTGTTAGTGCCCACTTATGGACCCCATTGGCTGCAGCTACTGCAGTGAACGCCATAAAGATGGTGGCGAAAAATAGGAATAAGTTGTCAAAGATAAGCTTGCAGGATACCTCGCAATCACAGGAATTTGTAACTATCACTGCAAAAAAACTTAATAAGTTGTCTAAGATAAGTTGATTGAACAACTCTATGTTCTTGTCTAAACTTATGCCTGTGATTTTTTTGAAATCATAAGCATCCATTTTACCTTTTATAGTCTAACAAAGCAAAGCCCTAGCACTGGTCTGCCATCATCTAAGCACAGATCAGAGTCTGCCATCCTAGCATGTATCAGAGTTTAAATATTTGATTTATGGTTCAGTTGTAGGTGAAAAGGGTGTTCCTTACCCTAATCATTAATAGTAACTCAACAATAACAAGATGTGAAATAAGATTCAATTTTCCCTGCAGCTTTAGCTTACTCATGCTTTAAATAAGTTAGCAGGACTGTCACAAAAGATATGGCCATTTTGGTCCTCTTCCCATAGATAGTTATTTTTTTACTCTTTGTTATATTGTTCCAAGTTTCTGAAATTCTTATATTACCCTTCTATAGGTTGAGAAGATGGTGCTTCTGGCATGTGGATGGCGCCATACAATTACTGTTTGTGACTCAAGTAATCTATACACTTATGGTTGGCGCAAATACGTTCAACTAGGACATAGTGATTTTGAAGATGATTTAGTTCCACATAAAATAGAAGCAATGAAAGATAGAACTATATCCTAGGTAATACCTTCTACAAACATTCCATGACATGGTTTCAAAAATTCAATTTCGCTTTTCTAGGATATTTACAAAGAGTGGTTCTATACTTCTATGCACATGTTGACATCGACATACCTTATACTATAGATGTCCAGAAAACACGTGGCCCATTAGCACGGCACGAAGCACGGGTTTTTAGCACGGCACGAGCACAGCACGGCATGGGTTAATCCGGGCCCAGGCTCAGCCCGACCCGGCGAGCATGCCGGGCTCGACAGCCATCTCGGTCCGTTGGGCTGGCCCGAGCATGGCCTGATATTTGGTGGGCTTAGAAACTGGCCCGCTACAACTTCCAGTCTCCTAGCCCCAAAACAGCAGCCCACTTCTCGTAGCGGCCCAGCCGGCCAGCCCCGCCCCCAGCAGCCCAGCCCCAGCTGCATAAATGGGTGTCGCAACCGTAGCCGTCTCGCCGCCCGTAACCCTAACCCTAAATCAAATCCTATCGCGCCGCGCACCCGCTCCTCGACTCCTCTCCGCTGCTCTCTCAGTCTTGGGGTACCTCCTCTTAGCGGCTCACCGACTCCCTCCTCCTGGCGTGGTGCACAACGAACTCTAGCGGCTCCCTGCTCTCTCAGTCTCGGGGTCCCTCTTCTTGGCGCGGTCGGCACAAAGCAGAGGCATGGCAGCGGTGGAGGCGGCTTCCCCAGGCTGTCAGCCTCCAGCAACGCGCTGGTCCTCCTGCTGCTCCTACTCCTGGCCTTCATCTTCCTCTTCGTGTATCCCAAGGAGTTCGAGCTGCAGGCGATGCTGAGCACGTGCGGCCTGGCAGCCGCGGAGCCGGCGGCAGTCTGGAAGTCCGAGTTCCGGCTGCTCATCGGCGTGCTGACCCGTGCGGACCTGTACGAGCGGCGGCACCTGCTGCGCATGGTGTACGGGCTGCAACTCGCGTCGCCAAGTGGGCTCGCGGTGCACGTGGACGTCCGCTTCGTCTTCTGTCGGCTGTACAAGGACGACCAACGCGTGCTGGTGCCGCTCGAGATCCTCGCCCACGGCGACGTCATCGTGCTCGACAGCTGCGAGGAGAACCTCAACGGCGGGAAGACGTACACGTTTCTGTCAGCGGTGGCGGCGCTCTACGCCGACGAGCCGTACGACTACTGTGTATTTGTCGTGCTCAGGCTGGCACGGGCTCCTTCATGGGCCGTGCTTTCTGGGCCAGCTCGGCATGGATGGGCTGGTTTAGTGTCGTGCTCGTTTGGCATAGGTAGCCCGTCGGGCGGCCTGGCCCGGCCCGGTTATCTGTTCGGGCTCAAACGGGTCAGGCTTAAATGGGCTCGGGTTGGGCCGGGCCGTGCCGCCCATTTGGACATCTATACCTTATACTGATGGCTATAATCTACTTTTTACATATTGGTATATGTAGTCAGGTTTACATTAAAAGTTTAGGAAACTCACAAACAAATAGGAATATATCTAATGCTACTTAGCCCAAAGCCCCATACAAAATACCCCTGCCAGAATTAATTAGCATGTCATCAGATGGGACATACCAGTATTTCATAAAAATGATTGTCTCTCCAATTGTCAGCACACTTACTTCTAGCAAAGTTCCTAAGAAGATAAGTTCTTTTGAAAGATACAAAATCTAGCATTACTCTATTCTTTTTATATATCTATATGACCCTCGTGATATATAACAATGTGAGGTGTTCAACTATTCTAACTACTAATTATTGTCTTCTCCTATTTGTTGTACAAGAAAAGATAGAATGGAACTCAAATTTTGGTGGTTGCACTAGTGTGGAGACATGAATTCATGTATACACTTAGTTAGACTCAACGTTAGCGCAAACAGTTGATGACCAAGTTTTTTAATTAGTATTTTAGTTTGGATGTATAGTACACTTATGTCTGAGTTATTTAACAATGCTTATTTATGAGATATTGAATGGCATTTGTCTATATTATATTAATTATAATGTTATTAAATATATGGGCATGTGTGTATTTCTCTTTCAAATTATTATACTATGGTATCTCAAAAATGATTATAAATTGAAGAATGTACTGTCATGTAAGTCATTTTATTTAAATTCCCAAAACGTCCAATATCAGTCTCCTAAATAAGACAGTTCCTAAAATGTCCAATACTAGTATCTTAAATAAGATGGTTTTCTGTTTAAAACATCTATTATTATAGGATATTTTAAACAGTTCGATAAATGCTTTGTAACCTATAATATTTGTATTCTCAACGGTTGAAGAAGTGTCTTAAATAAAAACATAATTCAAGACGGTTTATCAACCAAAATGACTTAAACAAATATCTTTTTTAGACGATTATAAATTAAAAATTGTCTTATATAATATCTTTTGAAACGGTTTACAACCATCTTAAATGTGAGACATCTTTTGCGACTCCATCAAATTTGGACACTTCATAAGCGTCTTAATAACTGAAAATTAACCGTCTCATATAACATGATTTGTAGTGGTGTATACTGGTCGATGATAGTGAAAGGGAAATGTGCCCTTGGGCCATTTCTAAGTATTTTGGTGATTGAGTGCCAACACAAGTGCTTTTGTGTTAATCTATGCAAAGTGGTGGACAAAGCGCAAATCATGTCAAAAGGTATGTTTCTAGACTTAGTACATTGTTTTATGGACTAATCTATTGTGTCTAAGTGCTGGAAACAGGAAAAATTGAATTGGAAATGAGATGGCTCTGTTCAGCCAAAGTCAGCTCGGTCTGGGTGCATCGGACTGTCCGGTGGTGCACCGGACAGTGTCCGGTGCGCCAGACTGGCTCTGGCGAACTTGCTGCCCTCGGGACTTCGATGGCGGTGTACGGCTATAATTCACCGGACTGTCCGGTGGTGCACCGGACTATCCGGTGAGCCGTTCACAGGCGAACTCGTCGCTCTCGGGAGATGATTAACGGCATACGGCTATAATTCACCGGATTGTCCGGTGGTGCATCGGACTATCCGGTGAGCCAACGGTCAGCCGGGGCAACGGTCGGCCGAGGATTCCGCGCGTGACGCGTGGCCGAGCCAAAGGTCACATTGGGGCACCGGACTGTCCGGTGTGCACCGGACAGTGTCCGGTGCGCCAACGGCTCTCAATCTGCAACGGTCGGCTTCGCCAAAGAAGGAAAGAAATCCGCACCGAACAGTGTCCGGTGGTGCACCGGACTGTCCGGTGCGCCAGGCGACAGAAGGCAAGATTTGCCTTCCTGGAATGTTCTCAACGGCTCCTAGCTGCCTTGGGGCTATAAAATGGACCCCTAGGCGCATGGAGGAGTACACCAAGCATACACTAAGCATTCCTAAGCACCAAGACTTCGATTCCGCGCATTTATTCATTCGTGATAGCATCTAGAGCTCTAGTTGAGTTGTGAACTCGTCGGGTTGTGTTGCGAGCTCTTGTTGCGACTTGTGTGCGTGTTGACATTCTGATTTTGAGTCTTGTGTGCGTTGCTCATCCCTCCCTTACTCCGTGCTTCTTTGTGAACTTCAAGTGTAAGGGCGAGAGGCTCCAAGTTGTGGAGATTCCTCGCAAACAGGATATAGTAAAGCAAGCAAAACACCATGGTATTCAAGTGGGTCTTTGGACCGCTTGAGAGGGGTTGATTGCAACCCTCGTCCGTTGGGACGCCACAACGTGGAGTAGGCAAGCGTTGGTCTTGGCCGAACCACGGGATAAACCATTGTGCCATCTCTGTGATTGATATCTTTGTGGTTATTGTGTTTTGTTGAGACTCCTCTCTAGCCACTTGGCATTATTGTGCTAACACCTAATCAAGTTTTTTGGTGGCTTAAGTTTAAGTGTTACAGGATCACCTATTCAACCCCCCCCCCTCTCTAGGTGCTCTCAATTGGTATCAGAGCCGTTCTCTTCACGAAGGGACTAATCGCCCGAAGAGATGGATCCTAAGGGGAAGGGAATTGTGATCAATGATAAGGAGAAGGAATCCTTTGTCAATGAGCCAAAGGATGACAAGCCTACCGACTCAGGCTCGGGCCACAAACGCAAAGATGGGAAGAAGAAGAAGATGAGACGCATCAAGGAGATCGTCTACTACGACGACAGCGATGAGTCCACTTCTTCCTAAAAGGACAACGACGACAACGACTACGACAAAAGAAAGACGGTTAACTCAAACTTTTCTTTCGATTATTCACGTATTCCACATAGCTCAAATTCACATTTGCTCTCCATTCCTCTCGGCAAGCCTCCACACTTTGATGGGGAAGACTATGGATTTTGGAGCCACAAAATGCGTAGTCACTTGTTCTCTATCCATCCAAGCATATGGGAGATTGTTGAGAATGGAATGAAATTTGATAGCTCGGATAGTCCTACATTTATTAATGAACAGATTCATAAAAATGCACAAGCTACTACTGTGTTGTTAGCCTCTTTGTGCAGGGACGAGTACCATAAGGTGAGCGGCTTGGACAATGCCAAGCAGATCTGGGACACCCTCAAGATCTCTCATGAGGGGAACGACGTCACCTTGCTCACCAAGATAGAGTTGGTGGAGGGCGAGCTTGGAAGATTCGCGATGATAAGGGGAGAGGAGCCAACCCAAACATACAACCGGCTCAAGACCCTTATCAACAAAATAAGGAGCTACGGAAGCACGCGATGGACGGACCACGACGTCGTCCGCCTAATGCTAAGGTCCTTTACTGTACTTGATCCACATCTGGTGAACAATATTCGTGAAAATCTTAGGTACACCAAGATGTCGCCCGAAGAAGTTCTTGGGAAGTTCGTAAGCGGGCGAATGATGATCAAGGAGGCGAGATACGTGGACGACGCGTTGAATGGTCCAATCAATGAGCCTCAACCCGTTGCTCTCAAGGCAACGAGAAGCAAGGAGGCGCTACCTAGCAAGGTGGCGCAAGTTGAGGCGGCAGGGCTCAATGATGAAGAGATGGCCCTCATCATCAAGCGCTTCAAGACGGCGCTTAAGGGTTGCAAGGGATAGCCAAGCAAGACCAAGACAAAGGGGAAGCGCTCATGCTTCAAATGTGGTAAGATTGGTCACTTTATTGCTAACTGTCCCGATAATGATAGCGACCGGGAAAAAGGGAACAAAAGGAAGAAGAAGAAGGCATACAAGAAGGCTAAGGGCGAGGCACACCTTGGCAAGGAGTGGGACTCGGATTGTTCGTCATCTGACTCCGACAATGAAGGACTCGTCGCCACCGCCTTTAACAAGTCATCCCTTTTCCCCAACGAGCATCACTCATGCCTCATGGCGAAGGAGAAGAAGGTATGTATCGAAACAATGCCACTTATGATTCTTCTAGTGAGGATGAGTCTAGTGATGAAGAAATAGATTACTCTAGTTTGTTCAAGGGATTGGATAGAAATAAAATTGATAAAATCAATGGATTGATTGATGCCTTGAATGAAAAGGATAGACTTTTAGAGAAACAAGAGGACCTTTTATATGAAGAGCATGATAAATTTGTTAGTGCTCAAAATTCACTTGCTCTAGAAGTTAAAAGGAATGAAATGCTTTCTTGTAAACTATCTACTTGTCATGAAACCATTTCTACTTTAAAAGGTGTTAATGATGATTTAAATGCTAAACTAGAAGTAGCTAGTAAATCTAACTCTTGTGTAGAACATGTTACAATCTGTAAGAGGTGTAAAGATTTCGATATTGATGCTTGTAGTGATCACTTAGTTTCAATTTCCAAATTGAATGATGAATTGGCTAGTCTTAATGCCCAACTTAAGACTAGTAAGAATGAATTTGACAAGCTAAAATTTGCAAGGGATGCCTACACGATTGGTAGACACCCCTCAATTAAGGATGGACTTGGCTTCAAGAGGGAAGTCAAGGACTTAACAAGCCATAAGGCTCCTATCTCCGCCAAGGAGAAAGGGAAGGCCCCTATGGCTAGTAGTGCTAAAAAGAACCATGCTTTTATGTACCATGATAGGAGACAGTCTAGAAATGCTTATAGAAGTTGTAATGCTTTTGATTCTCATGCCATGTTAGCTTCTAGTTCTTCCTATATGCATGGTAGAGATATGTCTAGGAGAAATGTTGTTCATCATATGCCTAGGAGAAATGTTGTTAATGTTCCTAGGAAAGTTAATGAACCTTCTACAATATATCATGCTTGCAATGCTTCATTTGCCATTTGTAGAAAGAATAAGAAGGTGATTGCTAGGAAGTTAGGGGCAAGATGCAAGGGAGATAAAACTTGCATTTGGGTCCCTAAGACAATTGTGACTAACCTTGTAGGACCCAACAAGAGTTGGGTACCTAAGACCCAAGCCTAAATTTGCCTTGCAGGTTTATGCATCCGGGGGTTCAAGCTGGATTATCGACAGCGGATGCACAAACCATATGACGGGGGAGAAGAAGATGTTCACCTCCTACGTCAAAAACAAGGATTCCCAAGATTCAATAATATTCGGTGATGGGAACCAAGGCAAGGTAAAAGGGTTAGGTAAATTTGCTATTTCATCCGAGCACTCTATATCTAATGTGTTTTTAGTTGAGTCTCTTGGATATAATTTGTTATCTGTTAGTCAATTATGCAATATGGGATATAATTGTCTATTCACAAATATAGATGTGTCTGTCTTTAGAAGGTGTGATGGTTCACTAGCTTTTAAGGGTGTACTAGACGGCAAACTTTATTTAGTTGATTTTGCAAAAGAAGAGGCCGGTCTAGATGCATGCTTATTTGCTAAGACTTGCATGGGCTGGCTGTGGCATCGCCGCTTAGCACATGTGGGGATGAAGAACCTCCACAAGCTTCTAAAGGGAGAAGACATGATAGGTCTAACAAATGTGCATTTCGAAAAAGATAGACCTTGTGCAGCTTGTCAAGCAGGGAAACAGGTGGGAAGCTCTCATCACACCAAAAATGTGATGACCACATCAAGACCCTTGGAGATGCTTCATATGGACCTCTTCGGACCCGTCGCGTATCTAAGCATAGGAGGAAGTAAGTATGGTCTTGTTATAGTTGATGATTTTTCCCGCTTCACTTGGGTATTCTTTTTGCAGGATAAATCTGAAACCCAAGGGACCCTCAAGCGCTTCCTCAGGAGAGCTCAAAATGAGTTTGAGCTCAAGGTGAAGAAGATAAGGAGCGACAATGGGTTCGAGTTCAAGAACCTTCAAGTGGAGGAGTTCCTTGAGGAGGAGGGGATCAAGCACGAGTTCTCCGCTCCCTACACACCACAACAAAATGGTGTGGTAGAGAGGCAGAACAGGACGCTCATAGACATGGCGAGAACGATGCTTGTAGAATTCAAGACCCCCGAGCGGTTTTGGTCGGAAGCCATGAACACGGCTTGCCACGCCATCAACCGAGTCTACCTTCACCGCCTCCTCAAGAAGACTTCGTATGAGCTACTAACCGGTAACAAACCCAATGTGTCTTATTTTCGTGTATTTGGGAGCAAGTGTTATATTCTTGTGAAGAAAGGTAGAACTTCTAAATTTGCTCCCAAAGCTGTAGAAGGGTTTTTATTAGGTTATGACTCAAATACAAAGGCATATAGGGTCTTCAACAAATCATCGGGTTTGGTTGAAGTCTCTAGCGACATTGTATTTGATGAGACTAATGGCTCTCCAAGAGAGCAAGTTGTTGATCTTGATGATGTAGATGAAGAAGACGTTCCAACGGCCGCAATGCGCACCATGGCGATTGGAGATGTGAGGCCACTGGAACAAAAGGAGCAAGATCAACCTTCTTCCTCAACAATGGTGCATCCTCCAACCCAAGATGACGAACAGGTACCTCGAGTGGAGGCGCATGATCAAGGGGGAGCACAGGATGTTCAAGTTGAAGAGGAAGAAGCACCTCAGGCACCTCCAACCCAAGTTCGAGCGACGATTCAAAGGAATCATCCCGTCGACCAAATATTGGGTGATATTAGCAAGGGAGTAACTACTCGTTCTAGATTAGTTAATTTTTGTGAGCATTACTCCTTTGTCTCTTCTATTGAGCCTTTCAGGGTAGAAGAGGCCTTGCTAGATCCGGACTGGGTGTTGGCCATGCAGGAGGAGCTAAACAACTTCAAACGTAATGAAGTTTGGATACTGGTGCCTCGTCCCAAGCAAAATGTTGTGGGAACCAAGTGGGTGTTCCGCAACAAACAGGACGAGCACGGGGTGGTGACGAGGAACAAGGCTCGACTTGTGGCAAAAGGTTATGCCCAAGTCGCAGGTTTGGACTTTGAGGAGACTTTTGCTCCTGTGGCTAGGCTAGAATCAATTCGTATTTTGCTAGCATATGCCGCTCACCATTCTTTCAGGTTGTTCCAAATGGATGTGAAGAGCGCTTTCCTCAACTGGCTGATCAAGGAGGAGGTGTATGTGGAGCAACCCCCTGGCTTCGAGGATGAACGGTACCCCGACCACGTGTGTAAGCTCTCTAAGGCGCTCTATGGACTTAAGCAAGCCCCAAGAGCATGGTATGAATGCCTTAGAGACTTTTTAATTGCTAATGCTTTCAAGGTTGGGAAAGCCGATCCAACTCTTTTCACTAAGACTTGCGATGGTGATGTTTTTGTGTGCCAAATTTATGTCGATGACATAATATTTGGTTCTACTAATCAAAAGTCTTGTGAAGAGTTTAGCAGGGTGATGACGCAGAAATTCGAGATGTCGATGATGGGCGAGTTGAACTACTTCGTTGGGTTCCAAGTGAAGCAACTCAAGGACGGCACTTTCATCTCCCAAACGAAGTACACGCAAGACTTGCTAAAGCGGTTTGGGATGAAGGACGCCAAGCCCGCAAAGACTCCGATGGGAACCGACGGACACACCGACCTCAACAAAGGAGGTAAGTCCGTTGATCAAAAGGCATACCGGTCTATGATAGGGTCTTTACTTTATTTGTGTGCTAGTAGACCGGATATTATGCTTAGCGTATGCATGTGTGCTAGATTTCAATCTGATCCAAGGGAGTGTCACTTAGTGGCTGTGAAGCGAATTCTTAGATATTTAGTCGCTACGTCTTGCTTCGGGATCTGGTATCCAAAGGGGTCTAACTTTGACTTGATTGGATACTCAGATTCCGACTATGCTGGATGTAAGGTCGATAGGAAGAGTACATCGGGGACGTGCCAATTCTTAGGAAGGTCCCTGGTGTCGTGGAACTCTAAGAAACAAACTTCCGTTGCCCTATCCACCGCTGAGGCCGAGTACGTTGCCGCAGGACAGTGTTGCGCGCAACTACTTTGGATGAGGCAAACCCTCCGGGACTTTGGCTACAATCTGAGCAAAGTCCCACTCCTATGTGACAATGAGAGTGCTATCCGCATAGCGGAAAATCCTGTTGAGCATAGCTGCACAAAGCACATTGACATCCGACATCACTTTTTGAGAGACCACCAGCAAAAGGGAGATATCGAAGTGTTTTATGTTAGCACCGAGAACCAGCTAGCCGATATCTTTACCAAGCCTCTAGATGAGAAGACCTTTTGCAGGCTGCGTAGTGAGCTAAATGTCTTGGATTCGCGGAACTTGGATTGATTTATAGCATACATGTGTTTATGCCTTTGATCATGTTCCTTATGCATTTTGTTGCTTACTGTGGTGCTCAAGTTATACAATCACTCCCCGGACCTCACAAGTCCATTTGCAAGTGATGCACATATTTAGGGGGAGATGTGCTACAACTTGACCCTTTGAGACTAACCGTGTGCTTGAGTTTGCTTAATTTAGTCTCAAAGGAAGTTTGAAAGGGAAAAGGTGGACTTGGACCATGAAAGACTTCCACTGCACTCCGATGAAAGGGTAACTTATTCCAAGTTCATCTCATGTACTCTTATTGCCTTTGTGTTCTTATTTGAAGATTTTGGTGAGGCAATGGGGTTTAAGGGCCAAGATTGATCCCGTTTTGGTGCTTGATGCCAAAGGGGGAGAAAATAAAGGCCAAAGCAATAAATGGATCAGCTACCACTTGAGAAATTTTGAAAATAGTAGAATAGAGCTTTTGGTTTGTCAAAACTCTCTTGTTGTATCTTTTGTCAAAAGTTGGCCTCTTGTGGGGAGAATAGTCGATTATGGGAAATAGGGGGAGTTTTTGACACTGTGATCAATTTCTATTGGAACAACTCTCTTTATGTCTCTTCAAGTGTGTTTGACTTAGAGATAGGAAATTGAAGTTGATTTGCAAAAACAAACCAAGTGGTGGCAAAGTATGATCCATATATGCCAAATTTGATTCAAAACAACTTTGGGTTTTCATTTGCATTGATATTGCACTTGTTCTAGTTGCTTTATGTTGTGTTGGCATAAATCACCAAAAAGGGGGAGATTGAAAGGGAAATGTGCCCTTGGGCCATTTCTAAGTATTTTGGTGATTGAGTGCCAACACAAGTGCTTTTGTGTTAATCTATGCAAAGTGGTGGACAAAGTGCAAATCATGTCAAAAGGTATGTTTCTAGACTTAGTACATTGTTTTATGGACTTGTGTCTAAGTGCTGGAAACAGGAAAAATTGAATTGGAAATGAGATGGCTCTGTTCAGCCAAAGTCAGCTCGGTCTGGGTGCACCGGACTGTCCGGTGGTGCACCGGACAGTGTCCGGTGCGCTAGACTGGCTCTGGCGAACTTGCTGCCCTCGAGACTTCGACGGTGGTGTACGGCTATAATTCACCGGACTATCCGATGGTGCACCGGACTGTCCGGTGAGCCGTTCACAGGCGAACTCGTCGCTCTCGGGAGATGATTAACGGCGTACGGCTATAATTCACCGGACTGTCCGGTGGTGCACCGGACTGTCCGGTGAGCCAACGGTCAGCCGGGGCAACGGTCGGCCAAGGATTCCGCGCGTGACACGTGGCCGAGCCAAAGGTCACATTGGGGCACCGGACAGTGTCCGGTGCGCCAACGGCTCTCAATCTGCAACGGTCGGCTTCGCCAAAGAAGGAAAGAAATCCGCACCGGACAGTGTCCGGTGGTGCACCGGACTGTCCGGTGCTCCAGGCGACAGAAGGCAAGATCTGCCTTCCTGGAATGCTCTAAACGGCTCCTAGCTGCCTTGGGGCTATAAAAGGGACCCCTAGGCGCATGGAGGAGTACACCAAGCATACACTAAGCATTCCTAAGCACCAAGACTTCGATTCCGCGCATTTGTTCATTCGTGATAGCATCTAGAGCTCTAGTTGAGTTGTGAACTCGTCGGGTTGTGTTGCGAGCTCTTGTTGTGACTTGTGTGCGTGTTGACATTCTGATTTTGAGTCTTGTGTGCGTTGCTCATCCCTCCCTTACTCCGTGCTTCTTTGTGAACTTCAAGTGTAAGGGCAAGAGGCTCCAAGTTGTGGAGATTCCTCGCAAACTGGATATAGTAAAGCAAGCAAAACACTGTGGTATTCAAGTGGGTCTTTGGACCGCTTGAGAGGGGTTGATTGCAACCCTCGTCCGTTGGGACGCCACAACGTGGAGTAGGCAAGCGTTGGTCTTGGCCGAACCACGGGATAAACCACTGTGCCATCTCTGTGATTGATATCTTTGTGGTTATTGTGTTTTGTTGAGACTCCTCTCTAGCCACTTGGCATTATTGTGCTAACACCTAATCAAGTTTTTTGGTGGCTTAAGTTTAAGTGTTACAGGATCACCTATTCACCCCCCCCCCCTCTAGGTGCTCTCAGATAGGATCTCTACTCTATTTATGTGCTTCATGACCAGATATTATGCTTTCAGTATGCATGTGTGCAAGGTTCTATGCCAATCCTAAGGAAGTCCACCTTAGGGTCGTGAAAAGAATCATGAGATATTTAGTTTACACTCCTAAGTTTGGGCTATGGTACCCCAAGGGATCTACCTTTGATCTAATCGGGTATTCTAATGCTGATTATGTCGGATGTAAAATTGACAGAAAGAGTATATCAAGGACTTGTCAGTTTCTGGGAAGATCCCTAGTGTCTTGGGCTTCAAAGAAACAAAATTTAGTATCTCTATCCACCGCCGAAGCCAAGTATGCTGTTGCAGGGCATTGTTGTGCACAATTACTCTAGATGAGGCAAACCCTTTGGGACTATGGCTACAAGTTGAGCAAAGTCCCTCTCCTATGTGACAATGAGAGTGTAATCCGTATGGTGGATAATCCCATTGAACACAGCCGCACTAAGCACGTAGACATCCAGTATCACTTTCTGAGAGATCACCAACAAAAGGGGATATCGAAATTGCTTATGTTAGCACCCACAACCAATTAGCCGATATCTTCACCAAGCCCCTAGATGAAAAGACTTTTAGCAAGCTTAGGAATGAACTAAATGTCTTAGATTCCCGGAACTTCGATTGAAATCTTGCAAACATTGCACATTTTATACCTTTGATCATGTCATATCTCTTTCATTTGGTACAAATGCATATTTCTTATTCTTCTTGTACCAAAGCTAAGACTAACGTGCTTCCAAGAGTATTTCTATACTTAGTCTTAGATTGAAAGGGAAATGAAGTATAGGCAAAGTCAAGGCTTCCACTACGTCTCTGTAAGTATTATATATCCTTTGCCCTACTCATATATTTACTTTCATATCTTTATTGTTAAAGACCTCTCGATTTCTCTGTTTTTGGCGCTTAATGACAAAGGGGGGAAATTAATAGACTAAAGCAAAAGGACCACCCCACCACCCTATTTCTGAAAACTTTTTACAAAACTTTGCATAAGCAAAAACCCTCTTGAAAGATAAGGGAGAACTTTTTCAGGGGGAGCTTTTATTTAGCTAAAGGAAAAGCATTTGAAAAAGGGGGAGAATCTTTCAAAACTTGAAAATGCTATAGAAATCATATTCTTATACCATTGGCCAATTACAAAAGAATTTGAAAAGACTTTTTCAAAAGATTTGTGACGAGCAATGGTGAGCCCACGAGCAACGGTCGACTTCGCCAATGGTCGACTTCGCCAACAGTCGACTGCCACAACAGTCTGAAGCGTCAGAAGTCAGCGACAGCTGCGACAGTCAGGTTGCACCGGACTGTCCAGTGCACCACAAGGACAAGCGAAGTCAATGGTCGACTCTCCAAACCCCAACAGTCGGCTGACGAGGCACGCACCGGACAATGAACAGTGCCATGTCCGGTGCGCACCGGACTATCCGATGTGCCCATCGATAGAGAGCTCAGCCAACTACTAGAATAGTGGTTGGGGCTATAAATACCCCCAACCACCACCATTCAAGTGATCCAAGCTTTCCACTCTCAACACTCAATACAAGAGCAAAGAATACATTCCAAAGACACATTCAAAGCTTCCAATCCTCTCCAAGTCCCACAATTAAGACAAGTGATCAATAGTGATTAATGACTTGAGAGAGTGAGATTTGTGTTTTATTTGTTGCTCTTGTTGCTTGGTTGCTTTCTTCATCTCTCTCTAAACTTTCCAAGTGATTTGTAAAGCTAGCAAGAGACACCTAAGTGTGTGGTGATCCTTGCGGGGTCTTTGTGACCCTTGAGATTAAGAAGAAGCACTCAACCTGTCTAAGTGACCGATTGAGAGAGGGAAAAGGTTGAAATAGACCCGGCCCTTATGGCCTTCTCAACTGGGAGTAGGTTCATTGGAACCGAACCTCAGGAAACAAATCATCATGTTCATTTATGTCGATCATCACCATTTGATTTGTTTCTTCCCTCTCCTCTCTCTCTAAAGTTCTCTTGCTCACATTGTTTTGAGTTAGCTCCCAAAGTTGTCCGCATTGATTGAGCAACTCATAGCAAGAAGAACTCCCTTGTGCATTCCGTATTCTCTATTATTTGTTCCTAACCCTAACCATGAGTAAAAGTGTGTGTTCAAAGTTTATAATTTACAGGTTTCGCCTATTCACCCCCCCCTCTAGGCAACTTTTAAAGAGCATCACAGTGTGCTCCACATTTGGTAGAGAATCGAGCGGAGACGGCTTGACGCGGGTAGCACGACGGCGACGAGTTCCTGATGCGGGTGTGGGCGCGAGGAGGAAGAAAGGAGAGGGGCTGACACATGGGGCCCCGCTGTTAGAGAGAGATGGAGAGGGGAAAGGAGGGGGGCGCTGGCGGGTCGGCTAGACCGAAAGCAAGTGCAGGTCGGGACTGAGGAGAAGATTTCATTTTTATTTTTTCTTGAGATTTTCTAATTCCTTTTCTTTTATTACAAATACAAGGAGACAAAATTATACACTTAGATATTTTTCTTAATCAAATTAATCCTAGAAATAAAATACTCCTTTGGGGAATAATACATTTTAGGATAGACCCCAAAACTTAAATAAAATATCTTTCACATAAAGGAAACAATTAAGGTACAAAAGTAAACTTCTGTTGAAATGCTTTATCAAACAAAAGAGATGCTCCAAAAGATGAATGCACCACACAATTTTTTAATTTCTAATTTTGGAAATAACTATCCTCATCTAAGGTTTCATGCTTAAAATAAAATGTTCTATGGAAGGAATGGAGGTCTTCAAAGGAGGCGAGCCTATCATCTAATTCTGGCAGGAGGATGTCTAGAAATGAGTCTCGAACGGGGTTGTGGCGGAACTGCTCGGATTATTCCATCTTAAGTGCCCAAGTCACGCCTCAAGGGCCGTAATACACTTAAATCGGAATAACCCGTCAGTCCCTCAGATCTAGTCTGATAAAGACACTTAACTAGGATCAAATACCACATACTCACTCGAAGGTGAGTCACAGAAGAGATACAATAAAACCGAAAAACCTCAAATTAAGTTAATGAACCTTCTACAATATATCATGCTTGCAATGCTTCATTTGCCATTTGTAGAAAGAATAAGAAGGTGATTGCTAGGAAGTTAGGGGCAAGATGCAAGGGAGATAAAACTTGCATTTGGGTCCCTAAGACAATTGTGACTAACCTTGTAGGACCCAACAAGAGTTGGGTACCTAAGACCCAAGCCTAAATTTGCCTTGCAGGTTTATGCATCCGGGGGTTCAAGCTGGATTATCGACAGCGGATGCACAAACCATATGACGGGGGAGAAGAAGATGTTCACCTCCTACGTCAAAAACAAGGATTCCCAAGATTCAATAATATTCGGTGATGGGAACCAAGGCAAGGTAAAAGGGTTAGGTAAATTTGCTATTTCATCCGAGCACTCTATATCTAATGTGTTTTTAGTTGAGTCTCTTGGATATAATTTGTTATCTGTTAGTCAATTATGCAATATGGGATATAATTGTCTATTCACAAATATAGATGTGTCTGTCTTTAGAAGGTGTGATGGTTCACTAGCTTTTAAGGGTGTACTAGACGGCAAACTTTATTTAGTTGATTTTGCAAAAGAAGAGGCCGGTCTAGATGCATGCTTATTTGCTAAGACTTGCATGGGCTGGCTGTGGCATCGCCGCTTAGCACATGTGGGGATGAAGAACCTCCACAAGCTTCTAAAGGGAGAAGACATGATAGGTCTAACAAATGTGCATTTCGAAAAAGATAGACCTTGTGCAGCTTGTCAAGCAGGGAAACAGGTGGGAAGCTCTCATCACACCAAAAATGTGATGACCACATCAAGACCCTTGGAGATGCTTCATATGGACCTCTTCGGACCCGTCGCCTATCTAAGCATAGGAGGAAGTAAGTATGGTCTTGTTATAGTTGATGATTTTTCCCGCTTCACTTGGGTATTCTTTTTGCAGGATAAATCTGAAACCCAAGGGACCCTCAAGCGCTTCCTCAGGAGAGCTCAAAATGAGTTTGAGCTCAAGGTGAAGAAGATAAGGAGCGACAATGGGTTCGAGTTCAAGAACCTTCAAGTGGAGGAGTTCCTTGAGGAGGAGGGGATCAAGCACGAGTTCTCCGCTCCCTACACACCACAACAAAATGGTGTGGTAGAGAGGCAGAACAGGACGCTCATAGACATGGCGAGAACGATGCTTGTAGAATTCAAGACCCCCGAGCGGTTTTGGTCGGAAGCCGTGAACACGGCTTGCCACGCCATCAACCGAGTCTACCTTCACCGCCTCCTCAAGAAGACTTCGTATGAGCTACTAACCGGTAACAAACCCAATGTGTCTTATTTTCGTGTATTTGGGAGCAAGTGTTATATTCTTGTGAAGAAAGGTAGAACTTCTAAATTTGCTCCCAAAGCTGTAGAAGGGTTTTTATTAGGTTATGACTCAAATACAAAGGCATATAGGGTCTTCAACAAATCATCGGGTTTGGTTGAAGTCTCTAGCGACATTGTATTTGATGAGACTAATGGCTCTCCAAGAGAGCAAGTTGTTGATCTTGATGATGTAGATGAAGAAGACGTTCCAACGGCCGCAATGCGCACCATGGCGATTGGAGATGTGAGGCCACTGGAACAAAAGGAGCAAGATCAACCTTCTTCCTCAACAATGGTGCATCCTCCAACCCAAGATGACGAATAGGTACCTCGAGTGGAGGCGCATGATCAAGGGGGAGCACAGGATGTTCAAGTTGAAGAGGAAGAAGCACCTCAGGCACCTCCAACCCAAGTTCGAGCGACGATTCAAAGGAATCATCCCGTCGACCAAATATTGGGTGATATTAGCAAGGGAGTAACTACTCGTTCTAGATTAGTTAATTTTTGTGAGCATTACTCCTTTGTCTCTTCTATTGAGCCTTTCAGGGTAGAAGAGGCCTTGCTAGATCCGGACTGGGTGTTGGCCATGCAGGAGGAGCTAAACAACTTCAAACGTAATGAAGTTTGGATACTGGTGCCTCGTCCCAAGCAAAATATTGTGGGAACCAAGTGGGTGTTCCGCAACAAATAGGACGAGCACGGGGTGGTGACGAGGAACAAGTCTCGACTTGTGGCAAAAGGTTATGCCCAAGTCGCAGGTTTGGACTTTGAGGAGACTTTTGCTCCTGTGGCTAGGCTAGAATCAATTCGTATTTTGCTAGCATATGCCGCTCACCATTCTTTCAGGTTGTTCCAAATGGATGTGAAGAGCGCTTTCCTCAACTGGCTGATCAAGGAGGAGGTGTATGTGGAGCAACCCCCTGGCTTCGAGGATGAACGGTACCCCGACCACGTGTGTAAGCTCTCTAAGGCGCTCTATGGACTTAAGCAAGCCCCAAGAGCATGGTATGAATGCCTTAGAGACTTTTTAATTGCTAATGCTTTCAAGGTTGGGAAAGCCGATCCAACTCTTTTCACTAAGACTTGCGATGGTGATGTTTTTGTGTGCCAAATTTATGTCGATGACATAATATTTGGTTCTACTAATCAAAAGTCTTGTGAAGAGTTTAGCAGGGTGATGACGCAGAAATTCGAGATGTCGATGATGGGCGAGTTGAACTACTTCGTTGGGTTCCAAGTGAAGCAACTCAAGGACGGCACTTTCATCTCCCAAACGAAGTACACGCAAGACTTGCTAAAGCGGTTTGGGATGAAGGACACCAAGCCCGCAAAGACTCCGATGGGAACCGACGGACACACCGACCTCAACAAAGGAGGTAAGTCCGTTGATCAAAAGGCATACCGGTCTATGATAGGGTCTTTACTTTATTTGTGTGCTAGTAGACCGGATATTATGCTTAGCGTATGCATGTGTGCTAGATTTCAATCTGATCCAAGGGAGTGTCACTTAGTGGCTGTGAAGCGAATTCTTAGATATTTAGTCGCTACGCCTTGCTTCGGGATCTGGTATCCAAAGGGGTCTAACTTTGACTTGATTGGATACTCAGATTCCGACTATGCTGGATGTAAGGTCGATAGGAAGAGTACATCGGGGACGTGCCAATTCTTAGGAAGGTCCCTGGTGTCGTGGAACTCTAAGAAACAAACTTCCGTTGCCCTATCCACCGCTGAGGCCGAGTACGTTGCCGCAGGACAGTGTTGCGCGCAACTACTTTGGATGAGGCAAACCCTCCGGGACTTTGGCTACAATCTGAGCAAAGTCCCACTCCTATGTGACAATGAGAGTGCTATCCGCATAGCGGAAAATCCTGTTGAGCATAGCCGCACAAAGCACATTGACATCCGGCATCACTTTTTGAGAGACCACCAGCAAAAGGGAGATATCGAAGTGTTTTATGTTAGCACCGAGAACCAGCTAGCCGATATCTTTACCAAGCCTCTAGATGAGAAGACCTTTTGCAGGCTGCGTAGTGAGCTAAATGTCTTGGATTCGCGGAACTTGGATTGATTTATAGCATACATGTGTTTATGCCTTTGATCATGTTCCTTATGCATTTTGTTGCTTACTGTGGTGCTCAAGTTGTACAATCACTCCCCGGACCTCACAAGTCCATTTGCAAGTGATGCACATATTTAGGGGGAGATGTGCTACAACTTGACCCTTTGAGACTAACCGTGTGCTTGAGTTTGCTTAATTTAGTCTCAAAGGAAGTTTGAAAGGGAAAAGGTGGACTTGGACCATGAAAAACTTCCACTGCACTCCGATGAAAGGGTAACTTATTCCAAGTTCATCTCATGTACTCTTATTGCCTTTGTGTTCTTATTTGAAGATTTTGGTGAGGCAATGGGGTTTAAGGGCCAAGATTGATCCTGTTTTGGTGCTTGATGCCAAAGGGGGAGAAAATAAAGGCCAAAGCAATAAATGGATCAGCTACCACTTGAGAAATTTTGAAAATAGTAGAATAGAGCTTTTGGTTTGTCAAAACTCTCTTGTTGTATCTTTTGTCAAAAGTTGGCCTCTTGTGGGGAGAATAGTCGATTATGGGAAATAGGGGGAGTTTTTGACACTGTGATCAATTTCTATTGGAACAACTCTCTTTATGTCTCTTCAAGTGTGTTTGACTTAGAGATAGGAAATTGAAGTTGATTTGCAAAAACAAACCAAGTGGTGGCAAAGTATGATCCATATATGCCAAATTTGATTCAAAACAACTTTGGGTTTTCATTTGCATTGATATTGCACTTGTTCTAGTTGCTTTATGTTGTGTTGGCATAAATCACCAAAAAGGGGGAGATTGAAAGGGAAATGTGCCCTTGGGCCATTTCTAAGTATTTTGGTGATTGAGTGCCAACACAAGTGCTTTTGTGTTAATCTATGCAAAGTGGTGGACAAAGTGCAAATCATGTCAAAAGGTATGTTTCTAGACTTAGTACATTGTTTTATGGACTAATGTATTGTGTCTAAGTGCTGGAAACAGGAAAAATTGAATTGGAAATGAGATGGCTCTGTTCAGCCAAAGTCAGCTCGGTCTGGGTGCACCGGACTGTCCGGTGGTGCACCGGACAGTGTCCGGTGCGCTAGACTGGCTCTGGCGAACTTGCTGCCCTCGAGACTTCGACGGTGGTGTACGGCTATAATTCACCGGACTGTCCGATGGTGCACCGGACTGTCCGGTGAGCCGTTCACAGGCGAACTCGTCGCTCTCGGGAGATGATTAACGGCGTACGGCTATAATTCACCGGACTGTCCGGTGGTGCACCGGACTGTCCGGTGAGCCAACGGTCAGTCGGGGCAACGGTCGGCCGAGGATTCCGCGCATGACGCGTGGCCGAGCCAAAGGTCACATTGGGGCACCGGACTGTCCGGTGTGCACCGGACAGTGTCCGGTGCGCCAACGGCTCTCAATCTGCAACGGTCGGCTTCGCCAAAGAAGGAAAGAAATCTGCACCGGACAGTGTCCGGTGGTGCACCGGACAGTGTCCGGTGGTGCACCGGACTGTCCGGTGCTCCAGGCGACAGAAGGCAAGATCTGCCTTCCTGGAATGCTCTAAACGGCTCCTAGCTGCCTTGGGGCTATAAAAGGGACCCCTAGGCGCATGGAGGAGTACACCAAGCATACACTAAGCATTCCTAAGCACCAAGACTTCGATTCCGCGCATTTGTTCATTCGTGATAGCATCTAGAGCTCTAGTTGAGTTGTGAACTCGTCGGGTTGTGTTGCGAGCTCTTGTTGTGACTTGTGTGCGTGTTGACATTCTGATTTTGAGTCTTGTGTGCGTTGCTCATCCCTCCCTTACTCCGTGCTTCTTTGTGAACTTCAAGTGTAAGGGCAAGAGGCTCCAAGTTGTGGAGATTCCTCGCAAACGGGATATAGTAAAGCAAGCAAAACACTGTGGTATTCAAGTGGGTCTTTGGACCGCTTGAGAGGGGTTGATTGCAACCCTCGTCCGTTGGGACGCCACAACGTGGAGTAGGCAAGCGTTGGTCTTGGCCGAACCACGGGATAAACCACTGTGCCATCTCTGTGATTGATATCTTTGTGGTTATTGTGTTTTGTTGAGACTCCTCTCTAGCCACTTGGCATTATTGTGCTAACACCTAATCAAGTTTTTTGGTGGCTTAAGTTTAAGTGTTACAGGATCACCTATTCACCCCCCCCCCCTCTAGGTGCTCTCAGATAGGATCTCTACTCTATTTATGTGCTTCATGACCAGATATTATGCTTTCAGTATGCATGTGTGCAAGGTTCTATGCCAATCCTAAGGAAGTCCACCTTAGGGTCGTGAAAAGAATCATGAGATATTTAGTTTACACTCCTAAGTTTGGGCTATGGTACCCCAAGGGATCTACCTTTGATCTAATCGGGTATTCTAATGCTGATTATGTCGGATGTAAAATTGACAGAAAGAGTATATCAAGGACTTGTCAGTTTCTGGGAAGATCCCTAGTGTCTTGGGCTTCAAAGAAACAAAATTTAGTATCTCTATCCACCGCCGAAGCCAAGTATGCTGTTGCAGGGCATTGTTGTGCACAATTACTCTAGATGAGGCAAACCCTTTGGGACTATGGCTACAAGTTGAGCAAAGTCCCTCTCCTATGTGACAATGAGAGTGTAATCCGTATGGTGGATAATCCCATTGAACACAGCCGCACTAAGCACGTAGACATCCAGTATCACTTTCTGAGAGATCACCAACAAAAGGGGATATCGAAATTGCTTATGTTAGCACCCACAACCAATTAGCCGATATCTTCACCAAGCCCCTAGATGAAAAGACTTTTAGCAAGCTTAGGAATGAACTAAATGTCTTAGATTCCCGGAACTTCGATTGAAATCTTGCAAACATTGCACATTTTATACCTTTGATCATGTCATATCTCTTTCATTTGGTACAAATGCATATTTCTTATTCTTCTTGTACCAAAGCTAAGACTAACGTGCTTCCAAGAGTATTTCTATACTTAGTCTTAGATTGAAAGGGAAATGAAGTATAGGCAAAGTCAAGGCTTCCACTACGTCTCTGTAAGTATTATATATCCTTTGCCCTACTCATGTATTTACTTTCATATCTTTATTGTTAAAGACCTCTCGATTTCTCTGTTTTTGGCGCTTAATGACAAAGGGGGGAAATTAATAGACTAAAGCAAAAGGACCACCCCACCACCCTATTTCTGAAAACTTTTTACAAAACTTTGCATAAGCAAAAACCCTCTTGAAAGATAAGGGAGAACTTTTTCAGGGGGAGCTTTTATTTAGCTAAAGGAAAAGCATTTGAAAAAGGGGGAGAATCTTTCAAAACTTGAAAATGCTATAGAAATCATATTCTTATACCATTGGCCAATTACAAAAGAATTTGAAAAGACTTTTTCAAAAGATTTGCGATGAGCAATGGTGAGCCCACGAGCAACGGTCGACTTCGCCAATGGTCGACTTCGCCAACGGTCGACTGCCACAACAGTCTGAAGCGTCAGAAGTCAGCGACAGCTGCGACAGTCAGGTTGCACCGGACTGTCCAGTGCACCACAAGGACAAGCGAAGTCAATGGTCGACTCTCCAAACCCCAACAGTCGGCTGACGAGGCACGCACCGGACAATGAACAGTGCCATGTCCGGTGCGCACCGGACTATCCGATGTGCCCATCGATAGAGAGCTCAGCCAACTACTAGAATAGTGGTTGGGGCTATAAATACCCCCAACCACCACCATTCAAGTGATCCAAGCTTTCCACTCTCAACACTCAATACAAGAGCAAAGAATACATTCCAAAGACACATTCAAAGCTTCCAATCCTCTCCAAGTCCCACAATTAAGACAAGTGATCAATAGTGATTAATGACTTGAGAGAGTGAGATTTGTGTTTTATTTGTTGCTCTTGTTGCTTGGTTGCTTTCTTCATCTCTCTCTAAACTTTCCAAGTGATTTGTAAAGCTAGCAAGAGACACCTAAGTGTGTGGTGATCCTTGCGGGGTCTTTGTGACCCTTGAGATTAAGAAGAAGCACTCAACCTGTCTAAGTGACCGATTGAGAGAGGGAAAAGGTTGAAATAGACTCGGCCCTTATGGCCTTCTCAACTGGGAGTAGGTTCATTGGAACCGAACCTCAGGAAACAAATTATCATGTTCATTTATGTCGATCATCACCATTTGATTTGTTTCTTCCCTCTCCTCTCTCTCTAAAGTTCTCTTGCTCACATTGTTTTGAGTTAGCTCCCAAAGTTGTCCGCATTGATTGAGCAACTCATAGCAAGAAGAACTCCCTTGTGCATTCCGTATTCTCTATTATTTGTTCCTAACCCTAACCATGAGTAAAAGTGCGTGTTCAAAGTTTATAATTTATAGGTTTCGCCTATTCACCCCCCTCTAGGCAACTTTTAAAGAGCATCACAGTGTGCTCCACATTTGGTAGAGAATCGAGCGGAGACGGCTTGACGCGGGTAGCACGACGGCGACGAGTTCCTGATGCGGGTGTGGGCGCGAGGAGGAAGAAAGGAGAGGGGCTAACACATGGGGCCCCGCTGTTAGAGAGAGATGGAGAGGGGAAAGGAGGGGGGCGCTGGCGGGTCGGCTAGACCGAAAGCAAGTGCAGGTCGGGACTGAGGAGAAGATTTCATTTTTATTTTTTCTTGAGATTTTCTAATTCCTTTTCTTTTATTACAAATACAAGGAGACAAAATTATACACTTAGATATTTTTCTTAATCAAATTAATCCTAGAAATAAAATACTCCTTTGGGGAATAATACATTTTAGGATAGACCCCAAAACTTAAATAAAATATCTTTCACATAAAGGAAACAATTAAGGTACAAAAGTAAACTTCTGTTGAAATGCTTTATCAAACAAAAGAGATGCTCCAAAAGATGAATGCACCACACAATTTTTTAATTTCTAATTTTGGAAATAACTATCCTCATCTAAGGTTTCATGCTTAAAATAAAATGTTCTATGGAAGGAATGGAGGTCTTCAAAGGAGGCGAGCCTATCATCTAATTCTGGCAGGAGGATGTCTAGAAATGAGTCTCGAACGGGGTTGTGGCGGAACCGCTCGGATTATTCCATCTTAAGTGCCCAAGTCACGCCTCAAGGGCCGTAATACACTTAAATCGGAATAACCCGTCAGTCCCTCAGATCTAGTCTGATAAAGACACTTAACTAGGATCAAATACCACATACTCACTCGAAGGTGAGTCACAGAAGAGATACAATAAAACCGAAAAACCTCAAATTAAAGTACTGAATTATTACATGAATCGGGTTTTTCAAGTAGCGGGTAAAAGGTCATAAAATAAGATGCAGCGGATAATCGATGTTGTCGGTAGCGAGGAAATGGGCAAGGCCTAGCCCACTACTCCTCCTACTCCTCACCTGCCAGAGCAGCATCCCACTCGACTGTCCAACCGGTGGCAGGGTGGTAGGCCAAGTCACACCATCAACCATATTCTAAAGCGTACCTGCAAAAATTATGCCACAAGCAAGGCTGAGTATACTAATACTCAGCTAGACTTACCCAGTGTGAGGAATCTACTCCTCTACCTCTAGACATTTAGTTGTTTGGTTGAGGGGTTTGGTTTGCCAAAAGCACTAGCTAAGTCTAAAATCAAGTTTTAGCTTTTCAATTTCTAGTATCATTATTTAGCTAAGTTGCTCCTTCTAAGCATACATGGTAGCAAGCATTTAGTACGATCAACAAGTTATCTCAGCAACCTCATTTCACTTCTTACTCAATGTAGTACAAGGGGTCAAGCAGTCTCATTAGCTGCGAGAAGCAGACGATTCGAAACAAGTTTTAACCTTGCAAGGTAAATCTAAATACACGACATGTAGGGGCACTCCGTCCCCACACACGTCAACTGTCCCCATCGATTCCCCGTTCGTGGCCAGGCCTCACCGCCTTGGCATACAATGCTCCACTGACCTCGACTACCGCCGTGCAGTGACCGCACTTGTACCCACCATAGCTAGCATGGGAGACCGAGTCTCAGGTCGCGTGAGGGATAAAGTCCGCGCCCGGCTTCACTCAGGTACTAGGTTTACCAGTTACTATATTTCCCGACATGTGTTTAGTACGTTCAAAAGCTTGACTCAGGTATCCACACATTAATCCTTAATTCCTTTTTCCCGTCTCATGGACAAGGCATCCTCCCTGGATCCGAGTCCATAGACTAACATAGACCGTTATCAAGATGAATACAATCAATTCCTGACCTCGCGCGAGTGCTAGAAAAATCACTCGACTTCTACCGATATACTGATTAGCAAAGCAACTACTCAACCTAGCATACTAGTATCCATCTCAAAAAGGGAATCCTAAGTTCATGCAACTAGAGGTTTCAAGTAACTCCTACACTTAAGTGCACATCACAATCCTACAAACATTAAGTGTAGTAAAGTAGCATATATATAACTTGGTTATGCATAAAACCGGGGCTTGCCTTCAATAGCTGGGGCTGCGGGGAGGTCCTCGATGGCAGCCTCGGGAGCTTGCTCCTGGTCTTCCTCGTGGACAGCTCCTTGCTCGAGGATGAGCACGTACTCTCCGTCAGCGAGATTGCAATCTAATGAATGCAATGAGTAAGATATATGCATGGTATGATATGCAATTTAGCAATTAAACATGGATGGTGAATGATCATTTTAATAAGGTAGGGCTTAATCTTGCTACTTGAAGATTTTTGGGGTATACTTAGCAATTTAGGGTCAAGCTTAGTTAAATTAAGTGGTAAGTCTATTTTGGTATTCTACTGAATTCCTTTTAATGTCTTAGTGAGAATTTATCAAGATTTCTAGTTAAACTTATTGGGGCAAGGTTTATCTTTCCTCTCTTTCCTTCTATTTCTCTTATGCCTTTAAGGTGGGTTTGAACTACAAGTCATCTTAATAAATTTCCAAAAATTCTATAAAACTTACAGTGGCTTCTTGCTGGTGTATAATTCTCTACCTCAAAATTTGGGGCTTAAAAAATGAATAGTTCTCTCTGTATAAAATTATCAATTATTATGGCAGAGGGGGTGTTTTGAACTACAACTCCTTTTTAACAGTGGGTTATTCTCTAAGACATATTTTTGCTGACATTTAGATGTTATAACATGACCTTGTACAATTTTTTTGCCATTAATACTTATTAGTTATTTTGCTATGATTTTCTAAAGTTTCTAGCCAAAGGGGTGCTTTCTACTACCACCATACTTGAAAAAATATCAAACAATAGATTTCTAATTTTTCCTATCTTCTTTTTTGTTAGCAATCATTCTAAAATTTGGTAACTTTTTGCTTAAGGGAAGGGTGGTAGGAATTATTTGGATTAAATGGCCTTTCTCATGAAGTATTGGCAATGGGTACTATTTTGCAGCTTTTAATTAGGTTTTGCATTTTTCTCTGGTGACTTATTTCATTATTGATCTAGTAAAAATTTATTTACCCATTATTGCACTCTTTTTGGGCTTACTTATGATTTAATTGAAATAGGGCCTAATATCAAGTTTTATTTGTTTACCCTACTTAAAATAATGGACTGAGGTGTTTATCATTTTTGTAGTCGGGTTTTAGTAGTTACAAGTCCACTGGATTTTTATTAACAATTTTGAAATTGTTTTCATAATTCTAATAATTGTTTTTCTAGTTCGGTTAGTGCTTAATAAAACATTTCTCCTAAAATTTGTTCTGGACTAGGGGTCTCTTTATTTTTCCTAGGTTCTCTGTTATTCAAGTAAACTAGGAAAAATAATTGCATTCACTGTTCATTATTTTCTAATACCTTTCTGATTTTCTTAAGTTTTGGGCAAAAATGGCTTTTAATAGATAATCTTACTTAAACTTTCAATATTGGGGTGCTCACTATTTTTAAACAGTGTCTAAATGGGGTTTGAACATCTACAAATTTTCTTAAGCCTAGCACAGAATCATAACCAATTTTCTTTAATTTAATAAGGTTTGGTCAGTTTCTTCAATTAATTTCAAACTCTAAAATTTGAAACAGAAAGTACAAGGTTCAGTATTTTTAATTAATAGTCCATAATATTTTGAATCCAGCAAAATTGGTTTGGTTAAATTTGGTTGAATCTAACTCAAGATATAAATTCTCTAAGTTCTCTGTCGAATTTAAAAAGATTAAATATAAATGGTTTAAGGAAAAACAGTTTTGCGCTGGGTCCCTAGCAAAAGATCTTAGCAAAAGATCTTAAGTGAATTACGGACAGGTCCTCTGTTGGGGACTTGTTCTCAAATGCTAAGAGTTAAGAACAAGGCAACATAAAAAGTGTTAAGTGTTAAAATCCTTCGTCCTTCAAAACATTATTCCCCTTCGAGAAATAATGAGTTTCGGACGAAGGTCACAAGAGACATACCTTCGTAAATATAACAAGTAATGACGAAGGGTTCATGTACAGCATGAAATATTATATAAACATCATCGTAGAATCATTTCTATTTTATTAACATGGGAAAATAGAAATGATTTCAAATTACAAATGTACCTTCGGTCCTGAGAGAAGATGAAAAGTACAAGCGTGACGCAAAAGCAAATGCCAAGTCAGCGTGAACAGTACGGGAGTACTGTTCATCTATTTATAGACGCGGGACGCAGCCCACGTAAAATTACATCCATGTCCATCACATTTGTCAATGACTTATGGGAATCAGTCAAGGCCCACGTAGTCTTTTCATCTTTAAGTCGGTTCCCCTCTCTGCTATCGCGACGAAGCTTCCCTGCGCACAGCTTCGGCTGTGCGCCATCCTTCGTGGAGCTTGGTAATCAGCTCGTCCTTCGTCTGGTTCAGGCTTCGTCCTGACCGTACTTCATGTTCATAATTCTGAGTCCGAAGATACCTGTTCACATAATCCACTTGGAAAACATTGTTAAATCATGTTTTTGAGGACCTTCGGAGGACGAAGGCCCCCAACAGTAGCCCCTCGCAATATTAATTTATTAATAATAAATTCAGATTGCGATATGGACGAAGGCCTTGAGCCGAAGGTCCGAAAAAACACCTTCCCTTTGCTAGAATAGCAACATTCACTGACAAGTGGGGTCCTTCAATTTTCAACGCCCTGGGGGTATAAATAAGATCATATCGCAAACTTACTTGGTACGCACACTTGCCATCTGCTTCGACCCACTAAATTTTTAGCTCTTGTGTACTAAGATTTGCTGATCTTTTTGATTTTGAAGCTTCGGCCTTGAAAACAGTTTTTTAGCGCTTCCGAAGATGTCTGAAGGTAAGAAGATCCCTGCCGAAACGAAGCTGAGCCTCGACGAAGAGAAAAACTTGGGGTTCCTTATAGCGATGGCGGAGACCAATACGGAGAAAATCACCAAGGAGATTCTTGAAGGTTTGTCCGAAGATACTGGTGACAGCGATAGTTACGATGTAGAAAGTGGTGGGGAAGAGTCTGAAGATCGACCATGGCGGCCAAGTCACACGGTTTTCGGGAAAACCACTATTAAGCAGAGTCATATTGATAATATGAGGGGGCGGTATTTTCGAGATATATCTATTGTGAGGGCTGACGCTGGAGAAAAAACTTCTCCCACCCCTGAAGAAGATGAAGTCGTAATCTTCCGAAGCTTTCTCAAGGCTGGGCTTCGATTCCCCCTAAGCAACTTTGTTGTTGAAGTATTGAAAACATTTCAAGTCTACCTTCATCAAATTACTCCCGAAGCTATCATAAGAATGGGGATGTTTGTCTGGGCTGCAAGAAGCCAAGGTTTAGAACCAAATGCTAAAAGCTTTTGCAACATTCATGAGTTGTTATACGAGACGAAGCCCTGGAGGAAAGAACAATATCACAACAACTTTGGGTGTTACAGCTTCGGTGCCCGCTCCGGGTCAAGCCGCCCTGTGCCAACCTTTCGGAAGAGGTGGCCCGGAGCCTGGATGACAGAGTGGTTCTATGTAAAGAATGACTTAACAGCGCAAGAAGATGTCAAGAATATCATTATGCGCCCCATCTGGCAACGCTTCGGACTACGAAGACCGAAGGTTGAAATGGATGAAGCAGCCGAGGAATGCTAAAGAGCCTTCGGCGTAGTCTGCTCTTTCATTGGGACAAGGGACTTGGTCCAAGAGCATATTGCCTTCAGGGTGTGGCCACTTGCAGGAAAGTGGGAAATGCCGAAGGAGACCATCAAAGAGTCCGACGAAGGCGGACTGGTCAGACTGAAATACACATTCAAATATGCGGATAAGTTTGTTGAACCTGATGATGACTGGTTGAAAAGCATTGAAACACTAAGTGACGAACTGCTTGGGGCATATTCGAAGGCCGAGAATACTGCGTTATCAGCAGCCTTCGGAGGCCGAAAGAAGAAAAGGCTCAACCGGGTATTTGACGCAGTCGGGTTTGTCTACCCTGACTATCACTATCCGGTATTGGGTCGCAAAAGAAAAAATACTTCTCCTGCGACAGAAGCTACCACGAGTGCTACTAGTGAGCCAGCACCACAAAGGAAAAAGATGAAGGTGCTCACCCACCGAGCGCGTTTTATTGAGCCGGCCACAGTGCCAGAGTTTATTGGTGAAGTCTCTTTGGCCTCTGAAGCTACAGAACCAGCTCCATTGCCGAAGATAGAAGAGAAAACTGAAGCGCCTTCGGCAGAAAAAGTAGAAAAACCGAAGATTGAAGGGCCAAAAGCATCGGAAATCTTAAGTCCTTCAGCAAATGTCGAAACAATAAAAAACCAAAAGGGCCCATTGGTGACCCCAAAAAGAAAAAGAATGGTGAACGTACTAGATGTCTTGGAAACAATTAAGTCTTCAAGCACAACTCCAAAAAAGACTGTTGAACTTGCTGAAGCGTCTACCGAAACTTCGAAACAACAAGCTGAAACTGAAGCTGGGCCTTCAGAGCCCACCAAGGAACAATCCGAGAAAATATCAGAACCAGTTTTGGTTGAAGAAATTGACACTGTCGCCCCCGAAGCTCCTTCCAGCACATGCGATTACATCGTGCGACATGCTTCGGGAAAGAAATTATCTGAAGAAGAGACTTATGAAGCAAATCACTATGCCAGAGAGTTAAAGTATCCGAAGGGGGCAGTAGTGTTCAATGGGACAAATGAAGATGACTTCCTATACTGCCTCCCTGATAACAAAGAATTATCTGTCTGCCGGGAAATGGCTAGAAGTATGGGTTTCCCGAAGCTCGAAGCTGGTTTATGTGCTATGACGAAGGAAGATCTCGCGGACAGTCTTGCGTACAATAGCTTAAAGGTATGGGAATTAGACGCTTGAAAAAATTTATTATTACGTAATTCATTCTTTTATTCTTATATAAATTCTTTTTCGTATAGGGTTTAATCCTAAGCAACGCATTAAGAGCACAAAAAAGCGCCGAAGATGAAAGCTACGAAATTGCGTTCAACAATTTACGTTCAGAAGTTATTAAACTGAGAAACGAAGCTCTAGAAAAAGACAAAATTCTGCTTACATTAGTAGACAAGATAAAAAAGGACAAAGCTGCTGCGAAGGTTCAGGCCGAAGCTCACAGACGCGAGATTAAAGATCTTCAGAAGCAACTGGCCCGGGCGAAAGAAGAACGCATACTTGAAGAAACAAGGCGGGAATGTAGCGACCAATGGGCTGATCATTTGGAAGCAACCGTGGAAGAGCTTCGGTCTTCTAAGAAAAAATGCTACGAAAAATCCATGGAATGCGTAAAGAAAATTAAAACCAGCTTCGCCAGCGTGGGCGCATTTTCCAGTGAAGAGAGTTTCTCAAGAGGCAATCCCGAAGGTCCACTGGAATGGATCAGTCACGAAGCAGAGGCCTTTGAGGAAGTCCTGAGTAGCCGTGGCGACATCTGCGCCTTTTCGGGCGCCAGGGGAGTTGCTACTGTCTTGGAGAAGAAAGGTTGCGGGCATGTAAAATCTTTAGCTCAATCCGAAGCTGCCTTATCCTCCGAAGACATCAAAGACCCCTCGGCCGAAGCAAGCATGGTCGGTGGCAAATTCTTTACTGATATCTGGGACCACGGCGGCCGAGAAATGGCGCAAGAAATCATTCAAAGGAGTGAAAAAGGCATCCATGATGCTAGGAAAGTGACAGAAGCTGCCGAAGGGCAAATAGGTATTAATTAGTCGCTCTTGTTGTGTTGTAATTTTTATTTCAAACTTTGCTCGCGGTTTGTAATAGTAATGCAAAAATATTCTGCTTCCTCAGAACCTGCTGGATCGTCAATTGACCCTCACCCAAAAGAGGATGACGAAATCAAACAAATGGCCGAAGCTATCATGGATAAAGTTGTTGAACAACTTCTAAATGAGGCTGCCGAAGTAGTATTAAGAGAAGACTAGGTGTTATTAGAAAAAACATTTGAAGTGTGATTTATGTAATATTTTATACATTTGAATGTAATATACAAGTCTCTTTTCATTATTCAATTCTTTACGATGCATGAAATTCTACATACATACCATTTTTGAGCCTTCGGCGAAAAAACACCTTCCCTTCTTTTCATGCTTCGTGAAGAAGACATTCTCCGTTAAAACTATTCTGATGAATCACGTCCACGCTTCGTGAAAACATTCTCCGAAGCTATACAATTTCGATATTGCTCTGATGAAGCTCGTCCATGCTTCGTAAAAACATTCTCCGAAGCTGTATTACGAAGATTATCATTGTATTCCCTCGTGACTTTACACAATTTTCACTTTCTCAAAGCGTCCTTTCGAAGGTTGATACTGTGTCCCCTTCTTTTGCCAAATGCAACATGATGTATGATGCTTATGCTATGCAAAATGATGTGATGATGTTATGTTATGCAAATGACATTTGTTCCGAAGATACACACAAAATATATTTGTAAGCTCTGCATTCCCTTAGGAACGTCTTTGGAGCTTCTTCGCCTTTTACTTAGACGGTATAAGCTCTGCATTCCCTTAGGAACGTCTTTGGAGCTTCTTCGCCTTTTACTTAGATGGTATAAGCTCTGCATTCCCTTTGGAGCTTCTTCGCCTTTTACTTAGGTGGTATCAGCGTTGACTTTTCGCTGTATGCTCTGCATTCCCTTAGGAACGTCTTTGGAGCAAAAAACTTACACTGTGCTCCCTTTGGAACGGCTTTTTGTAACTTCGGCAACTTACTCTGCGTTCCTTAGAACGACTTTTTGTTGCTTCGAAGGATTTTTAATAATTCGAAGGTCCTCCTTGTTACCGCAAATTTTTAAGCTTCAGCAACTTAAGCCTGTGGAGAAGATAGATTTTCCTCATAACCAACCACGAAACTATTATATGAAAACTGAAATGTTCTTTATTACACAGAAAATAGAACTTAAACGGAAAAGACTGTTATCAAAGTAGGATATCTGTCAATAAATGTGCTTCGACTCTGGCACAGTACTATTGACTGTGCGAGCTTCAGATTGCTCTCTGAGATCCCTTTGGTGTGGAACATATTGGCTCCCTTCTGGCTGTTGGCCTTGTTGCAGCGGAGGTGGAGGCGGGGGCTGTTGCCATGAAGCTTGAGGTTGACTCGCCGAAGCTACGGAAACTGCAGGGTGGTTGCCCACGTATTCCGGGATGTAAGGCTGATGGTACGAAGCAGTATGCATGACCTGCTTCGGCTAGCCCTGTTGCGCTGCAGCTTCTGCTAGCTCCTTTTGTTTCTGGATGGTGACATGGCACATCCTGGTGGTATGGCCCTTGTTTTCACCACAGAATAAGCAAAATATCCTCCTTGGTTGATCTCCAAATCTCCCGCCGAAGCCCCTGGCGCCTCTGCCTCTTGGAGCTGGTGGCCGAAAGAAAGTTTGTTGTTGCCCCGAAGCCTGTGAGGAGCACTGTGGCCTGTTCTGCTGACTCCCCTTATCATCATTTTGAGTGGAGTTGTGGATGGACCTGACATGCCTCGGATAGAATCTTCCTCCGAAGCCCCTGGTCATCTCAGAAAATCTGAAGGCCTCCTCCCTTCTTTGGCGAAAGTCATTATCGGCACGAATGTACTCGTCCATCTTTTGGAGCAGCTTCTCCAGAGTCTGAGGAGGCTTCCTAGCAAAGTATTGGGCTGCAGGTCCAGGACGAAGCCCCTTGATCATGGCTTCGATGACAATTTCATTGGGCACCGTTGGTGCCTGCGCCCTCAAACGCAAGAACCTTCTGACATACGCCTGAAGGTATTCTTCATGATCCTGAGTGCACTGGAACAAGGCTTGAGCAGTGACCGGCTTCGTCTGAAATCCTTGAAAGCTGGTTAACAACATATCCTTCAGCTTCTGCCATGAGGTGATCGTTCCTGGTCGAAGGGAGGAATACCAGGTCTGAGCAACACTCCTGACGGCCATAACGAAAGACTTTGCCATGACTGCAGCATTGCCCCCATACGAAGACACTGTTGCTTCGTAGCTCATCAAGAACTGCTTCGGGTCTGAGTGGCCGTTGAACATGGGAAGCTGGGGTGGCTTATAGGATGGAGGCCAGGGTGTAGCCTGCAGCTCAGCGGACAGAGGAGAGGCATCATCGAAAACAAAATTTCCATGATGGAAATTGTCATACCAGTCATCTTCGTTGAAGAAGCCCTCCTGATGAAGGTCTTTTTGTTGAGGCCTTCGGTTCTGCTCATCATGGGTAAGATGACGAACTTCTTCAGAAGCTTCGTCTATCTGCCTTTGCAGCTCAGCTAGCCTGGCCATCTTTTCTTTTTTCCTCTGCACCTGTTGATGAAGCATCTCCATATCCCTGATTTCTTGGTCTAGTTCATCCTCCTGATGCGTCGGGCTGACGGCCTTCCTCTTCTGGCTTCGGGCCTCCCGAAGAGAGACAGTCTCCTGGTTGGGGTCCAGCGGTTGCAGTGCTGCAGCTCCAGTCGCTGAAGCTTTCTTCGGCGCCATAGCGAAGGTCTATAGCTTCCGAAGGTGTTCAAAAAACTCGAAGTGGAAGTGAGTTCACCGGAGGTGGGCGCCAATGTTGGGGACTTGTTCTCAAATGCTAAGAGTTAAGAACAAGGCAACATAAAAAGTGTTAAGTGTTAAAATCCTTCGTCCTTCAAAACATTATTCCCCTTCGAGAAATAATGAGTTTCGGACGAAGGTCACAAGAGACATACCTTCGTAAATATAACAAGTAATGACGAAGGGTTCATGTACAGCATGAAATATTATATAAACATCATCGTAGAATCATTTCTATTTTATTAACATGGGAAAATAGAAATGATTTCAAATTACAAATGTACCTTCGGTCCTGAGAGAAGATGAAAAGTACAAGCGTGACGCAAAAGCAAATGCCAAGTCAGCGTGAACAGTACGGGAGTACTGTTCATCTATTTATAGACGCGGGACGTAGCCCACGTAAAATTACATCCATGTCCATCACATTTGTCAATGACTTATGGGAATCAGTCAAGGCCCACGTAGTCTTTTCATCTTTAAGTCGGTTCCCCTCTCTGCTATCGCGACGAAGCTTCCCTGCGCACAGCTTCGGTTGTGCGCCATCCTTCGTGGAGCTTGGTAATCAGCTCGTCCTTCGTCTGGTTCAGGCTTCGTCCTGACCGTACTTCATGTTCATAATTCTGAGTCCGAAGATACCTGTTCACATAATCCACTTGGAAAACATTGTTAAATCATGTTTTTGAGGACCTTCGGAGGACGAAGGCCCCCAACATCCTCGGTGCACTATTCACATGAGTCTACGGCTCTGTAGAAAACCCCTAGGGTTTCTGGAAATCGAACCCGCGGTCCTTCCCTAATGGAACAGTGGCCGCGGAGGAAGAAAGGGGTGGAGGGACTTACCGGTGGCGAGACTGCTCCGGTGAGGTGGCCGAGGGTGTAGGGGAGGTCCTGATGGTCACGGTGATGTGCGGGTCGCCGTCGGGGATGGTCGGAGTCGGCCGATCCACGTGCGTAGGCGGGGGAGCTCGTCGGCGGCGAGGAGTCTGGCCTAACCAGGGCACGATAGGTCAATCAAATGGGTCAGTGAGCTTCACCAGGGATCAAGGAAGACGTGTGTGCAAGGAATCGGAGAATGACTCACCGGATTGCTTGGTCTACGCGTGCAAGCGGGCGACCGAAGTCCGGTGAGGACGATCTTGGGTCTCCGGTGAGGTTCTGCTGGGTCCGAGAGCTTAGAAAGCTTCACGGGCCACTAGCGAAGCTAACCGAGGGGCAAGCGCGGCTTGGATGCGACTGGAGCGGGCTGGCCGCGGTGGCCGAGGCTTGGGCAGTGGTGGCGGGCGGAGGAAAGGCTCGCCGGAGCTGAGGGGCGTCTGGCCAGCGAGGGTGAGCACGGGGTGAGGTGAGGCGTGCCCAGGGAGGCTTTAAAGGCGCGGGCGGGCACGGCCGAGGGCGAGGGCGCATGACGGACTTGACCGGACGCTGGGGCGAGCGCGCGCGGGGGTTGGGCGAATGCTGGCGTGCCAACCAGGGTCGAACACGTGTGCGCGTTCATTCTGCCCGAGTTCTGGCGTGTGTGGTCATTCATCCGAGCCTGCTCTTGCCTTGGTCAGTGCACAAAACCTCTTCTCCTCCCTATAAGCTACCGATCTTGTGGGGGGTCATAGGATTTGGCCTAGTGGTTTCAAAGATTTGGAGCTATGAAGTCTGGTCTGTCTCCTAGCCCGAGCTCGAGGCAAATCCTTGGTTTTGTCGTGTCTAGGGCTCGCGTCCCAATGCCATCTTCTGGCATGTGATAGAGGGGTTAGTTAGACACGATTTTGTCAATGGGAGCATTAGGATTAGAGTTAAGGATCAAGGTGAACACACTCGGTTTTGGTTCAAGGGCTGAAAATTCAGAAATCTGAATTTCAGATTTCCCCATTGAACCTCCACTTGAATGGCTTATTTGGAGTTTTTAACAAACTATTTTGGCCAAGCTTTCATAATCTTTATTGTAGTTTATTTAGTCAATGTTTATAATTGGCCTAAGCCATGATTTTATGTTTTTCATGGTCTTTCATCCCTTTTCTTCATTTCCACTTAAATAGCTTAATTAGGGTTGGTATTAGGGTTTCAACATTTTTCCCTCTTTTGAAAATCTCATTTGTTTTGAACATGATTCTTTATATATAAACTTAGTGGATCTTTTATTCTTAATTTGATTTGGTGCTTCATGCCCACTTTGGCTTACATGAAATGATGGTTCTTGGGTTAGTACTAAGAAGAACCCTAGGTGACACTGGGGTGTCACAGGGGTCCAACACCTCTACGACCTCAGTACAAGCGGGTCACGGTGCGTTTTGCGGCCCACATTCCTCCTGAGGGGGTTGAGCTGGAGGTCGCTGAAACCTCTAGCAAAGTTTGGTAGGCTACTCGTCGAATGAGCTGGGGCTTCTGGGACCCTGATCATTGCCCCTACATTATTGACGACAAAATCAAGACTTCCAAAACGAATGGCTGTTCCGGGGGTCCAAATTGCGTCGCGGTCATTGTTGGCCATCCGGGGCTTGGAAAATTTCATCGAGAACGAGCAAGGCTCCTACCTGGCATGCAACTGTCGGTGTTTCGAACCTAGCTCTAACAAGTAAATTTGTGTGCGCGTTCCGGCCCCCGAACGATGTGCACGGTGGAATCAAGATTTATACTAGTTCGAGCAGAACATCACTGAAAGGGAAATAGGGTTAACCATTTCTTATAATCGATTTTGGTGGTTGACGTACAACACAAACCACATGGACTAACTAGTTTGTATAGATATCATTTATCTCAGGTGCATAAGGTTCAACACAAACCAAGAAAGAAATTCAGTTAGGGACTCAACAAAAAATTGGAGCAAGACTTAGAGTGTGCTGATTTTTGGTGCACCGGACAGTGTCCGGTGTGCACTGAACACTGTTCGGTACACCAGGCCAGGCGCCCTTTGAACAAGCCACTCTCGAGAATTCAGAGGTGCGCTCCGCTATAATTCACCGGACTGTCCAGTGAGCCAGCGGAGCAACGGCTCCCTGCGCGCCAACGGTCGACTGCGCAGAATCTACAGTGGTAAACAGTGCCGCGCAGAAGTCAGAGGTCAACGGACTATACGGTGCAGCAAGACGACAAGGCGCTCCAACAGTCAACTGCTCCAAACCCTAACGGACGCGTTGACGTGGTGCGCACCGGACAGTGAATAGTGACTGTCTGGTGCGCCACCGGACTGTCCGGTGTGCCCATCGCCAGCAACGGCTAGGAAGTGGTTGGGGCTATAAATACCCCCCCAACCACCTCATTCAAAGCCATCCAAGCATTCTGAGTTTCTCATTCATTGCAAGAGCAAAGTGCAACACTCCAAGACACAATCAAAGCAATCAATCCACTCAAAGTTCCTCAAATCTACGCTAGTGCTTAAGGGCTTGTGAGAGGATCATTTGTGTTCTTTTGTTGCTCTTGTCGCTTGGATTGCCTTTTTCCTTTCTCATTCCATTTCTCAAGTGCTTTGTAAAGCTAAGCAAGAGACACCAAGTGTGTGGTGGTCCTTGCAGGGTCTTAGTGACCCGTGTGATTAAGGGAAGGCTCACTCGGTCTAAGTGACCATTTGAGAGAGAGGGAAAGGGTTGGAATAGACCCGGCCTTTGTGGCCTCCTCAACGGGGATTAGGTTCTTTGGAACTGAACCTCGGTAAAACAAATCACAGTGTCTACTCGCTTTGACTCTCGCTTGATTTGTTTGCCCTCTTTCCTCTCTCTAACGTTTCCTTGCTAGTATTGATTTGAGTTTGCTCCTATACGTCATCCGCATCCTTTGAGCAACTCTTAGCAAGAGAAACAATATTTCGGACTTGAATTTAATTCCAACACTAACCCCGACCTTAGTGTGTGTTTAAGTTTATAAATTTCAGGTTTCGCCTATTCACCCCCTCTAGCCGACTTTCAATTAGTATCAGAGCCAGTGCTTCATTAAGAATCTAACCAACTCGAAGTGATGTCTAGAGATCACGCTAAGAGGGAGATTGTGACCAGCGACAAGCCTGCGGGCTCGGGGAAGACTCTATCAAGAGAGTCTAGCAACAAGTATAAGGAGGAATCCTCTTCCTCCATCAAGTCACATCGGAGGGGTGACAAGAAGAAGAAGAAGGTGGTCTACTACGAGACCGACTCTTCAACATTCTCCACCACCGGCACCGAGTCGTCCACTACTTCTAAGCGCCATGAGCACAAGAAGTATAGTAAGATGCCCCTATGCTATCCCCGTATTTCAAAGCGCGCTCCATTACTTTCCGTACCCCTTGGCAAGCCACCATATTTTGATGGTGAAGATTATTGCATGTGGAGTGATAAAATGAGGCGCCACCTAACCTCACTCCATGAAAGTATATGGAATATTGTTGAATTTGGAGCGCAGGCACCTCAAGTGGGGGACGAGGACTATGATTCGGATGAGGCCGCCCAAATTAGGCACTTCAACTCCCAAGTAACTTCTATACTCCTCACCTCCTTGTGTCGAGAGGAGTATAATAAGGTGCAAGGGTTAAAGAACGCCAAAGAAATTTGGGACGTCCTCAAAACCACGCACAAAGGGTACGAGGTGACCAAGATCACCAAGCGCGAAACGATCGAGGGAGAGCTCGGCCGATTCGTCCTCAACAAAGGGGAAGAGCCGCAAGCCATGTACAACCGACTCAAGACGATGGTCAGTCAAGTGCGCAACCTCGGGAGCACAAAATGGGATGACCATGAAATGGTCAAGGTTTTTCTTAGATCCCTCGTATTTCGCAATCCTACTCAAGTTCAATTAATACGTGGGGAACCTAGATACAAACAGATGTCTCCCGAGGAGGTGATTGGCAAGTTTGTGAGCTTTAAACTTATGATCAAAGACTCCAAACACAATGTCAACTTGGAGCAAGGCGCCACCTCTACACCCAAGGTACAACCCGTTGCATTCAAAGCAACGGAAGAAAAGAAGGAGGAGTCTACACCAATTAGGCTTCCAATCGACGCCTCCAAGCTTGACAACGAGGAAATGACGCTCATCATCAAGAGCTTTCGCCAAATCCTCAAGCAAAGGAGGGGGAAGGACTACAAGCCCCGTTCCAAAAGGGTGTGCTACCAGTGTGGTAAGTCCGGTCACTTTATCGCTAAATGTCCATGTACAAGTGAAAGTGATAGGGACGGAGACAAGAAGGGGAAGAAGAAGGAGAAGAAGAGATACTACAAGAAGAAGGGCGGTGAGGCGCACATGGGGCGGGAATGGGACTCCGACGAGGGCTCCACCGACTCCTCCGACGAGGACGCCACCAACATCGCTGTCAACAAGGGACTTCTCTTCCCCAACGTCGGCCACAAGTGTCTCATGGCAAAGGATGGCAAAAATAAGAAGGTACATTCTAGAAGTACCCCCAAATATACTACATCTAGTGATAAGGGTAGTTCTAGCAATAATGAAGATGATTTAATTTCTCTCTTTGCCAACCTTAACATGGACCAAAAGAAAAAAATAAATAAATTAATAGAGACCATTAACGAGAAGGATGATCTCTTGGAATGCCAAGAGGACTTACTCGTTAAAGAGAATAAAAATTTTGTTAAGTTGAAAAATGCTTATGCTCTAGAGGTAGAAAAATGTGAAAATTTGTCTAGAGAGCTTAGCATATGCAATGGTTCAATGTCATGTCTTAGAAATGAAAATGCTAGTTTAAATGCTAAGATTGATGAATTGAATGTTTGCAAACCCTCTACACCTACTGTTGAGCATGTCACTATTTGCACTAGATGTAGAGATGTTAATGTTGAAACTATTAATGATCACTTTGCTATGATTAAACAACAAAATGATCACATAGCTACTTTGAAAGTCGCCTAGAGGGGGGTGAATAGGCGAAACCTGGAATTTATAAACTTAAGCACACACTACAAGCCGGGGTTAGCGTTAGAGTTAAATTCAAGTCCGAAAGAGAGAGGCAAAACAAATCAAACAAGAATCAAGATGAGTGACATGATGATTTGTTTTACCGAGGTAAGGTTCCAAAGAACCTAGTCCCTGTTGAGGAGGTCACAAAGACCGGGTCTATTTCAACCCTTTCCCTCTCTCAAATGGCCACTTAGACCGAGTGATCCTTCTTCCTTAATCTCACGGGTCACTAAGACCCCGCAAGGACCACCACACACTTGGTGTCTCTTGCCTTGCTTACAAAACACTTGAGAATAAGAATGGGAAAAGAAGAAAGGCAATCCAAGCGACAAGAACTCAAAAGAACATAAAAATCTTTCTCTCACAAGCCACTAAGTGTTTGTAATGAATTTGGGACTAAGAGAGGATTTGATCTTTTGTATTGTGTCTTGGAGTGAATTCTAGAGCTCTTGTATTGAATGTGATCTTCATAAAACTTGGATGCTTGAAGTTGTGGTGGTTGGGGGTATTTATAGCCCCCAACCACTAGGGTAGCCGTTGGGGAGGCTGCTGGCGATGGGCGCACCGGATAGTCTCGTGCGCCACCGGACAGGCACTATCTGTTCATTGTCCGGTGCCATCGGACAGGCACTGTCTGTTCCTTGTCTAGTGCGCTGCCACATCACCCAACCGTTAGGGTTGGAGCCAAGTCGGTCGTTGGAGCTTTGTCTTCACACCAGACAGTCTGGTGCCACACCGGACAGTCCGGTGCCCCTCTGACTTCCTGCTTTGACTTTTGCTGTGGTACTGTACTGCACTGTTCATCCGTCAGAGTCGACCGTTGCGCGTAGATAGTTGTTGCTCCGCTGGCTCACTGGATAGTTCGGTGGCACACTGGACAATCCGGTGAATTATAGCGGAGCGCGCCTTCGTTTTCCCGAGAGTGGCTGGTTCAGAAGTGTATGGCCTGGTGCACCGGACACTGTCTGGTGGCACACCGGACAATCCGGTGCGCCATTTTTCAGCACACTCGATTTCTTTTGCTCCTTTTGAATTGGGTCCCTAGCTTGATTCTTTTATTGGTTTGTGTTGAACCTTATGCACCTGTGATACACGAGTTCTAGAGCAAGCTAGTTAGTCCATGTGTTTGTGTTGACTATCAACCACTAAAATTAATTATAGGAAAAGGTTAACCCTATTTCCCTTTCAATCTCCCCCTTTTGGTGATTGATGCCAACACAAACCAAAGCAAATAATAAGTGCAGAAATGTAACTAGTTTGCATTTGAAATATGCATAGGTTGCTTGGAGTTAAACCAATTGAAAACTCATCGAGTATGAATGGATTGCTTTTCTTTTTATTAATCATTTTGGACCTCATTTGCACCACTTGTTTTGTTTTTGCAAATCTCTTTGTAAAATCTTTTCAAAAGTCTTTTTGCAAATAGTCAAAGGTATATGAATAAGATTGCAAGAAGCATTTTTAAGATTTGAAATTTCTCCCCCTGTTTCAAATGCTTTTCCTTTGACTAAATATAAAACTCCCCCTAAATGAAATTCTCCTCTTAGCTTTCAAGAGGGTTTTGAGATAGATATCATGACTTTTGAATATACCAATTGAAGGATTAATTGTAAATTAGATATCAATTGAAAAATACCAATTAAAACTTCATTTCGAAATTTTTTTGAAATGGTGGTGGTGTGGTCCTTTTGCTTTGGGCTTAATACTTTCTCCCCCTTTGGCATTAATTGCCAAAAATGGAGACTTTGAGAGCCCTTTAATACTTTCTCCCCATTGGTATAAGTAAATAAGAGTGAAAGATTATACCAATTGAGAGTGTGGAGGAGCAACGACAAAGGGTAGATGATACCGTCAGAGTTGTGAAGTGGAAGCCTTGTTCTTTATCGAAGACTCCAGTTCCCTTTCAATCTATGACTTGGTATAGAAATACACTTGAAAACACATTAGTCGTAGCCTTGGTACAAGTATAATAAGAAATATGCATTTGCACCAAATGAACGAGACATGATCAAGGTATATAAATGAGCTATGTGTGCAATGTTTCAATCAAAATTCTGAGAATCAAGTATATTTATCTCATTCCTAAGTTTGCTAAAAGTTTTCTCATCTAGTGGCTTGGTAAAGATATCGGCTAATTGGTTTTGGATGTTAACATATGCAATTTTGATATCTCCATTTTGTTGGTGATCCCTCAAAAAGTGATATCGAATGTCTATGTGCTTAGTGCGGCTGTGTTCAACGGGATTATCCGCCATTCGGATTGCACTCTCATTATCACATAGGAGAGGGACTTTGCTTAATTTGTAGCCATAGTCCCTAAGGGTTTGTCTCATCCAAAGTAATTGCGCACAACAATGGCTTGCGGCAATGTACTCGGCTTCGGCGGTGGAAAGAGCTACTGAGTTTTGTTTCTTTGAAGCCCATGACACCAGGGATCTCCCAAGAAACTGACAAGTCCCTGATGTGCTCTTCCTATCAATTTTACACCCTGCTCAATCGGCATCGGAATATTCTATTAAATCAAAAGTGGATCCCTTGGGATACCAAAGCCCAAACTTAGGAGTGTAAACTAAGTATCTCATGATTCTCTTCACGGCTCTAAGGAGAACTTCCTTAGGTTTTGCTTAGAACCTTGCACACATGCATATAGATAGTATAATATCCGGTCGAGATGCACATAAATAGAGTAAAGATCCTATCATCGACTGATATACCTTTTGATCTACGGATTTACCTCCCGTGTCGAGGTCGAGATGACCATTGGTTCCTATGGGTGTCTTGATGGGTTTGCCATCCTTCATTCCAAACTTCTTAAGTATGTCTTGAATGTACTTTGTTTGGCTGATGAAGGTGCCATCTTGGAGTTGCTTGATTTAAAATCCTAGGAAATATTTCAACTCCCCCATCATAGACATCTTGATTTTTTGAATCATGATCCTACTGAACTCTTCACAAGTTGACTTGTTAGTAGACACAAATATGATATCATCAACATAAATTTGGCATACAAACAAGTCTTTTGCAACAGTTTTAGTAAAGAGAGTAGGATCGGCTTTGTTCCTTGTCACCACACCATGCTCATCTTGCTTGTTCCGGAATACCCACTTGGTACCTACAACATTTTGATTAGGACGTGGAACTAAATGCCATACCTTATTCCTCATGAAGTTGTTGAGCTTCTCTTGCATAGCCACCACCCAATCCGGATCTCTTAGTGCATCTTCCACCCTGTATGGCTCAATAGAGGACACAAAAGAGTAATGTTCACAGAAATGAGCAACTCGAGATCTAGTAGTTACCCCCTTATGAATGTCACCAAGTATGGAGTTGATGGGGTGATCTCTTTGAATTGCTTGGTGGACTCTTGGGTGTGGTGGTCTTTGACCCTGAATTTCTTGATCATCTTCCATGTCTTGATCATCTTCATCTCCCCCTTGATCATTGTCCTCTTCTTGAGGTGGCTCATCCTCTTGGTTTTCTTCCTCATCATCTTGAGCATGTTCCTCAACTTGAGTAGGTGGAGATCCTTGATTGGAAGATGATGGTTGATCTTGTGCTTGTGTGGGCTCTTCGGATTCCTTAGGACACACATCTCCAATGGACATGTTCCTTAGCGCGACGCACGGAGCTTCTTCATCATCTAGTTCATCAAGATCAACTTGCTCCACTTGAGAGCCATTAGTCTCATCAAACACAATGTCACAAGAAACTTCAACTAATCCAGTGGATTTGTTGAAGACTCTATATGCCCTTGTGTTTGAGTCATGACCAAGTAAAAAGCCTTCTACAGCCTTAGGAGCAAATTTGGATTTTCTACCTCTTTTAACAAGAATAAAGCATTTACTCCCAAAGACTCTAAAATATGAAACATTGGACTTTTTACCAGTGAGGAGTTTATACGATGTCTTCTTGAGGATTCGGTGAAGATATAACCGGTTGATGGAGTAGCAGGCGGTGTTAATTGCCTCAGCCAAAAACCAGTCCGGTGTCTTGTGCTCATCAAGCATGGTCCTCGCCAGGTCCAATAGAGTTCATTCTTCCTCTCTACTACCCCATTTTGTTGAGGTATGTAGGGAGAAGATAACTCATGCTTGATGCCCTCCTCCTCAAGAAACCCTTCAATTTGTGAGTTCTTGAACTTCGTCCCATTATCGCTTCTTATCTTTTTTATCCTCAATCCGAACTCGTTTTGAGTCTGTCTCAAGAATCCCTTTAGCGTATCTTGGGTTTGTGATTTTTCCTGCAAAAAGAACATCCAAGTGAAGCGGGAATAATCATCCACAATAATTAGACAGTACTTACTCCTGTCGATGATTATGTAAGCAATCGGGCAGAATAGATCCATGTGGAGTAGCTCAAGTGGCCTGTCAGTCATCATTATGTTCTTGTGTGGATGATGGACTCTAACTTGCTTTCCTGCTTGGCATGCGCTACAAACCCTGTCTTTCTCAAAATGAACATTGGTTAGTCCTAAAATGTGCTCTCCCTTTAGAAGCTTGTGAAGGTTCTTCATTCCAACATGGGCTAGTCAGCGATGGTAGAGCCAACCCATTGTGGCGGAACTGCCCAAATTATTCCGACTTAAGTGCCTAAGTCCCGCCTTAGAGGCTAGACCACACTTAAATGGGAATAACCCGTCAATCCCTCGGATCTAGTCCGACGAGGCCACTGACAAGATCAAGTACCACAATCTCACTCGAAGGTGAGTCACAGAGCAAATACAATAAAGCATAAAACCATACATTAAGGAGTATTAAGTTATTACATCACCATCGGAGTTTTGCAAAAGTAGTCATCATTGTTCGAAGTGCAGCGGAATAAAACTAACGGTAAATAAACAGAGAGATGGGGAAGCCTGTCCCATCACTCCTCATGCTCCTCCTCGGCTGAGGTAGGGTCCCACTCGACAGTCCAACCCGGTGGCAAGATGGACGGCCAAGTCACTCTAGCAACCATGTCCTCCAAAGAACCTGTAAAATTGTGCCACAAGCAAGGCTGAGTATACTAATACTCACTAGACTTATCCGGTGTGATTTAAAACTAACAGCATCCATCAACCATGCTTCCAAAAGAGTTTAACATGATTACATCAATGGTCCCAAAAAGACTCAACTCTACCTAGCCTAGTACCCCAAGGGTGCAAAAGCTAAGCTAGCTGCGAGGAGTCCTACCATCACTGACTTCTAACTTTATCCCTGACACCTATTGAGTGAACGAGGCAACACTCGACTCGGGGGAAGGTGGTCTCCCTGAGCTGGCAGTGTCCACGCTGAAGGCAGGCTCCTCCCCTCCCTTAATGTCGACGTCCTCGTTAGCCTCCACATCCTGGATCTCCTGGTGATGCATATCCAGGTGCTCATTAGCCTCGGCAAGCTGCTACTGGGTGTTGATGAGCTAATCCTCGAGAACCTCGATGGTGTTCTCCCTTGTCCCCACTAATTCCTCCAGCTCTTGGATCTCATCTGACAACTGCTCCACTTGTAAGTCCTTTTCCACCATCTCCTGGGACAAGTCAACCACAAGCTCCTCTCTGTTGTCCAAAGTGATCTTGGTTGCCTCCAATAATGCCATTAGATGGGACATCGCCTCACCACGCATCACTTGTAGACGGTACAGGGCATTCATGCACCGTACTGTTAAGTGAGCAGACTGACCTGGGTAGATAGCCCATATGTCCTTGGCATGCTCCACTCGGTCCTTCCACATTGGGTCGTCCTCCTTCTCAGCGGGGAACAAGCCAATGGGGTGGGTGGATAGCTCCAAGGGGTGGAATCCGTAGAAAGTGGTCAACCCGTGCAGAGCAATCGCCTCGATCGTATCCTCAGCCCGGTACCCAAAAGACTCAGAGTCCAGCGAACGCTAGCCTGGCTGTAGGGGATGGGGCTCCAGGGTCATCCTCACCCTACAACGGGGCACTCGGTGCTTCTCGAACTGCTGCACCGCGTAATGAGGTGGTGTCGTGTATCCGGTCCCCTAAAGTACCTCCCACAAAATACGGGGAAAGCCCTCTCGTGCAAGCCCGTCAGTGTGGGATAGTGCATTCCCGTCGTTTGAGGATCCGTGGGAAGTCATCTGTGGACGGTTACACGTAAGTAAAAGAAAAAGAATTATAAAAAGAACAAGAAAATAAGACTCAGCTTCTCTCCAATAAAACAAAATAGTACTGGGGTACTTAGTTGGTCATCATTTTGTATTTAAGTCCTTACTTAATTTTCCATTTGTTTAATTTAATTTAAGAATGCATGCATGCTCGTCCTGAACGACCTCACATCAATAAAAAGGGAAAATAGGGAAGAACTCTCATCCCTTATAGTAACCTGTAGCGCTTAATCACTTAGCCACCTAACTACCCCTCTATCATCCTAAGGCTTCACGTCCTAGGTCTATCCTGATCGTCCTACGATCTATCCAACATTTGTTTCTATCAATTTTTACTTTGAAAAAGGATGGTATTTATAGTTTATTGATTCCTCTGTGGTGGTGCAAGCTCCGATACCAGCTGTGGCGGAACTGCCCGAATTATTCCGACTTAAGTGCCTAAGTCCCGCCTTAGAGGCTAGACCACACTTAAATGGGAATAACCCGTCAATCCCTCGGATCTAGTCCGATGAGGCCACTAACAGGATCAAGTACCACAATCTCACTCGAAGGTGAGTCACAGAGCAAATACAATAAAGCATAAAACCATACATTAAGGAGTATTAAGTTATTACATCACCATCGGAGTTTTGCAAAAGTAGTCATCATTGTTCGAAGTGCAGCGGAATAAAACTAACGATAAATAAACAGAGAGATGGGGAAGCCTGTCCCATCACTCCTCATGCTCCTCCTCGGCTGAGGTAGGGTCCCACTCGACAGTCCAACCCGATGGCAAGATGGACGGCCAAGTCACTCCAGCAACCATGTCCTCCAGAGAACCTATAAAATTGTGCCACAAGCAAGGCTGAGTATACTAATACTCAGCTAGACTTACCTGGTGTGAGGAGTCTACTCCTCTACCTCTAGACATGCAGCTGTTTGGCTGTGGGGTTTGGTTGCCAAAAGCACTAGCTGAGTTTCTAAGTCAAGTTTTAACTTTGCCAATTTAAGTGTGACTCTCTTAAGGCTAAATGTGTACTATCTATTCATACATAGTAGCAAACAGTTTTAGCAATCAACATCTTATATCAACTCATCATGTTTCCACTTGTTACTCAATGCAGTACAATGGATCAAGCAGTCTCATTAGCTGCGAGAAGAAGACGATTCGAATCGAGTTTTTATCCTTGCAAGGTAAACCTAAACACACGACATGTAGGGGCACTCCGTCCCCACACATATCAACCGTCCCCATCGATTCCCCGTTAGCAGATCAGGGCTCACCGCCTTGGCGTACAATGCCTCACTGACCCCGACTGTCGTCGTGCAGTGACCGCACTTGTACCCACCATAACCGGAATGGGAGACCTCGTCTCATGTCGCGTGAGGGGATATGTCCACTGCCAGGTTCACTCAGGTACTAGGCTTACCGATTTACCATATTTCTCGGCATGTGCTTAGTACGTTCAAACGCTTGACACAGGTATCCGCACGTTAATCCTTATTCAAATTTTCCTCCCGTGGACAACCAATCCCCATGGATTGTTGTCCACCAACCAGTATCATTATGATAAGAAAGTGGATACAACCAATTTTCCTGACCTCGCGCGAGTGCTAGAAAAATCACTCAACTTCTACCGAGATCCTAATTAATAAAGCAGCTACTCGACTTAACATACTAGTATTCATCTCAATGGGATTCCTGAGATCATGCAACTAGGGTTTCAAACAACTCCTACACGTAAGTGCACAATCAATCCTACAATCATTAAGTATATTAAAGTAGCATAAATAACAGGTTATGCATAAAACCGGGGCTTGCCTTCCAAGGCTGTGGCAGGCAGATCCTCTGGTGCAGGCTCTGGTGCTGGATCCGGGGCTACCTCCTGAGCAGCTCCTTGCTCCGGCACGAGGACGTATTCTCCGTCAGCGAGGTTACAGTCTATCGAAATGCAATGAATATGTATGTCATGATTATGCAGGATTTAATAACATTATGCTAAGGAAGAAGAACTAAGTTAATCCATAACTTAGGGTTTCTTGGTCATACGTGGCTTTTAGTAGTTTATGCTTATCACTCTAGGTTTAGGTTTTGTTAAGGGTAAGCATAGTGGATTTGTAATTTCCCTTATATACTTTAGTGGACAATTTACAAAGGGTTTTAGGGTCACACTAATTTCCATCATATCCTTTTCCCCTTCTTTATTTTCTATTTATGAATTTTAGTGTGGGTTTGAACTACAACAGTGATTTCAAAATTTTCAAAAATCTGGTAAAAAATTACAGTGGCTTGTCACTGGTCAATATAGTCTGTTATAGGAGTTTGAGGTTCAAAATAAAAAGGTTATGTTTTGGACAAAAATAACAAAAGTTGTGTAATTGGGCCACTTTACACTACAACTCTTAACTAGGGGTAGGTTCTGTCCTAAAGGTTATTTTTGTTGGCATCTAACAGTAATAATAGGCTTCGGTGCCAAAAATCACAGAAAGCTAAGGGATGGTCATTTAGTTATGATTTTCTAAAGTTAAATGCCAAAAAGGCACTTTCTACTACATTGTTATTTGAAAAATGTTAAGCAGCAGATTTCATATTTTTCCTAAGTTTTTAATAACAAAACATTAACTATCCCAAGGGTTGGGGTGTTTTCACCTTGGGGTTATTTTTGTAGGGTTTTTCTAAGTTTTCCTTGTTTTCTAAAAAGAAAAGGTATCCTACTTATTTTATACTAAACCAGGGCACAACAGATTTTTCTAGTGAACTACATTGAATAAGTACCTTAACAAAAATAGGAGTGCCCTTTGGTTCACCATTTTAATCACCTTTTCTATTTTTCTTAATCTTAAGCATATTGTAAAATAGATGGCAAAAACTAACTTAATGGGGTGGACAGAGAGGTTTAGCATTTTTAAACAGGTTAGTAGGTGGATATAAACTTCTCCAAATTTTCCTAACCCTAGTCAAATAATGCAACTATTTTTCTTCTTATTATTTAGCTTTTGGCCAAAACAATAATTAAATCAGAACCCTAAAGTTTTCTATAGTACATAGGGGTTTTGTATTTTTCCTAAGTAGTCTATATTATTTAAGATATGACAAAATTGGTTTGACTAAATTTGGATGAATAAAACAGGAGTTATGAATTCTTTAAGTTCTGTTCAAAATTTAAATTAGATTTAAATAAAGGTTTCCTGGAAAACTACTTTGCACCGAGGACCCTGGGTTATTTCCAAACTAACTCTCTCAGTTATACCCCCGTATTACTATTCATTTGAGTCACTGACATTTCGCAAAACCCCCAGGCTTCTTTTCTTCTCCCCCGCGGTCCTTCCCTAGGTTTAAACAGTACCCGCAAGAAAGAAAAGGGTGGCGCGGCTTACCGGCGGCGAGAGAGGTCCGACGAGGGGTGGGGTTGGCTCGGGGAGGCTCTGGCGGTCACAGCGATGTACGGCTCGACGGCGGGGATGGCCGGAATCGCTCGGTCCACGTGCGCAGGCGGGTGTCCTCGTCGGCGGCGGGTGTGCCGGCCAAAACACGGCGATCTAGTTCAATCCATTGGCACGGTGAGCTTCATAGGGTGATGTAGAGGCTATCTGTGCATTGAATCGGAAAATGGTTCAGTGGATTACCCTGCCCACGCACTCCGGCGGGGTTGTGAACTCCGGCGACCGTGGACTGGCCTCTCCGGCGAAGCAGACTTCGATTCCTCGCTCAGGGAGCTTCACAGAGGTGCGTGCAGTCTTCTCCGAGGGCTGGATGGGGTTGGGAAAGGCTTGGTTGGCCGGTCTATGGTGGCAGGGGCTTGGGTGGCCGCGGACACGCCGTGCACGGGCAAACGACGGTGAGTTTGAGCTCCGGTGAGGTTGAGCGCGTGCGGAGGGGTGTGGTCGACGCCTGAGTGGGCTTTATAGGCGCGGCGCACACGGGGAACACTAGCGCGGCTCGGCGCGGCGCGGGGTCGAGCGCGGGCGTGCTCTGGCGTGCGCAGAGCGCGTCGAACACGTGTAGGTTTTCTTCTGCCCGTGTTCCACAGCTCGCCCAAGTCGCAAGCGTGCGAATCTTGGCAAAAAACCGGCGCGGGTCTTTTCCTGGCACCTAGGGCTATCTCTCATCCGTGAGTCGCCATGGCAGATATGCCCTAGGTAGGGAGATCTTTGGACGCCAAATCAGGTATGTCTCTCTGCCCACCTCGCGACAAAAACAATGCCAAGGCATGTCAAACGTCAAGGTCTCGGGCTCAACTTTTTCCAGTGGGTGCCCTAGGTGGTATGCCACATTTTTGGTATAGAACTTAGGTGGTTTTGGTGCCATCTTTAAGGTGAACACGGTGGATCTTTAGATTAGGTGTAGTTTTTGACTTAGAGAGAATTTGAGAGCTCTAGCTCTTTCTCTACTTAAGGAATGGATTTGGGGTTTCTCAAGGGGTCTTTTTGCAATATTTCCTTCCCATAATTGCTGGTTATAAAGTTACTTAAAGCTTGGTTAAAGATTAACTCATGATTTGCACATTTGCTTATTCTCTCCCCCTCTCAACCATGGTTTTGGGAGATAGGGTTCAAGAGAGGTCTAGGGTTTACTCTCCTCTTGCCCAAGGTAGTAAGTGCACAAAAGCTTGAGTGATGCTCTTGGGTCATTAACATTCTTGATTAACACATGGTCTCCAAGGTTCTTATGTTCTTCTCAAGTTTCTACCACATGTGATCACAGTCATCAGTGCATAGATGTGCTCTAGCCATGGTAACACCTGAGGTGTTACAGCCCTCCCCCCTTAAAGGAATCTCGTCCCGAGATTTTAGGCAGAGTCCTCTAGAGGGTGCTATGAAGGCACGTTGATGGGCTACTCCTTCTTATCCTCAAGTTTCTCTTGTTAACTGCTCTTCGAATGTCATTCTCTTTGCAACTTCAGAAGGAAGTCCTTTTTAAGTTAAATCCACAACTTAGACTACCCTTGTTATCTAAGTTATTCTTATAATTATATTCAAAGGACAGGTGGGGGTGGGGTTTTGGGGTTACGTACCGACTCCTTTGGGCAGAAAGTCGGGGAAGCGAGAGCGTAGAAAATCCTCAGTATCCCATGTAGCTTCTTCTGCTGAATGGTGACTCCACTGAACCTTATACATTCTGATTGACTTTGCCCGCGTTGACCTTTCTTTCTGATCCAATACCTTGACGGGGTACTCTTGATAGGGCAAGTCTGGTTCTATCTCAATGTCTGGTTCAGGTAGCACTTCGGTAGGTAGGCGAACACATTTCCGCAGCTGAGATACATGGAACACATTGTGAACTGCTAACATGTGAGGTGGCAATTCCAATTGATAGGCTACGGGTCCACAACTTGCTTTGATCTCATAGGGTCCAATGTAGCGGGGAGCTAACTTGCCCTTAATTCCGAATCTCTGGACACCCTTGGTGGGTGATACCTTAAGATAAACATGATCTCCCACTTCAAACTGTAGAGGCTTCCGCCTCTTGTCATGATAGCTCTTTTGCCTGGCCTGAGCAGCTTCTAAGTTCTTTGTAATAACTCTGACCTTTTCCTCTGCTTCAATTACCAAATCTGACCCAAATATTTCCCTTTCTCCTGCATGAGACCAATTCAGCGGGGTCCTACACCTTCTCCCGTATAAGGCTTCAAAAGGTGCCATCTTTAGACTGGACTGATAGCTGTTATTATAGGAAAACTCAGCCAAGGAAAGACACTTGTCCCAATCCTTTCCGTAGTGTAGTGCACATGCCCGCAACATGTCTTCCAAAATCTGGTTTACCCTTTCCGTCTGGCCATCTGTTTGGGGATGGTATGCTGAGCTTCGTAGAACCTGGGTCCCAAGTGATTCTTGCAGCTGCTCCCAAAAGCGTGCCACAAACAGTGCTCCTCTGTCAGACACAATGGTCTTTGGAATACCATGCAACCGCACTATTTGATCGACATAAATTTCTGCATACTTCTTTGTCTTGTGGGTGGTATGCACTGGTAAGAAATGAGCAGTCTTGGTCAATCTGTCCACAATAACCCAAATGGAATCATGGTGCCTGGAGGTATTGGGCAATCCCACTATAAAGTCCATGCAAATGTCTTCCCATTTCCACGATGGTATGCGAAGGGGTTGCAAATGGTCTGCTGCCTTCAAATGACTGGCTTTGATTCTCTGGCAGGTATCGCACTCGGATATGTACTTGGCAATTTCCCTCTTCATCCTGGTCCACCAATATAAAGGTCTGAGATCATGATACATTTTGTTGCTACCAGGGTGCATGGAGAATTTTGAAAGATGAGCTTCATCTAGTATCCTCTTTCTGAGCTCAGGGTCCTTGGGAACAACCAATCGATCTCCAAACCATAGAATTCCCTTGCTGTCCTGACGGAAGCACTTGTATTTTTCTGCCTTCTGCTTGATCATTTCCTTGATAACCTGAACACCCTTATCTTCAATCTGTGCCCTGACTATTTGCTCCTGCAATGTGGGTTCTACCGAGATATAACTTAAGTCACCTGAAGAAACAACTTCCAGGTTCAGCTTGCACAATTCATCGCACAGGGTGGTAACTCTTGCATCCATGCTCATACAATTGCACTGGGCCTTTCTACTCAAGGCATCTGCTACAACATTGGCTTTGTCCGGGTGGTAATGTACTTCCAAATCATAGTCTTTGATTAATTCCAACCATCTCCTCTGCCTCATGTTCAGATCTGCCTGAGTGAAGATGTATTTGAGACTCTGGTGATCAGTGAAGATGATACAGTGAGCTCCCATCAAGTAGTGTCTCCATATCTTAAGAGCATGAATCACAGCTGCCAACTCCAGATCATGTGTAGGGTAGTTCTGCTCATGGGGCCTGAGTGCTCGGGAAGCATAAGCAATTACTCTGTTATCTTGCATCAAGACACATCCCAATCCCGTACCAGAAGCATCACAATAAACTTCAAATGGCTTGGTGTTGTCAGGTTGAGCCAGCACTGGGGCTGTTGTCAAATGCTGCCTCAAAGTATGAAAGGCATCTTCGCACTTCTGGCTCCAATCATATTTAGCTCCCTTCTTCAATAACTCAGTCATTGGCTTGGCAATTCTGGAGAAATCCGGAATAAATCGTCGATAATACCCTGCCAATCCCAGAAAACTCTAAATCTGCCTCACTGTAGTCGGGGGTTTCCAATCCATTACCTCTTGTACTTTCTCAGGATCAACTGATATCCCATCCTGAGAAATTGTGTGACCCAAGAATTTAATTTCCTTTAGCCAGAACTCACATTTAGACAACTTAGCATAAAGACGGTGATCGCACAGTCGCTGAAGCACGATGTGCAGGTGCTTAGTATGTTCGTCTTCATTCTTGGAATAGACCAGAATATCATCAATGAAAACGACCACGAACTTGTCCAGCTTTGGCATGAATACTGAGTTCATCAAGTACATAAAATAAGCTGGGGCATTGGTCAGCCCAAAAGACATCACCAAAAACTCATAAAGCCCATATCAGGTTGAGAAGGCCGTCTTGGGAATATCACTCGCACGGATCTTGATCTGATGGTAACCTGAGCGAAGATCTATTTTGGAGAACACTTTGGCTCCTACCAACTGATCGAACAACACATCAATGCGGGGCAGTGGGTATTTGTTCTTGATGGTCACCGCATTGAGAGGGCGGTAATCAACACACATTCTCAAGCTCTCATCCTTCTTCTTCACAAATAAGGCCGGACATCCCCATGGTGAAGTACTTGGGCGAATGAACCCCTTGTCCAACAATTCTTGCAATTGCTTTTTCAGCTCTGCTAATTCTGCGGGAGGCATCCTATAGGATCTCTTGGAGATAGGAGCAGTCCCGGGTTGCAATTCGATTGCGAACTCGATGTCTCGGTCAGGTGGCATCCCTGGCAATTCATCCGAAAAAACATCCGGGTAGTCACTGGCCACTGGGATCTATTCCACTGGGGATTTTATCATAACGAAGGCACAAGAACGGGTGCATCCCTGGTTGGGCAAATACAATGTGGTTTCACCACAGGTCGGTGAGTGCACTTCAATGGCCCTAGCTGCAATATCCATCACAGCCTGATGTTTGGTCAACCAGTCAGTTCCCAATATAATATCCACGCTATCCAAACCCAAAATGAGGAGGTTAGTTTTGATTATCAGACTACCAAACTTTATAGGCACATTCTTGCTGATTTGATTGGTGGCAATCCTGCCTCCTGGTGTTGAAATTGTGATACCCCCATGGGTGTGATGAAAGGGCAATTGACACTTGACACTAAATTTTGCACTAACAAAGCTATGTGATGCACCAGAATCAAAAAGAATAATAGCAGGACAATTGAAAACTGTAAAGATACTAGTCATGACGGGTGCCCCCCTCTGGAATATCAGTCATGGTGGTGAAGTTCAGCCTGCCCTGCCTCACTTGCACCTTCTGTCTCTTGTCTTGATTCTGATTAACATTCTGCCCTGCCTCTGCTGGTTTCTGGGGCAATTTTTGGCATAATGCCCGGTGTTGCCACATGTGAAACACCTGTTGTCATTTGCCTGGCGATACTGCTGCTGCTGCTGATTGTTCCTCTGGGCTGGAAATTGGGTGCGGTTGGGTGCCTGCTGCTGCTGCTGTGGTCGGATCACCCAACGCCCTTGCTGCTGCTGAGGTCCCCTGTTCTGAGTGTCAGACACAATCCTGAAACGTTATGGCTGAGCTGAAGGTCCTGCCACAGGGGTCTTCCTCTTCTTCTCTGCCTGACGAGCTGTGATACAGTCCTCCTGGGAGATGGCCATGTTGACCAACTCATTGTAGCTGTTGGCCCTGACGGTGTTGAGACGGTCACGGAGCTTAGTGCTGAGCCCCCTTCTGAACCTGTCTCTCTTCTTCTCATCCGTATCTGCATGATACCCAGCATACTAGCATAGATCATTAAAAGCCTGAGCATACTGCAACACTGTCCTGTTGCCCTGAGTAAGTGCCAGAAACTCGTTGAGCTTCCGGTCCATAATCCCGGCTGGTATGTGGTGTCCCCTAAAAGCTGCCTTGAACTCTCTCCATTCCACCTCTCGGTCCTCTGGCTGCATAGCAAGAAAATGGTCCCACCAAGTCCTTGCGGGTCCGCGAAGCTGCTGGGTGGCGAACCTGACTTTAGTGACTTCTGAACAAGCTCCATGGAGTAGCGGGAATTTGGATTCCACTACCCTCAACCACACATCTGCATCAAGTGGGTCCTCTGCCCTGGTGAACAATGGTGGCTGGGTACTGAGGAACTCCTGGTAGGTAGCTGCCGCAGGGTGACGCTGATGGTCTCCACCACCATAATGCTGAGGTGGTGGCTGACGCTGAGCTAGCTACCTCAAGATCTCATTCTGCTGAGCCATTAGCTCCTGCAGAGTGGGAGGCGGTGGCGGGGGTGGAGGAATGCGCTCATTCTGTCCACGACACGCTCTCCCGGCCATCTGAAAAATCACATATATCTCAATAACACATCTTCAAGTTTAAGGTTTAATCGTGGCGAAGAGTCAAAGGCGAATTGATAGATTCCGACATAAACAAAAAGGATTTCAAAAGGCATAACTTTCCTTCCAAATTTAAAACTAACAGCATCCATCAACCATGCTTCCAAAAGAGTTTAACATGATTACATCAATGGTCCCAAAAAGACTCAACTCTACCTAGCCTAGTACCCCAAGGGTGCAAAAGCTAAGCTAGCTGCGAGGAGTCCTACCATCACTGACTTCTAACTTTATCCCTGACACCTATTGAGCGAACGAGGCAACACTCGACTCGGGGGAAGGTGGTCTCCCTGAGCCGGCAGTGTCCACGCTGGAGGCAGGCTCCTCCCCTCCCTCAATGTCGACGTCCTCGTTAGCCTCCACATCCTGGATCTCCTGGTGATGCATATCCAGGTGCTCATTAGCCTCGGCAAGCTGCTACTGGGTGTTGATGAGCTAATCCTCGAGAACCTCGATGGTGTTCTCCCTTGTCCCCACTAATTCCTCCAGCTCTTGGATCTCATCTGACAACTGCTCCACTTGTAAGTCCTTTTCCACCATCTCCTGGGACAAGTCAACCACAAGCTCCTCTCTGTTGTCCAAAGTGATCTTGGTTGCCTCCAATAATGCCATTAGATGGGACATCGCCTCACCACGCATCACTTGTAGACGGTACAGGGCATTCATGCACCGTACTGTTAAGTGAGCAGACTGACCTGGGTAGATAGCCCATATGTCCTTGGCATGCTCCACTCGGTCCTTCCACATTGGGTCGTCCTCCTTCTCAGCGGGGAACAAGCCAATGGGGTGGGTGGATAGCTCCAAGGGGTGAAATCCGTAGAAAGTGGTCAACCCGTGCAGAGCAATCGCCTCGATCGTATCCTCAGCCCGGTACCCAAAAGACTCAGAGTCCAGTGAACGCCAGCCTGGCTGTAGGGGATGGGGCTCCAGGGTCATCCTCACCCTACAACGGGGCACTCGGTGCTTCTTGAACTGCTGCACCGCGTACTGAGGTGGTGTCGTGTATCCGGCCCCCTGAAGTACCTCCCACAAAATACGGGGAAAGCCCTCTCGCGCAAGCCCGTCAGTGTGGGATAGTGCATTCCCGTCGTTTGAGGATCCGTGGGAAGTCGTCTGTGGACGGTTACACGTAAGTAAAAGAAAAAGAATTGTAAAAAGAACAAGAAAATAAGACTCAGCTTCTCTCCAATAAAACAAAATAGTACTGGGGTACTTAGTTGGTCATCATTTTGTATTTAAGTCCTTACTTAATTTTCCATTTGTTTAATTTAATTTAAGAATGCATGCATGCTCGTCCTGAACGACCTCACATCAATAAAAAGGGAAAATAGGGAAGAACTCCCATCCCTTACAGTAACCTGTAGGGCTTAATCACTTAGCCACCTAACTACCCCTCTATCATCCTAAGGCTTCACGTCCTAGGTCTATCCTGATCGTCCTACGATCTATCCAACATTTGTTTCTATCAATTTTTACTTTGAAAAAGGATGGTATTTACAGTTTATTGATTCCTCTGTGGTGGTACAAGCTCCGATACCAGCTGTGGCGGAACTGCCCGAATTATTCCGACTTAAGTGCCTAAGTCCCGCCTTAGAGGCTAGACCACACTTAAATGGGAATAACCCGTCAATCCCTCGAATCTAGTCCGACGAGGCCACTGACAGGATCAAGTACCACAATCTCACTCGAAGGTGAGTCACAGAGCAAATACAATAAAGCATAAAACCATACATTAAGGAGTATTAAGTTATTACATCACCATCGGAGTTTTTCAAAAGTAGTCATCATTGTTCGAAGTGCAGCGGAATAAAACTAACGGTAAATAAACAGAGAGATGGGGAAGCCTGTCCCATCACTCCTCATGCTCCTCCTCGGCTGAGGTAGGGTCCCACTCGACAGTCCAACCCGGTGGCAAGATGGACGGCCAAGTCACTCCAGCAACCATGTCCTCCAGAGAACCTGTAAAATTGTGCCACAAGCAAGGCTGAGTATACTAATACTCAGCTAGACTTACCTGGTGTGAGGAGTCTACTCCTCTACCTCTAGACATGCAGCTGTTTGGCTGTGGGGTTTGGTTGCCAAAAGCACTAGCTGAGTTTCTAAGTCAAGTTTTAACTTTGCCAATTTAAGTGTGACTCTCTTAAGGCTAAATGTGTACTATCTATTCATACATAGTAGCAAACAGTTTTAGCAATCAACATCTTATATCAACTCATCATGTTTCCACTTGTTACTCAATGCAGTACAATGGATCAAGCAGTCTCATTAGCTGCGAGAAGCAGACGATTCGAATCGAGTTTTTATCCTTGCAAGGTAAACCTAAACACACGACATGTAGGGGCACTCCGTCCCCACACATATCAACCGTCCCCATCGATTCCCCGTTAGCAGATCAGGGCTCACCGCCTTGGCGTACAATGCCTCACTGACCCTGACTGCCGTCGTGCAGTGACCGCACTTGTACCCACCATAACCGGAATGGGAGACCTCGTCTCAGGTCGCGTGAGGGGATATGTCCACTGTCAGGTTCACTCAGGTACTAGGCTTACTGATTTACCATATTTCTCGGCATGTGCTTAGTACGTTCAAACGCTTGACACAGGTATCCGCACGTTAATCCTTATTCAAATTTTCCTCCCGTGGACAACCAATCCCCATGGATTGTTGTCCACCAACCAGTATCATTATGATAAGAAAGTGGATACAAGCAATTTTCCTGACCTCGCGCGAGTGCTAGAAAAATCACTCGACTTCTATCGAGATCCTAATTAATAAAGCAGCTACTCGACTTAACATACTAGTATTCATCTCAATGGGATTCCTGAGATCATGCAACTAGGGTTTCAAACAACTCCTACACTTAAGTGCACAATCAATCCTACAATCATTAAGTATATTAAAGTAGCATAAATAATAGGTTATGCATAAAACCGGGGCTTGCCTTCCAAGGCTGTGGCAGGCAGATCCTCTGGTGCAGGCTCTGGTGCTGGATCCGGGGCTACCTCCTGAGCAGCTCCTTGCTCCGGCACGAGGACGTATTCTCCATCAGCGAGGTTACAGTCTATCGAAATGCAATGAATATGTATGTCATGATTATGCAGGATTTAATAACATTATGCTAAGGAAGAAGAACTAAGTTAATCCACAACTTAGGGTTTCTTGGTCATACGTGGCTTTTAGTAGTTTATGCTTATCACTCTAGGTTTAGGTTTTGTTAAGGGTAAGCATAGTGGATTTGTAATTTCCCTTATATACTTTAGTGGACAATTTACAAAGGGTTTTAGGGTCACACTAATTTCCATCATATCCTTTTCCCCTTCTTTATTTTCTATTTATGAATTTTAGTGTGGGTTTGAACTACAACAGTGATTTCAAAATTTTCAAAAATCTGGTAAAAAATTACAGTGGCTTGTCATTGGTCAATATAGTCTATTCTAGGAGTTTGAGGTTCAAAATAAAAAGGTTATGTTTTGGACAAAAATAACAAAAGTTATGTAATTAGGCCACTTTACACTACAACTCTTAACTAGGGGTAGGTTCTGTCCTAAAGGTTATTTTTGTTGGCATCTAACAGTAATAATAGGCTTCTGTGTCAAAAATCACAGAAAGCTAAGGGATGGTCATTCAGTTATGATCTTCTAAAGTTAAATGCCAAAAAGATACTTTCTACTACATTGTTATTTGAAAAATGTTAAGCAGCAGATTTCATATTTTTCCTAAGTTCTTAATAACAAAACATTAACTATCCCAAGGATTGGGGTGTTTTCACCTTGGGGTTATTTTTGTAGGGTTTTTCTAAGTTTTTTTTGTTTTCTAAAAAGAAAAGGTATCCTACTTATTTTATACTAAACCAGGGCACAACAGATTTTTCTAGTGAACTACATTGAATAAGTACCCTAACAAAAATAAAAGTGCCCTTTGGTTCACCATTTTAATCACCTTTTCTATTTTTCTTAATCTTAAGCATATTGTAAAATAGATGGCAAAAACTAACTTAATGGGGTGGACAGAGAGGTTTAGCATTTTTAAACAGGTTAGTAGGTGGATATAAACTTCTCCAAATTTTCCTAACCCTAGTCAAACAGTGCAACTATTTTTCTTCTTATTATTTAGGTTTTGGCCAAAACAATAATTAAATCAGAACCCTAAAGTTTTCTATAGTACATAGGGGTTTTATATTTTTCCTAAGTAGTCTATATTATTTAAGATCTGACAAAATTGGTTTGACTAAATTTGGATGAATAAAACAGGAGTTATGAATTCTTTAAGTTCTGTTCAAAATTTAAATCAGATTTAAATAAAGGTTTCCTGGAAAACTACTTTGCACCGAGGACCCTGGGTTATTTCCAAACTAACTCTCTCAGTTATACCCCCGTGTTACTATTCATTTGAGTCACTGACATTTCGCAAAACCCCCCAGGCTTCTTTTCTTCTCCCCCGCGGTCCTTCCCTAGGTTTAAACAGTACCCGCAAGAAAGAAAAGGGTGGCGCGGCTTACCGGCGGCAAGAGAGGTCCGGCGAGGGGTGGGGTTGGCTCGGGGAGGCTCTGGCGGTCACAACGATGTACGGCTCGACGGCGGGGATGGCCGGAATCGCTCGGTCCACGTGCGCAGGCGGGTGTCCTCGTCGGCGGCGGGTGTGCCGACCAAAACACGGCGATCTAGTTCAATCCATTGGCACGGTGAGCTTCACGGGGTGATGTAGAGGCTATCGGTGCATTGAATCGGAAAATGGTTCAGTGGATTACCCTGCCCACGCACTCCGGCGGGGTTGTGAACTCCGGCGACCGTGGACTGGCCTCTCCGGCGAAGCAGACTTCGATTCCTCGCTCGGGGAGCTTCACAGAGGTGTGTGCAGTCTTCTCCGAGGGCTGGACGGGGTTGGGAAAGGCTTGGTTGGCCGGTCTACGGCGGTAGGGGCTTGGGTGGCCGCGGACACGCAGTGCACGGGCAAACGACGGTGAGTTTGAGCTCCGGTGAGGTTGAGCGCGTGCGGAGGGGTGTGGTCGACGCCTGAGTGGGCTTTATAGGCGCGGCGCACACGGGGAACACTAGCGTGGCTCGGCGCGGCGCGGGGTCGAGCGCGGGCGTGCTCTGGCGTGCGCAGAGCGCGTCGAACACGTGTAGGTTTTCTTCTGCCCGTGTTCCACAGCTCGCCCAAGTCGCAAGCGTGCGAATCTTGGCAAAAATCCGGCGCGAGTCTTTTCCTGGCACCTAGGGCTATCTCTCATTCGTGAGTTGCCATGGCAGATATGCCCTAGGTAGGGAGATCTTTGGACGCCAAATCAGGTATGTCTCTCTGCCCACCTCGCGACAAAAACAATGCCAAGGCATGTCAAACATCAAGGTCTCGGGCTCAACTTTTTCCAGTGGGTGCCCTAGGTGGTATGCCACATTTTTGGTATAGAACTTAGGTGGTTTTGGTGCCATCTTTAAGGTGAACACGGTGGATCTTTAGATTAGGTGTAGTTTTTGACTTAGAGAGAATTTGAGAGCTCTAGCTCTTTCTCTACTTAAGGAATGGATTTGGGGTTTCTCAAGGGGTCTTTTTGCAATATTTCCTTCCCATAATTGTTGGTTATGAAGTTACTTAAAGCTTGGTTAAAGATTAACTCATGATTTGCACATTTGCTTATTCTCTCCCCCTCTCAACCATGGTTTTGGGAGATAGGGTTCAAGAGAGGTCTAGGGTTTACTCTCCTCTTGCCCAAGGTAGTAAGTGCACAAAAGCTTGAGTGATGCTCTTGGGTCATTAACATTCTTGATTAACACACGGTCTCCAAGGTTCTTATGTTCTTCTAAAGTTTCTACCACATGTGATCACAGTCATCAGTGCATAGATGTGCTCTAGCCATGGTAACACCTGAGGTGTTACACCCATATTAGTCTTAGCAATTAAGCAAGTGTTAAGTTCAGCTTTGTTCTCATTAAAATAAACTAAATATAGCTTACCCTCTAACACTCCCTTAAATGCTATTGAATCATCACTTCTTCTAAAGACAGTGACACTTATATCTGTAAATAGACAGTTGTAGCCCATTTTGCATAATTGAGAAACAGAAAGCAAATTGTAGTCTAAAGAATCTACAAGAAAAACATTGGAAATAGAATGGTCAGGTGATATAGCAATTTTACCCAAGCCTTTGACCAAACCTTGATTTCCATCCCCAAATGTGATAGCTCGTTGGGGATCTTCATTTTTCTCATAGGAGGAGAACATTCTCTTCTCCCTGTCATGTGGTTTGTGCACCCGCTATCGATTATCCAACTTGAACCACCGGATGCATAAACCTACAAACCATGTTTAGGCCTTGTTCTTAGGTACCCAAACAGTCTTGGGTCCTTTAAAGTTAGAAACAAGCACCTTGGGTACCCAAACACAAGTCTTTGGGCTCTTGTGTTTGCCCCCAACATATTTGGCAACTACTTTGCTTGATTTGTTAGTTAGAACATAAGATGCATCAAAAGTCTTAAATGAAACATTATGCTCATTTGATGCAGTAGGAATTTTCTTTCTAGGCATTTTAACATGTGTAGTATGCCTAGAGCAAGAAGCTTCATTTTTGTACATAAATGCATGGTGAGAAACATTATGAGGCTTACTAGCATGAATCTTTCTAATCTTGTGCTCAGGATAGTTAGCAGGATATAAAATATAGCCCTCCCTATCCTGAACCATGGGAGCTTTGCCCTTAACAAAATTAGACAATTTTTTAGGGGCACTAAGCTTGACATTGCTCCCCTGTTGGAAACCAATGTCATCCTTAATGCTAGGGCATCTCCCATTATAAAGCATATTATGAGCAAATTTAAATTTTTCAGTTTCGAGCTCATGCTCGGCAACTTTAGCAGTTAATTTAGCTATGTGATCATTTTGTTGTTTAATAATGGCAAGGTGATCATTCATAGCTTCTACATTAACATCTCTACATCTAGTGCAAATAGTCACATGATCAACAATAGACGTAGATGAAGATGATTTGCATGCATTTAATTCCTCAATCTTAGCATTTAATTTAATATTCTCATCTCTAAGACAGGAAATAGAATTATTGCAAACATTCAATTCTTTAACCTTAGAAACTAAACTAGCATTTTCATTTCTAAGACTAGCAATTGAATCATGATAAATGCTAAGCTCCTTAGTTAAGTTTTCACATTTTTCTACTTCCTGAGCATAAGCATTTTTTAGTTTAACAAATTTTTTGTTTTCTTTAATGAGAAAGTCCTCTTGGCTATCCAAAAGTTCATCCTTTTCATTAATGACTTCAATTAGTTCATTTAATTTTTTCTTTTGGACCATGCTAAGGTTGGCAAAGAGAGACATTAAATTATCTTCACTATCACTAGAGCTACCCTCATCACTAGATGTTGTATATTTGGGGTGGCTCTAGATTGTACCTTCTTCTTCTTGTCGTCCTTAGCCATGAGACACTTGTGGCCGACGTTGAGGAAGAGGAGGCCCTTGTTGACGGCGATGTTGGCGGCGTCCTCGTCGGAGGAGTCGTCGGTGGAGCTCTCGTCAGAGTCCCATTCCCGGCATATGTGGGCATCACCGCCCTTCTTCTTGTAGTATCTCTTCTTCTCCTTCTTCTATCCTTTCTTGTCGTCGTCCCTGTCACTTCCACTAGAAATTGGACATTTAGCAATAAAGTGACCAGACTTACCACGCCGGTAGCACACCTTCTTAGAGCGGTAATTGTAGTTCTTCCCCCTCCTTTGCTTGAGGATTTGGCGGAAGCTCTTGATGATGAGCGCCATTTCCTCGTTATCGAGCTTGGAGGCGTCGATTGGAAGCCTACTTGATGTAGACTCCTTCTCTTCTTCTGTCGCCATGAATGCGACGGGTTGCACCTCGGGTGTAGAGGTGGCGCCTTGCTCCAAGTTGACAATGTGTTTGGAGTCTTTGATCATAAGTTCAAAGCTCACAAACTTGCCAATTACTTCCTCAGGAGACATCTGTTTATATCTAGGGTCTCCATGGATTAGTTGCACTTGAGTGGGATTACGAAAAACAAGTGATCTAAGAATAACCTTGACCATTTCATGGTCATCCCACTTGGTGCTCCCCGAGGTTGCGCACTTGGTTCACCATTGTCTTTAGCCGGTTGTACATTGCTTGCAGCTCTTCTCCTTTGTTGAGGACGAATCGACCGAGTTCTCCCTCGATCGTTTCATGCTTGGTGATCTTGGTCACCTCGTCCCCTTCGTGCGCGGTCTTGAGGACGTCCCAAATTTCCTTGGCGCTCTTTAACCCTTGCACCTTGTTATATTCCTCTCGACACAAGGAGGCGAGGAGTATAGACATGGCTTGAGAGTTAAAGTGCCTAATTTGGGCAGCCTCGTCCGAGTCATAGTCTTTGTCCCCGACTTGAGGTACCTGCGCTCCATACTCAACAATATCCCAAATACTTTCGTGGAGTGAGGTTAGATGGTGCCTCATTTTATCACTCCACATACAATAATCCTCACCATAAAAATATGGTGGTTTGCCTAAGGGTATGAAAAGTAATGGAGCGCGCTTTGAAATATGGGGATAGCAAAGAGGCATCTTACTATACTTCTTGCGCTCATGGCGCTTAGAAGCGACGGATGACTCGGAGCTTGATGTGGAGGGTGACGAAGAGTCGGTCTCGTAGTAGACCACCTTCTTCATCTTCTTTTTCTTATCACCTCTCCGATGTGACTTGATGGAGGAAGAGGATTCCTCCTTATGCTTGTTGCTGGACTCCCTTGATAGGGTTCTCCCCCGAGCTTGCGGGCTTGTCGCCAGTCACGATCTCCCTCTTGGTGTGATCTCCATACATCACTTCGAGTTTGTTAGACTCTTAATGAAGCACTAGCTCTGATACCAATTGAAAGTCGCCTAGAGGGGGGTGAATAGGTGAAACCTAAAATTTATAAACTTAAGCACACACTACAAGCCAGGGTTAGCGTTAGAGTTAAATTCAAGTCCGAAAGAGAGAGGCAAAACAAATCAAACAAGAATCAAGATGAGTGACACGATGATTTGTTTTACCAAGGTTCGGTTCCAAATAACCTAGTCCTCGTTGAGGAGGTCACAAAGACCGGGTCTATTTCAACCCTTTCCCTCTCTCAAACGGTCACTTAGACCGAGTGAGTCTTCTTCCTTAATCTCATGGGTCACTAAGACCCCGCAAGGACCACCACACACTTGGTGTCTCTTGCCTTGCTTACAAAGCACTTGAGAATAAGAATGGGAAAAGAAGAAAGGCAATCCAAGCGACAAGAACTCAAAAGAACACAAAAATCTTTCTCTCACAAGCCACTAAGTGTTTGGAATGAATTTGGGACTCGGAGAGGATTTGATCTTTTGTATTGTGTCTTGGAGTGAATTCTAGAGCTCTTGTATTGAATGTAATCTTCAAAAAACTTGGATGCTTGAAGTTGTGGTGGTTGAGGGTATTTATAGCCCCCAACCACTTGGGTAGTCGTTGGGGAGGCTGCTGGCGATGGATGCACCAGACAGTCCAGTGTGCAACCGGACAGGCACTGTTCTTTGTCCGTTGCGCTACCACGTCACCCAACCGTTAGGGTTTGGAGCCAAGTCGACCGTTGGAGCTTTGTCCTCTTGCGGCGCCGGATAGTCTGGTGCCACACCGGGCAGTCTGGTGCCCCTCTGACTTCTACCGCAGTACTGTGCTGCACTGTTCATCCATCAGAGTCGACCGTTGCGCGTAGATAGTCGTTGCTCCACTGGCTCACCGGACAGTCCGGTGGCACACCGGGCAATCCGATGAATTATAGCGGAGCGTGCCTTCGTTTTCCCGACAGTGGCTGGTTCAGAAGTGTACGGCCTTGTGCACTGGACACTGTCCGGTGCGCCATTTTTTAGCACACTCGATTTATTTTGCTCCTTTTCAATTGGGTCTCTAACTTGATTCTTTTATTGGTCTGTGCTGAACCTTATGCACCTGTGATACACGAGTTCTAGAGCAAGCTAGTTAGTCCATGTGTTTGTGTTGACTATCAACCACCAAAATTAATTATAGAAAAAGGTTAACCCTATTTCCCTTTCATACATTAACTGCCAAAATTGCCAAGCATGAACTTGAAAATGAAAATTTTAAATTTGCTAGAAGCATGCTCTATAATGGGAGATGCCCAGGCATTAAGGATGGCATTAGGTTCCAACAAGGGAGCCAAAGCAATGTCAAGCTTAATGCCCCTAAGAAATTGTCTAACTTTGTAAAGGGCAAGGCTCCCATGGTTTAGGATAGAGAGGGCTATATTTTATATCCTGCAAACTATCCTGAGCATAAGATTAGAAAAATTCATGATAGAAAACCTCATTCTGTTTCTCATCATGCATTTATGTATAAAAATGAGGCTTCTAGTTCCACACATTCCACTCATATCAAAATGCCTAAAAAGAAAATTCCTAATGCATCAAATGAGCATAATATTTCATTTAAGACTTTTGATGCTTCCTATGTGCTTACTAACAAATTAGGCAAAATAGTTGCCAAATATGTTGGGGGCAAACACAAGAGTCCAAAGACTTGTGTTTGGGTACCCAATGTGCTTGTTTCTAATGTCAAAGGACCTAAGACCGTTTGGGTACCTAAGAACAAGGCCTAAATTCGTTTTGTAGGTTTATGCATCCGGTGGATCAAGTTGGATAATCGATAGCAGGTGCACAAACCACATGACAGGGGAGAAAAGGATGTTCTCCTCATACGAGAAAAATAAAGATCCCCAAAGAGCTATCACATTCGGGGATGGAAATCAAGGTTTGGTCAAAGGTTTGGGTAAAATAGTTATATCTCCTAACCATTCTATTTCCAATGTTTTTTCTTGTAGATTCTTTAGATTACAATTTGCTTTCTGTTTCTCAATTATACAAAATGCGCTACAACTGTCTTTTTAGTGATATAGGTGTTACTGTCTTTAGAAGAAGTGATGATCCAATAGCATTTAAGGGAGTATTAGATGGTCGGCTATATTTAGTTGATTTTAATGATAACAAAGCTGAACTAGACACTTGCTTAATTGCTAAGACTAATATGGGCTGGCTCTAACATCACCGACTTGCCCATGTTGGGATGAAGAATCATCACAAGCTTCTAAAGGGAGAACACATTTTATGACTAACAAATGTTCATTTTGAGAAAGACAGGATTTGTAGTGCATGTCAAGCAGGGAAGCAAGTTGGAGTCCATCATCCACACAAGAACATCATGACGCGGAGAGGCCACTTGAGTTACTCCACATGGATCTATTCGGCCTGATTGCTTACATAAGCATCAGCGGGAGTAAGTACTGTCTAGTTATTGTGGATGATTATTCTTGCTTCACTTGGGTATTCTTATTACAGGAAAAATCTCAAACCCAAGAGACTTTAAAGAGATTCTTAAGTCGAGCTCAAAATGAGTTCGGATTGAGGATCAAAAGATAAGAAGCGATAATGGAACGAAGTTCAAGAATTCTCAAATTGAAGGATTTCTTAAGGAGGAGGGCATCAAGCATGAGTTCTCTTCTCCCTACACACCTCAACAAAATGGTGTAGTGGAGAGGAAGAATAGAACTCTATTGGACATGGCAAGAACCATGCTTGATGAGTACAAGATACCGGGCCGATTTTGGGCTGAGGCGATTAACACCGCTTGCTACTCCATCAACCGGTTATATCTTCACCGAATCCTCAAAAAGACATCATATGAACCCCTCGCTGGTAAAAAGTCCAATGTTTCATATTTTAGAGTCTTTGGGAGCAAATGCTTTATTCTTATTAAAAGAGGTAGAAGTTCTAAATTTGCTCCTAAAGCAGTAGAAGGCTTTTTATTTGGTTATGACTCAAACACAAGGGCATATAGAGTCTTCAACAAATCCACTGGATTAGTTGAAGTTTCTTGTGACATTGTGTTTGATGAGACTAATGGCCCCCAAGTGGAGCAAGTTGATCTTTGTTGGTCACTTGTTCTCAAATGCTATAAGTTAAGAACAAGGCAACACAAATGTTAATGGTTAAAGACCTTCGTCCTTTGAAGCATTATTTCCCTTAGGATATAATGATCTCCAGACGAAGGTTATGAAGGATAAACCTTCATCATCTCGATACGTAATAATAGAAAGCAAGAACATATGGGACATATAAAGAACATGAATAATCATATCATATCATTAGATCATCTATATTCTCATTATATGATCATGAACAAACATTGATGATATTTAATTACATTTGTACCTTTGGCTTGACAGAAGGTGAAAATCCAAGAGTGACGTGCGAGTGATTACAAGTCAGCATGAACAATACGGTGTTACTGTTCATCTATTTATAAGCACAGGACGCAGCCTGGGTAAAATTACATTTATGTCCCTGACATTTACGGTTAGCTAAAAAGTAAGTTGTCGAGGGCAAAGCTGTCTTTTCCTTTTTAAGTCGGTTTCATTCCCATCGTCGTCTTTACGCTACGCCGAAGCTCCTTTGTCCACAGCTTCGGAACTGATTCATCCTTCTTCCAGGTTGCGCCTTTCAAACCATGTACACCTTCATCCAAAAGCCGAAGCTCCCTGTGACAGTATATTATACTGGAAAGCATGTTAGACGTGTTTTTGAGGACCTTCAGAATACGAAGGCCCCCAACAGTAGCCCCTCGCAGTATTAATTTGTTCTTGTGTCTAACAAATTCAGACTGCAACATGAACGAAGGCCTTTAGCCGAAGGCCCGAAAAAATACCTTCCCTTCGCTAGAATAGCGAAAGTCAATGACAAATGGGGCCCGCCAAGTTGCAATGCACTAGGCATATAAATAGAAACCCACAACGACAGCATTTGTTACGCCATTTCGGTTGCTTGCGTTATTTTCTCAAATCTTTAACTCTTGCTATCAGCTCTCGCTTGATTTTTTAGCTTCGTGATATACACAAGTGCGTGTTGCATGTCTGAAGAGAAGAAGATGTCTGAGGAGAAGAAGGTTGTGGACCCTGCTCTTGCTGGGTTTTATGAATCTAAGGAAAAAACAAATACAGAGAAGATCACAAAGGAAATAATGGCAGATTTGTCTGAAGATTCTGACGATAGTGATGAATACGATGTGGAAAGTGGGGATGAAGATTCTGAAGATCGGCTCTGGTGGCCAAGCCATACCATCTTTGGAAAGTCGTCTATCAAATAGAGCCATATTGATGCCATGAAGGGGAGATATTTTCGTGACATGTCTATTGTAAGAGTTGGGGGAGACAGCACCGCCCCTGCACCTGAAGAAAATGAGGTTGTTGTCTACAGAAGCTTTATGAAGGCGGGTCTTCGGTTCCCATTGAGTAAATTTTTAGTTGAAGTTTTGAAAACATTTGAAATCTTCCTTCATCAAATTACTCCCGAAGCTATAATCAGAATGGGTATTTTTGTTTGGGCCGTAAGAAGCCAAGGACTGGAACCGAGCACGAAATGCTTTTGCAACATGCACGAGCTTCTGTACGAGATGAAGGCCACTGGTAAAGAGCAATACCACAATAACTTCGGTTGTTATGGCTTCGTTCCTCGCTCCGAAGCAAGTTATCCTGTTCCAACATTTCAGAAAAGGTGGCCCAGGGCCTGGATGGAGAAATGGTTTTATGTCAAAAATGATTTGGTTAAAAGGGGATTATCCAGCGCCCCATATGGTCTCGCTTCGGCCTCCGAAGGCCAACTGCTGCGCTTGAAAATGATACCGAAGCATGCCAGAAGGCTTTCAATAATGTTTGTGCCTTCATTGGCACAAGAGACCTGGTCCAAGAGCACATAGCCTATAGGGTATGGCCACTTGTGGAAAATTGGGAAATGCCGAAGGAGACTGCTGCTGGGTCCAGTCAGGGTGGATTGGTTTACTTGAAATACACCTTCAGGTACAGAGACCGATTTGATGAACCAAACGACGATTGGCTGAAATGTATTGAGGCTACTAGCGACGAATTACTTGGGGCATACACTAGAGCCAAAGATGATGCTCTGACCTCAGCCTTCGGAGGTCTAGAAAAGAAAAGGTTGAACAGAGTTTTTGATGTGATTGGTTTCATATACCTCGATTATTGCTACCCCTCACGAAAGCAGGGAAAAAAAGAGGAAAATTGCCGCTTCGGCCATCGTTACTATGCCGAAGGGCAAAAAGATCAAGGTTCTGACGCATCGGCCGAGATATATTGAGACGGCCACAGTGCCGAAATTTGATGAAGGAGCATCTTCTACTGCTAGAGCGGAACAAGCTGCTTCTACCGCCCGGAGTGTCGAAGAATCGACAGCAGTACCAAGGGTTTCTACGACTGTATCGGTCGGAGTGCCGATACAAACTGTCGAAGCTGAAGAAAAAACAACTGGGGAGCTAGACCGAGAAGACAAGACAGGACCGCCAGAGGCAGAGTTGCCGAAGGTGGCAAAAACTCCAACAATTATCCCCAAAAGGAGAAGAATGGCAAGCGTGTTGGACGCTGTCATGGAGACGACAAGGTCACTAACTCCTACCCCTGTGGAGAAAGCTGCCGAAGCTGTAACGGCTCATGCTGAAACCGAAGCTAGGCCTTCAGTGCCCGCGGAGGCAGAGCCTGCCGCAACTGAGCAGAGGGTCGGAGAAGAATTTTCAGATACCAGCATAGCTCTGGAGAAGATTGTGGCCGAAAAAGCCAAATCCCCTGCTCCCGAAGCACTGTCTGAAGATCTTGACTATATTATTCGACATGCTTCGGGAAAAAGATTATCCAAAGAAGAAATTTTAGAAGCCAAACACTATGCCCAGGAACTGAAATACCCAAAGGGGGCCTTAGTGTTCAACGGCACGGACGAAGATGATTTCCTATACTATCTCCCGGACAACAAAGAGATATCCGTCTACCGGGAGATGGCCAAAAGTATGGGATTTCCGAAGCTCGAAGTTGGCTTCTCCATCATGTTGAAGGATGACCTTGCGGATAGCCTTGCATACAACAATCTGAAGGTACAAAAACTGTGAACTTGAAGTCAACTTGGAAATAAAGTCTTTTATTCTTATGTTAATCCTTTATCCTTTTTTGCAGGGCTTAATTCTTAGCAACGCCCTGAGGGCGCAAAAGAATGCATAGGATGAAAGTTGCACGATAGCTCTTGGCAACCTTCGGTTAGAAGTTATTAAACTGAGAAACGAAGCCTTGGAGAAAGACAAAATTCTATTTTCATTGGTGGATAAAGTAAAAGAAGATGAAGCAAAGTTTAACACTCAATCCGAAATTTATAAAGCCGAAATTGAAGACCTTCAGAAAAAACTTGCTGAAGCCAATGAGAACTTTGCAGTTACCAAAGCTAGTCAAGAAATTAGTGAATGGTCGAAAACTAGGCTGGAGAAAAATATTGAGGAGCTTCGCGAATCCAAGGAAAAGTGCTTCGAAAAATCCTTAGATCGCGTGAAAAAATTGAAAACCAGCTTTGCCAAAGTAGGCACTTATTCTTCCGAAGAGAACTTCATTTGAGGCGACCTCGAGGGCGTTATTGATTGGATAAGTGGGGAAGCCGAAGCTTTTGAAGAAATTCTAAGCGATCGTGGGGATATCTATGCTTTTACTGGTGCTCGATGTATCGCAACAATTCTGGAGAAAACTGGTTGCGACCACGTTAAAGCTGTGGCCCAGGCTGAAGCCGCCTTCTCCACAGACGACACAAAAGACCCTTCGGCTGAAGCTACATTGGTGGGCAGAAAGTTTTATTTCGACGTCTAGGTGAACGGTGGCCGGGAATTAGCCAACGAAATTATAAAGAAGAATGAAAAAGAAACCCATGAAGCCCGAGAAGAAGCTAGGCGAGCCGAACAAGTTGCTGAACGCGAAAGGCGCATAGGTATTGTTTTTGAATTTTAGCTTCGGCGTTTATTTTCTGGCTTCGAACTAACAGTTTGCCTACTACAGCTGAACTATCACCGCTGCCCGAGCCGTACAACCCCTAGCCGATCCAGTCATGAAAGAAGCACCGGATATAATGAGCGTTGCTAACTCCATCGTCGATGAAGTCGTCGATAAGCTGTTGAACAAAGCTGCGGAGAAAATACTTAAGGAGGATTGAACTTTATTGTAATAATACTATGTAACATTTGGTGTATGGAACAATCAATCAGACATGTAAATTGTTGTAATATATTTCTTTGCGATGCATGAAATTTACGCACATACCGTTTTTGAGCCTTCGGCGAAAAAACACCTTCCCTTCTTTTCATGCTTCGTAAAGAAAGAAACCCCTTCTATGGCGTCTGATAAAATTGTTTTCCTGAAGTTTGCTTCATGCCTCAGCACATTTTCATTCAACAAAGTATTGCCGAAGATTTGCTTCATTTCAAACTTTTTTGTCGTTGATGCGATATAATGTATGATGTAATGTTATGCAAAATGATGCGATGATATGATGCAATATGATGGTGATGTCGAATACACACACACACGCCCACATTGGAACACGAAAGACTCTGCATCCCCTTAGGAACGACTTTGGAGTCTTTAAGCTCTACATTCCCTTATGAACGACTTTGGAGCTTCTTCACCTTATATTTCGGTGGTATTTAAGCTCTGCATCCTCTTAGAAACGACTTTGGAGCTTCTTCACCTTCTATTTCGGTGGTATTTTTGGCTCTGCATCCCCTTAGGAATGACTTCTGAGCTTCGAAAACTTACTCTGCGCTCCCTTAGGAACGACTTTTGTAGCTTCGGAACTTACTCTGCGCTCCCTTAGGAATGACTTTTGTAGCTTCGAAACTTACTCCACGCTCCCTTAGGACCGAGTTTTGTAACTTCAAAAGTCTGTTTAAGACGCATTTTACTTGTTGACATAAGCACGATTATTACATAAAATCGAAATTCAGTCTTTCTCATATAAAAATTAAAATGGCATAAAAGATAAAGATACAGCAAGAATAGGATATTCTTTAATAGATATGCTTGGATTCTGGCATAGTGCTGTTGACTGTACGAGCTTCGGATTCCTCCCGAAAATCACGCTGCTGCTGTGCGTGTGAATGCCCTTCTGGCTGCTGGCTTCGGGTCTGAGTGGGTGGTAATGGTAGCGGTAATGGGAGCTGGGCCTAGGAAGCTTGAGAGTGACTTGCTGAAGCGACAGAAGCCGAAGGTTGTTGATTGCCTACATACTCTGGTACATAGGGAGGGTAGCATGAAGCAGTATGTAAGACCTGCTTCGGCTGATTCTACCACGCCTCAGCTTCGACAATCTCTTTTTGCTTTTGTATTGTGATTTGGCATGTTCTTGTGGTGTGGCCCTTATCTTCACCACAGAATAAACAATATAGCCTTCTAGGCTGATCTCCATATATTCCTCCGAAGCCCCTGTCGCCTCTGCCCCTTGGGACTGGTGGCCTGAAAGAGCTTTGTTGTTGCCTTGAAGATTGAGAGCTATGTTGTGGCCTTTGAGGCTGGCTTCCTCTGTCATCACTTAGGCTGGAATTACGAATCGATCTAACATGCATGGGGCGGATTCTTCCTCCGAAGCCCCTAGTCATCTTAGAAAACCTGTAGGCTTCTTCCCTTCTTTGGCGGAAATCATTATCAGCCCGGATATACTCATCCATCTTCTGAAGAAGCTTCTCTAGGGTTTGTGGGGGTTTCCTAGCAAAATACTGAGCCGTAGGTCCTGGCCGAAGCCCTTTGATCATGGTCTCAATGACAATTTCATTGGGCACTGTAGGCGCTTGTGCTCTCAGACGCAGGAACCTTCGGACATACGCCTGAAGGTACTCCTCATGGTCTTGTGTGCACTGGAACAAAGCCTGAGCAGTGACTGGTTTCATCTAAAATCCTTGGAAGCTAGTGATTAGCATATCTTTAAGCTTCTGCCATGATGTGATTGTCCCTGGCCGAAGAGAAGGGTACCAAGTTTGTGCGACACTTTTGACTGCCATGACAAAGGATTTCGCCATGACTGCAGTGTTGCCCCCATAAGAAGATATGGTTGCCTCATAGCTCATTAGAAACTGCTTCGGGTCTGAGTGCCCATCATACATAGGGAGTTGGGGTGGCTTGTAAGACGGGGGTCATGGGGTAGTCTACAATTCTGCTGCTAGAGGAGAAGCATCATCAAAAGCAAAATTGCCATGATGGAAATCATCATATCATTCATCATCGTTGTATGAATTATCCTGACGAAGGTCTCTGTGTTGAGGCCTTCGGTCTTGGTCATCTTGGGTGATATGACGCATTTCCTCAGCGACCTCATCAATCTTCTTCTGAAGATCGGTGAGACGAAGCATCTTTTCCTTTTTCCTCTGAACCTGTTGATGAATGGCTTCGAGGTCCCTGATCTTTTGGTCCAACTCCTCCTCTTGAGGTGTTGGACTAGTAGCCTTCCTTTTTGGCTCCTAGCTTCGCGTAATGTTTCCTGATTGACGTCTAGTGGCTGCAGTGCAGCCCCTAGCCCTGAAGACTTCTTCGGCGGCATGACGAAGGTCATAGCTTGCCGAAGATGGTCAAATGAGTTCACCGGAGGTGGGCGCCAATGTTGGTCACTTGTTCTCAAATGTTATAAGTTAAGAACAAGGCAACACAAATGTTAATGGTTAAAGACCTTCGTCCTTCGAAGCATTATTTCCCTTAGGATATAATGATCTCCAGACAAAGGTTATGAAGGATAAACCTTCATCATCTCGATACGTAATAATAGAAAGCAAGAACATATGGGACATATAAAGAACATGAATAATCATATCATATCATTAGATCATCTATATTCTCATTATATGATCATGAACAAACATTGATGATATTGAATTACATTTATACCTTCGGCTTGACAGAAGGTGAAAATCCAAGAGTGACGTGCGAGTGATTACAAGTCAGCGTGAACAGTACGGTGTTACTATTCATCTATTTATAGGCATAGGACGCAGCCTGGGTAAAATTACATTTATGTCCCTGACATTTACGGTTAGCTAAAAAGTAAGTTGTCGAGGGCAAAGCTGTCTTTTCCTTTTTAAGTCGGTTTCATTCTCCATCGTCGTCTTTACGCTACACCGAAGCTCCTTCCTCCACAGCTTCGGAACTGATTCATCCTTCTTCTAGGTTGCGCCTTTCAAACCATGTACACCTTCATCCAAAAGCCAAAGCTCCCTATGATAGTATATTATACTGGAAAGCATGTTAGACGTATTTTTGAGGACCTTCGGAATACGAAGGCCCCCAACAATCTTGATGAATTAGATGATGAAGAGGCTTCGTGTGTCGCACTAAGGAACATGTCCATTGGTGACGTATGTCCAAAGGAATCCGAGGAGCCCACACAAGCACAAGATCAACCATCATCTTCCATGCAAGCATCTCCACCAACTCAAGATAAGGATAAGGCTCAAGATGAAGAAGATGAAGATTAAGAGGATGAGTCACCTCAAGAGGAGGATATTGATCAAGGGGAAGATGAAGATGATCAAGACAAGGAAGATGATCAAGAGATTTGGGATCAAAGACCACCACACCCAAGAGTCCATCAAGCAATTCAACGAGACCACCCCATCAACTCCATCCTTGGTGACATTCATAAGGGGGTAACTGCTAGATCTCGAGTTGCACATTTCTATGAACATTATTATTTTGTGTCCTCTATTGAGCCATACAGAGTGGAGGATGCACTAAGAGATCCGGATTGGGTGCTGGCTATGCAAGAGGAGCTCAACAACTTCACGAGGAATGAGGTATGACATTTAGTTCCACGTCCTAATCAAAATGTTGTAGGTACTAAGTGGGTATTCCGCAACAAGCAAGATGAGCATGGTGTGGTGACAAGGAACAAAGCCTGACTTGTGGCCAAATGTTATTCACAAGTCGAAGGGTTGGATTTTGATGAAACTTATGCACCCGTAGCTAGGCTTGAGTCAATTCGTATATTACTTGCCTATGCTACTTACTATGGCTTTAAGCTTTACCAAATGGACATGAAAAGTGCATTCCTCAATGGCCCTATCAAAAAAGAGGTCTATGTTGAGCAACCTCCCGGCTTTGAAGACAGTGAGTATCCTAACCATGTGTATAAGCTCTCAAAGGTGCTTTATGGGCTCAAGCAAGCCCTGAGAGCATGGTATGAATGCCTGCGAGACCTCCTTATCACTAATGGCTTCAAAGTCGGTAAAGCCGATCGTACTCTCTTCACTAAAACTGTTGCAAAAGACTTGTTTATATGCCAAATTTATGTTGATGATATTATATTTGGGTCTACTAACAAGTCAACTTGTGAAGAGTTTAGTAGGATCATGATATAGAAATTCAAGATGTCTATGATGGGGGAGTTGAAGTATTTCCTTGGATTTCAAATCAAGTAACTCCAAGAGGGCACCTTCATCAGCCAAACTAAGTACATTTAAGACATACTTAAAAAGTTTGGAATGAAGAATGACAAACCCATCAAGACACTCATGGGAACCAATGGGCATCTCGACCTCGACACGGGAGGTAAGTCCATAGATCAAAAGGTATACCAGTTGATGATAGGATCTTTACTCTACTTATGTGCATCTCGACCGGATATTATGCTTTCTGTATGCATGTGTGCAAGGTTCCAGGCAAATCCTAAGGAAGTTCACCTTAAGGCCGTGAAAAGAATCATGAGGTATTTAGTTTACACTCCTAAGTTTGGGCTCTAGTACCCCAAGGGATCTACCTTTGATTTAATTGGGTATTTCGATGCCGATTATGCCGGATGTAAAATTGATAGAAAGAGCACATCAGGGACTTGTCAGTTTCTGGGGAGATCCCTGGTGTCTTAGGCTTCAAAGAAACAAAACTCCGTAGCTCTTTCCACCGTCGAAGCCGAGTACATTGCCGCAGGGCATTGTTGTGCGCAATTACTTTGGATGAGGCAAACCCATAGGGACTATGACTACAAATTGAGCAAAGTCCCTCTGCTATGTGATAATGAGAGTGCAATCCTCATGGCGGATAATCTCGTTGAACACAGTCGCACTAAGCACATAGACATCCAGTATCACTTTTTGAGAGATCACCAACAAAAGGGGATATCGAAATAGCTTATGTGAGCACCCACAACCAATTAGCCGATATCTTTACCAAGCCACTAGATGAGAAAACTTTTAGCAAACTTAGGAATGAGCTAAATATATTTGGTTCTCGGAATTTTGATTGGGACATTGCACACATAGCTAATTTATATACCTTTGATCATGTCTCTTTCATTTGGTACAAATATATATTTCTTATTATTCTTGTGCCAAGGCTAATACTAATGTGTCTTCAAGTATATCTCTATGACTAGTCTTAGATTGAAAGGGAAATAGAGTCTTTAGCAAAGACAAGGCTTCCACTCCAACTCTGACGGTATCATTTATCCTTTGCCGTTACTCATGTAACTCTTAATGGTATGACCTTTCACTCATATTTATTTTACCATTTGGGAAAATAATACAAGCCCAAAAGGGGGAGAAAATGAAAAGGCTTTCAAGTTCTCTGTTTTTGGAGATTAATGCCAAAGGGGGAGAAAGTATTAAGCCCAAAGAAAAAGGACCGCACCACCACCATTTCAAAATTTCACAAATGAGTACTTCAATTGGTATTTGAGATAGCCTTAAAATGAATTTTTCAATTGGTACGTGAAGAGAATTTTCAATTGGTATCTCATTTGGTATTTCAAAATTGTTTTTCAAATCGGTATCTTCAAAACTTCACTTTAGTATGAAAAATTTCAATCGGTATAATTTCACTTGGTATCTATTTCAAAACCCTCTTGAGAGCTAAGGGGAGAATTCATTCAGGGGAGCTTTTATTTAGTCAAAAGAAAAGCATTTGAAACAGGGGGGAATTTCAAATCTTAAAAATGCTTCTTGCAATTGTATTCCTATACCTTTGACTATTTGCAAAATATTTTGAAAGGATTTTTCCAAAATACTTGCAAAAACAAATAAGTGGTCCAAAATGTTAATAAGAGAAAAGCAATCCATTCATATGCATAAAGCCTTTCATTGATTTAATTCTAAGTAACCTATGCACATCTATCTCAATTCCAAACTAGTTATGTTTCTTCACTTCATATTTGCTTTGGTCTGTGTTGGCATCAATCACCAAAAAGTGGGAGATTGAAAGGGAAATATGGTTAACCATTTCCTATAATCGATTTTGGTGGTTGATTTACAACACAAACCACATGGACTAACTAGTTTGTCTGGATATCATTTATCTCAGATGCATAAGGTTCAATACAAACCAAGAAAGAAATTCAGTTAGTGACTCAATAAAAAATTAGAGCAAGACTTAGAGTGTGTTGATTTTTGGAGCACCGGACAGTATCTGGTGTGCACCAGACGCTGTCCAAATGCACCAGGCCAGGCGCCCTTCGAACAAGCCACTCTCGGGAATTCACACTCCGCTATAATTCACCGGACTGTCCGGTGTGCCACCAGACTGTCCGGTGAGCCAGCGGAGCAACGGCTCCCTGCGCGCCAACGGTCGACTGCACAGAGTCTACAGTGTAAACAGTGTCGTGCAGAAGTCAAAGCGCAGAAGTCAGAGGTCACCGGACTGTCCGGTGTGGCACCGGGCTGTCTGGTGCAGCAAGACGACAAGGCGCTCCAACGGTCAACTGCTCCAAACCCTAACGGACGCGCTGACGTGGCACGCACCGGACAGTGAACAGTGATTGTCCGGTGCGCCACCGGACTGTCCGGTGCGTCCATCGCCAGCAACGACTAGGAAGTGGTTGGGGGCTATAAATACCCCCAACCACCTCATTTAAAGCCATCCAAGCATTCTGAGTTTCTTATTCATTGCAAGAGCAAAGTGCAACATTCAAAGACACAATCAAAGCAATCAATCCACTCAAAATTCCCAAAATCAACGCTAGTGCTTAAGGGCTTGTGAGAGGATCATTTTGTTCTTTTGTTGCTCTTATCGTTTGGATTGCCTTCTTCCTTTCTCATTCCATTTCTCAAGTGCTTTGTAAAGCTAAGCAAGAGACACCAAGTATGTGGTGGTCCTTGCGGGGTCTTAGTGACCCATGTGATTAAGGGAAGGCTCACTCGGTCTAAGTGACCGTTTGAGAGAGAGGGGAAGGGTTGGAATAGACCCAGTCTTTGTGGCCTCCTCAACGGGGATTAGGTTCTTTAGAACCGAACCTCGGTAAAGCAAATCACCGTGTCTACTCGCTTTGACTCTCGCTTGATTTGTTTGCCCTCTTTCCTCTCTAACGTTTCCTTGCTAGTATTGATTTGAGTTTGCTCTTATACGTCATCCGCATCCTTTGAGCAACTTTTAGCAAGAGAAACAATATTTCGGACTTAAATTTAATTCTAACACTAACCCCGACCTTAGTGGGTGTTTAAGTTTATAAATTTCAGGTTTCGCTTATTCACCCCCCTCTAGGCAACTTTTAATCACTATATCTAGTCTTCGACGGCTTGCACTACTGACACTTTTGTTGATCAATGCTCGTAGTAAGGGTATAAGCGGGCGATAGAGAAGAGGCTCCTAAGTCTTTTGTTGTGGAGGAGGTGAAACTAAGGGCTATAAAGTGGAGTCCTAACTAAGTCTTGGTCAGGTGACAGGGCTTCGGCCTCTGGTTTCTCGTCGATCACTTATGTCGGGCTGGTCTTGGGTAGGGCGAGAGATTCATTCGAGTGGTTTCCCTTCGATTTGCCCGACTCCCCTTGTCTAGCTTCGTCACGACCGACCCCGTGCGCCGTGCCACGGGGTTCGTCCGAGGGTGGGTGCTTCTAGGGCAGACATTTCTTTTCTCGTTCAGCTGACCGATGTGCCCCAATCGTCATAGGTTTTTCCTCAGTGTGTTGACCGCTGGAGCTAGATAAACTCACGACGGCACAAATCAAAGAATAACTCACTGTGGCACGATGAATACTTTGTTACTAAACAGGTATTACATTTTAGTTCTGTGAAAAAATATGGTTATATCACGATAATTAGTAAACTATGGTATTATAATACTAGTTTTAAAAACTAAGTTGCCAAACATACTCTAGTATTGTAAAATGCCAAATAAGTTAGCTATAATTGTTGAAGCGGAGCTCTAGAAAACACAATGGGCGTGTTTGGTTCGGCTTTTTTCTGGCCAGCTTATCTGAAAAGCTGGCTGTGGGGAAAAGCTGGCTGTTGGGAAAAGCTGGTGGTTAGAATTTAGGTGTTTGGTTCGCCAGCTGTGCAGAAAAGCTGTTCGTCAGAATCTACGTGTTTGGATACAGATTCTCAAATTGCAGATTCTGTTCGAACAAACGATACAATGAAACCCATAACGCAGATAAAGTTCATTACAAAATAATTAGTGGAGTTGATTACATCATAAGTAAAGTTACAATTGCACGAAGTCAACTACGAGACTAATGCATTAGCAATTGCATCTCGAAAATCACTCATGTCTAACTCATCAGATGTGCTCGTACTACTCTCACCTGCAGGTAGATCATGACTTAGGCTATTAGGTCCTACTTCATCAAAATCTCTATCGTGTAGAGCACTATCTCTAATGAAGTTATGCAGTGTCATACATGCAATAATTATCTTCGATTGTTTGTCAAGCGAAAATGAAGGGAGACTTAATAGAATTCTCCACTTCATTTTTAGCACCCCAAATGATCGCTCAATAACATTTCGTAGGGATGAGTGCGCATAGTTGAATACTTCTTTACTCCCAATAGGTTGCCTCGCATTTTGCCATTCCGTAATGTGGTACTTCTGCCCCTTATACGGTGCAAGGTACCCCTTTCTATTTGGATAACCCGAATCGACAAGATAGTATTTACCTGCACAAACTCAAAAACCAAATGTTACGTACATGTGACATAAAATAGTACTGTATTCTACAAATGTACAACATATTTATATACCTTCCGGTGGATGGGGGAACCTGTCCGCATAAGTTATTAAAGTATCCTGTAGTACTCTTGTGTCATGTACGGAACCTGGCCAGCCTGTCACCACAAATGTGAACCTCATATCGAAGTCACATACGGCCATTACATTCTGCGACGTGTAACCGTGTCGGCCAATATATTTCGCTTGTTCCGAAGCCGGGACTGCCGCTGGAAAGTGACTACCATCTATTGCGCATATGCAATCCTTGAAGTGTGGCCAAAACCTCGCCTCTCGCAAACGATGATGAATCTCGACAAATTGTGGGTCTTTCGGCTTGATTATGTCAGATGACATCTTATAAAGTGCATTAAGGACATCAGTATACTTGCGGCTAATTGTTTCCAATGAGTGACCAAATTTATTTCTGATCTGCCTAAACGATTGTGGACCCCCACATGCCCACAAGAATATGCCAAGAGCTTCCATAGTACTGACACCCCTGCTTGGAAGCAGACCATAATTTTGGACCAATGTGTCATGCAATCGTCTAAAAACCGTTCTTCGCATGCGAAACATGTCAAAACAGTCGTTACTAATCTCCAACGTTCTTTGAACCCATTGAATACCAGATTCGACCAATGTTCTTCTAGGAGCCCGACTGAAATGCCTACCCCAAATGTCAACAGCATAAAGAGCAACAAGCATTTCTCCATCTGTTTCGTCATAAGATGTGTGTGCATCCATTTCATCATCAGATGTGTGTGCATCCATTTCATCGTCAGATGTGTGTTCACAAGTGTCACACATCTGCATGCAGACAACCAAGAGCCACAATTTCATATGCAATGACAGTTTATAAAACACATATTAAACAAGCCGAACAGTTTACAGGCATATGAAAAGTTCACAGATTCACATAGCTCACAAAGTTACAACTCTGATTATTCTGATACATGTTCAACTAGAATTTGTGGTAAATTGTTTGAAAGCGAAAATGATACTAACGAAAACTGACACGACATGACTCATTAAGCAGACACAACTAACATACTGAACATATAAGCCTCATTTGTCCGACCAGCAACATGTAATGGAACGACATGCCTGATGAAAAACACAACCAACGATAATAGTAAACATGTACGACTCTGTTGTCGGACGTCGTCCAGCTAAGTGCTCTTTTTAGTTTCTAACTCATAAGCATTGCGAAGCCAAGCGATTCTTCCTTCTTTTGTCTCCAAGTTTGCAAAAATATCTCTATACCTCTTATGAATCAGAAGATGCGTCGCAAACAAATGTAGTTCGCTCCCTTCAGGTGATCCATCTTCCTTGACTTGTAGCAACTGGTTTTTAATCTCTAATCGAACCGGGTCATTGTCAGAAGAGGTAATGGACTTGTTTGTGGTCATTGAGCGGGACTCAAAAGCCTCCACAAGTCTATTCATGTACTCTTCCCTCGAATCTTTTTTCCTCTTTGGTTTTGGGGAATCATGGCGCATCTTACGCTTCCCAGTGGCATTTGTGCAGGGGTCAGGTGTGCTGTTTTCACCCCCACCTAAAGTGTAATCCAAATGATCATCAGAAGATGAATTAACATCCTCCACGCCAGGAACCAGGGTTCTTTCATTTGTGCAGACAATGGGTCCAAACATAACCTTTAGCTCGTCCTCATTCTCTAGGGGGGCTGTTTTGAACATAATACAACCTGGCATTGCCTGCACGAACATGGTATTTCCTAGTTTGAGATGGCCAATTCTATTGTTAGTCTACAAAACAAAAAAAGATGTACTTACTTCATTTTGCTTGGCCCACCACTCATCTGGCGCACTGATTGAACCAGTATGAGGGTCGCGACCAAGACCTGTAGCCCTTTCATTTAGAGTTTTCCACTGGGTGAACATTCTCTTCAACGAATCCCACCTATTCTTCATTTGATCCCTTGTGTAAGTGCGACCAGTGCGTTCCTTAAACTTTCTTATGAGGTTAGCATACCCTTCGGCGTTTAGGAATTGTTGTGGCCTGTTCCGTGCATTGACCTCTTCTACACAAATTTCTGTGTAAATTTTTGTTGCTCTACTATCCCACTTAGCTATCACTTTGCCAGACTTTTCCATCTAGTGCCAAAAATTGTAGATGATTCAAAATATGTATTGAAGTGCAGTGAATAAGGAAACTAAATGAACTGGTAAGGGACCATAATAACATAAGGTAGTACCACTAGGAGTGCCATTGGGTTTTGTCATAATTACATATACAGACTTAGCAAATTCAAGTCCTGATTAACAGAACAGCACTGGGAACACTAAAGACCTGCGCATTAACCAAAAGCTCCGATCTACCCCTGCTACCCTACCACCTGAGTCCAAGGTTCACCATGGTGTAACTTAAACCTCATTGTCACTAAACGAAGGCATCTGGTCCGAGTCATATTCTAGACCCCAGAAGTGTTCAAAGTGCTCTGCAAAGTCCCAATCTGGAGTAAGGTAGTCGTCCGCAGGGGGTGGTGAGGACAAGGCTGATGGTTCGTAGCTGCTGTCACCCGGGTTGTTAACGTTGTTAACGTTGTCCAAATTCTCTTGCAACACCAGAGAGTCTTGCTCCAGCATGCAAGCTATGTCCTCCAATGCTACACGAAGTTTGGTAGCGTCAAATGACGTCAACCCGCGGCCTGGACGGATTGTTTGCCGAGCTACGACAAATATCTTGTCCGCAATCTCTTGCATCCTTCCAATTGCCTTGTCGGCTATGGAGTCTGCGGAATCCATCTGATGTGGATTTAGGTGGTTAGTGTACTAGAGAAGGGGACAATGTACTAACTTGCATGTATTCACATGACACGGGTGGCAACATGAACAAAGTGATGCTGAGTACAGTAACATTGACGTAATGACAAACGTTCGCGTTGAAATAAACCCTCATCAAATTGACATGGCTTCAACAGATCAATGGTATCCCGGTCACGGAGAACTTATTTAACGAAGAAGTACATATTTACTTTACCTTGCTTGAAGTGGTGGTTACAACCAGAAGAGGAAGGACCCGAGTTGGTGGGGAAATTTTGAAGTCTACATGAGACAACAAAAAAGTTAGTACTTCGTTCCAAACAAAAGTATGTACTGAATTAACTCGACATGACGACAATGTACTTAAATCCAGTAATTCAAACGATTTAACCTCGGCTGGTAACAAAGGAAACCAAGTAACAAAGACAGAAATAACAGTGCAAAACACACAGTTCATGGTTTGTCGTAAATGGTGACCACAAATCGTGAAACTGCTAGGAGTTCAACTATGAACAAACTGAAGTTCAAGCATCTCTTCATACTGCAAATCACACTTGTTAGGATTCAATACAGGGGGGATAAACTCTAAACCACAACCGTGGATGCAACGTAAACCCTAATCAGTACATGGAAGACGATTGGATACGTAACAGCAACATAAGAGAGGTATCCAAACGAGGGGGTCGTCGACGGTGGTTGAAGATAGGGGCGGGTGGAGTAGACGAAGATGGTACCTGGCAAAAGGAGGAGATGCGATGGCGGGACGACTCGCAGCTTGAAGATGCCTGTGGGATTTGTCGAAGGAGTTGCGGATCCGCGGTCACACCCCTAGAGAAAGGAAGGGTCACGGATGCATCGAATCACCACCACGGCGGAGGAGCAAGAAGTCAGGTTCGCCATGGATGACAGGAAAAGGCTTACCTGCGAAGACGACGAGCGCGGCGGCGGGAGATGCGGTGGGGGACGAGACGGCCGCCGCGGGTGTGGCGAATGAGGGCGGTTGCGGGAGATGCGATGGGGGCGAGAGCTGCGGCGGCGAGTTGCGAAGGGGTCGCGTGACGGGCGCGCGACCAAACCCTAGCGAAATGAGGCCGGCTTTCCGCGGAAGCGTCCGCACACCCGCTTCTGGCGTCGCGTAGGCGGGTGGCTTCTCATCAAAGCGCGACGTGGATAAGCGGGACGAGAAGCTACGCGTTTGGTAGCCGCTTCAGCTTCTGGCGGCCAGAATCCGCCCAGAAGCTGAAGCAAACGGCGCTAATGTATTTTGTGGAAAAACTATCTCTTCTGTTTTTAGTAGATTGTATAAAATAAAGTATAACACTATAGATATTATTATTTAATATTATTGATATTATTTATAGAGTTAAATTTGAAATAATAAATAATAAATAATAAATAAAATATAAGATGTGATATGGATCGGCTGGAGACCGCTTACTACAATAGCAAGTAACTTAAGATCGCGTCCATCGCCAGCCCGTCCCACTATCGCCTCCTCTCATTGCTCTCGTGCTCTCCACCCGTTTCCCGCAAAACCCTAGCTCTGCGACATGCACCGCGGCGGCGATCGCTCCGGCGGCCCCTCGAGCGGCGGAGACCGCTCTGGAGCCCGGTTCCAGCGGGGTCCCTCCCGCTGGTCTGGCAGCAGCGGCGGCGGATTAGGGGGTAGCCCGCCCAATCGCTACTCCTCCCGCGGCGCGGCAGATGGAGGTGGTGGAGGGGGCGGTGGCAGTGGCGGTGGCGGGAGGTTCCACCCTTACCGTGGTTCTTCCGACTATTCTAGCGGCGGTGGAGGGTACAGAGGCGGTAGTGGCGTTGGTAACGACTTCGGCGACCAGAGGCAACGTTACGGCGGCGGCAACAGAGGCGGAGGCCGTGGGGATTTCCAAGGTTCGTTCCAAAAGTATGTGTGTCTTTTGGCTGCTATGCGATTATTAAAAGTTGTGCCACCCCATGATGGGGAACTTGGGCTTGGTTAAGCGTAGCTAGGGTTTTGGTGCTGATAGAAAGGTGGGTTTGCTACATCAGATTATTGATGCAAATTCAATCAACATCCTCGTAAGTCGTAAGTTACTTGGTAGAACTGACAAGTCAATTTTTGGACCTAACAAGTATGCTGAAGTTTAGAAAGCCAAGCAGGATTCAGATGTGTAATACGGTCACAGCTGAATGTGCATGATTGACAAGACCACCCAACCTTTTGAGTAGACGAGCTGCTAAGTGGACCTTTTGAGTAAACGAGCTGCTAAGTGGACCTTTTGAGTAAACGAGCTGCTAAGTGTTTTTGGATGTAGATGGTGCACCTTGTCCAGGTTTTTTACATGTGAAGGGAGGGACAGCTATAGTTCTCCCGCGATGCATGGTTAACTTTTGTAACAGTATGAAATTGGATTTATTTTCTTAGGTTTTTATTGATATAATATGTTGTAACTTTGTATAATCTGCAGTTTAGTTTAGACAGATCTGTTTATTCCGACATTTGTATTCAGCTAATTAGATTGTGGAAGTGCCAGTTATGGTTAGTTTTACCATTGGTCCCCAAACATCTCAAAACTTCACTGTCAAATGTCGACAGGTTTACCATTTGTCCCCAAACATTGCACCCGACATCTCAAATTTTTAGTCGGAGTTAGGTACTTAACTTTTATTTTAGTTTTCCCTTTTAAGTTTCAAGCTTATTTTTTAATCCAACACTACAAGAAACTCAAAACTTCAATTGTGAATAGGTTTACCTTTGGTCTCCAAACAACCGTTAGGCATCTCAAAACTTTAGTTAGAGTTGGGTTACTTAACTTTATTTAATTTTCCTTTTAACTCAAGCTTCCTTTTCAATCCAACATTATACAGCAAAGGTATTGCTAAAAAATGTTGAATTTATCATTCCATGGTAGGAAGACCATATGGAAAAGTGCTGTATGCGATTGAGCTTAAGTGGAAAAAATAATTTTAATTCTAATCTCTTACCATTTCTTTGTCAAATATTGATATTACTCTTGAAAGTTCCTGCAGATCATGATAGTAGAAGTAACTATGTCAAACTTTTTGTCGGATCTGTTCCGAGGACAGCGACTGAAGAAGACGTGAGCATTACTTCCATGCTACTATCTTGTCTTCTTGCGTAGTGATTTTTATTTTTTCTAGCATCTTTTATTTGAACTTTATTCTGGATACGATTTTATTTGTACTTATGGTGTGTTATCATTGTTTATCACCGTGCACAAAACAAACTAGAAGCTTCTGACTAAGACCCTGTTTGGATCCTGTACGGTCCAAAGTTGGCTAAAGTTGGACTAAAACTTTAGACCACTTCAGTTCACTTCTGTGGTTTAAAGGTTTTGTGAGGTTGGCTAAACTTTAGATAACACTTAGACCTGTTTGGAGCCTCAAGAGCTAAAGTGACCATGGGATCCAAGCAGGGCCTAAGTTCTTGAAGGTAGCTTATATGAGATAAAAGATTCAAAAGTTTTTTTGTCATATAATGTTCATAGATATATAAATTTGAGTGAATTATTGGATTTTTAGGATTCAGTCAAAGCGTCATCAAGACAATCATTTCTTACACCTTTTCTTGTCAGTTCCAGCCACCATTGTGATCATTGTATCAGTTACTTTCTTATTGGCTAACAAGTTGATTGTTGAATAAATTTAGTCAAATATGCATTTTTCTGTGCTTGTGATGCTTTATTTTTCTATTATTTAGATTTTTGTATTGTTCAGTTTGTGACACATTCTTGTGTCTTCAGGTTCGTCCTTTATTTGAGGAACATGGAGATGTTCTTGAAGTTGCTCTAATTAAGGATAGGAAGACCGGTGAACAACAAGGTATGCTATGTCTTTGTTTTTCTTGTATTATCACAATTGAGTATCTCTTTTGTTTTCAGGTTTCTGAGAGGTTATAGGAGCAACAAGGTTGCATCTTCTCTCAGTTAGATTGGCGGTTGTTGATTTTCATTTCCTGCGCTTCCATTCTGTCCGTCTCCTGTGGATTCAGTAGAAGACTAGAATGGACGCGACTAACTGCCCGCTGATTACTGGAACCTAACTAGCCACAACTTCACTGCTACACAAGGCAGCAAATTTGGTACCAACAGCTGTGTTTAGATGATATTGACTTTCTGGATGTCCTGTAGTTCTAGAGCAATGAGCTTGTAGTTTCGCCTTTGCATCTGTGTGCCTTGATTTTGTTGCAAGAACTTATATAATCTTATAATGAATTAATACAAAATTCTCATCCTCTGCCTTTCATGGTTTAAGATTTATTATCCATGTAATCATGAATTGCATATGATGTGGGATTCCTTAATGTAAGCGATTGAATCCCTCGATATACGAGTTATTGGATGATGCGGTATAGCTGCATATTGCTGTCACGATTGATGACAGGTGGTGTGTGGTGTTGATGACCTTCTACTGTTTGGAAATTGTATGTTGCGCACCGTCAATCTAGATTCATCTGATTTGATGGATACCAATGTTTTCATGGGTGGTTTGACAACCTGGTACTTGAATATTATGAATCTTGTGAGTTGTGGCTTTGACTGTGGTATGTTCTTGCTATATGCAATTTGTGGATATTTGGGTGTAAATTTTGGATGTGTTTAGTGTTTCCCTTACTGGATGATGTTGCTTGACACGACAGCGGTTATGGTGATATTTTCTGTTCGCATGAAATATCTACATAAATGTAGTTTTTGTAATAATTCTTCCAGCTAACTGTAAGCTTGTCTGATGTAGTTCACAATGGTCCTTAAAGTTCTGTAACATGGATTTGAATGTTGATGACACATGGTGATGTACCAGTGCTGTGCGTCTTACATCTAATGTAACCATGGTCACTTAGCCAATGACGCTTTATCTGTTCTGTGTGATGATCGTCACTTAAAGTACTTGGCTCGCAGAAATATTATCTGTGTAACCGCTGTCTGTGAAGGGTCAGTGTTAAGCCTATTCTGGATTGGATCATTTGACACGCAGCTGATGAGAATGCGCGAGAAAGTCCTTGTGCCTGAACTCTTGTATTGGTCTTTGTTGCTGCTGCTTATGATATCTTTGGAAAAAAAATGAAGCTGAATACTGATTCTGGCCACATTACTTATGTGATATAAATGCACATCTGTATTCAAAGCCTTCATCATCCATGATTTGGTTTGACACTTCAATGTGAACCAATCTGCAGTTTAAGATCACATGGTGGATGCGTTAGATGGATGGAATCTGTTTGTCATTATTGCTGGTGTACTTTGGTGCTCAGCAACTAGTGGACGCTTTCTTCTGACAGATGATACTCATTTAATGGACTAACTTTATACTTTCTACCTAAAGGGTTATTCATGCATGCTATCATATACTGGTTGAATTGGCATTGAAGTTGATTTGAATGTTTCTTTTCATCCGTGATTAACTGCATTATGTAACAAATTTTTTCTAGAAACCGTTTGTGTCATTGCCACAGCCTCTCATTGTATCATTCTTTTCTCTGAGTGATGTTCTGTGTTCTGTCTAGACTATTTGTGTATTATTTACCATGCCCTTCACGGTTTTTTCATTTTCTATTGAATGCATCTTCATCAGATGCTGCTTTAGAAGTGTCACCATGGAACACCATATATAATTTGGTGATTTTGCTTGTTCAAAGGTCAAACCATTTTGATGGATTGTCTTTTATGTTTAATTTAGTATATACACAAGATATCAGCTTGTCGTGGTACCTAGTTTAATCACCACAGTGCTGCTTTGTTTTACTTTTATCAGCTTATTGAAGCTTGACTTTTTGGCAACTGCTATGTGAGATTGTTACTTACTGCTATCAGAATATGCTGTATGAGGATGATGATGATGGAATCTTGTTAATAATTTTTACTGCATTATAAATTAAATATACTGGGAGCATGGCTAAACCTTCTGCAGTTCAACCCTAGCAATTTTCTTGGACATGTTGATGGCCAGTTTCTTATAACTTCAACACTTGATATTTGTTGCTCATTCCGTGACATGTATGATTATTACTACTTGTATTTGCAATTTTGGTGCATCAGTGCTGTGTTAAGGCCCTGTCACCGTTTGCATTTTCTGCACGAAATGTCATCCTAAGCGCAAACACATTTCTAATTATACCACAGCTGAGGAGTTGGCTGTCCTTTGATGTGTGAAGTGCACTTATTTTCTTCATTCCATGTAATGCATTTGGGTGTCACAGTGTCACTAAAATTTTATTGTAACCAGCTGTAGTGTGTTAAACTGATGCACCTGATGTTTTATGTTTTAGGTGTAACTTCTAAGTTGAGGAGTGTCTGTTGGTGTTTCAAATACAGAGAATAACTTAAATTGATATTGTGACATGTTCTGCGAAGTCTTTATAATATTTTTGTACGCTTCTCATGCTTCCCTGAATGGTGCTCTTGAACTGTGAAAGGGTCTTGGTGGTTTTCTTAATTGTTTAGAACAGCTATATAAAACAAATGTTAGGCGAAGTTTATGTGCCTGCTTAAATCTAACATATCTTCTTCGTGCCTGCTGTTTACTGACTAACTATTATGGCATATATATTACTATATATCAGATCACAATGAGTTATACAGAAAATAGTATCTGACTGGGTAATTTACATTTTGCATTCCCAGGTTGTTGTTTCGTTAAATATGCTACTTCTGAGGAGGCGGAGAGGGCCATCAGGGGTCTGCACAACCACTACACTTTACCTGGAGTATGTATTGTTAGACTATTTGTGTGTGTTATGGGCCTAGAGCTCGACCCATTAGGGGTAGACTATGGGGCTGATTGGTTGCTAGACTATTTGTATGTGTTATGGGCCTAGAGCCCGACCCATTAGGGGTAGACTATGGGGGTGATTGGTTGCTCCTTCCCAACTCAGCCAGGATGGCATCCAGGGCCAGGCCAAGTGCGGCCGTGCTGAACTCATGCAACTCTTGTTGTTTGTTTACTCTTTCTCTAGTTGTACAAGCTGGATTCAACTGTTGATTGGTTGGTTGGGTTAGGAAAGAGATAAAAAATAAAATAAAATATTTTATACATCAAGTGGGATCTAGTTTGTTCATAAAAATGTCAAGATCACAAAAATAAAATCGATATATTAATTAGATGTATTAATTAATAGATATGTAAAAACATGATGTTTCCACCTAGCTTGGCTCAGTTGAGATCTCCAAATCGAGCTTCTTGACTCAGCCTGGCTTTGGACGCTTTAAAGTTCGTGCGGGCCTGGCTCCTCCACTTGTACGCCAACCAAGTGAAACAGAGGTTACACCGACCGGGCCTGGCCTGGCCTTTGGTTGGGCAACCAATCACACCCTATATTATGTACCTCTTGTAACACTGAAGCCTATATATGGATTAGGGTTTTTCCACTCACTCTAACATGTTATCCAACCAGGTTTCTGCTCCCCTAGCCGTCGCTGGCAGGCACTGGTGGCCGTCGTCGCTGGCCACGACCTCAGGGCTGATGCTCCCCATCTATAGGCTCCCCTCCTCTACTCCCCTCTCCAACTCGCCGATGGGCCTTTGTAGCTGCTAACAATCATCTCTTCTCTATCACCGCCCCCACATTCACCTCGATGCCGCCATCGCCGCTCGGGCGTGGGCACTTCCCCATGGTGCTATCGTTGCCGCTGGAGCTTGGGGAGCCCTTGCCGCCCCTCCCCTGCTCCTCCTGGCCTGGCTCGCCTGCCTCTGCTCTTGTGGCTGCTGGCCTAGGGATAGGGCTCGACGTCATCGCCATCGTGGCCTGGGCTGCTCCCACCATCACTAGGCCTTAGGCGGCCCTTGTTGTTGGCCTGGTTGCCCCAGCAGGGCCACTGGCCTAGGCATTACTGGCCTAGGTGTGGGCCTGACTGAAGCTGGTCTTGGTGCCACGGCCCACGTCGGGCCTGGACGTGGGCAGCCTGGACGTCGCTTCTATCCTGGGCGCGTCTCTCACCATCCTAGGTGCCTCGTCCTAGCCCCTTTTGTCTTTTGTGCCTTCGCCGATTGTTCGTCCCACCTCTGACATTGTGGCTATCCACTCCACCCTTGCCATAGCCCTCCTAATTCCTGTGGTAGCTGCCCGCGAACGGGAGTGGGTTGTAGTCCTTGCCTGGGAGCACGAATGCACGCGGGTGGATGATCTTGCCCAACAGCTTGTCGAGGCTAAGCGCCATCTCATTGGCTCTCCAAGCCTCGATCTCCCCCTACGTACCTGATGATCGATCCCCTCTTCGGTGTACAAGACCGTCATCACCAACCTCCACGACCAGGCGACGAGTGTTAACATATGATATCTGGTTTCCATCCTCCTTAATCCGACTTCCTCCTACTCCTCATGGCGCGACCTCGTCCTTCTCACGCTGCAGCGCTACACCTTGGATGACCACATCCTCACTGACATGACATCCCCTCAATATCCCCTCCTGGCGGTGAATGGATAGTTTGGTCCTCTCGTGGATCCTTTGGATGGGAACTGTTGAGCTACAAAACGTCGTTCACGAGCGTGGTGGCACTGTCTGCTAGGACTGAGTTGCCATCAAGGACCAGTTCCTCGGTAACCACAAGACTCGTGCTCTCCACCTCAACGCCGCCTTCAGAAGCTTTGTCTACGGGGACCTCTCCGTCACCGAGTACTGTCACCTTTAGAACCTCTGTAGGTGATTCGGTCCTTCCCGGGCCCTTTCGTCTATGCAAAGTTCTTGTCGTCCCCAGCCACATTATTCAGAATCTTTTATCTGTTCGCCAGTTTACCATCGATAACTCTTGCTCTATTGAGTTTGATCCTTTTGGCTTGTTTGTGAAGGATCTTGTTACGCGGAGTCTCCTCGCCCGCTGTGATAGCTCTGGTTCCTTGTACACCTTGTGGCTACCTGCGTCCAGTCCACCACCCATTGCTTCTGCTACACTAGCGACCTTGGTTCTTGTCGCAATTGCACGCCTTGACTACTACCACTCCATCCAACACTTGGTATTGTTGACTCGATCATCCTAGTCCTGACGTGTTGTCTAAGTTGTGTAGTAGTTCGGTCATGTCTTGTACTAGGGGCACTTCTGAGCATCTATGCTACGCCTGTCAGCTAGGTCATCATGTCTGACTTCCTTTCCCTAGCTTCTCTTCTCAGACTGTGCTTAATTTTGATCTCATACACAGTGACTTGTGGTCCTCTTCTGTTTTTAGTGCTTTAGGTTATAAGGCCATCTCCAACAGCTTACCCATCCTCATACCCATATTCCCATACCCATATTCAAGCTCCACTCTGCGAACAATGCAGTCTACAGTGCAAAACAATGTTTTGGGTGACCATATGGGTGAACTGCCGGACACGGTCTAAGTATTACTTGGTGCCTTGGTGGTTCTTGATGATTGCTCTCATTATCCGTGGACGTTCCCCTTATGTTTGAAGTCTGATACGTTTTCGGCTCTTCACTTCTTCGCTTTGGTTTCCACCTTAGTTTGGTCACACCATTAAATCATTCAGTGCGACAATGGTCGGGAGTTCGACAACACTTGGCCGTTCTTCTTGTTCCATGGTGTATAACTCTGGATGTCTTGTCTTTACACTTCTTCCTAATTTGGCAAGGTTGAGTGTCTGATTCACACTACTAACAACATCATGTGCTCCTTGCTCATCTAGGCCTTCGTTCTTGCTCGCTATTGGGAGGAGAGCCTCCACACGCCACCTACATGCTCAATCGCCTTCTTACTAAGGCGATTAGCCCACCCACACTCCACTTTGCTCTCTTTGGCACCACTCGTACGACATCTTCGTGTCTTTGGGTATGTGCTATCCCAACCTTTCCGCCACTGCTTCCCATAAGCTTGTCCTTCGATCCTCCCGCTGTTATCCTTGGTTACTTCCTTGATCTTACAACTCATCGCCTCTTGATCTCCTGCCACATTGTTTTTGCCGAGGTGGAATTCCCCTTCTCGTCACCCTCAACCACCACTATCGCCTCCACGAAGACTTGCCCCGTGGCTCTTTCTAGCCAACCACCTCGTTTTCCCCTTGCAGGTTCACCTAGTCTTCTCCCCCCTACAACACCAGTGTCCCCCAGGTCTCGGTGAAGAAGATGAATCATCAAGAACCACCAAGACATGCCCTAAACCGTGTCCTCTTCTTGATGGTTCTTGATGATTCCCCTTATCGGTGAAGAAGAGCCTTGGTGGTTCCTGATGATTGCTCTCATTATCCATAGTGTGCCCCCCCATAACCCTCCTCTTCTTCACCGAGACCCACCATGTTCACCCCATGGTGACTCGACATGCCATTGGTGTTCTTCGCCTGATCGACTGCTTTGTTCTTTTTGCGACATTCTCTTCGCCGATATCTTTCGTGCTATCTTCCATTTACATTTCCCTCATCGATCCTCTTTGGCGTCACACTATGGAGGAAGAGTATCATACCCTCCTTGCCAACCACACTTGGGACTTGTGCCTCGTTCCCTGACGACAATGTGGTGACTGGCAAGTGGGTCTAGTCCCATAAGCGGAAGGAGGATGGTTCTCTGGACTTGTACAAGGCTCACTGGGTTCTTCAAGGCTTCACTCAACCCTCTGGAGTTGATTATGATGAGACTTTTAGTCTTGTGGTGAAGACTCTTACCGTTCGTGCCGTGTTCTCACTTGGCTCTCTCCCTCTATTGCAAACACGTTTCTCCATGGGACTCTTATAGAAACCATCTATTGCAGCCAACCTACTGGTTTTGTTGATCTGCACACCCTTCCATGGTATGCAAACTCAACAAATCCCTCCATGCCCTAAAGTATGCCCCATAGCTTAGTATAGTCGGTTCACCACTTATTTGCTCTCGTTGGGATTTGCCAAAACGAAGTTTGACATCTACCTGTTCATCTACTAGTGTGGCGGTGACACCATGTACCTCCTACTATATGTTGATGATATTGTGCTCACTGCATCTCCTTTGGTTCTCCTGCACTGGATCATTACCGCCCTTCAACATGAGTTCACAATGAAGAATTTGGGTCCTCTTCACTACTTTCCAGGATCACTGTTTAGCATTGCCCGGCTAGCCTCTTTCTCCAGCAACGTTAGTACACCCTAGATATCATGGAGCGCGCTAGCATGCTGTTAGCGCATGCTGGACTGTAAGATACTAAGATGTGTGCTACCTCGGTGGACACACATGCCAAGCTCTCCTCTCAGTGACCCCGCTGCCTACCGGAGCCTTACTGACGTTCTTCAATACTTCACCTTTACCAAACCCGACATTGCGTATGTGGTCTAGCAGGTATGTATCTGCATGCACGATCCCCAGGAGTCGCGTGGTCAAGCGGATCCTCTGGTACCTTGAGGGTACTGTTGACTACTGGCTTCTTCGTTGCTCCTCCACACTTGAGCTTGTTGTCTACACCGACTCTGATTGGGCTGGGTGCCCGGACACCTGTCGGTCCACCTTTGGCTACATGGTGTTCCTTGGGGATAACCTCTTCTCTTGGTCCTCAAAGCGGTAGCCCGTGATCTCCCACTCTAGTGTTAAGGCCGAGTACCGGGCTATCGCTAATGGTGTGGTTGAGGCGTGCTGGCTACGCTAGCTCCTTCTGGAGCTTTACAACCCCCTCTTCAGGAGCACACTTATCTACCGTGACAACGTCAGCACCATCAATCTCTCTATCAACCCCGTCCAACATCAGTGAATGAATCATGTTGAGATCTATCTTCACTTCGTCCGTGAGCACGTGGCCATCAAGGATGTTCGTGTTCATCATGTCACGACACACTCGCAGTTTGTCGACATTTTCACTAGGGGTCTTCCCTTGTTCTTGGATTTTCGATCCAGTCAACATCAAGGTTTTCAAGTCGATAAGTCGAGTCGAGTTGACAAGGTACCGACTTGGTGACTAGTCGATAAGTCACTCGACTAGTCGTCGACTTGCCAATATAGTGGTTGTTTTGCCTATATAATGGCTTCATATAGACAATATAGCATTTACATATGAAGAAAGAGCATGTTTTACCTCATTTGAAGCCTGAAATTGAACAAAACTGAAATAAACAGCAAGTCTTACCTCATTTGAAGCCTCAAACTGAACCAAATCAGCCACATAAGTGATAAGTCATAACAGCCATATAGTTTAAATTGAAAAACAAATAACAAGAAAATATAGTTCAAACTTGAAAGGAAATAAGCTCCATTAGATAGCTAAGCTGCTGCTGCAGCTAGATAGATACTAGATAGTAGATACCCTAAATATCTCCCAAATCAAGATCATCCATTGCATTTTCTCCCAAATCAAGAAAACATGTTGTGTAATGGGCCTTTGGGCTATTTGGGCTGAACTGGGGCACAAGTCGCCCGACTTTCCAGACCAAGTCGATGACTAGTCGACTGAGAATTTCCAGTCGTTGACAAGTCGCCTGACTTGCCAGAAAAGTCGAGCCGGCTCCCCAAGTCGAGCTCCCAGGACCGACTGGACGACTAGTCGACGACTTGAAAACAGGGGTCAACATTTGTCGTGGCTAGAGTTTCGAATGCAGGGGGTGTTAGATTATGTGTGTGTTATGGGCCTAGAGCCCAGCCAATTAGGGGTAGACTATATGTACCTCTTGTAACACTGAAGCCCATCTATAGATTAGCGTTTTCCCACTCACTGTAACATGTACCTTGTAAGCTATTTGTTAAGCACTGTTCTTTATTTGCTGATTATTTACTATAAATCCTTTTATTTTTAGGCAATGGGCCCTATTCAAGTTAGATATGCTGATGGTGAAAGGGAACGACATGGTAATGCTCTGATCTTTAGTAGTTTGTATTAATGACCTGTGTATGTTGTATGTTATACTGGTTTTGAGGCAACCTTAACATGCCTTGCTTTATATGCACATTTTTTTGAAAATTCTATGATTATTATTTTATTTAAACCATATGTTCAAAAGGTGCATATTCAACACTAGTTCTTTTTTCTCGACTATGCTGGAGAGATGCACATTGCATTAATAATAAGAGAGTACAAAACACCCTCTACACCCATAGTCCCACACACAAATACCTCTACATAGTGCCAGCTTCTCTAGATTTTGGCACCGTATCTCTACATGTCACTTATCACATTGTTTGTTGTAGCATACTAGTATGCAAAGACAACGAAATGGGTCTCTAGCTGAGTTGGTTATGTGATCTGAGCAGTACTCTTTAGGTCTTGAGTTTGACTCCCCGTGGGAGCGAATTTCAGGCTGGATTAAAAACAATCCCCACGTATGTTCTACACAAAAGCATAGATCTAAGGTTTGGCCTTGGCCGTGGTCGTTCTCATAGGCTACGGTGCCACCATGTATGGGTGGGGCATGGGTTCGGGGGTTTTCTTGACCTTGTATGAGAGGATCTTCTTAATACAATGCCTGGGGTTGTCTTACCCCTGAGTTTTTTAGTATGCAGAGGCAAATTTATTGTGCTTTCCCAATCTTGTTTTTACATTGCACAGTTACATGTATGTGTTCCTTGATCAATTTACATGTGACTTTCATTCTGATTCTGCATTTTTTTCTTTATCTGAAAACACTATTCATTCAAGGATTCTTTATTATTTTGTTCTTGTAATCTGAGTTATGTAATCATATTTAGAAAGCAAACTAAGCTTGGTTCGTTAAAATAGTTGTTTTTCTTCAGATCTTTTGTTTGTGGTACTTATTGAGCAATCTCATCAGTTTCTGTGACAAATTTACTAGGGGCCATCGAGCACAAATTATTTGTTGCGTCCCTCAATAAGCAAGCAACTCCAAAGGAGATTGAAGAGGTAAGTAGGTTGAATTTCTTATTTTCCTTTCTGTTCCTTGATGATTTTGTGATTTGCTTATCTGAGAGGGTAGTATAGATTTAGAAAGTACTGCTTGGTGTCAATAATCAACCTGTGATGCTGTACTCTTATCTGCATTTGAGGACATGATTAACACAAATTTAGTAGCTTGCTTTTCCAAGGATTGATGATAAAGGCATACAATTTTCAGATTTTTGCCCCATATGGTCATGTGGAAGATGTTTACATTATGAGAGATAGCGTAAAGCAGAGCCGAGGTTTGTGAATACGTGTTTGCTTTAGTTATACTGTTCCATTGCAACCTTTTGTTTTAACTTGTAATATATTTAATATAAAGGTTGTGGCTTTGTCAAATTCTCATCAAAAGAGGCAGCAGTGGAAGCTATGAATGCCCTTAGTGGGACTTACACAATGAGGGTAAATTTCTCTGCCAACTGCCATATTGTGTTTAGCTTTCTGGATACTTATGATGTATTTGTTTCTGTATTAGGGGTGCGAGCAACCATTAATCATTAGATTTGCTGATCCTAAGAGGCCTAGACCTGGAGAATCAAGGTGATTAACAACTGTGACTGTCTTTGTTGCGTATCATATGTTATTTTATTTACTCAAGATTAAGTATAATCATTTTTTTTGATGAAACAAGTATAATAATTACCATTCCTATTTTCTGCTTTACCTTCCTGGTTAGGGGTCGCCCTGCATTTGGAGGTCCTGGTTTCAGTCCTCGATCGGATGCAGCACTTGTTATCAGGTGTCAGTTCACTACTTATTCAGTATTTTTTCTCAAGAACATTTAAATTAAGATGTTAATGAGATGAAACTGGCATGGTCCCCTCGCACACGAGTTGCTGATGCTAAGGGTGTCTACTGAAGTGCATTTGTCGAAACCAAATATTAACTCCGGAATAACACAATAGCTCTGAAATAATCTGCAAAAGATGTTTAGTGCGTGTTTGTTTCAGTTTAAATGCAGATTCTGGTCGCCACAAGCTGCTGTGGACTGCCAAACACCCAACTTTTTAGCCTGCTTCTACGGGAACCACTTTGGTGAAAATCATCTAAAATCAGCGTGAGCACACAATCGGTCAAGTGTCACGATAGGAGGAATCTGTCACTTCCTAGACCTAAACCCTATGGACCCCTTTATCTTTCTCCGACGTAATCCCCACGATACTCAGATTCTCCCCACATTAAGATTCTCCCTACAGACAAATTCTCAGAAAAGCTCGTCAGAAAAAAAACTGAACTAAACAAGCCCTTAGAGTAGGGATGGATAAGGTATTATGATATATAGACAACAATGAAATGACTGAAAGTGAAACAAGTGCTAGCTTCTGTGTATTTTCTACCTTACCTAATCTGTCTAAGAATCAATTGAACTAATTTCTTAATCATATCTTCTGCTCCTTTTTTATATATGTCATCTAAGTCAAGCTATTTGTTTATCTTCGAACTAATTAGCTTGTCCTAAAGGTCTAAATGGGTAAACATATTATATTTTCATTTTTTTCAAAAACGCAGGAGAACAGAACTGTGTATCTTTATAGATAAGATAGAAGAAAGGGTCTTACAAGTGGGGTACAAGTTAGGGACACCTGCACCCACCCACCCACACACACACACACGGACAAACAAAACAAACACCTGATTAAAACAAAAACAATCAATTATGGCTCGACCTGACCTCCTTAAGGGCATCAGCTAGTCCTAAGACACCTAGCTGCTTTGCCCCAGCCATCACCCAACAGGATAATTCTTTTAGGAAGCTACTTTTCATCTTTCCGAAGGAGGGTGACTCTATCAAAAACAACCTGGTTCTTCTGCAGCCATAGACACCAAGCCCCGTGTATGACAGCGCTGTTAAGGCCCTTCTTCATGTCTTTGTGACTCCTAGAGCTCACTTCTATCCACCAATGTGCAAAGGTGGAGGCCTTCGATACCGGAGTGAGATGCCCTAAGCCAAAGGGGAACAAGATGTTGTACTAAAACTGCCGAGCAAAGACACAAGACGTCAGGAAATATTGAATTGTTTCTTTGTCTTGATCACAAAGAGGACAAGCTTCAGGATATGGAAGCCCGTTCTTGTGTAAACTGTCAGCTGTTCAGCATTTATTTGTTATGACCAGCCAAAGGAACAACTTGCATTTGGTGGGGGGGGGGGGGGATTTCCACAATCTTTTCCAAGGTTCAAACTTGATGGACCCCATGAGAAAAATCTTACAGCAGGATTTCGAAGAGAACCGACCAGAAACATCATGCCCCGATTCATGTTTATCCTCTTCATTGGTCAGGACCACCTGTTGTAAAGCATCCCATCAGAGGAGGTACTGCTGAATACCAACTGGAGAGTGGTGAGCTGATGTCTCTAACCCACGAATTGAGATGAAGAGCCTGGGCAACCAGTCTGGAAGCAATAGCCTTTTATCAACTTTAGCAGTCACTTCCGGAGCAAGGCATAAAATGGAGTTTCCATTCAGACACTTATCACTTCAGAAGAGTGTGTTACTGCCGTTTTCCACCTGAGTGATCATTGAACAATCAAATAATTTGTTGACTTGCGACTGAATAGGGAGGTCAAGACCACCCCACGGTTTGTTTTGTCCAGTCTTCTGAAACCATAACCATGGCATTTGTAAAGCCCAGCCCTTGAATTGTAAGTTGGGGATTCCAAGTCCCGCAAAATTCAAAGGGCTAGTGACCTTATCCCATGCCACCAAATAGCTGCCTAAATACTTAGAGAGAAGGGCAGGCCTGGTGTGGTGGTGAGAGCTGTCTCACTGATTCACCAGGTCACGGTTTTGATGCAGTCTCTCCACATTTGCGGGGGAAGGCTTGCCTCAGTTTATCCCTTTCCCTAGATCCCCCTCATATGGGAGCCTCCGGCACTGGGTTTGCCTCTTTTTACAGAGTACTTGAAGAAGTTTAGCAGTTCATCTGAGGTTTCTTATTGCTATTCATTATTTGTAATGCAGGCCAACAGCCAATCTTGATGAATCTAGGGGTCAGCATATGCTTCCTGAATCTTGGCGTCCATCAAGTCCAAGGCCAATGGCACCTAACCAATATAATAATTTTGGATCTGACAACCCCTTGGCACTAAGTGGTGGCACTGTAACATCAGCAGATAATGTATGTTTCAAGTCGATCCTTTGTTATAATTTTACTTCTGTTGTATGATTCAAGTCTGTTCATTGTTAAGGTTTTACTTTTGTTTAGTCCATTTCCCAACCATTGGCTCCAAAACATGACAGGCTGCTTTTCGGCCTCCGATGTTCCCTGGAAATGGCTCCTTGTCAAATCAGACGGCTGTGCCAACTTCGTCACACATGGTATAATTTGGAATATTGTTACTTCCTTTATCTCATGATTTTTCTTTAATGGAAATTTTCTGTCATATAGTGATGACACTCCGTTTTTTAGGGCATGAACACTCCCATGGTACAAGAACACCATCTACGAGGCCAACAGATCCCATCCCTGCAAAAGCCACCTGGTCCACCACAGAATTTTGCTGTACAACTGCAAAATGCACAGCCAGGACAGCCTCTGCAGGGGCATATTCCACAGATTGGGCAGCTTCAGGCCCCACAATCCACGGGACCTGTTTCATTTGGCCAGAATATTTCATCTATGCAATTACCTGGTCAACCTCCTGCATCACAGCCATTGATGCAACGGAATGCTTCTCTAGGTGCTTTACACGCCCCTCCATCTGGACAGTCCAATCCAATGCAAGCTGTCCCTGGCCAGCAGCAACTTCCCACCAGTGTTGCTCCCCAAATGCTTCAGCAGTCGATGCAGCAGATGCCTTCACAAGCGCCACAGTTGCTGCTTCAACAGCAGGCAGCTTTGCAGTCTAGTTATCAGTCTTCACAGCAGGCGATTTATCAGCTTCAGCAACAGCTACAACTAATGCAGCAGCAGTCTAACCTAAATCAGCAACCCTCTGCGCAGGTAATTTTATCATAGCTACAACATTAGACAGCAACTTAATGATATAAAACCACTGTGCATTTGTGCTTCCATTGTCATCATTTTTTCTGTTTCTGTTCTCTGTTGGATCTGTTACATATTCAGTTAAAATGCATTAAGAGCTTCTATGTAATTCTTCATTTTCAGTCTGGGCAGCCAGTGCAATCCAGTAACACTGGTGATCCGGGTGCCATTATTCCGACAAAAATTAATGCAATTTCGCAGCAGGTTGGTTCATCTGCAGTTTCTTCAACATGTAACTGGACAGAGCATACCTCCCCTGAAGGTTTTAAGTACTACTACAATAGCATTACTCGTGAGAGTAAGGTGAGGAATAATTCTCAACTTGTTAAGTTTTAGCAAATTGTGTGGCTTATTCTTACAAGCTACTGTTGTCCCTGCAGTGGGAGAAGCCTGAAGAGTATGTGCTGTATGAGCAACAGCAGCAGAAACTGCTTTTGCTTCAACAGCACCAACAGAATATCGCTGTACAGCAACTGCAGTCACCGCCACAGGGTCAATCACTTCCATCCATGCAACCGATTCAACAGCTTCCCCAGGCACAAGGACAAACACAAATGCATATGAAACAGCAGGTGCACATGCTGTTCCGTTATAGTTCTGATTTGTGGGATATTATTTTTGTTCCAGATAGCAATCTATAGTTTTGTGTTGGTATTTTGCTTGTGTCCAGATATACTTAAAAGAGATCTCTTGGATGAACTGAAGTTATTCAAATGCATTCTCTTTTTTAGCATTGTTCTCACTAGCTTACATCCTATATATTTGAATTGGTTGCTTTTGAATTTCATGTAAAATTTTATTTTACTATCTTTTTTAAGTGCGCATAATACAAAAGAGGATATAACAGTTATATGTATTGAGCTGTCGGCTCTTATTTTACCATCTTTTTAGTTGCCAGTTCTTGAAAATTTGCCTTGCCCTTTATTTTTTCTTCTTATGGTGTTATGTGTTATCATATAATAAAATTGTTATATTCTAAATTTATGTAGCTTAAACTTTTATGCAGGAATTAAATTATTCTCAATTTCAGGCAGCTGGTTCCATTGATCCCAACAGGATTCAACAGGTAGTCTAGTTTATTGCATTATCTAAATGTTTCCTTAGCACTGTGACTACTATATTCATATTTCGAGTCATAACTCTTATTCTGGTGACAAATTGTAGGGCATTCCAGCTGCGCAAGAACGTGCTTGGAAAAATTAAGTCTGCAGGTAATCAGAATCGTTGTTCTTCCATCCGCCATCTGTGGATGTTCCCTTGATCTGAAACGTGAATTTGTGATACCCAAAGTTCTCATTATCTGTTGTTTGAAATGTAGTTTTTCTTAACCAATTAGTGCAATAGCCACAATGAATGATATACTTTAGATCGTAATATCTTATAAAAAAGAAGGGTAGGAATGGTGCAGTGGTGAGAGCTCTTGCTGAGTCGTTAGGGGGCCTGATTGGTTTCCTTCTCCAACCAACCTGGCTCGCATTAGGCAACTAGGCTGGCTGGAGTCAGGATCCAAGCATGCAAGAGGGACTTGTTTGGTTGTTGTTTCCAGGGAATCTGGCCAAATGGAGATGGTGATTGGTTGCTAGTTTGTATATGTAAATTCAAAACAGATGCATCAATGGGTTTGTTTGGACGCCTGCATATATTCTGGTGTGGGCACCCCTGCACAGCAGTGGTGAGCTCACCACTACTATCCCAATGTCAAGAATACAATCAAAAGTAAAAAAACCAGTACATCATTGGCAATGGACATATGCTCAGAATGTGTAGCATAAAAAAACCTAGTACATCATTGGCAATGGACATAAGCTCAGATTAGTAAAGATGCATCAGAACAACAAGAACATTGGCTAAAGGTCATCAGCTCTGATTGATAAAGTTGCATCAGAACAGCAAAAACCCAGTACAACATATCAGCCACATCCAGTCACAATGGAGAGCCTAGATAGAATAGGTTATACAACAGTCTCTACGTAATTAACGCAGGATCAGATCAAGTGCATAATAGAATGCAAAGATCAGATCAACTGCACAAAAGAATGAAGGTCAGATTCACTGCACAAAATATGTCGACACTAGGATCCTGCACAAAATGGGGCACTAGTGCTAAGTAGGGGTTCCTGCTGCACAAAATAAGCCACCAATTGCTGCCGGGACAAAAGTTTGATCAACCAGCACTAAATCATTCAGAACTAGTTGTAGTAGTGCTTGGCCAAGAAAGTCCTAAGCCACAACACACGGTGAGAGTCAGACATTTGCACATATGCTGACCCAAGGGCCTTGTTGTCTGCTAGATGAGAGTAGGCAACAATCAAGGCTTCATCTGTGAAACCGGACACAAACATGACAGCAGCATAGAGGTCAGGATGGACATCTTCAACCTTGGTTTCCCTAATAGCTTCAGCTACATTGTTGATTGCAGCAGTCATGCCACTAAGCACAGTAGTATTCTCCTCAGTTAGCATTGTCCTCTTTTCTTGCCACCCAGAACCACTACGACCAGCATTAGCACCAGGATCCTGGTGGTTGCCACTACCCCCAGCTTTGCCACCAACATCATGATGCTTGTCTTCATTCCCAAACCCGTTAGGAGACTCATCATACTTAAGAGAGCTCTCAGACCAGTCAGATGGAGATCCCAAAGGCTGATTAGAACCCATAGCAAACTTTCCTGTGGCTAGTCCATTGCCAAATATAATCTGCATCTGCTGGTAGTTTTCTATTGGCTTATTCAAGAGTTCAGCATCCTTAGGGTGAGCCTAAAATGAAATGCATGTGAACTAATTAGAAACTATCCAATCTGAAAATGTTAAAATGTTATGCAACATGGCTACCACACCTTAACATAGCCATTATAGTGCTCTTCCTCTAGACTGATCATGGAGTTATCCTCATCCCACAAAGTGCCACTCATTTCTCTAAGCTTGGTCACTCTCACCCACCTATTCCTCCACTTACGCAAGTGGTTATAGACTTGAGTCCTAGTCACATTATTTCCCGTGAACTCCTGAAGGTCCCTAGCGACTTGGTTTAAGTGGACCTCCTTGAAACCCTTATCTGTTCTGACCCCGGTTGAGATAAGTTGGCAGAAGCGGCGAAGAACAAATGAGGACATGACATTGGTCCACCTCATAGATTGCCTTGCTTGCTGGGCAGCGGTAATAACAGCTGCAGGAGCACCTACAGGCTGGCTACCAGCTTGCGCATCAGCTCGTGTTATAGCATTAGAAAAGCTCTCATATAGTTCCATAATTTCTTGTTTTTCCTCCATGCCCTAATGTCAATGGTTGAACCCAACATAAAAGAAAGATTCAAGATGGTGAAGCTAGTAAAAAAAATCATCGTAGCGTTATGTCCACTGCCTCACCTTATAAAAAAAATCATCATAGCATTATGTCCATTGCCTCAGCTATTAAAAAAAATCATCATATGCCCATTGTAAAAAAAAAGAAATCATCATAGCATTTTCTCAGCTAGTAAAAAGAATCATCATAGCATTATGTCTATTGCCTCAGCTAGTAAAAAAGTCATCATAGCATTATGTCTATTGCCTCAGCTAGTAAAAAAATCATCATAGCATTATGTCCATTGCCTCGGCTAGTAAAAATCATCATAGCATTATGTCCATTGCCTCAGCTAGTAAAAAATTATCATAGCATTATGCCCATTGCTTCAGTTAATGGAAGAAAATTCATCACATCAATATGCTCATTGCCTCAGACAATAAAAAAAGATTGACCACAACAGTTTACTCGTTGCTTTAGGTAATAAAAAAGATTCATCACAGCAGTGTGCCCATGATAGTATCACAACTCAAGAAATAACATAAAACCTATTACATGATTCTAGGAGTGGCCCCTATTTGCACTCATTAGATTAGCCAATTCATCCCTAAGTGATGCTCAGGCAGAGTTGTCATCCATTTTAACACCATGGCCATGAGATGCAATATTATTAGGCCATCTCCAGCAAGCCGTGTAAACGGCCGTGCAAAGTACTGTTTTGCACTGTAAATTGCACTGTTTGCAGAGTGAAGTTTGAAATAGGGATAGAGATTCTGCTGTAGATAGTCTTAGACTCCGGAGTAGTCTAGAGGAACAACCTCATCTACGCCATGTGCAAGTATCCAATTATGTAAAATGCAACAAGCAAGCACCAATTTGACTTGTCCTGAAGGGATGAAAAGGTTTGTTGTCAAGTATCCTAGGTTGCTGTTTCTATGCAACCTCGACTTTTACAATGGAAAATCTTTCCTGCGTTTTGTATCTTTTTTAGACCCAACGGGTCTGCTTTTCTTTATTTTAAAAAAAAAGAGAATAGTCCTATTGTGGCTTTTAGCTCACGTTCCTTATGTTTTCCTTTTCTGATCTTGATAGGATGCTGATCAATGAATGGCTTGCGTTTCCAGCTCTAACGCTTTGCTCGCACTTTACCCTCCATTTTTCAGGTCGCAATAATAAAGCGCTAGTCAAAGACTCGGGAAGTGTACAAGCCCTTGTGCTGCCCAATTTCACCTTTCGCCAACGCTGATGAGTGTAACTCCGGATTTAGATTTAGACTGATACGTAGATGGTAGATCCCGTATGTGTACATTGTTGCAACTTAGGTCATGTACTCGTGTATATTTTTCAGCGTGCTGCCATGCTGGTGTCCGTACCTAGTTGGTAGATGCCGTTACTTGTGTTTTATTTACTGGCATGATTTCTTATGTTCGGCATTACGTGTGACGCTCTGGTTCTTCTTCGTTTGCTGTGTTGATAGGGGTTAGGAGGAACTCATGTTGACTCGCTGGCCATTTTTCAGAGTATGCGGACATTTGACTCGCGAAGTGTTTAAATTAGACGGTAAACGTCAGGGTAAACGTCAGGCGTCTGCTATTCCACGTTGGATAATCAACTCAATTCTACATCGGTATTATTACGGAAAACATATAATTCAAAAATTATGAATCATTTACATCCTTGCCCATTCCAGCCGCCGTCTTGTAAAACATTTACATTTCATAGAAGATAGTGTTTTTCAAAAATAAATATTTAGGGTAAGCACCACAGTTTCTAAGAAATTTTCTATCTCGTTTTTTAGAACAGTTTCTAAGAAATTAATTTTAATCTCTAGTTTTTAGAACCCCGTGTATTGTAAAAAAACTAGATGTGCGTGCTTGAAATCTAGTTTCTAGTTTTTTATACACAAAGATAAGTCTATCCTTACTCTATTTTAAAAATAAATGATTCAATTTTTTCCTTCATTATTCTTTAATGTCTATTTTAAATATAGTTTGAACTCATATTTTTAATTTAAAATTTTAAATAATTATCAAACATTAAAATTGGACAAAGCAGGCATAAGAACACCACATGCATAATTACTATAATTTCTATCAAACTAACTTAGGGTAGTAATTTCTACCAAACTAACTTAGGTAGTAGGTAATTTGTTCGTCAAAAAATAGGTTTAGCTAGGAAATGACAGCTTCTTGGTTTCTTAAAAACTGAAAATCTAGCTTTCTAAAAGCTGAAGCATAAATTGACATGTTTAGAAGCAACTGAGCCTTTATAAATCAGTTTTTTTAGAAACTAGCTTCCAAACATGTCCTTAAAAGATTTGAATATTATAGCATATATCATGTTTCACGGAAAAATATTTAAGAGAACAAAAGGCATGACATGAGTGGTCTCTTGCGGGATTCGCTGGGAGTTGTTGCTAGGGCAGTTGGCTGAGGCCGAGCTCGGACGAGGTGGAGTCTTCTCCCGAGGCTGAAGCCGTCTTCAAGTAGAGGAGTATCTTGAAGAGGAAGACATCAAGCATGAGTTCTCCGCTCCCTACACGCCACAACAAAATGGTGTAGTAGAGAGGAAGAACATGACGCTCATCGACATGGCAAGGACGATGCTGGAAGAATACAAGACGTCGGAGCGCTTTTGGTCGGAAGCCGTGAATACGTCTTGCCATGCCATAAACCGCCTTTATCTTCATCGCCTCCTCAAGAAGACATCATACGAGCTCCTAATCGGTAACAAACCCAATGTTTCATACTTTCATGTATTTGGAAGCAAATGCTACATATTGGTTAAGAGAGGTAGACATGCATTCAAAGTTCGCTCCCAAAGCTGTAGAAGGGTTTTTACTAGGTTATGATTCAAATACAAAGGCATATAGGGTCTTCAACAAATCTTCGGATTTGGTTGAAGTCACTAGTGACGTTGTATTTGATGATACTAATGGCTCTCCAAGAGAGCAAGTTGATCTTGATGATATAGATGAAATTCCAACAGCCACAATGAGAACTATGACAATAGGTGATGTGCGACCACAAGAACAACGAGAACATGATCAACCATCTTCCTCAACAATGGTGTAACCCCTAACTCAAGATGAGGAACATGTACCTCAAAATGAAGGCATGGATCAAGGGAGAGCACATGGAGAAAAGGACAAAGAGGAAGCAGTACCGCAGGCACCTCCAACTCAAGTCTGGGCCACCATCCAAAGGAATCATCTAGCGGATCAGATTCCGGGTGACATCAACAAGGGAGTAACTACTCGTTCGCGATTAGCTAATTTTTGTGAGTAGTCGTTTGTTTCTTCTATTGAGCCTTTCAGGGTAGAAGAAGCATTACAGGATCCAGACTAGGTGTTGGCCATGCAGGAAGAACTCAACAACTTCAAGAGAAATGAAGTGTGGAGCCTGGTGCCATGTCCGAAGCAAAATATTGTGGGAACCAAGTGGGTGTTTCGCAACAAGCAAGATGAGCACGGGGTGGTGACAAGAAACAAGGCTCGACTTGTGGCAAAAGGTTATGCCCATGTCGTAGGTTTGGATTTTGAGGAGACTTTTGCTCCTGTAGCTAGGCTTGAGTCAATTCGCATATTATTGGCCTATGCTGCTCACCATTTTTTAAGTTGTTTCAAATGGACGTGAAGAGTGCCTTCCTCAATAGACCAATCAAGGAGGAGGTACATGTAGAGCAATCCCCTGGCTTCGAGGATAACAGGTATCACGACCATGTTTATAAGCTCTCTAAGGCGTTCTATGTGCTTAAGCAAGCTCTAAGAGCATGCTATGAATGCCTTAGAGATTTTCTCATTTCCAATGCTTTCAAGGTCGGGAAAGCGAATCCTACTCTTTTTACTAAGACTTGTAATGGTGATTTGTTTGTGTGCCAAATATATGTCGATGACATAATATTTGGTTCTACTAATCAAAAGCCTTATGAGTAGTTTAGCAGGGTAATGACGCATAAATTTGAGATGTCAATGATGGGCGATTTGAACAACTTCCTTGGATTTCAAGTGAAGCAACTTGAGGAAGGAACGTTCATATCCCAAACGAAGTACACTCAAGATTTGCTCAAAAGGTTTGAGATGAAGGACATAAAGCCCGCTAAGACGCCAATGGGAACCGACGGACACTTGGACCTCGACAAGGGAGGTAAGTCCGTTGATCAAAAGGCATACTGGTCCATGATAGGTTCTTTGCTTTATCTTTGTGCTAGTAGACCAGATATAATACTTAGCGTATGCATGTGTGCTAGATTTCAATCCGACCCCAAGGAATGTCACCTTGTGGCTGTAAAGCAAATTCTTCGATATTTAGTTCATACGCCTTGCTTTGGAATCTAGTATCCAAAGGGGTCTACCTTTGACTTAATCGGATATTCAAATTCCGACTATGCTGGGTGCAAGGTTGATAGGAAGAGCATATCAGGGACTTGTCAGTTTCTGGGAAGGTCCCTGGTGCTTAGAGCTCTAAGAAACAAACATCCGTTGCTCTATCCACCGCTAAGGCCGAGTATGTTGCCGCAGGCCAGTGTTGCGCGCAACTACTTTGGATGGGGCAAACCCTCTGGGACTTTGGCTACAATCTGAGCAAAGTCCCACTCCTATGTGATAATGAGAGTGCAATCCGCTTGGCGGATAATCCTGTTGAACATAGCCGCACTAAGCACATAGACATCGGACATCACTTTTTGAGAGACCACCAACAAAGGGGAGATATCGATGTTTGCCATATTAGCACCGAGAACCAGCTAGCCGATATCTTCACCAAGCCTTTAGATGAGAAGAGGTTTTATAGGCTGCGTAGTGAGCTAAATGTCTTAGATTCGCGAAACTTGGATTGATTTATAACATACATGTGTTTTATGCCTTTGATCATGTTCTTTTCAACATCATAGTCTTTACTTGCTTATTTTGGTGCTCAAGTTGTACAAGTCATCCCCGGACCTCACAAGTCCTTGTGCAAATGATGCATATGTTTAGGGGGAGGATGTACTACAACTTGACCATTTGAGACTAATGTGTTTGCTTGAGTACTTATGATGTAGTCTCAAAGATGGATTGAAAGGGCAAAGGTGGACTTGGACAAAGAAGTGGCTTCCACTACATTCTGGTATCAATGTATCTTGTTCCAAGTCACTATTGTGTTGTCTCATTGCCCTTGGTTTTTAGTTGCAATTTCTGTAAGGCAATGGGGTTAAAAGGCCACTAGTTCTTCTGTTTTGGTGCTTAATGCCAAAGGGGGAGAAATTAAGGCCAAAGCAACTGGATGAGCTACCACTTGTGTTTTTTTTCAAAATTTTAGTGTAAGTATACTTGCTTTCTTTGATCAAAACCCTCTCATTGCAAAAACTACTCTCTTGTGGGGGAGAAATTTGATTATAGGGAAAAGGGAGAGTTTTCTAGCTTTTGATCAAAACTAGTCTTGAAAGATATTTTGATTTGCCAAAACAAAGTATGTTTGACATAGAAATAGGAAAATGAATTTGTTTTACGAAAACAAACCAATTGGCAGTAAAAATGATCCAAATATGTCAAATCCTATGAAAATTTATTTGGTCTTCAATTTGACATTAATTTGAACTTTTTAGATCGCATTTGGATATGTTAGTGCATTTTGAGTTGCTTTTGATGTGTTGGCATGAATCACCAAAAAGGGGGAGATTGAAAGAAAAATGTGCCCTTAGGCCATTTCTATGTTGTTTTGGTGATTAAATGCACAACAAATTATGTTTACACTAACATGAGAAATGAGCATAGGTACATGAAGCAAATTGAGCGTGAAATATGACATAATACAAATCTATGTGATGCCAAGTGAAAAAGGTAAGCTCTGAACACTTAGTCAATTGTTTTGGGTACTAATCATATTTTTCTCAGTGCTGGGGACTTTATGAAGACAAGCCAAAAGGAACGAAAGAGAACAAGAGAGAAAAAGGAGAATTTGTGCTGGACTGTATAGCACCGGACAGTCAGGTGCACGGTCCGCCAAACTGGCTGCTCTCGGGAATTTCAGGCTACGTCGACTATAATTCACCGGACTGTTCGGCGCTCCGTCGGCCGAGGGCCAACGGTCACTTGGAGCACCGGACAGTCTGGTGCCACCCACCGGACGGTACAGTGCCTCCCTAGAACAGGAAACCAGCCAATCACGTGATTCTCTGTCGCTGCACTGTTCACTATCCGGTGTGCAACAAACAGTCCGGTGTGCATCAGACAGTCCGGTGCACCCGCAGACAGAAGGCAACCAAAGCCTATCAATTGGGGCTCCAACGGCTCCTAGGTCCTTTGGGCTATAAAAGGGACCCCTAGGCGCATGGAGCACTACACCAAACATCCTTTGAGCATCCTAAGACAAAGGACACTACGATCACGCTAGAGCTTTGATAGTTTGAGATTTGAGCAAGGGTTTGAGTTGTAATTCCGTTGTATTGGTTCTTGTGCACCTCTCTCAACTTGTGAGTGTGTGTTGCTATGATTTTTGTCTCGTGTGTGTTTCTACCCCCTACTCTTGAGTTCATTTGAGATCAAATTATGTAAGGTGTGAGAGACTCCAAATTGTGGAGATTCCTCACAACAGGGTAAACTTGAGATAAGAAAGAAAATTGTGGTATTCAAGTTGATCTTTGGATCACTTGAGAGGGGTTGAGTGCAACCCTCGTCCATTGGGACGCCACAACATGGAGTAGGCAAGCATTTTACGCATGATCGAACCACAAGATAAAAATCGTCATGTCACCTGTCTGTTTCACTTTACTGCGATTCTATTCTTTATAGCACGTCTCTTCACTTATAATATTGCTCTAAGTTTAACACTCATCTTGTGAGATCAATTAAGTGAAGAAGTCCTCTCTTCTCTCGCTCTTTATTCGAATTTGGTTTTGATTTCACTAATCCACTTTAGACCAAGTTTGTTTTTGTCGAGCTGTTTTTATAGGACCACCTATTCACCCCCTCTAGATGCTCTCACTTACCTGACTAAGGAAAAAGACTCTCAAGGATATGCTGGATTTGGGAATCAAGGAAAGGCTTTTAGCAAGAATCAACTTTAATATTTTATAGAAAAGCTTACTAAAATGAGTCCTTACTTTCAACATTTTAATGCTAGATCAAGTATTAATAGACCTTGTTTGCATCTATTCTAATTTCATCATCTCATCAATATAACATTATTTTTACTTATCATTATTCCATCCTGACTTACGATGTAGGTCGGTGAGCAATTCTCCATTGTCCAAGGATATAACGACGATTCGAATCGATTTACCTAGTTGGGGATCTCTATCCACACAACATATGTAGCACTTAACTCTTGCATATGCCAACCCACCCCCTGCTATCTCAAGACCAGAACGGGTTCCCGCCAACTGAGAGAACAGTACCCACTATCTAGCCTCTTGCTAGGTGGGCACACGTACTCTCGCCATCTCTCCACTTTCATTGCGGGGTCGTCCTTTCTGGTACTGGTCAGGCTAAGATTACGCTTACACCGTCCCATACCAGTGCATGTGGCTATCGAAGTAGTCCTCGATTAGTTCCTACCCCAAGTCTTGATTTAAGTACTTCCATCCTTAGAACTTATTTGTGTACCTTAGGATGAATAGAACATCAAAGGGAATCTTGCATTAGATCTCCCCATGATTCTGGTGAAAATATTTTTGTAGGTAGAGTCATCCTTCCTGAGAATAAACCCCGAGCTAAGCATTATTGTAAAGGACAAACTCTATCTACAAGATTTATATCTAAGCAGGGCTAAGCAATTTTGTAAACATTATTTGATATTTCAAAAGAAATATCCTTAAAGGCATTAGGATCAGATAGTATTGCTCTCTCTTCCGCTACCTTTGCAACTGTAGGTTTTGTCTCAGAATTGTCTTCATATCTGGACTAGACATTGTCTCCCAGTTCAATAAAGACTTCAACATCTTGAGTTGGTGGCATGAACATAAGCTTACCTATCCTATTCTTTATTTCCTTGTTAAAGATGTCATGACTATTCTTGCTTCTACTATATCTTCTGAATCAACTTTTAGTCTGGTTGGCAGAGTGATTGAGGAGCGCCGCCACCAACTCACAAATGATATGGTAGAGATTTTGTCATATACAAAGGATTGGGAATTAGTAGAATCACATATGCAACACAATATGGAGAAGGACACTAAAGAAAAAGAAGTTATCCATGAAAGCATGGTCCTTGAAGATGTCATGAATGAGTGTTTGAAAGTTTATTTAGATCGTAACTTATTTGTTTTCTGTACTGTGGAATGTAGACTATAACAAACTTTAATACTTTATTTTGGATTTGGTTGCAATCTTTTTTCCTTTCTAGGGTTTTCTCACGAGGTGTGAGTTTTTATCTAGAAAGATTTTTAACGAAACAACATTGCACGATATTGCACAACAACATTTTTATCTAGAAAGATTTTTAACGAAGCAGCATTGCACGACATTGCACAACAGCTTGAGACCTACCTAATTCAGTATCTACTTTGCTAAAGTTTATGCTCTTTTATGTATGAAATGGAAATTGGGTTAACCATTTCCTATAACTAACTTTGGTGGTTGATAATCAACACAAACATATGGATTAACTAGTTTGTTCTAGAATTCATGTATTACAGGTGCATAAGGTTCAACACAAACCAAGAAAGAAATCAAGTTAGGGACTCAATAAGAAATGGAGCAAAGAACTTGAGTATGCTGAAAATTGGCGTACCGGACTGTCCGATGCACCAGAACCATACAGATGTCAACCAGACACTCTTGAGAATTCCAGGGCGCGCTCCGCTATAATTCACCGGACTGTTCGGTGTGCCACCGGACTGTCCGGTGAGCTAGCGGAGCAACGAGTATCTGTGCTAACGGTTGACTCTACACAGATGAACAGTATGCTACAGTGCCACGCAGAAATCAGAGCAGCGAAGTCAGAGGGCACCGGACTGTCCGGTGCTGCAAGAGGACAAAGCCTCCAACGGTCGACCAGCTCCGAACCCTAACAGTTGGGTGACGTGACGCGCACCGGACAAGGAACAGTGCCTGTCCGGTGACGCACCGGACTGTCCGGTGCGCCCATCGCTAGTAGCCTTCCCAACGGCTATGGAAGTGGTTGGGGGCTATAAATACCCCCCAACCACCTCATTCATATCCATCCAAGCATTACAAACATCTCATTCAATACAAGAGCAAAAGACTCCACTCCAAGACACATCCAATAGATTGAATCCTCTTCGAGCCTCCAAATCAACTCAATACTATTAGGGACTTGAGAGAGGGTATTTTGTGTTCTTTGTTGCTCTTGTTGATTGGCCTTTTTCTTTTTCCATTCTTATTCTCAAGTGCTTTATAAGCGAAGCAAGAGACACCAAGTGTGTGGTGGTCCTTGCGGGGTCTTAGTGACCCGTGAGATTAAGGAAGAAGGCTCACTCGATCTAAGTGACCGTTTGAGAGAGGGAAAGGGTTGAAATAGACTTGGTCTTTGTGACCTCCTCAATGGGGACTATGTTCTTTGGAACCAAACCTTGATAAAACAAATCACCGTATTCACTCGCTTGATTCTTGATTGATTTGTTTTCCCTCTTTTCCAGACTTGAATTTAACTCTAACGCTAACCCTGGCTTGTAGCATGTGTTTAAAGTCATAAATTTCAGGTTTCGCCTATTCACCCTGTCGGAGAGAAAATCCTCCGGCCGGGTGGTGGAATGCACCCGCCCTAATCCTAAGATGAGGAGGGGGCCTAAGCGTTTTGCCTGTTAGGTGGAATCGAGATGAACACAAGAGCACACGAGGGATTATAGTGGTTCAGGCCGCCGGAGCGTAACACCCTACCTCCACTGTGTGTATGTTGTATTGAGTATGTGTGTAAGCGTGTGTCTGAGTCTGAGTCTGAGCTTGTGTGTGTGCTTGAGAGCCTGTCAACCTGCCCCTGTAACGTTATGTGCCTTCCCTTTTATAGTTTAAGGGAGGCACATACAAGGATGTTGAGCCCTGACATGCGGGCCCAGGAGCATAATGGAAGGAATACATTATGTGAGTAACTAATGCTAGTAACGCCTGAGCAATCACCGAGAGTCTTGATGACCGCAGTCCATGCATCATTGATAGCCGAAACGTGCGAGTAATGGTGAGTAATAGCTCGGTCCACGTATCGTGGACTGAGCACGCCGCCTGTCAGTGGAATGGACAGGCGCATGTCTTATCCGTAATGAATGCAGAGGCGCGCGTGGCCCAGAGGCATCATGTTAGGTTCCGCCCGTTGGCTTAAGCCGCACGTAATATGCTACGTGGTAGCATCGGGTCTCTGCTTGAGCGGGGAGCAGGAGTATATGCGGACAGGTCCGGAACCCACCAAACTAGGTCCGGACACGTGTCGGCACCGGACCCTCGCCTGGGTCCTGTTCAAGGCCCGAGTATGTTCTGTCCTGGGACCTTGGGACCCCATTGTGGGTGGCCCAGACCCCATACGGGGGGGGGTCCAGATCCTATTCCAGGGGTCTGGCTTGCACACGTGGAGGTCCTGGACCAACCTTGGGGGTCCTGACTGTATATCTAGGGGTCCGGACTCACTATTGATGCCTTGGAGTATATGACTTTCTCTGGACACGTGGCAGCTCTGGAGCCGCCCATGTGGTGGGGTCAGGCGCTGTTGTGGACCCAGAGTGGTCGCCCGAGGCTGGGGCGAGTCATGGCTTGGTCCCACACACAGTACCTTTACCACGCGACAAAGAGATAGCCACGTGGGTACTGCGTCTTTATACAGTAGCAAGGGGTACCCTAGTTTCAGGGTACCAACAGTGGCCCCCGGGCCCACCTTAGGGGAGGATGCGAGCCTGCAGGTGGGGCCAAAACTTGTACTTTGCTTCGACATGGCCTGATCGGCGATCGGCGCACCGTTTCAGCGCGTCTGCTGACGTACCCTCTGTCAATCTCCTTCGGTCACGCCAACTGCCATATCTGTCCCCACGGCTGACTGACCCATGGCCCCCATGCCTAGTGGTTTCATCGGGCCACGCGTGGGGAGCCTCGTTACCGCTGCAATGGTTTAAAATATTACCTTCTGTCTTCTGCAGTGGCCCCAAGGAGGCGCAATACCAGCGCGTGCGGCGGTTCGCCCTTTCCGCACCCGAAATCCGACTCGCAAAGTGTATGACCTGTGGACCTAGGCCCCCGAGTCATAGACTGGGCTGCTTGGATCTAGGTGCTCGTCACACGTGATCTTCTGTGGCGATTGAGGGGCGTGCGTGAAAGTCACCTAGAGGGGGGTGAATAGGCAGAATCTGAAAATTATAAACTTAAGCACAACTACAAGCCAGGGTTAGCGTTAGAAATATAATCGAGTCCGAAAGAGAGGGCGAAAACAAATCATGAGCAAATGAAGAGTGAGACGCGGTGATTTGTTTTACCGAGGTTCGGTTCTTGCAAACCTACTCCCCATTGAGGTGGTCACAAAGACCGGGTCTCTTTCAACCCTTTCCCTCCCTCAAACGGTCACCTAGACCGAGTGAGCTTCTCTTCTCAATCAATCGGGACACTAAGTCCCCATAAGGACCACCACACAATTGGTGTCTCTTGCCTTGATTACAATTGAGTTGGGAACAAGAAAGAAAGAAGAAGAAAAGCGATCCAAGCGCAAGAGCTCAAAGGAACACAAATGTCACTCTCTCTAGTCACTATTTGATTGGAATGAACTTTGGACTTGGGAGAGGATTTGATCTCTTGTTTGTGTCTTGGAATGAAGTCTAGAGCTCTTGTATTGAATGCAAATGGCTGAAACTTGGATGCATTGAAGTGTGGTGGTTGGGGGGTATTTATAGCCCCAACCACCAAAGTGGCCGTTGGTGAAGGCTTCTGTCGTATGGCGCACCGGACAGTCTGGTGCGCCACCGGACATTGTCCGGTGCGCCAGCCACGTCACCAGGCCGTTGGGGTTCCGACCATTGGAGCTTCTGACAACTGGGCCACCAGACAGTCCGGTGGTGCACCGGACAGGTCCTGTTCACTGTCCGGTGCGCCTTCTGTTGCCTGCTCTGACTTCTGCGTGTGCAGGCGCGCATTGTTTGCTTTTACTGTTCCTTGCAGACGACCGTTGGCGCGAAGTAGCCGTTGCTCCGCTGGCACACCGAACAGTCCGGTGAATTATAGTGGAGCGGCCTCCCCAAATTCCTGAGGCTGGCAAGTTTGAGTTGATCCACCCTGGTGCACTGGACACTGTCCGGTGGCACACTGGACAGTCCGGTGCGCCAGACCAGGGCAGCCTTCGGTTTTAACTTTGCTCCTTTGTTTTGAACCCTTTCTTTTATCTTTGTATTGGTTTGTTGTGAACCTTTGGCACCTGTAGAACATATATTCTAGAGCAAACTAGTTAGTGCAATAATTTGTGTTGGGCAATTGAACCACCAAAAATTCATTTGGAAAAGGTTTGACCCTATTTCCCTTTCAATCTCCCCCTTTTTGGTGATTGATGCCAACACAAATCAAAGCAAGTATATATAAGTGCAGAATTGAACTAATTAGCGTAAAGTAAGTGCAAAGGTTGCTTGGAATTGAAACCAATAATTCAATAGATATGCATGGATTGTTCTCTTCTTATTTAAAATTTTGGACCACGCTCGCACCACTTGTTTTGTTTTTGCAAATCCTTTGTAAAATTCTTTTCAAAACATTTTGCAAATAGTCAAAGGTATGTGAATAAGATTGAAAAAGGCATTTTCAAGATTTGAAATTTTCTCCCCTGTTTCAAATGCTTTTCCTTTGACTTAAACAAAACTGCCCCTAAAGGAAATTCTCCTCTTAGTGTTCAAGAGGGTTTTTGAAATTTTTGAAGATACTACTCTCTCCCCCTTTTGAACACAAGAAGATATCAATTTGAAAACTTCATTTTAAAATTCGATGGTGGTGCGGTCCTTTTGCTTTGGGCTCATACTTTCTCCCCCTTTGGCATGAATCGCCAAAAACGGATACTTGTGAGTGAAATAGAAGCCCTTTTTACTTTCTCCGCAATGGTAAACAAATAAATATGAGTGAAGATTATACCAATGTGGAGAACAATGCGGAGTACCGGCAATTACTAATGGAGTTGAGTGGAAGCACCTTCTTTGCCGAATACTCCATTTCCCTTTCAATTCTATGACTAAGCATGAGAGTACACTTGAAAACACTTTAGTCATAGACATAAAAGAGATCTGATCAAAGGTATAAATGAGCTATGTGTGCAAAGAATCAATCAAAATTCCTAGAATCAAGAATATTTAGCTCATTCCTAAGTTTAGTAAAGGTTTGCTCATCTAAAGGCTTGGTAAAGATATCGGCCAATTGATCTTTGGTGTTAATGTAGGCTATCTCGATATCCCCCTTTTGTTGGTGATCTCTCAAAAAGTGATACCGAATGGCTATGTGCTTAGTGCGACTGTGTTCAACGGGATTATCCGCCATGCGGATTGCACTCTCATTATCACATAGGAGAGGGACTTTGCTAAATTTGTAGCCATAGTCCCTAAGGGTTTGCCTCATCCAAAGCAATTGCGCACAACAATGGCCTGCGGCAATGTACTCGACTTCGGCGGTAGAAAGAGCTACTGAGTTTTGTTTCTTTGAAGCCCAAGACACCAGGGATCTCCCCAGAAACTAACAAGTCCCTGATGTGCTCTTTCTATCAATCTTACACCCTGCCAATCAACATCGAAATATCCTAATAAATCAAAAGAGGATCCCTTGGGGTACCAAAGACCAAACTTAGGTGTTTGAACTAAATATCTCAAGATTCGCTTCACGGCCCTAAGGTGAACTTCCTTAGGATCAGCTTGGAACCTTGCACACATGCATACAGAAAGCATGATATCCGGTCGAGATGCACATAAATAGAGTAAAGATCCTATCATCGACCGGTATACCTTTTGATCTACGGATTTACCTCCCGTGTCGAGGTCGAGATGCCCATTGGTTCCCATGGGTGTCTTGATGGGCTTGGCATCCTTCATTCCAAACTTGGTGAGTATATCTTGAATGTACTTCGTTTGGCTAATGAAGGTCTCCTCTTGGAGTTGCTTCACTTGAAATCCTAGAAAATACTTCAACTCCCACATCATAGACATCTCAAATTTTTGAATCATGATCCTACTAAACTCTTCACAAATAGATTTGTTAGTAGACCCAAATATGATATTGTTGGGGGCCTTCGGCTTCCGAAGGTCCTCAAAAATATGATTTGACAATGTTTTCCAAGTGAAATATGTGAACAGGTATCTTCGGAATTGGGCCACGAGTATACAGGAATATGGTCAAGACGAAGCTTGAATAGGACGGAAGGCGATCATAACGAAGGATAAGATGATCACGAAGCTATGCGCAGAAAAAGCTTCGGCATGACAGCAGAAAAGGGGAACCGACTTATATGGTGAAAAGACAAATTGGACCTCGAAGAATCACTATAGAATTATTGATAAATGTAAAGGGCATTAATGTAATTCTCCACGGGCTGCGCCCTGTGCCTATAAATAGATGAACAGTATTCCCGTACTGTTCACGCTGATCTGGCATCTGCTTTTCGCATCACGCCTGTATCTTTACTTTTCGACAATCCAAAGGTACATTTATAATTTGTTATTATGACTCTGATAGTACAAAATAAGAAATAAATTGATGATAATATTTGTGTTATTGTTCGTATTCCATGTATGTATTCTCCTTCGTCATATGTTGGACTTACGAAGGTCTTTTCCCTCATAACCTTCGTCTGAAATTCATTATATCCGAAGGGATATAATGTCTTGAAGGATGAAGGACTTTAACATTTAACACTTTTTATGTTGCCTTGTTCTTGACTCTTAGCATTTGAGAACAAGTCACCAACATTGGCGCCCACCTCCGGTGAACTCACGTCCATTTTTTGAGTTTTGAACATCTTCGGCAAGCATCACCTTCGTCATGCCGCCGAGGAAAGCTTCAGCCGCAGGGGCTGCTACTCTACAGCCGCTGGATCCCAATCATGATGTCCTTTCTCTCAGGGAGGCCCGAAGCCAGAAGAGGAAGGCCACCAGTCCAACGCCTCCGGAGGATGACTTGGATCAAGAAATCCAAAATTTGGAGATGCTCCATCAACAGGTCCAACAGAAGAAGGAAAAGATGGCTCGTCTAGCTGATCTACAAAGGCAGATAGACGAAGCCTCTGAAGAGCTTCGACATCTTGCTCAAGATGACCAGAATCAAAGGCCCCCGCGCAGAGAGCTTCATCAAGAGGGCTTCTACAACGAGGGCGACTGGTATGAAGATTTCCATCATGGAAATTTTGCTTTTGATGATACTTCTCCCCTGTCAACAGAACTGCATGCTACACCTTGGCCACAGTCTTACAAGCCACCTCAGCTCCCCATGTACGACGGTCATTCAGACCCGAAACAATTCTTGATGAGCTATGAAGCAACCATATCTTCGTATGGTGGCAACCCGGCGATCATGGCAAAGTCTTTTGTCATGGCTGTCAGGAGTGTTGCACAAACCTGGTACTCCTCTCTTCAGCTAGGGACAATCACTTCATGGCAAAAGCTAAAGGACATGTTGATAACCAGCTTCCAAGGGTTTCAAACGAAGCCAGTTACTGCCCAAGCTTTATTCCAGTGCACCCAGGACCACGAAGAATATCTTCAGGCGTATGTCCGAAGGTTCCTGCGTCTGAGGGCACAGGCACCAACAGTGCCCAATGAAATTGTCATTGAGGCCATGATCAAGGGGCTTCGGCCGGGACCTTCAACTCAGTACTTTGCCAGAAAGCCTCCTCAAACTTTGGAGAAGCTGCTCCAGAAGATGGACGAGTATATTCGAGCTGACAATGATTTTCGCCAAAGAAGGGAGGAAGCATTCAGGTTCTCTGAAATGACTAGGGGCTTCGGAGGAAGATTCCATCCGAGGCACGTCAGGTCAATTCACAATTCTACTCAAAGTGATGACAAAGGGAGTCAACAGCAAAGGCCACAGTGCTCCTCGTAAGCTTCGGGACAACAGCAAAGCTCTTTCCGGCCGCCAGCGCCAAGGGGCAGAGGCGCCAGGGGCTTCGGGGGAAGATTTGGAGATCAACCAAGAAAAATTTACTGCCTATTCTGTGGTGAAGGCAAGGGCCATACCACCAGGATGTGCCATGTTACCATCCAGAAGCAAAAGGAGTTAGCAGAAGCTGCAGCGCAACAGAGCCAGCCGAAGCAGGTCATGCATACTGCTTCGTACCATTCGCCTTACATTCCAGAATATGTAGGCAATCACCCTGCAGTTTCTGTTGCTTTGGCAAGTCAATCCCAAGCATCTTGGCAACAGCCTCCACCACCACCACCAATGCAACGAGGTCAGCAGCCAGAAGGGAGTCAGCACACTCACCTTCAGCGGGACTTCAGAGAGGAGTCCGAAGCTCGCACAGTCAATAGCACTGTGCCGGAGTCGAAGCATATTTACTGACAAATATCCTACCTCGTCAGTAGATTTTCGCATTTTCGCATTTCAGTCTTACTTTCTTTTTAATAAGGAAAAATTATGGGAAGCTTAAGTGCTTTTTATCGTATTTTAATCTCTTGTAACAGTTTCGTTCTTTGCCATATTAAAAAAATGTCTCCTCCATAGGCTTAAGTTGCCGAAACATAAGAATTTATGGGGGCAAGAAGGACCTTCAAATTATCAAAAATTTGTTCTAAAGAATATAGTGCAATTTCTTTGAAGCAGCAAAAGTCGTTCCTAAGGGAGTGCAGTGTAAGTTTTCCGCTCAAAAGTCGTTCCTAAGGGAGCGCAGTGTAAGTTTTCTGCTCAAAAGTCGTTCCGAAGGGAATGCAGAGCTTACAGCGAAAAATAAACGCTGATTCCGCTGAAGTAAAAGGCGAAGAAGCTCCTAAGGGAGGCTTACAGCGAAAAATAAACGCTGATTCCACTGAAAGTAAAAGGCGAAGAAGCTCCTAAGGGAGGCTTACAGCAAAAAATAAACGTTGATTCCGCTGAAGTAAAAGGCGAAGAAGCTCCTAAGGGAGGCTTACAGTGAAAAATAAATGTCGACCTTCGACAAATATCATTTTGCATAACATCACATCATTACATCATCTGCATAGCATAACATCATACATCATAATGCATCAACAACGCAAAAAGGGGTGCTTCAATATTGATATTCAAAGATCGTTTTGAAGAAATAGTGGCACGACACAAACAATGGCCATGGAAGGGTTATATCTTTGTCAAACTCTGAGATGGAAAGATCTATTGATCATTGATTTTACCAGGATTGGTTACTGATTTTATGAGAGCACAGATATTATTTACGAAGCATGAAAAGAAGGGAAGGTGTTTTTTCGCCGAAGGCTCAAAAACGGTATGTGTATAATGTTTCATGCATCGCAAAGAATAGAACTATAAACAGCTAATAAATTACACCCTAAGTTACACAATATTACACATGATTCTCAACAAACATTACATTCTGAATGTTTTTGCAACAACATCTAATCTTCCCTTAAGACTACTTCTGCAGCTTCGTTTAAAAGCTGACCAATAACTCTATCCATGATGGCTTTGGCCATTTGTCTAATTTCGTCATCCCCCTTCGTGTGGGGGCCCGCAGATGACTCAGCAGGTTCTGAGGGAAGAGTAGATACGGATTTATTACTATTACAAACCCTGAACAAGTTCGAAGTCAAAAAATTACAACAAAGAGACAAAAACCACTAGTTAATACCTATTCGCCCTTCGGGCTCTGCGCTTTTCTCAGCAGCCTCTGCTACTTTTCTAGCATCATGGATGCCTTTTTTCGCTTTTTTGAATAATCTCTTGGGCCATTTCCCGGCCACCATTATCCCAGATGTCGGTGAAAAACTTTCCACCAGCCATGCTAGCTTCGGCCGAGGGGCCTTTTATGTCTTCGGAGGATAAGGCAGCTTCGGATTGTGCTAAAGTTTTCACATGCTCGCAGCCTTTCCTATCCAAAATAGTAGCAATCCCCCTGGCACCCGAAAAAGCACATATGTCTCCGCGGCTATTCAAAATTTCCTCAAAAGCCTCGGCTTCGTGATTGATCCATTCAATCGGGCCCTCGGGGTTCCCCCTTGTGAAGTTTTCCTCGCTCGAGAATGCGCCAACGCTGGTGAAGCTAGTTTTTATTTTCTTAACGCATTCTATAGATTTGTCATAGCACCTTTTCTTGGATGCACGAAGCTCTTCAACGTTTCCTTCTAAATGATTTGCCCACTGGTCGCTAAGTTCTCGTTTCGTTTCTTCAAGTATGCGTTCTTCTTTAGCTCGGGCCAACTGTCTCCGAAGACCCTCGATTTCCTGCTTTTGAGCTTCAGCTTGAGCTTTAGAAGTAGCTTCGTCTTCCTTTATCTTATCCACCAATGTAAGCAAAATTTTGTCTTTTTCCAAGGCTTCGTTTCTTAGCTTGATAACCTCAGTTCGAAGGTTATTGAGAGCAATAGTGCAGCTTTCGTCTTCAGCATTCTTTTGTGCCCTTAAGGCATTGCTGAGTATTAAGCCCTATACAAAGGAATGAATGGATTATTTTTTTTTACCTTCAGACTATTGTATGCAAGGCTATCTGCAAGATCGTCCTTCGTCATGGCGCAGAGGCCAGCTTCGAGCTTCGGGAACCCCATACTTCTAGCCATCTCCCGGTAGACGGATAATTCCTTGTTATCTGGGAGGCAGTATAAGAAGTCGTCTTCGTCTGTGCCATTGAATACTAAGGCCCCTTTTGGATACCTCAGTTCTTGGGCATAGTGATTAGCTTCAAAAATCTCTTCTTCAGATAATCTTTTTCCCGAAGCATGTCGAACAATATAATCGAGGGCTTTGGAGGATGCTTCGGGGGCAGCAGTGCCAGTTTCTTCAACTAAAATTGGCTTTGTCATTTTTGTTTCTTCGGCTTCCAAGGATTTTACCTTGGTGGGTTCTGAAGGCCCAGCTTCAGTCTCAGATTGTTGGTTTGGAGCTTCGGCAACAAAGACTTCAGTACGCACTTCGGAAGTTTCAACAATTTTCTTCAGGGTTGTGCTTGAAGACTTAATTGTCTCCAAAACATCTAGCACATTAACCATCCTTTTTCTTTTCGGGGTCACCGCTGGACCCTTTTGGTTTTTTGCTGCCTCAATTTTTGCTGAAGGACTTAAAATTTCTGATGTTTTTGTTTCTTCAGTCCTCGGTTCTTCTGTTTTTTCTGTTGATGGTGCTTCGACCATTTCTTCGATTTTTGGCACTGGAGGTGGTTCTTTAGCTTCGGTGGCCGAAGAGGTCTCACTAATAAATTCAGGCACTGTGGCCGGTTCAATATAACGTGGCCGGTGTGTGAGAACCTTTACCTTTTTTCTCTTCGGCGCTGGCTCGCTAGGAGCAGCTGAGGCAATTTCCTTTGCAGAAGAAGTATTCTTTCTTTTTTGACCCCGTGCTGGGTAATGGTAGTCGGGGTAGACAAACCCAATTGCATCAAATACTCGGTTAAGTCTCTTCTTCTTTCGGCCTCCGAAGGTCGCTGATAATGCAGTATCTTCGGCCTTCGAGTATACCCCAAGCAGTTCGTCACTTATGGCCTCAATACTTTTTAACCAGTCATCATCTGGCTCAACAAACTTGTCTCCGTATTTGAATGTGTATTTTAGCCTAATTAGTCCACCTTCGTCAGTCTCTTTAATGGTTTCCTCCGGCATTTCCCACTTTTCCACAAGTGGCCATACTCTGAAAGCAATGTGTTCTTGGACCAAATCCCTTGTTCCAATAAAAGAGCAAACAACGCCGAAGGCTCTCTGGCATTCTTCGGCTGCTTCATTCATTTCCACCTTCAGCTTCCGGAGGCTGAAGCGTTGCCAGATAGGGCGCATAATGATACCCTTGATATCTTCACGTGATTTCAAGTCATTTTTCACATAAAACCATTCCGTCATCCAGTCGCCGGGCCACCTCTTTCGAAAGGTTGGCACAGGGCAGCTTGACCCAGACCGAGCGCCGAAGCTGTAGCAGCCAAAGTTGTTGTGATACTGCTCTTTGCCCTAGGGTTTTGTCTCATACAATAGCCCATGTACGTTACAGAAGCCTTTTGCGTTAGGTTCCAAACCTTGGCTCCTCATGGCCCACACAAAGATGTTTATCCTTATGATTGCTTCGGGGGTAAGTTGGTGAAGGTAGATTTCAAATATCTTCAGTACTTCCACGACAAAACTGCTCAAGGGAAATCGTAATCCAGCTTTTAAGAAGCTTCAGAATATCACGACCTCATTTTCCTTGGGAGTCGGACAAGTCCTCTCTCCTTCGTCAGCCCTCACAACAGACAAGTCCCAAAAATATCTGCCTCTCATATTGACAAGATGATTTTCCTTAATACTAGATTTACCAAAACTGCATGGCTTGGTCGCCAGGGTCGATCTTCGGAATCTTCACCACCACTATCCACATCGTAACTTTCACTGTCGCTAGTATCTTTAGATAAACCCTCCAAAATTTCCCTGGTAATCTTCTCTATATTAGTCTTTGACATTGATTCAAGAAAACCCAGATGCATCTCCTCAGAAAGGCTTAGCTTTGAAGCACCAACAGCTTTCTTATCTTCAGACATCTTCGCAAATGCTGACAAAGCGCACTCGAAACCGAAGCTTTAAAATTTAAAACCAAGCAAGTGTTGTTGCGCGCAGGCTAAAAGGTGGGTGAGTAAAAGTAGCTGGCAAGGGAGCGTGCCAAATAACCTGGCAGTGAGCTCTTATTTATACACCTAGTGCGTTGAAAACTGGAGGGTCCCGCTTGTCAAAGACTGTTGCTATTCTAGCAAAGGGAAGGTGTTTTTTCGGACCTTCGGCTTAAAGCCTTTATCCATATCGCAATATGAATTTATCATTCCAGTAAATTAATATTGCGAGGGGCTACTGTTGGGGGCCTTCGGCTTCCGAAGGTCCTCAAAAATATGATTTGACAATGTTTTCCAAGTGAAATATGTGAACAGGTATCTTCGGAATTGGGCCACGAGTATACAGGAATATGGTCAAGACGAAGCTTGAATAGGACGGAAGGCGATCATAACGAAGGATAAGATGATCACGAAGCTATGCGCAGAAAAAGCTTCGGCATGACAGCAGAAAAGGGGAACCGACTTATATGGTGAAAAGACAAATTGGACCTCGAAGAATCACTATAGAATTATTGATAAATGTAAAGGGCATTAATGTAATTCTCCACGGGCTGCGCCCTGTGCCTATAAATAGATGAACAGTATTCTCGTACTGTTCACGCTGATCTGGCATCTGCTTTTCGCATCACGCCTGTATCTTTACTTTTCGACAATCCAAAGGTACATTTATAATTTGTTATTATGACTCTGATAATACAAAATAAGAAATAAATTGATGATAATATTTGTGTTATTGTTCGTATTCCATGTATGTATTCTCCTTCGTCATATGTTGGACTTACGAAGGTCTTTTCCCTCATAACCTTCGTCTAAAATTTATTATATCTGAAGGGATATAATGTCTTGAAGGATGAAGGACTTTAACATTTAACACTTTTTATGTTGCCTTGTTCTTGACTCTTAGCATTTGAGAACAAGTCACCAACAGATATCATCAACACAAATTTGGCATACAAACAAATCATTTTCAATTGTCTTAGTAAAGAGAGTAGGATCGGCCTTTCCGACTTTGAAGCCATTAGTGATAAGAAAATCTCGAAGGCATTCATACCATGCTCTTGGGGCTTGCTTGAGCCCATAAAGCGCCTTTGAGAGTTTATATACATGGTTAGGATACTCACTATCTTCAAAGCCAGGAGGTTGCTCAACATAGACCTCTTCCTTGATAGGTCCATTGAGGAAGGCACTCTTCACGTCCATTTGATAAAGCTTAAAGCCATGGTAAGTAGCATAGGCAAGTAATATACGAATTGACTCAAGCCTAGCTACGGGTGCATAGGTTTCACCAAAATCCAAACCTTCAACTTGTGAATACCCTTTGGCCACAAGTCGTGCCTTGTTCCTTGTCACCACACCATGCTCATCTTGTTTGTTGCGGAAGACCCACTTGGTTCCTACAACATTTTGGTTAGGACGTGGAACTAAATGCCATACCTCATTCCTTGTGAAGTTGTTGAGATCCTCTTGCATCGCCAACACCCAATCCAAATCTTGAAGTGCTTCCTCTACCCTGTGTGGCTCAATAGAGGAAACAAAGGAGTAATGTTCACAAAAATGAGCAACACGAGATCGAGTGGTTACCCCCTTATGAATGTCTCCTAGAATGGTGTTCACGGGGTGATCTTGTTGAATTGCTTTGTGGACTCTTGGGTGTGGCAGCCTTGGATCTTTATCATCTTCCTTGTCTTGATCATTAGCATCTCCCCCTTGATCATTGTCCTCCTCTTGAGGTGGCTCATCTTCTTGATCTTCATTTTCATCCTCTTGAGCCTCATCCTCATCTTGGGTTGGTGGAGATGCTTGCATGGAGGAAGATGGTCGATCTTGTGCTTGTGGAGGCTCTTCGGATTCCTTAGGATACACATCACCAATGGACATATTCCTTAGCGCGATGCATGGAGCCTCTTCATCATCTAGCTCATCAAGATCAACTTGCTCTACTTGAGAGCCGTTAGTCTCATCAAACACAATGTCACAAGAAACTTCAACTAGTCCAGTGGACTTGTTAAAGACTCTATATGCCCTTGTTTTTGAATCATAACCAAGTAAAAACCTTCTACAGCCTTAGGAGAAAATTTAGATTTTCTACCTCTTTTAACAAGAATAAAGCATTTGCTACCAAAGACTCTAAAATATGAAACATTGGGCTTTTTACTGGTGAGGAGTTCATAGGATGTCTTCTTGAGGATTCGGTGTAGATATAACTGGTTGATGGCGTAGCAAGCGGTGTTGACTGCCTCGGCCCAAAACCGATCCAAAGTCTTGTACTCATCAAGCATGGTCCTTGCCATGTCCAATAGAGTTCTATTCTTCCTCTCCACTACACCATTTTGTTGTGGCGTGTAGGGAGAAGAGAACTCATGCTTGATGCCCTCCTCCTCAAGAAAGCCTTCAATTTGTGAATTCTTGAACTCCGTTCCGTTGTCGCTTCTTATTTTCTTGATCCTCAAGCCGAACTCATTTTGAGACCGTCTCAAGAATCCTTTCAAAGTCTCTTGGGTTTGATATTTTTCCTGTAAAAAGAATACCCATGTGAAGCGAGAATAATCATCCACAATAACTAGACAGTACTTACTCCCGCCGATGCTTATGTAAGCTATCGGGCCGAATAGGTCCATGTGGAGGAGCTCGAGTGGCCTGTCAGTCGTCATGATGTTCTTGTGTGGATGATGAACGCAGACTTGCTTTCCTGCTTGGCATGCGCTACAAATTCCATCTTTCTCAAAATGAACATTGGTTAGTCCCAAAATGTGCTCTCCTTTTAGAAGCTTGTGAAGATTCTTCATCCCAACATGGACTAGTCGGCGATGCCAGAGCCAACCCATGTTAGTCTTAGCTATTAAGCAAGTGTCGAGTTCAGCTCTATTGAAATCAACTAAGTATAGCTGACCCTCTAACACTCCCTTAAAAGCTATTGAATCATCACTTCTTCTAAAGACAGTAACACCTACATCCATAAAAAGACAATTGTAGCCCATTTTGCATAATTGAGAGACAGAAAGCAAGTTGTAATCTAAAGAATCTACAAGAAAAACATTGGAAATAGAATGGTCAGGTGATATAGCAATTTTACCCAATCCTTTGACCAAAGCTTAATTTCCATCCCCGAATGTGATCGCTCTTTGGGGATCTTGGTTTTTCTCATAGGAGGAGAACATCCTTTTCTCCCTGGTCATATGGTTTGTGCACCCGCTATCGATGATCCAACTTGAGCCCCCTGATGCATAAACCTACAACAAAAATTTAGGCCTTGTTCTTAGGTACCCAAACGGTCTTGGGTCCTTTTACATTAGAAACAAGCACCTTGGGTACCCAAACACAAGTCTTGGAGCCCTTGTGTTTGCCCCCAACATATTTGGCAACTACCTTGCCTGATTTGTTAGTTAGCACATAAGAAGCATCAAAAGTTTTGAATGAAACATTATGATCATTTGATGCAGTAGGAGATTTCTTCTTAGGCATTTTAACATGTGTAGAACGCCTAGAGCTAGAAGCCTCATTCTTATAAAATAAAAGCATGGTGAGAATGAGTCTTCTTGGCATGAATTCTCCTAATCTTATCCTCAGGATAACCAGCAGGATATAAAATGTAACCCTCGTTATCCTGAGGCATGGGAGCCTTGCTCTTAACAAAATTAGATAATCTTTTAGGAGGGGCATTAAGCTTGACATTGTCTCCCTGTTGGAAGCCAATGCCATCCTTAATGCCAGGGCGTCTCCCATTATAAAGCATACCACAAGCAAATTTAAATTTCTCATTTTCTAGTTCATGCTCGGCAATCTTAGCATCTAGTTTAGCTATATGATCATTTTGTTGTTTAATCATGGCAAGGTGATCATGAATAGCATCTATATTAACATCTCTACATCTAGTGCAAATAGAAACATGATCAACCGTAGATGTAGAGGGTTTGCAATCATTAAGTTCAACAATCTTAGCATGTAAAATAGCATTCTCATCTCTAAGATTGGAAATAGAAACATTGCAAACATCTAATTCCTTAGCCTTAGCAATTAATTTATCATTGTCAAACTTAAGGCTAGCAAGAGATTCATTCAACATGTCAATCTTAGCAATTAAACTAGCATTATCATTTCTAAGATTAACAATGGAATCATCACAAACATTTTATTTCTCAACCTTAGCAATTAACTTGGCATTTTCATTTCTAAGGCTAGAAATAATGTCATGACATGTGCTAAGCTCACTAGTTAATTTTTCATTTTTCTCTACCTCCTGAGCATAAGCATTTTTGGTCTTAACATGCCTTTTGTTTTCCTTAATAAGGAAGTCCTCTTGGCTATCCAAGAGTTCATCCTTCTCATGAATAGCACTAATCAATTCATTCAATATCTCTTTTTGTTGCATGTTAAGATTGGCAAAAAGAGTAAGCAAGTTGTCCTCATCACTAGAATTTTCCTCATCACTAGAAGTTGCATACTTAGTGGAGGATCTTGATTTTATCTTCTTCTTCTTGCCATCCTTTGCCATGAGGCACTTGTGGCCGACGTTGGGGAAGAGGAGGCCTTTGTTGATGGCGATGTTGGCGGCGTCCTCGTTGGAGGAGGAGTCGGTGGAGCTCTCGTCGGAGTCCCACTCCCAGCAAACATGGGCATCGCCACCCTTCTTCTTGTAGTACTTCTTCTTCTCCTTCTTCTTCCCCCTCTTGTCGTTATCCCTGTCACTATCACTAGACAATGGACATTTAGCGATAAAATGATCGGGCTTACCACATTTGTAGCAAACCTTCTTGGAGCGGGGCTTGTAGTCCTTCCCCCTCCTTTGCTTGAGGATTTGGCGGAAGCTCTTGATGATGAGCGCCATCTCCTCATTGTCGAGCATGGAGGCGTCGATGGGGACCCTACTTGGTGTAGAGTCTTCTTTCTTCTCCTCCGTTGCCTTGAATGCAACGGGTTGTGTCTCGGGTATGGAGGAGGCGCCTTGCTCGATGATCTTCTTTGAGCCTTTGATCATCAACTCAAAGCTCACAAATTTTCCTATTACTTCCTCGGGAGACATTAGTTTATGTTGGGGTCGTGCTTCGGTGCGCCGAAGGTCTCACACGAAGAAGCAGCTTCGGCTGAAGTCGTCTCCAAGAGATGGCCGAAGGTTCCTTTTCATGGAGCTTCGGCGTTTCAAACCGACATAGAGATAGAATGACCTTTTTATACATATAGGTCTGAGTCAATGTTGTAAACATTTGTAAGGGGCATAATTGTAATTTGTCACAGGCTGCGACCTGTGCCTATAAATAGATGAACAGTACCTCTGTACTGTTCACGCGAACCTGTCATTTGCCTTCGCATCACACTTGCTCTCCTGCCTTCCTCAGGACCGAAGGTACATTTGTAATTTGAAGTCATTTGTATTCATTCATATCAGTAGAAATGGAAATGATTCTATGTTAACATTTGAATGTCTATTTTATACCTCATGATTTATATGAATGCTTCATCCCTCGCTATTATGTTTACGAAGGTATGTCCTTCGTAACCTTCGTCCGAAATTCCTTATATCCCGAAGGGATATAATGTAGTGGAGGACGAAGGACCTTAATATTTAACATTTTCTGTGTTGCCTTGTTCTTAACTCTTAGCATTTGAGAACAAGCCCCCAACATTGGCGCCCACCTCCGGTGAACTCACTTCCACTTTTCTGAGCTGATGGCTTCGTTCAACAACCAAGCTGGAGCTGCTTCGGCTTCGAAGCTGGTGCTCCCGATAACAGGCGGTTCTTGCTCAGAGCCGGCTAACAAGAAGCAGAAGAAGGAGGCTCAGAGAAGGGTGCAGCATGTTGGAGTGCAGGGACCCTTCATCAAGTCAAAATGGTCCCATATTCCAATTACCTTCTCTCAGGAAGACCTTCAGCTTAAGGATTATCCCCACAATGATGCCATGGTTATCTCTTGCGTGATCAAAGGATTTCTGGTCCACAATGTCCTAGTTGATACAGGCAGTGCAGCTGACATTATATTTGCTAAAGCCTTCAGACAAATGCAAGAGCCCGAAGACAAGATTCATGATGCTACACACCCTCTTTGTGGCTTCGGAGGGCGGCAGATTGTAGCACTTGGGAAGATTACCATGCCGGTAACCTTCGGGTTTGTTAACAACACAAGGACTGAGCAAATTGTGTTTGATATTGTTGACATGGAGTATCCTTACAATGCTATCATCGGCCGTGGCACTCTTAATGCCTTCGAAGCAATTCTTCACCCAGCTTATCTCTGCATGAAGATACCTTCGGACCAAGGACCTATTGCTATTCATGGAAGCCAGGAAGCTGCTAGAAGGGCCGAAGGAAGCTGGACTGACTCCAAGGCAATCCATAATATAGATGGAGCTGAAGCTTGTGAACAGTACAAATTCAGGAGGGAGAAGGCAGCTTCAGCGGATCAGCCGAAGCCTATGTTATTGTGTGAAGATGTAGCAGAGCAGAAGGTGTTGTTGGGCTCGCAATTATCTGAAGACCAGGAGAAAACCTTGATAAGGTTTTTATTCAACAACAAAGATGTCTTTGCATGGTCAGCTAATGATCTCTGTGGAGTAAATCGGGATGTTATTGAACATTCGCTCAATGTTGACCCATCCTTCAGACCCCGAAAGCAGAGGCTTCGGAAAATGTCTGATGACAAGGCCGAAGGGGCTCGCAATGAAGTAAAAAGACTCCTCAGTGCAGGAGTTATCAGAGAAGTGAAGTATCCAGAGTGGCTAGCTAACACTGTTATGGTGAAGAAGGCCAATGGCAAGTGGAGAATGTGTATTGATTTCGCAGATCTCAACAAGGCTTGTCCGAAGGATGAATTCCCGCTGCCAAGGATAGACTCTTTAGTTGATGCAGCAGCTTCTTCAGAGCTCATGAGTCTCCTGGACTGCTACTCAGGCTATCATCAAATCTGGATGAAGAAGGAAGATGAGCCGAAGACTAGTTTCATCACCCCAAGTGGTACATATTGCTATCTTTGGATGCCCGAGGGGCTCAAGAATGCTGGAGGGAGTTTTAGCAGAATGACTGCGAAGGTTCTCCAATCTCAGATAGGCAGAAATGTGTTGACTTATGTCGATGACATCATTGTAAAAAGCACGAAGCAAGAAAATCATATTGCTGATCTGCAGGAGACCTTCGCCAGCTTCAGACAAGCTGGTCTGAAGCTGAATCCAGAAAAATGTGTCTTCGGAGTGAAGAAGGGCAAATTTCTTGGATGCTTGGTTTCGACAAAAGGAATCGAAGCTAATCCAAATAAAATCGAAGCTATACTTCGAATGGAGCCACCAACCACAAGAAAAGGGGCCCAAAGATTGACAGGAAGGCTGACATCTCTCAACAGATTTATATCCAGATCAGCAGAAAGAAACTTACCATTCTTCGAGGTGCTGAAGTCAGCTGAAGTCTTTCAATGGGGCCCGAGTCAACAAAAAGCCTTCGAAGAGCTCAAGCAATACTTAATAGATCTCACAACATTAACTCCACCAACGCCAGGGGCTCCTCTGTTGTTGTATGTGGCAGCTTCGCACTCAGCAGTAAGTGCGGCACTTGTTCAGGAGAAGTTTGATGGACAAGTCAAGAAGCAGGTCCCAGTATATTTTGTATCTGAGGTCCTTAGTGTCTCAAAGAAAAATTATACAGAGCTGGAGAAGGTGTTGTATGCTGTTTTAATGGCATCCAGGAAGCTTCGGCATTATTTTCAGGCATACAATATCATTGTTCCTTCTTCGCAGCCGTTGAAGGATATCATGAGAAATAGAGAAGCTACTGGCCGGATTGGAAAGTGGGCTGCGGAGCTCAATGAATTTTACATTGATTATGTGCATAGATCCTCAATCCAGTCTCAAGCATTGGCAGATTTCATTGCCGACTAGACGCCAGGGGCTCAGGACGAAGAAGCGAATAAAGATGCCGAAGCATGGACAGTGTTTTGTGATGGCTCTTGGGGAACCTTCGGAGCAGGTGCAGCTGCTGTTTTGGTTTCACCGTCCAAGGTTAAAACTTGCTATGCAGCAAGACTTGACTTCAGCTGCACAAATAATATCGCTGAGTACGAAGCTTTGCTCCTGGGTCTTCGGAAACTAAAGGCAATGGGGATTAGAAGGGCGATTCTTAAAACTGATTCCCAGGTTGTTTCGGGTCATATTGACAAAAGTTGCAAGGCTAAAGACCCGAAGCTTGAAAAATACCTAGACACGGTCCGAAGGATCGAAGCTTCCTTCGAAGGATTTTCTGTTAAGAATATCCCTCGAGGACAAAATGAGCATGCTGATTTGTTAGCCAAGTCTACAGCACAGGGGCTGCCGCTACCTTCGGATGTGTTCTTCGAAACAATAAAGGCACCTTCAGTGGAGCTACTTGAAAGAGCAGTCCTTAACATTTCTCCTGTTTACAGTGAAGATTGGAGAACTGAAATAATCTCTTACCTTCAGGGAAACTTCCTATCAGATGACGAAGCTTATAATAAAAGGATAGAGGCAAGAGCTCGTCCCTATGTCATGATAGAAGGAGAGTTATACAAGCATGGAGTTTGTGCCCCGCTGCTCAAGTGCTTGTCCAGGGCCGAAGGTATAGAGTTGATGAAGGAGATACATGCAGGCCTGTGCGGATCCCACATCGGATCCAGGCCGTTACTTGGAAAAGTGTTCCGCCAAGGATTTTATTGGCCGAAGGCAGCTTCGGATGCAGCGGAGTTAGTTCAAAAGTGCGAAGGTTGTCAAAAATGTGCAAGAGATCAAAAGCAACCTTCGTCTTTGACACAGCTGATACAACCCATCTGGCCATTGCAAAGGTGGGGCCTTGACTTGTTGGGTCCATTACCACCGGCCCAAGGGAATCTAAAATATGTTATAGTAGCTGTGGAGTATTTTTCTAAGTGGATTGAGGCGAAGCCATTAGCAACAATAACTTCGGCCACTGTCCAAAAGTTTTTCTGGCAGAACATCGTCTGTCGCTTCGGAGTACCGAAGGCCATCACTGTGGATAATGGAACGCAGTTCGACTCCGAAGATTTCAGAAATTTCTGTGATCAAATTGGAACGAAGATCCATTTTGCATCAGTCAGGCATCCGGAGTCGAATGGGCTTGTTGAAAGGGCCAACGGCATCATAATGACAGGAATAATGAAGCTAATCTTTAATCAACCCAGGGGAAAGTGGCCAGATCAGTTGACCAAAGTGGTGTGGAGCCACAATACAACAACATCAAGGTCTACAGGCTTTACCCCATTTAAGTTGTTATTTGGTGACGAAGCAATAACCCCGGAAGAAGCCAAAGCTGGATCAATAAGAGTGGTAGCTTCGGCAGAATCAGGCCCCGAAGATACTTGTCTCGTGGAAAAAGATGCCTTAGAAGGGATCAGGCTTCAAGCCGTGGAAAATATCAATAAATACCAGGCTGAAACAGTTAAATGGCGAGATAGAAAGGTCCGGCTAAAAAATATTGAGCCGGGACACTTGGTGCTTCGGAGAGTGGCCAACCCAGATACAGTGGGCAAGCTACAATTGAAATGGGAAGGGCCTTTCTTAGTAGCATCTTCGTCAAGGCCTGGTTCGTACAGACTGAAGGACATGGATGGCAATGAAATTCCAAGATCTTGGAATGCGGATGAGCTTCGGCGATTTTATGTATAACTCGATGTAATTTTTTATGTTTTTTCTTTTCTTTTTCATGGCACCCTTTTCCTTTCTAAAGGGGGAGAAAGGTTTTTAATGGGGCCATCATATGTAATCTTCCTTTTTAGTTTTATAAGAGCAAAATCCCCCAAAGAATGTAAATGTAAAAGCTGAGAGCGCACCATCGAGTGCCGAAACTGAAAAAGAGAAAAAGCTCCGAAGACGTCCCTAAGGGGATGCAGAGCTCACAGCGAAAAGTCAACGCTGATTCCGCCGAAAGTAAAAGGCGAAGAAGCTCAAAAGACGTTCCTAAGGGAATGCAGAGCTTATACCGCCTAAGTAAAAGGCGAAGAAGCTCCAAAGACGTCCCTAAGGGGATGCAGAGCTTACAGCGAAAAGTCAACGCTGAAACTGCCTAAGTAAAAGGCAAAGAGGCTCCAAAGTCGTTCCTAAGGGAATGCAGAGCTAATGTGTGGTTTCTAAGGAAGTAATGGCTGAGAATGTGGCTTCGGACATATGCTTCGGACATTCATTCGCGCATTACATTACATCATAACATTTGCATGCATAAGCATTCATTCATAGCATTTGTGAACCAAAGTGGTTGCTTCGGCAGAAGGGAGAATTGGCTTTTTATGAATCATTGTGTAAAAGAAAAGTTTCGGAGAAGTGGTTTTTTATGATTCGTTATGCTATGTTGTACAAAAAAGAGAAGCTTCGGTAAAAAGAAGAATTGGTCTCATGCTTTGTTGTATATAAAAGAGAAAAGCTTCGTTGCTCGGCAAAAAGAAGAATTGCTTTTATGCTTCGTTGTGTACGAAAAGAAGGGAAGGTGTTTTTTCGCCTTCGGCTCAAAATACTGATTTCGTCCACATCAAAGCGCCTCAATCGAAGGGTAAGAATATATTACAAGGTATGTACAAAGTTTCTTGAGAACAGTCTAATTGTATTTACAAGAGTCGTTACAAAACTATCCTGAGTTTTTCTATAGTATACTTCTACTGATCTTCATTAAGCTTCAGTTTCGGCGACAGCTTCGGCGACATATCTTAGGCATCATCTTCACCTTCGTCATCCTACATAAATCAAGGAATCGTGAGTAAAAATCAAGTGCAAAGGAAAAGGTAAGTACGAAGTATCATTTCTTACTGGTTCAAGATGACTTCGGGCTTCGTCTCCAGCCTTCTCCCGCCCGCCTTTTGTCCATATCATTTTTACAAATCTATTTGAGATGCTTCGGGCGAGGTCAGGTATATCATCCAGGATTGATGGAGATAGGGTGAAGTTGGGCCTGTTGACTATTTTTCCATGTTCGCAGCCGGCCTTCAGGAATGCAGCAGCGGTACCCCGAGAAGCTACCCAGGCACAGAAGTCGCCGTGCCCGGCTATAACTTCGTCAAGTTCTTCAATTTCGGCTTCAATATGATCGAAGGCCTGTGGTAAATTTTCCGCCGAAGGGTTAAATTTCCCGCTGCTGGCTCCAACAGAGTAAAATATCTTTTTTAATCGTCCAATACAATTGTTGCTAAATTTTAAGCATTTGTCTTGAAGGCTTGCTAACGATTTCTTCAACTCTGAGCTGGTCTGGACTTCGGCTTCAAGCTTCGAATTAAGCTCTAGCTTCTCCTGATCGAATTGTTTTGATTGACTGATAAGCTTCGAATTCAACTCTGATACTTTAGCCTCAGTCTCAGCCAGCAAGCCTTCGGTCGATTGGAGCTCGAAGTCTTTCCTTTCAATGATGGCAGATTGTTCTTTTATCTTGTTTTCTAAGTTTTCAATTATAGCTTCGTGTTTTCTGTCCTCCAGATCTTGCTGCATCTTCAGAGCTTTGCTCAGTAGCATGCTCTGCACAGAAAAATTTACGTTGGTAACATTTTCATTATTAACAGCAATAAAAACCAGAGAAAAGGTTGTTTACCTTGAAGTTGGAGTAAAATAAGCTGCCGACGATATGTTGTCGTCGGTAGCGGCTGATGTCTGTCTCTAGCTTCGGAAAACCGATACTCTTTGATAGAGTACCGATTACCTTAGCTCCAGTCTGGTCTCGAATGCAGCCCAATCTTTCGTCATCAATGCCTCCAAATAGAAGGGCTCCTGGCTTGTAGCCGCAAGATTTGGCATAGCCCTTGAGTTCTTCTATTTCGTCCTTCGTCAGTTTTTGCCCAACTAAATTTTGAAAAGAGTAGGCTTCGTCGTCCGAAGTGTCTTCGGCTATTTCTTTTCCTTTTTCAGGCACTGTGGCCATGGTTTTTTCAGTAGTAGCACCAGCTTCTTCTGCTGCCATGTCTTCCAAAATTTTGTCAATGTCCTCAATGGTTGTTTCTAAATTCACATCTTCGGCTGTAGCGGCTTCGGTAGCCGCGACCTCCGAAGGTGCGACTTCGACGTTTGTGGTGTCTTCGACAGCTGGTGTTTTCTGAATTGACGCTCTAGGCGGCGTCTTGTCGATGACTTCAGTTACCGCAATAATTCTTTGCCGCTTGGGTTTGCTTATCTTCGTCTGATCCGGCACGTCCACCTTTTGAAAAAGCTTCGTCAGTTGGAGCCCTAATGGACTTAGCTTCGTGGGCATGGGTTCAGTCATTACCTTTAAAATTTCCTCCACGTCGCTGGCAGAAGGCGGTGTGGGGGTCCCTTCTTCTTCGGGTGATTTGCGCTTCGGAGTAGATATTTTTCTTTTCTTGGGAATTTTCTTTTCCTTTGCTGGTCTTTCTTCATCTTTGATCAGAGTTTCGGCCACTCTTTTTCTTTTGTGGCCCTCGGTACCCTTGTTCAACTGCTCATAGTCTGGGTACTCGAAGCCCAGGGCATCAAGCACTCGGTTCAGCCTTCGTTTCGGTCGGGCGCCGAAGGCCGCTGTCATTAGTTGATCCTCTTTTTTGGAGTAATTCCCCAGAATTTCGTTGCACATCACCTCAACTGTGTCTAACCATTCTTTGCAGGGTTTTTTAAAGTACTTCTTAAACTTGAAGTGGTAGGGCAGCCGGACAAGCTCCCCTTCTTCTTCTCTCCCTCCAGCTTCGGCATTTCCCACTCTTTTAGAGTAGGGAAAACTCTGAATGCCAAAAATTCCTGAACTAGATCCCTGGTACCAATATGTTCTGAAATAATTTCAAATTCACCCAGAGCAGCCCAGGTGGGACCTTCTAGATCGCCGATGCGGCACCGTGGCCTCGTCTCTCCGAAGATTAAATCCAGAGGGCTCTGTACCAATTTTTCTTTGTCTTCATCAACCTTTACATAGAACCACTCAGATTTCCAGCCTGCTGGCCATTTGCTTCGGTAGCTGATGACAGGGCACTTTGTTGTCTTCCGGTAGGCAAAATTATAGCAACCGAAATTATCATGTAGCCCATCTTTTCTGGCCTTTGTTTGGTAATGTAGTTCGTGAACTCGGCAGAAGCTGTCGGCAAACGGTTCCACAGCTTGGCTTCGGAGGGCCCAGATATAAACATTGAGCCTAACGATGGCGTTAGGAGTCAATTGATGAAAGTAGATACCGAACCTCTTCAGTATCTCCGCAATAATATTGTGAAGAGGGAATCTAAGCCCAGCCTTTAAAAAGCTCTTGAAGATAACAATCTCATCCTTCCCTGGCTTCGGGGTGGTTTCTTCTCCCCCGAAGCGGAGTAGCTTCTTCTGATCTTCATTGAAATAACCTGCTTTCACCATCTTCGAAAGATCAGCTTTTGAAACAGTTGATTTCCCAAAATCCAGGTGACTGGGCTTGCTAGGCATAGCAATGTGGTAGTCATCTTCGGGGTCAGTCCCTTCAATGTTTTCTTCTTCTCCTTCGGTAGTTGTCGGGTTTGCTTCAGCAGCAGGCATTTTTTCCGCAGTCACTAGACCGGAACGCTGCATCGCTTCGGAGATGGGCACAGTGTCCGAACCTTCGGCTTCGTCTCCCTCACGTACAACTTTGGCAGTAGATCGCACTCTCGCCATTTGATTCTGAGTTTGGGGAAGTCAGAAACTTTTTTCTTTTTTCTTTTCTCCGAAGCTCTCCTTTCTGACGAAGCAGACGTCGAGACGGACCTTCGTTCGATTCTGAGAGTCAAGCTTCGGCTATGGTGGAAAATTTTGGCAGCAAAACAGTGCAAATAGCAATGAATGCTGTGGTGATTTCACACCTACCCGTTTGTTTATATAGTGCTGCAGGTAAGAAGGCGAAGCGGCAGGATTTTTACACCAGACGGGCGGTCACTTGCACTCGCTGTGCAGTGGACCGCAAAGATCAAACAGTAACTCTACAAGGTGGGCCTGGCACGCGCTCGGAAGCCGGATCGTTTCTCCGCAACGAGCTCAGGGAAGGTGTTTTTTGGACCTTCGGCTTCCCGAAGCTGAAGAGGCTTTTTTCACGGGTCAAGCTCGTTACGAAAAACGATCTAGCACCGCGAAAGGGGCTACTGTTGGGGTCGTGCTTCGGTGCGCCGAAGGTCTCACACGAAGAAGCAGCTTCGGCTGAAGTCGTCTCCAAGAGATGGCCGAAGGTTCCTTTTCATGGAGCTTCGGCGTTTCAAACCGACATAGAGATAGAATGACCTTTTTATACATATAGGTCTGAGTCAATGTTGTAAACATTTGTAAGGGGCATAATTGTAATTTGTCACAGGCTGCGACCTGTGCCTATAAATAGATGAACAGTACCTCTGTACTGTTCACGCGAACCTGTCATTTGCCTTCGCATCACACTTGCTCTCCTGCCTTCCTCAGGACCGAAGGTACATTTGTAATTTGAAGTCATTTGTATTCATTCATATCAGTAGAAATGGAAATGATTCTATGTTAACATTTGAATGTCTATTTTATACCTCATGATTTATATGAATGCTTCATCCCTCGCTATTATGTTTACGAAGGTATGTCCTTCGTAACCTTCGTCCGAAATTCCTTATATCCCGAAGGGATATAATGTAGTGGAGGACGAAGGACCTTAATATTTAACATTTTCTGTGTTGCCTTGTTCTTAACTCTTAGCATTTGAGAACAAGCCCCCAACAGTTTATATCTTGGATCACCATGAATTAATTGAACTTGAGTGGGGTTAAGAAATACGAGTGATCTAAGAATAACCTTGACCATTTCATGGTCATCCCACTTGGTGCTCCCGAGGTTGCGCACTTGATTAACCAAGGTCTTTAGCCGGTTGTACATGGCTTGCGGGTCTTCTCCTTGGTTGAGCATAAAATGACCGAGCTCCCCCTCGATCGTTTCCCTCTTGGTGATCTTGGTCACCTCGTCTCCTTCGTGCGCGGTTTTGAGCACATCTCAAATCTCTTTGGCGCTCTTCAACCCTTGCACCTTGTTATACTCCTCTCGACTTAGAGAGGCGAGGAGTATAGTGGTGGATTGGGAGTTGAAGTGCCGGATTTGAGCAACTTCGTCCGAATCATAGTCTTCATCCCCCGGTGATGGTACCTGCACTCCCAACTCAACAACATCCCAAATACTAGTGTGGAGTGAGGTTAGGTGGTGTCTCATTTTATCACTCCACATATTATAATCTTCACCATCAAACATAGGTGGTTTGCCTAATGGGACGGAAAGTAAAGGAGTACGTTTTGAAATACGAGGGTAGCGTAGGGGGATCTTACTAAACTTCTTGCGCTCATGGCGCTTAGAAGTTACGGACGGCGCGTCGGAGCCAGAGGTGGATGGCAACGAAGAATTGGTCTCGTAGTAGACCACCTTCTTCATCTTCTTTTTCTTGTCGCCACTATGATGCGACTTGTGAGGAGGTGATTCCTCCTTCTTCTTGTTGCAGGACTCTCCCGATGGAGCCTTCCCGTGGCTTGTGGCGGGCTTCTCGCCGGTCACCATCTCCTTCTTGGCGTGTTCTCCCGACATCACTTAAGCACAACTACAAGCCGGGGTTAGTGTTAGAAATATAATCGAGTCCGAAAGAGAGGGCAAAAACAAATCACGAGCAAATGAAGAGTGAGACGCGGTGATTTGTTTTACCGAGGTTCGGTTCTTGCAAACCTACTCCCCATTGAGGTGGTCACAAAGACCGGGTCTCTTTCAACCCTTTCCCTCTCTCAAACGGTCACCTAGACCGAGTGAGCTTCTCTTCTCAATCAATCGGGACACTAAGTCCCCACAAGGACCACCACACAATTGGTGTCTCTTGTCTTGATTACAATTGAGTTGGGAACAAGAAAGAAAGAAGAAAAGCGATCCAAGCGCAAGAGCTCAAAGGAACACAAATGTCACTCTCTCTAGTCACTATTTGATTGGAATGAACTTTGGACTTGGGAGAGGATTTGATCTCTTGTTTGTGTCTTGGAATAAAGTCTAGAGCTCTTGTATTGAATGCAAATGGCTGAAACTTGGATGCATTGAAGTGTGGTGGTTGGGGGGTATTTATAGCCCCAACCACCAAAGTGGCCGTTGGTGAAGGCTTCTGTCGTATGGCACATCGGACAGTCCGGTGTGCCACCGGACATTGTCCGGTGCGCCAGCCATGTCACCAGGCCGTTGGGTTCTGACCGTTGGAGCTTCTGACAACTGGGCCACCAGACAGTCCGGTGGTGCACCGGACAGGTCATGTTCACTGTCCGGTGCGCCTTCTGTCACCTGCTCTGACTTATGCGCGCGCAGGCGCGCACTGTTTGCTTTTACTGTTCCTTGCAGACGACCGTTGGCGCGAAGTAGCCGTTGCTCCGTTGGCACACCGGACAGTCCGGTGTCACACCGGACAGTCCGGTGAATTATAGTGGAGCGGCCTCCGCAAATTCCCGAGACTGGCAAGTTTGAGTTGATCCACCCTGGTGCATCGGACACTGTCCGGTGCGCCAGACCAAGGCAGCCTTCGGTTTTAACTTTGCTCCTTTGTTTTGAACCCTTTTATCTTTGTATTGGTTTGTTGTGAACCTTTGGCACCTGTGGAACATATATTCTAGAGCAAACTAGTTAGTTCAATAATTTGTGTTGGGCAATTCAACCACCAAAAATTCATTTGGAAAAGGTTTGACCCTATTTCCCTTTTAGCGCGGAAGGGTTTCCTTGAACGAGGACTCTAGTTTCCTTGAAAAAGGGTTCACCCCCGCGTGCAGCAGTTACCCTTTCACATTCTCTTCCAATTGACTACGCCCTTTCACCTTCGTGCTCTCTGTGCCCCTTTGCATTCGTGCTCTTCTGCTCTACACCCGCGTCGCCGCCGACGCCATGACTTCGCTTGGCCATCCCGACCGCTTCCAGTCTGAGGAGGCGCTCAACCTGGTGCACGACCTGCTTGGGTGGAGCGCGCCTGGGCTCGCCGGAAGAATCCGTGCCGGCGCCGTTCCCCTCGGCAATCTTGCCGCCGGGGAGTTTGTTTTGTTCACCTCCTACATCTCCTACGAATTGGCGCTGCCGATCTCGCCCTTCTTTCTGCTGCTGCTGGAGGAGTTCGAGCTTCAGCTCCAACACCTCACACCCCACTCCATCCTCCAGGTGGCCATCTTCGTCCACCTCTGCGAGATGTTCGTAGGTGTGCCCCCCTGCACTTCTCTCTTCCGCTACTTCTTCGTGCTGGTCAAGTCTGGGAAGAACAGGGACCACATCAGGGCCTACTACTTCTAGACGAGGCTAGATCCGATTGTCGTCTACATCCCCACCCTTGGTGGAGCGAGGTGGGAGAACTGGCGTAGCGACTGGGTGATCACCAACGCCGAGGCTAATGAGCGCCTCGTCCTGTCGTCCGATGGGCCGGCCCTCGATCGCAGGCAGTGGAGGACCAAGCCGTCCCTATTGCCAGAGCTCCTGCCCATATTGGACAGGATCAAGGTCTTGGCCACGGACGACCTGACGTCGATGCACATGGTTGGCGACCTCCTGAAGCGCCGGATCATACCGCTGCAGAGGAGGTCACGCCTGTGCTGCTGGTTCACCGGCCCGAACGACATCGGCAGGATCCAGCGCGGGCCGGGGACCGATTTGTCTTGAGACGAGTTGGCTGTCCTAGTGGGAGGGATTACCAGGGAGACCTTTGTCCCTAAGTCCCTGATCCACCCCCAGGCCACCCCAGCGCTCTGCGACGACCCAGGCTTGAGGACGGTGATTTTGGCCATGCTGCCGACCCTTGACAAGAGCGGCGTGGCAGTTCGCCAGACCGGCGGTCGGGACCCCCTCCGCGGGATCCGGATCTCCGATGCACCGGCTGGAGGTCCCTAGCCCGCCGGTGTGGCCCCCAGCACCAACCCCGCCATGACCCCCAGCCTCTTGGACAAGGGCAAAGGGGCTGCAAGCAGTGCCTCCGCCCCAGGTAGCTCCAGGGAGTCAGAGGAGGAGAGGGGACGCAGGCTGCGTCAGGTTGATGGGTCGCTTGTTTTGGACCCCCCAGAAGCATCAGAGGACTGCTGGTGGGGCCGAGGAGGCCGGCTCCTAGGCCCAGGGCGTGCAGAGGCGCGTCAGTCCTCTGGTGCCGCCGCCACCACCACCATCTGGGGGTGATCACCCCCAGGGGCACCAGCAGTAGCAACAACAACAACCGCAGCAGCAGTAATAGCAACAACAGCGGTCGCCCCGCTTCTAGGGTCGCTGGAAGGTCCAGGGCCCCAAGTAAGGGTAGCCCTTTTTCCATGAGTCTAATTATCATGCCAATAGGTCTTAACCCATCGTCTATTCCCCAGGGCTTCCTCCTCCACCGCTTCTAAGGCCACGCCTCCTTCGTCAGGCATCAGGCCCACCGATGGGTCCGGCTCTCAGCAGCAGGAATTTGCTGGGAGTGGTGCCAGCGGTCTGCCTCCAGCCACTGCCCAGACAGCGCCACCGGCTTCTCATGCCCCCAGCTGGGGGTCCAGCGGCAGCGGCGCCAGCATCAGGCGGTGTCGCAGAGATAGAGGTCCCAGCTAGGGGATCCACGCCCACCTCCGACATCACGCCCACCCCCGACGCCGGGGGTGACACCGGAGGCGCGTCCAGCTCCAACTCCTCGCCTGCACCGGAGGAGATGGAGGTGGTGTTCGGGCGACGGCTCCGGTCAGGTACCGATGAAGAAGCTACGCCAATCCCCCTCCCCCATATGCTGTCCCACGCCCACTAGGTCCTTAGTGACACTGAGCAGCAATTTTGCGGGAGTGGGAGGCGCTTGAGGCCGAGCACCAACGCCTTAGCGACTGGCGCACCCAGCTGGAGGAGCGCACCAGGACGGTGTCGCACCAGTTCATCTCCGAGCGGTCCCAACTCGAGCGGGACCGCAAGGAGTACAAGGACCTCCAGAAGGTGTATGCCAGGGAGCTGGAGGTGCACCGGAGGGAGAAGAAGGTGGCCAAGAGGGAGGAGGCCCTGAGCCAGAGGGAGGCCCTCACAACAAGCTCCGGGCCAAGATGAATGCCCTGGACCAGACCCTAGAAGCGCAGCGGGTCTAGCAGGTCAAGGCGGTGGAGAGGCTGCAATAGTGGCAGCAGGAGCTCGAGGGCAAGGCCAGCGACGCCGCCCTCGCCGAGGAAAATCTCAAGGTGAAGGAACAGTTGAGAGCACCTAGAGGGGGGGGTGAATAGGTGATCCTGTAAAAACTTCAAACTTAAGCCACAAAAACTTGTTAAGTGTTAGCACGATTATTGCCAAGTGGCTAAGGAGAAGTCTCAACAAAACACAATACCACAAGAGATCAAGCACAGAGGTGACACAATGGTTTATCCCGTGGTTCGGCCAAGACCAACGCTTGCCTACTCCACGTTGTGGCGTCCCAACGGACGAGGGTTGCAATCAACCCCTCTCAAGCGGTCCAAAGACCCACTTGAATACCACGGTGTTTTGTTTTGCCTTTCACTATCCCGTTTGCAAGGAATCTCCACAAATTGGAGTCTCTTGCCCTTACAAGTATATGATCACAAATGAAACACAGAGTAAGGGAGGGAAGCAACACACACAAATCCACAGCAAAACGCGCACACACACGGCCAAGACTCGAGCTCACAAGAGTATCACAAAGTTCTCACTAGAACGGAGCTCGAATCACTTAGAATCACAAATGAAAGCGCAAAGACTAAGAGTGGATGATCAAGAATGCTCAAAGGTTGCTTGTGTGTCTCCTCCATGCGCCTAGGGGCTCCTTTTATAGCCCCAAGGTAGCTAGGAGCCGTTGAGAGCAAATCCGGAAGGCCATCCTTGCCTTCTGTCGTCGGGGGCACCGGACAGTCCGGTGCACACCGGACACTGTCCGGTGCCCGATTTGTTTCCATATCTGACACTTCTGACCGTTGCAGACCGTTGGAGATCTGGGAGCCGTTGGCGCACCGGACATGTCCGGTGCACACCGGACAGTCCGGTGCCGTCTTCCGACCGTTGGCTCCACCACGTGTCCCGCGCAGATTGCGCGGCCGACCGTTGGCTCGGCCGACCATTGGCTCACCGGACAGTCCGGTGCACACCGGACAGTCCGGTGAATTTTAGCCGTACGCCGTCGGCGAATTCCCGAGAGCGGCCAGTTCGCTCCGAGCCAGCCTGGCGCACCGGGCACTGTCCGGTGCACACCGGACAGTCCGGTGCTCCAGACCGAGCTGAGTCTTGGCTGCACACAGCCAAGTCATTTCCTCCTCTTCTCTCTTCTTCTTCTTTCTGTTTCTAACACTTAGACAAATATATTAGTACACAAAAACAATGTACTAAGGCTTAGAAACATACCTTTATCTCATGATTTGCACCTTGTTCATCCATGTACATAAATTCACAATTAAGCACATGTGTTGGCACTCAATCACCAAAATACTTAGAAATGGCCCAAGGGCACATTTCCCTTTCAATCTCCCCCTTTTTGGTGATTTATGCCAACACAACATAAAGCAACTAGAACAAGTGCAAACTCACTTCAAATAAAACTTAAATTTATTTGAATCAATTTTGGCATATATGGATCATCCTTTGCCACCACTTGGTTTGTTTTTGCAAATCAAACTCAAATCTCTATCTCTAAGTTAAACACACATGTTGAAGCATAAAGAGAGTCATTCCAAAAGAGATTGATCAAAGATTTCAAAAACTCCCCCTTTTTCCCATAATCACTACTTCTCCCCACAAGACGCAAACTTTTGACAAGAGAGTCAACATAAGAATTTTGACAAACCAAAAAATCTATTCTACTATTTTCAAAATCTCTCAAGTGGTAGCTGATCCATTTATTGCTTTGGCCTTTATTTTCTCCCCCTTTGGCATCAAGCACCAAAACGGGATCAATCTTGGCCCTTTAACCCCATTGCCTCACTAAAATCTTCAATTAAGAGCAAATGGCAATAAGAGTTCATGAAATGAACTTGGAATAAGTTACCCCTCATCGGAGTGCAGTGGAAGTCTTGCATGATCCAAGTCCACCTTTCCCTTTCAATTCTCCTTTGAGACTAAAACAAGCAGACTCAAACATATGGTTAGTCTCAAAGGGTCAAGTTGTAACACATCTCCCCCTAAACATGTGCATCACTTTGCAACGGACTTGTGAGGTCCAGGGAGTGTTTGTACAACTTGAGCACCATAATAAGCAACAAAATGCAGAATGAACATGATCAAAGGCATAAACACATGTATGCTACAATTCAATCCAAGTTCCGCGAATCTAAGACATTTAGCTCACTACGCAGCCTGCAAAAGGTCTTCTCATCTAAAGGCTTGGTAAAGATATCGGCTAGCTGGTTCTCGGTGCTAAGATAAAACACTTCGATATCTCCCTTTTGCTGGTGATCTCTCAAAAAGTGATGCCGGATGTCAATGTGCTTTGTGCGGCTGTGCTCAACAGGATTTTCCGCTATTCGGATAGCACTCTCATTATCACATAGGAGTGGGACTTTGCTCAGATTGTAGCCAAAGTCCCTGAGGGTTTGCCTCATCCAAAGTAGTTGCGCACAACACTGTCCTGCGGCAACGTACTCGGCCTCAGCGGTGGATAGGGCAACGGAGGTTTGTTTCTTAGAGTTCCATGACACCAGGGACCTTCCTAAGAATTGGCACGTCCCCGATGTACTCTTCCTATCGACCTTACATCCAGCATAGTCGGAATCTGAGTACCCAATCAAGTCAAAGTTAGACCCCTTTGGATACCAGATCCCGAAGCAAGGCGTAGCGACTAAATATCTAAGAATTCGCTTCACCGCCACCAAGTGACACTCCTTAGGATCGGATTGAAATCTAGCACACATGCATACGCTAAGCATAATATCCGGTCTACTAGCACATAAATAAAGTAAAGACCCTATCATTGACCGGTATGCTTTTTGATCAACGGACTTACCTCCTTTGTTGAGGTCGGTGTGTCCGTCGGTTCCCATCGGCGTCTTTGCGGGCTTGGCGTCTTTCATCCCAAACCGCTTTAGCAAATCTTGCGTGTACTTTGTTTGGGAGATGAAGGTGCCGTCCTTGAGTTGCTTCACTTGGAACCCAAGGAAGTAGTTCAACTCGCCCATCATCGACATCTCGAATTTCTGCGTCATCACCCTGCTAAACTCTTCACAAGACTTTTGATTAGTAGAACCAAATATTATGTCATCGACATAAATTTGGCACACAAACAAATCACCATCACAAGTCTTAGTGAAAAGAGTTGGATCGGCTTTCCCAACCTTGAAAGCATTAGCAATTAAGAAATCTCTAAGGCATTCATACCATGCTCTTGGGGCTTGCTTAAGTCCATAGAGCGCCTTAGAGAGCTTACATACGTGGTCGGGGTACCGCTCATCCTCGAAGCCAGGGGGTTGCTCCACGTACACCTCCTCCTTTATTGGCCCGTTGAGGAAAGCGCTCTTCACATCCATTTGGTACAACCTGAAAGAATGGTGAGCGGCATATGCTAGCAAGATACGAATTGATTCTAGCCTAGCCACAGGAGCAAAAGTCTCCTCAAAGTCCAAACCTGCGACTTGGGCATAACCTTTTGCCACAAGTCGAGCCTTGTTCCTCGTCACCACCCCGTGCTCGTCTTGTTTGTTGCGGAACACCCACTTGGTTCCCACAACATTTTGCTTGGGACGAGGCACCAGTGTCCAAACTTCATTGCGCTTGAAGTTGTTAAGTTCCTCCTGCATGGCCAACACCCAGTCCGGATCTAGCAAGGCCTCCTCTACCCTGAAAGGCTCAATAGAGGAGACAAAAGAGTAATGTTCACAAAAATTAACTAGTCGAGACCGAGTAGTTACTCCCTTGCTAATGTCACCCAGAATTTGATCGACGGGATGATCCCTTTGAATCATCGCTCGAACTTGGGTTGGAGGTGCCGGTTGCGCTTCTTCCTCCATCACATGATCATCTTGTGCTCCCCCTTGATCACACGCCTCCTTTTGATGAACCTGTTCATCGTCTTGAGTTGGGGGTTGCACCGACGTTGAGGAAGAAGGTTGATCTCGTTCATCTTGTTCCTGTGGCCGAACGTCTCCAATCGCCATGGTTCGTATAGCGGCCGTTGGAACATCTTCTTCATCTACATCATCACAATCAACAACTTGCTCTCTTGGAGAGCCATTAGTCTCATCAAATACAACGTCGCTAGAGACTTCAACCAAACCCGACGATTTGTTGAAGACTCTATACGCCTTTGTATTTGAATCATAACCTAATAAAAATCCTTCTACAGCTTTGGGAGCAAACTTAGAATTTCTACCCTTCTTCACTAGAATGTAGCACTTGCTCCCAAATACACGAAAGTACGATACATTGGGTTTGTTACCGGTTAGTAGCTCATATGACGTCTTCTTGAGGAGGCGGTGAAGGTAGACCCTGTTGATGGCGTGGCAAGCCGTGTTCACAGCTTCCGACCAAAAGCACTCGGGGGTCTTGAACTCTCCAAGCATCGTCCTCGCCATATCGATTAGCGTCCTGTTCTTCCTCTCTACCACACCATTTTGCTATGGTGTGTAGGGAGCGGAGAACTCGTGCTTGATCCCTTCCTCCTCAAGAAACTCCTCCACTTGAAGGTTCTTGAACTCGGACCCGTTGTCGCTCCTTATCTTCTTCACCTTGAGCTCAAACTCATTTTGAGCTCTCCTGAGGAAGCGCTTGAGGGTCCCTTGAGTTTCAGACTTATCCTGCAAAAAGAACACCCAAGTGAAGCGGGAAAAGTCATCAACAATAACTAAACCATACTTACTTCCTCCTATGCTTAGATAGGCGACGGGTCCGAATAGGTCCATATGCAGCAGCTCCAGAGGTCTTGACGTGGTCATCACATTCTTGCTGTGATGTGCTCCTCCCACTTGTTTACCTGCCTGACAAGCTGCACAAGGTCTATCTTTTTCGAAATAAACATTTGTTAGACCTATCACGTGTTCTCCTTTTAGAAGCTTGTGGAGGTTCTTCATCCCCACATGTGCTAAGCGGCGATGCCACAGCCAGCTGTAACACCCGGATTTTAGGGGTCCAAAACCCGGGGTTAACATAAACACCAGGTATGCTGGGACCAAGTCTCATACATATGATGTATAGTGGCACAGGATCGAATGTCACATCTTTATATATAACAGGAGTTCTATACAAAATAAATAATTACATTATAAGGAGACAACGGTCCAACAACCCAAAAGTTGACTGGGAGACGACGACCTAGACCTCTCACGAACTCATCACAGCATCCTCCATGAGCATCATCCTGCAGTACCTGTTCTTGACCTGTGGTGTATGTGAGACAGCAAGAGTGAGCTCACATACGTTCATCGCTCAACAAGTTGTGGGGAATAATGTGCATGAACTCGCCAAAGATGGGAGCTCATGTGAAGTGTAAGGCTTACCAAAGAAGATGGTTAGAGCTGAGCATTGCTTTTAAAGTTGGTCAAAATTTTATTAGCAGTTACTAAGTATAAGTAAATACCAACCCCAATTAAGTAATAGAACAAAAGTAATAACAACTTCACCTGCGATGCAATGCATATGACAAATTGAATTTAGTTCCATAAATTAATCATGTGAGTGTCCGAGCTGCTCTTGACCGTGAGCACGGCTAGTATACCAGTTTTACACTCTGCAGAGGTTGCGCATCTTTACCCACAAGTCGTGTATCCCATGTCGCCAGGGTTTGCAAGGCCCTTAGACACTACCGAGGTGAATGGCTAGGGATCCACTACGAGGCCTTTACAAAGTTCCACTAGCTTCCGAAAACCCGCTACAGTTTATAGGAAGATCCAGTGCAGGAATCCCTTGCAGGACCGCCATCGCAGCAAAATCCTCCCGAGGGCCTCCCTACACTGACCTCTCCCCTACTGCCCTTGCCCCTTTCGGGTAAGGTAGTCTTCCACTAGCTTTCCTAATTAATCAGCCAAGGGCGTCCCATTCCACCCTCATGGTAGCACTGTTTTCCCGGGTGGTTCTCCATGTTCCAATTAACATAATGATCTTATCATGAACAATAAATAACAACTGATAATAAAAGTATAATCATGAATAGTGTAATCTTCATACCCAAAACCACATAAAGCACTAGCAAGTACTACCCAGAAAGTTCAGTGGTAATCAAGGTATAAAGATAGACAAACTAGGGTAACCTATTGGGTCCCATCAAAATTAACCTATGCAGATCATTATGATTAATCAGAACATGGCTGGGTAAAAGAAGTGATCAAGGGCACAACTTGCCTGGGCCTTGAGATTCCAGGTACCAGGATGATTCTTCAGATCCTCGTGACCTCACTGCTAGTCGTAGCAATACAAACATACATGGTATAGGCAAAATTAACATTACACCAAACATATATGCAAGATACATATTAATAATCTACATATTAAAATAAGATCACAGGAAAAAGAATTATTAATTTTGGAGTTGTAGAATTCAAGTTATGAATTTCCTAAGATTTAAGGTGATTATAGTATAATTAAATGATAAATAAATTTCTGACAGAGTTCATGTCAAAACAGTGATTCTAAATGGTAGAGAATATTATTACAAAATTTTAGGAATTGGAATGACTCAATTTGGAGCCAAAATGAATTTTCTATGAATTATACAAACTCTAGCAATTATTTAATCATTAAAAATCATTTTCTAAATCCATTTATTTGATTTCTTAACTTCCTGGACTGGGCGCACTAATACAGAGAAGCTCAGGGGGCTCGGGGTAAGAATCCCCAAGACACAAAGAACAGTCGCCTAAGGACCGCGGGTTGATTCCACAAAAAGACAGGGGCTCTTTAGGAAATAAGCCACGCGAAAGGGTATCGATCCATTCTGGTCGTTAGATTAGATCCGGATGGCACGGATCTGTTTGATCTTTAAATGAACCGGTATTCCGTGTCAGCCACCCGATGCTAGATCTACGGCCGAGATCGACAGAGGAGGACACACTACGTGGCTTCTAATCAGGACCGCACGATACGGATCCGATGGCGCCGATTAGAAGGGATGCGGGGTTACACATGGATCAAATCAGGACCACAAGCCCGCGATCCTACGGCTGACGCTAGCTCCACCCGCGGCCACCCGATAAAGAACGGACGGCTGGGAGCCGTTCTCCTTCCAGGAACTATCCTGACGGCGGCGCCGCCGATGACCAGCGCCATCACCGGCGACCGGCGATTCGCCCCCAGTGCCCCCAATCCCACGCACGGTCACGCATAAAACAGAGAGGAGAGTAAGGAGAATCCGATGGTGGTCGACTTACGGGTGATCGAGCAACGATGAACACTGCCCACGCGGCACGGCGGCAAGGGGGAGGAATTCCGCCACCGGCAAGAAATTGGCGCCCAAGGAATCGATGCTCCCGCCCAAAGAGACAACCGACGTGCACGTGGAACTCTGGCGAATCACACAGGTACCCAGGATGGTCAAATCCTCCCAGAAATCCCAATATTGCTATGCGTCTGAATCAACCATGGCGGCCGAACACTTGCGCACCCCCCCCCCGTCGGCTGGCCACCGGCACCCAATCAACGCCAACGGCGCTTCGTGGTTTGTCGGCCACAACGGCCCACCCATCGAGCGCCGCGCAGCCATGCATCCACATCGCGCGGAGGTGTGCAGTACTGGCGACGACTCACCGCCTGGCATTCAGAGTGGAGAGATCAAGAGCCATGGGTGGCGGCCGACGCGAGGACGAGACGAGGACGGGGCCAGGCTTTTATACACCGGAGGGGTGAGCTGACGACCGAGAACCATGGGAGACCCCCAACCACCGAACGGACCTGGCGAGCTCCTAGGCGACAAAAGCGGGATTCAGTTTCTGTACGCCGAGAAGGGATAAGGAGAGGAAGAGGATAGCACCGACAGGTGGGGACCACCCGGAAGTCACCGTGTGCACGTTCGGACAAGTAGTGGTGGGGCCCGCGTGTCGGCGCTTCACGAAAGGCACAGGCGCGAGCGCAATCCTGTTTTGACTGCCAAGCGGGACCCGCGGCTAAGTGAGAACAGCAGGGAGGAGTTGGGCCAGGGCAAATTCGGCCCAATACCAGCCCCAGCGCTTTTTTTTTATTTCCTAATTCTTTTCTATCCTCATTTGAATGCACTTTTAAACTCTACTGTTCAAATTCGAATTCTTTGGTGAGTTTCACACAGAGGTTACATGTTCAATTAAAAATATCATATTGAGAAATTATATTTATTTGTCTATATTTTACTTATAGTGCACATGGCTTTCCTTTTTCTCCTCTTTTCAAATTCAATTCAAACTCAAAACTCTTATTTTAATTTTAAAATTTCCCAATCTCAACATAATTCAAACATGAATATAAATCTTAATATTTTAATTTTATTATTTGTTCTTTCTTCCTATTATTTAATTATGGAAGCAAGAAATTACTTTATTACAATTTCCTTTCTCAGTTCTGTTTTATATTTTCATTTATCATTGAGGTCAAATTAAGTCTTGATTCCTTTATTCAAACACAATGCATCACAACAAAATCATCGACATGATGTGCACATTTCTTTATTCATTTATTTGTTTAGTTTGAATAATAATTTAATACCACTAACTGAGTATGCACAAAGAGAAGGAAATCGAATAATTCCCAAAGCACTTTTATATAAATACATGTATTATTTTTTTTACTTTATACAAATTTTAGGGCTTTACAAATCCTACCCCCCTTAAAAATAATCTCGTCCTCGAGATTAGTAGAAAGAGGATGCAACAAGTTTGGTTTGTAGTCTAGATTTCAATTTCTAAGTAGTTTTAAATAAAGAAATTTTTTTTTGTTCAAGTTTATAACACAAATTAGCAGGTGATTAGGGAGGCGTGGGTATATATATGTATAGTCACCTTTTTGTGTAGTGTAAAAGATAGGTTAGGGCAAGAATAGCATGTGGTGAGAAAGTTTTCGGTGAGAAAGAACTCCTTGTTGGGTGGTAATGCCTTTGAAGATCGATTTTGACTTTTCTCCTTCCTTGACGAGGTTGATATCCTCCTTCTTGCTCTTTGGTGTCTCCATCCGGGTTAGGGATAAGAGGTTAAGATAGATTTGTAGGTCACAGATGGATAGAGGGTTTAGTAGGCAGCTATATGCTAGATGGAATTAGTTATGTAACCTGCTTTCGTAGGTCAAGTTATTGAGTAGGGTCAGGTTGATCTAAGATCTCAAACTTGCTTATAGGAGCAGGGTCTAATGTATTTCCTTAGCATTAGCTAATCATGTTTGAGCGACACCCATTAGGTTTGATCATAATAGATTAGATAGGATGGGGTATGACTAGAATAGGTTAGATGGATCTACTAGGGTAGAATAAATATTAGGAGGATACGTTATAATCTTTTGAGATAAGATGAATTGGTTAGAAATGGGATTTTTTTTTAGGATAAGGTAGATTTCTTAAGTTAGATATATTCCAATGGGGATAATCTAGGTTGTCTAAATTATTTTATAAGTATTTTTTTTTTCCGATATGTATATGCAGATGTAATTGTGGACATTACTCCACAACTCATCACACTCAATCAAAGATTCAAATCAGACAAGTATCATAAGAACAAGCATTCAAGTTCATAGATATAAAAAAAATAGTTTTGTTTTTGTTCCTAGGATTAGGTCTCCTATTCCTAAAGGTCACTTCAGTCACAGGATTTCAAAGTGTGAAATCCACATTTGTCTTTAGAAGGAAAAGGTAAGAATAATCAGAGTATAGCGGAAATAGATGAGAAAAGATTAAGATAAGTTTAGAAAGGATCAGAGTAAGGTAAGTAGACAATGGTTGTCCAGTTCTATCTAGGTTTCGTCCTACAGTCAACATTCCTCTGATACCACTTCTGTAACACCCGGATTTTAGGGGTCCAAAACCCGGGGTTAACATAAACACCAGGTATGCTGGGACCAAGTCTCATACATATGATGTATAGTGGCACAGGATCGAATGTCACATCTTTATATATAACAGGAGTTCTATACAAAATAAATAATTACATTATAAGGAGACAACGGTCCAGCAACCCAAAAGTTGACTGGGAGACGACGACCTAGACCTCTCACGAACTCATCACAGCATCCTCCATGAGCATCATCCTGCAGTACCTGTTCTTGACCTGTGGTGTATGTGAGACAGCAAGAGTGAGCTCACATACGTTCATCGCTCAACAAGTTGTGGGGAATAATGTGCATGAACTCGCCAAAGATGGGAGCTCATGTGAAGTGTAAGGCTTACCAAAGAAGATGGTTAGAGCTGAGCATTGCTTTTAAAGTTGGTCAAAATTTTATTAGCAGTTACTAAGTATAAGTAAATACCAACCCCAATTAAGTAATAGAACAAAAGTAATAACAACTTCACCTGCGATGCAATGCATATGACAAATTGAATTTAGTTCCATAAATTAATCATGTGAGTGTCCGAGCTGCTCTTGACCGTGAGCACGGCTAGTATACCAGTTTTACACTCTGCAGAGGTTGCGCATCTTTACCCACAAGTCGTGTATCCCATGTCGCCAGGGTTTGCAAGGCCCTTAGACACTACCGAGGTGAATGGCTAGGGATCCACTACGAGGCCTTTACAAAGTTCCACTAGCTTCCGAAAACCCGCTACAGTTTATAGGAAGATCCAGTGCAGGAATCCCTTGCAGGACCGCCATCGCAGCAAAATCCTCCCGAGGGCCTCCCTACACTGACCTCTCCCCTACTGCCCTTGCCCCTTTCGGGTAAGGTAGTCTTCCACTAGCTTTCCTAATTAATCAGCCAAGGGCGTCCCATTCCACCCTCATGGTAGCACTGTTTTCCCGGGTGGTTCTCCATGTTCCAATTAACATAATGATCTTATCATGAACAATAAATAACAACTGATAATAAAAGTATAATCATGAATAGTGTAATCTTCATACCCAAAACCACATAAAGCACTAGCAAGTACTACCCAGAAAGTTCAGTGGTAATCAAGGTATAAAGATAGACAAACTAGGGTAACCTATTGGGTCCCATCAAAATTAACCTATGCAGATCATTATGATTAATCAGAACATGGCTGGGTAAAAGAAGTGATCAAGGGCACAACTTGCCTGGGCCTTGAGATTCCAGGTACCAGGATGATTCTTCAGATCCTCGTGACCTCACTGCTAGTCGTAGCAATACAAACATACATGGTATAGGCAAAATTAACATTACACCAAACATATATGCAAGATACATATTAATAATCTACATATTAAAATAAGATCACAGGAAAAAGAATTATTAATTTTGGAGTTGTAGAATTCAAGTTATGAATTTCCTAAGATTTAAGGTGATTATAGTATAATTAAATGATAAATAAATTTCTGACAGAGTTCATGTCAAAACAGTGATTCTAAATGGTAGAGAATATTATTACAAAATTTTAGGAATTGGAATGACTCAATTTGGAGCCAAAATGAATTTTCTATGAATTATACAAACTCTAGCAATTATTTAATCATTAAAAATCATTTTCTAAATCCATTTATTTGATTTCTTAACTTCCTGGACTGGGCGCACTAATACAGAGAAGCTCAGGGGGCTCGGGGTAAGAATCCCCAAGACACAAAGAACAGTCGCCTAAGGACCGCGGGTTGATTCCACAAAAAGACAGGGGCTCTTTAGGAAATAAGCCACGCGAAAGGGTATCGATCCATTCTGGTCGTTAGATTAGATCCGGATGGCACGGATCTGTTTGATCTTTAAATGAACCGGTATTCCGTGTCAGCCACCCGATGCTAGATCTACGGCCGAGATCGACAGAGGAGGACACACTACGTGGCTTCTAATCAGGACCGCACGATACGGATCCGATGGCGCCGATTAGAAGGGATGCGGGGTTACACATGGATCAAATCAGGACCACAAGCCCGCGATCCTACGGCTGACGCTAGCTCCACCCGCGGCCACCCGATAAAGAACGGACGGCTGGGAGCCGTTCTCCTTCCAGGAACTATCCTGACGGCGGCGCCGCCGATGACCAGCGCCATCACCGGCGACCGGCGATTCGCCCCCAGTGCCCCCAATCCCACGCACGGTCACGCATAAAACAGAGAGGAGAGTAAGGAGAATCCGATGGTGGTCGACTTACGGGTGATCGAGCAACGATGAACACTGCCCACGCGGCACGGCGGCAAGGGGGAGGAATTCCGCCACCGGCAAGAAATTGGCGCCCAAGGAATCGATGCTCCCGCCCAAAGAGACAACCGACGTGCACGTGGAACTCTGGCGAATCACACAGGTACCCAGGATGGTCAAATCCTCCCAGAAATCCCAATATTGCTATGCGTCTGAATCAACCATGGCGGCCGAACACTTGCGCACCCCCCCCCGTCGGCTGGCCACCGGCACCCAATCAACGCCAACGGCGCTTCGTGGTTTGTCGGCCACAACGGCCCACCCATCGAGCGCCGCGCAGCCATGCATCCACATCGCGCGGAGGTGTGCAGTACTGGCGACGACTCACCGCCTGGCATTCAGAGTGGAGAGATCAAGAGCCATGGGTGGCGGCCGACGCGAGGACGAGACGAGGACGGGGCTAGGCTTTTATACACCGGAGGGGTGAGCTGACGACCGAGAACCATGGGAGACCCCCAACCACCGAACGGACCTGGCGAGCTCCTAGGCGACAAAAGCGGGATTCAGTTTCTGTACGCCGAGAAGGGATAAGGAGAGGAAGAGGATAGCACCGACAGGTGGGGACCACCCGGAAGTCACCGTGTGCACGTTCGGACAAGTAGTGGTGGGGCCCGCGTGTCGGCGCTTCACGAAAGGCACAGGCGCGAGCGCAATCCTGTTTTGACTGCCAAGCGGGACCCGCGGCTAAGTGAGAACAGCAGGGAGGAGTTGGGCCAGGGCAAATTCGGCCCAATACCAGCCCCAGCGCTTTTTTTTTATTTCCTAATTCTTTTCTATCCTCATTTGAATGCACTTTTAAACTCTACTGTTCAAATTCGAATTCTTTGGTGAGTTTCACACAGAGGTTACATGTTCAATTAAAAATATCATATTGAGAAATTATATTTATTTGTCTATATTTTACTTATAGTGCACATGGCTTTCCTTTTTCTCCTCTTTTCAAATTCAATTCAAACTCAAAACTCTTATTTTAATTTTAAAATTTCCCAATCTCAACATAATTCAAACATGAATATAAATCTTAATATTTTAATTTTATTATTTGTTCTTTCTTCCTATTATTTAATTATGGAAGCAAGAAATTACTTTATTACAATTTCCTTTCTCAGTTCTGTTTTATATTTTCATTTATCATTGAGGTCAAATTAAGTCTTGATTCCTTTATTCAAACACAATGCATCACAACAAAATCATCGACATGATGTGCACATTTCTTTATTCATTTATTTGTTTAGTTTGAATAATAATTTAATACCACTAACTGAGTATGCACAAAGAGAAGGAAATCGAATAATTCCCAAAGCACTTTTATATAAATACATGTATTATTTTTTTTTACTTTATACAAATTTTAGGGCTTTACACCAGCCCATGCAAGTCTTAGCCATTAAGCATGCATCTAGACCGGCCTCTTCTTTTGCAAAATCAACTAAGTAAAGCTTGCCGTCTAGTACACCCTTAAAAGCTAGTGAACCATCACATCTTCTAAAGACAGACACATCTACATTAGTAAAAAGGCAATTATATCCCATGTTGCATAGTTGACTAACAGATAGCAAATTGTAACCAAGAGACTCAACTAAAAACACATTTGAAATTGAGTGCTCATTAGAAATTGCAATTTTACCTAACCCTTTTACCTTGCCTTGATTTCCATCACCGAATATGATTGAATCTTGGGAATCCTTATTTTTGACGTAGGAGGTGAACATCTTCTTCTCCCCCGTCATATGGTTTGTGCATCCGCTGTCGATAATCCAGCTTGAACCCCCGGATGCATAAACCTGCAAGGCAAACTTAGGCTTGGGTCTTAGGTACCCAACTCATGTTGGGTCCTGCAAGGTTAGCACAAATGTCCTTAGGGACCCAAATGCAAGTCCTGTCTCCCTTGCATTTTGCCCCTAACTTCCTAGCAACTATTTTCCTATCCTTTCTACAAATAGCAAAGGAAGTGTTTAAAGCACAATAAATTATAGAAGGTTCATTCACTACTTTCCTAGGAGCATGAATAACATTCTTTCTAGGCACATGAGCAATATTTCTCCTAGGCATATGTACAACATTTCTCCTACACATATTCCTATCATGCTTATAAGAAGAACTAGAAGCAAACATGGCATGAGAATCATAAACATGTAAATCAAAATCATTATAAGCATTTCTAGCATGTCTCCTATCATGGTATAAGAAAGCATGGTTCTTCTTAGCACTACTAGCCATAGGGGCCTTCCCTTTCTCCTTGACGAAGATGGGAGCCTTATGGCTTGTTAAGTTCTTGGCTTCCCTCTTGAAGCCAAGCCCATCCTTAATTGAGGGATGTCTTCCAATTGTATAGGCATCCCTTGCAAATTTTAACTTGTCAAATTCACTTTTGCTAGTCTTAAGTTGTGCATTAAGACTAGCCAATTCATCACTTAGTTTGGAAATTGAAACTAAGTGTTCACTACAGGCATTAACATCAAAATCCTTACACCTAGTGCAAATTGTAACATTTTCAACACAGGAATTTGATTTACTAGCTACTTCTAGTTTAGCACCTAAATCATTGTTAACACTTCTTAAGGTATCAATGGTTTCATGACAGGAAGATAATTCACTAGAAAGCACTTCATTTCTTTTAATTTCTAGAGCAAGAGAATTTTGTGCACTAACAAATTTATCATGCTCCTCATATAAAAGATCCTCTTGTTTTTCTAGTAACCTATTCTTATCATTCAAAGCATCAATCAACTCATTAATTTTATCTATCTTAGATCTATCTAAGCCCTTGAACAAGCATGAATAATCTATGTCATCATCATCACTAGACTCATTATCACTAGAAGAAGCATAAGTGGAGTCTTGAGTACTCACCTTCTTCTCCCTTGCCATAAGGCATGTGAGACGCTCGTTGGGGAAGAGAGCCGATTTGTTGAAGGCAGTGGCGGCGAGTCCTTCGTTGTCGGAGTCGGACGAAGAGCAATCCGAGTCCCACTCTTTTCCTAGATGTGCCTCGCCTTTTGCCTTCTTGTATTGCTTCTTCTTCTCTCTTTTGTTCCCCTTTTCCTGGTCACTTTCATTATCGGGACAGTTAGCGATAAAATGACCAAGCTTACCGCATTTGAAGCATGAGCGCTTCCCCTTTGTCTTGGTCTTGCTTGGCTGCCCCTTGCGACCATTTAGCGCCGTCTTGAATCTCTTGATGATGAGAGCCATCTCTTCATCATTGAGCCCGGCCGCCTCAACTTGCGCCACCTTGCTAGGTAGCGACTCCTTGCTCCTCGTTGCCTTTAGAGCAATGGGTTGAGGCTCGTGGAGTGGTCCGTTCAACGCGTCGTCGACGTATCTTGCCTCCTTGATCATCATCCGCCCGCTCACGAATTTTCCAAGTACTTCCTCGGGCGTCATCATCGTGTACCTAGGATTCTCACGAATATTGTTTACGAGATGAGGATCAAGAACGGTAAAGGACCTGAGCATTAGGCGGACGACGTCGTGATCCGTCCAACGCGTGCTTCCGTAGCTCCTTATTTTGTTGATAAGGGTCTTGAGCCGGTTGTAAGTTTGAGTTGGCTCCTCTCCTCTTATCATGGCGAATCGTCCAAGCTCACCCTCCACCAACTCCATCTTGGTGAGCAAGGTGACGTCGTTCCCCTCATGAGAAATCTTGAGGGTGTCCCAGATTTGCTTGGCATTATCCAAGCCGCTCACTTTATGGTATTCATCCCTGCACAAGGAAGCTAGAAGAACAGTAGTAGCTTGTGCATTCTTATGAATTTGTTCATTAATGAACATGGGACTATCCGAACTATCAAAGTGCATTCCACTTTCCACAATCTCCCAAATACTAGGATGGAGAGAAAATAGGTGACTACGCATTTTGTGACTCCAAAATCCGTAGTCCTCTCCATCAAAGTGTGGGGGCTTGCCGAGTGGAATGGAGAGCAAATGTGAATGTGAACTTTGCGGAATACGAGAGTAATCAAAAGAAAAGTTCGAATTAACCGGTTTCCTTCTCTCGTAGTCGTTGTGGTCCTCGTCCTTTTGGGAAGAAGTAGACTCGTCGCTGTCGTAGTAGACGATCTCCTTGATGCGCCTTGTCTTCTTCTTCTTCCCTTCCTTCCGTCTTTGGCCCGAGCCGGAGTCGGTAGGCTTATCGTCCTTCGGCTCGTTGACGAAGGATTCCTTCTCTTTGTCATTGATCACAATACCCTTCCCCTTAGGATCCATCTCTTCGGGCGGTTAGTCCCTTTGTGAAGAGAACGGCTCCGATACCAATTGAGAGCACCTAGAGGGGGGGGGGGTGAATAGGTGATCCTGTAAAAACTTCAAACTTAAGCCACAAAAACTTGTTAAGTGTTAGCACGATTATTGCCAAGTGGCTAAGGAGAAGTCTCAACAAAACACAATACCACAAGAGATCAAGCACAGAGGTGACACAGTGGTTTATCCCGTGGTTCGGCCAAGACCAACGCTTGCCTACTCCACGTTGTGGCGTCCCAACGGATGAGGGTTGCAATCAACCCCTCTCAAGCGGTCCAAAGACCCACTTGAATACCACGGTGTTTTGTTTTGCCTTTCACTATCCCGTTTGCAAGGAATCTCCACAAATTGGAGTCTCTTGCCCTTACAAGTATATGATCACAAATGAAACACAGAGTAAGGGAGGGAAGCAACACACACAAATCCACAGCAAAACGCGCACACACACGGCCAAGACTCGAGCTCACAAGAGTATCACAAAGTTCTCACTAGAACGGAGCTCGAATCACTTAGAATCACAAATGAAAGCGCAAAGACTAAGAGTGGATGATCAAGAATGCTCAAAGGTTGCTTGTGTGTCTCCTCCATGCGCCTAGGGGCTCCTTTTATAGCCCCAAGGCAGCTAGGAGCCGTTGAGAGCAAATCCGGAAGGCCATCCTTGCCTTCTGTCGTCGGGGGCACCAGACAGTCCGGTGCACACCGGACACTGTCCGGTGCCCGATTTGTTTCCATATCTGACACTTCCGACCGTTGCAGACCGTTGGAGATTTGGGAGCCGTTGGCGCACCGGACATGTCCGGTGCACACCGGACAGTCCGGTGCCGTCTTCCGACCGTTGGCTCCGCCACGTGTCCCGCGCAGATTGCGCGGCCGACCGTTGGCTCGGCCGACCATTGGCTCACCGGACAGTCCGGTGCACACCGGACAGTCCGGTGAATTTTAGCCGTACGCCGTCGGCGAATTCCCGAGAGCGGGCAGTTCGCTCTGAGCCAGCCTGGCGCACCGGACACTGTCCGGTGCACACTGGACAGTCCGGTGCTCCAGACCGAGCTGAGTCTTGGCTGCACACAGCCAAGTCATTTCCTCCTCTTCTCTCTTCTTCTTCTTTCTGTTTCTAACACTTAGACAAATATATTAGTACACAAAAACAATGTACTAAGGCTTAGAAACATACCTTTATCTCATGATTTGCACCTTGTTCATCCATGTACATAAATTCACAATTAAGCACATGTGTTGGCACTCAATCACCAAAATACTTAGAAATGGCCCAAGGGCACATTTCCCTTTCAACAGTCCTTGGACAGGCGGGAGACAAACCTCGCCAGGCGGGAGACGGATCTCACCTTCAGGGAGGAAATGCTCACCCGACGAGGCGAGTTGCTGGCCGAGCACGAGCTCGAGGCGGAGAAGAAGGAAAAGGAGCTAGAGGAGCAGATCCGCCAGTTCAACGCGGCACAGGCGGCGCAGGGTTCCCAGGCGGTGGAGGCCACCAGGAAGGCCCTTGAAGATCTCCAGGCAAAGCACCGCACCGGGGTCCAGCGCATTGCCGCGTGGGCCAGCGAGGCAAGCATGGCACTGGTGCCGCTAGGGATGAGCCCCATCCCAGTGTCGGAGCTACCTGCATCGAACTCTGACGCGCTCCCGGTGTTGGACTCCACCGCCGATCACCTCCGACGCCTGGACCAGATCCTCGACGCCCGCCTGGAGGCAGAGGGCAGCAAGCTCTGCCGGGCGATGGTTGAGTATGTCTTGACATGCTTCCGGAGCCACGACCCAGCCATATCTTTGGCGCCGGATATCATAGGTCTGGTGGCTGCCACAGAAGACGCCTCCCGGGAGAGCATACAAGACGCCGTGGAGCTAGTGGCCGAGCGCTTCCAGCAGGATCCTACTGAGAGACAAAACAAGAGTTCCACTGGGGAGCGGCTTGTAATAACTTTTAATGGTGTAACATACTTTTGAGAACTATTAATCAAGCAACACTTATCTGTATGCTATTTGTCCTCGCTGTGTGTAGCGTTACTGTAACGCCCTAAATTTGGGGGTAGAATTTTTTCTTCTTTTCTCTCACCAAATTCGGGCGTTACTCTCTTTTCTCTTCCTGTTTCGCTCCTTCTTCCTAATTTCAAACCAGTATAGTGACAGGTGTCCATGTCATGTATGAACAAAACCTAAGTGTCATGGGTGTTGCATCATGCCGAAGCACATTTCCTTGTTTGATGTTGCGTGTTCGTCTCGTTCTGTCTCGGTTTTCGGTTCACGATTGGAGCCCGTTTGAGGGTCGTGCGTGTCGTAGGTTTCGATTTGCGAAGTGGCTCGGCCCAACCCAACCCAACTGAAAGGGAATTAGGCTTACACCTAGTCCCTAAATAATTTTGGTGGTTGAATTGCCAACACAAATATTGGACTAACTAGTTTGCTCTAGTGTATAAGTTATACAGGTGCAAAAGGTTCACACTTAGCCAATAAAATGACCATGTGTTGAGTTCAACAAAAGGGCAAAGGAGCAACCAAAGGCCCCTCTGGTCTGGCGCACCGGACTGTCCGGTGTACACCGGACAGTGTCCGGTGCACCAGAGGACTTCAGCTCAAACTCGTCGCCCTCGGGAATTTTCCGGAGCCAGAGCGCTAAAATTCACCGGACTGTCCGGTGTACACCGGACAGTGTCCGGTGCTCATTTGAGACGCGGCTCCGGAACTCACCAGTCTCAGGAATTCGCGAAGACTGCTCCGCTATAATTCACCGGACATGTCCGGTGTACACCGGACTGTCCGGTGCAACCTCGGGGCAACGGCTACTTCGCGCCAACGGTCACCTGCAGGCGCATTTAATGCGCGCCAGAAGCGCGTAGTTGTCAGGCACGCGGGAGCAGGCACACCGGACATCAAACAGTACATGTCCGGTGTGCACCGGACATCCAGGCGGGCCCAGAAGTCAGAACTCCAACGGTCAAATTGCAACGGCTTTGGTGACGTGGCTGTCGCACCGGACATGTCCGGTGTGCACCGGACTGTCCGGTGCGCCATCGAACAGACAGCCTCCCAACGGCCACTTTTGGTGGTTGGGGCTATAAATACCCCAACCACCCCACCATTCATTGCATTCAAGTTTTCCAACTTCCAACCACTTACAAGAGCTAGGCATTCAATTCTAGACACACCAAAGAGATCAAATCCTCTCCAATTCCACTCAAGCCTTTAGTGACTAGCGAGAGAGATTTGCCGTGTTCTTTTGAGCTCTTGCGCTTGGATCGCTTTCTTTCTTTCTCACTTGTTCTTGTGATCAAAACTCAATTGTAACCAAGGCAAGAGGCACCAATTGTGTGGTGGCCCTTGCGGGAAATTTTGTTCCCGTTTGATTGAGAAGAAGAAACGCTCACTCGGTCCGTGGGACCGTTTGAGAGAGGGAAGGGTTGAAAGAGACCCGGCCTTTGTGGCCTCCTCAACGGGGAGTAGGTTTGAGAGAACCGAACCTCGGTAAAACAAATCCGCATGTCTCACTTTATTATTCGCTTGCGATTTGTTTTGCGCCCTCTCTCGCGGACTCTATTATATTTCTAACGCTAACCCGGCTTGTAGTTGTGATTATTTTTGAGATTTTCAGTTTCGCCCTATTCACCCCCCCTCTAGGCGACTTTCAATTGGTATCAGAGCCCGGTGCTTCATTAGAGCCTAACCGCTCGAAGTGATGTCGGGAGATCACACCAAGAGGGAGATGGAGACCGGCGACAAGCCCACTACAAGCCAAGGGAGCACTTCATCGGAAGAGTCCCGCATCAAGAAGAGGGAGAAGAAGAAGGGCTCCTCCAAACGGAAGGAGAAAAGATCTTCTTCTTCTCACCACAATGAGAAGAAGGAAAAATCTTCTTCTCACAAGTCGCATCGGAAAGGCGACAAGCACAAGAGGATGAGGAAGGTGGTCTACTACGAGACCGACACTTCATCAACATCCACCTCCGACTCCGATGCACCGTCCGTCACTTCTAAACGCCAAGAGCGTAAGAAGTATAGTAAGATTCCCCTACGCTACCCTCGCATTCCTAAAAATACTCCATTACTTTCCGTTCCATTAGGCAAACCGCCAACTTTTGACGGCGAAGATTATGCTAGGTGGAGTGATTTAATGAAATTTCATCTAACCTCACTCCACAAAAGTATATGGAATGTTGTTGAGTTTGGAGCACAGGTGCCATCAATAGGGGATGAGGATTATGATACGGACGAAGTAGCCCAAATTGAGCACTTCAACTCCCAAGCCACAACCATTCTCCTCGCCTCTCTAAGCAAGGAGGAATACAATAAAGTCCAAGGGTTGAAGAATGCAAAGGAAATTTGGGACCTACTCAAGACGGCGCACGAGGGTGATGAACTCACCAAGATCACCAAGCGAGAAACGATCGAGGGGGAGCTCGGTCACTTCCGTCTTCGCCAAGGGGAGGAGCCACAAGATATGTACAATCGGCTCAAGACCTTGGTGAACCAAGTGCGCAACCTCGGGAGCAAGAAGTGGGATGACCACGAGGTGGTTAAGGTTATTTTAAGAGCTCTTATTTTCCTTAACCCCACTCAAGTTCAATTAATTCGTGGCAATCCTAGATATCCACTAATGACCCCCGAGGAAGTTATCGGGAATTTTGTGAGCTTTGAATGCATGATTAAGGGCTCAAAGAAGATCAACGAGCTTGACGAACCTTCCACATCCGAGGCGCAACCGGTGGCCTTCAAGGCAACGGAGGAGAAGAAGGAGGAGTCTACACCAAGTAGACAACCAATTGACGCCTCCAAGCTCGACAATGAGGAGATGGCCTTAATCATCAAAAGCTTTCGGCAAATCCTCAAGCAACGGAAGGGGAAGGATTACAAATCCCGTTCCAAGAAGGTTTGCTACAAGTGTGGTAAGCCCGGTCATTTTATTGCAAAATGTCCTATGTCTAGTGACAGTGACAGGGGCGACGACAAAAAGGGAAGAAGAAAGGAGAAGAAGAAGTATTACAAGAAGAAGGGCGGCGATGCCCATGTTTGTCGGGAGTGGGACTCCGACGAAAGCTCAAGCGACTCCTCCGACGACGAGGACGCCGCCAACATCGCCGTCACCAAAGGGCTTCTCTTCCCCAACGTCGGCCACAAGTGCCTCATGGCAAAGGACGGCAAAAGGAAGAAGGTTAAATCTAACTCCTCCACTAAATATGAATCTTCTAGTGATGATAATGCTAGTGATGAGGAGAATAATTTGCGTACCCTTTTTGCCAACCTAAACATGCAACAAAAAGAAAAATTAAATGAGCTAATTAGTGCCATCCATGAAAAGGACGATCTCTTGGACTCCCAAGAGGACTTCCTAATCAAGGAAAATAAGAAACATGTTAAGGTTAAGAATGCTTATGCTCTAGAAATTGAAAAATGTGAGAAATTAACTAGTGAGCTAAGCACATGCCATGACACTATTGCCAACCTTAGAAATGAAAATACTAGATTAATTGCTAAGGTTGATTCCCATGTTTGCAATGTTTCAACTTCCAATTCTAAAGATGATAATATTGATTTACTTGCTAGAATTGATGAGTTGAATGTTTCTCTTGCTAGCCTTAGAGATGAAAAAGAAAAATTGCTTGCTAAGGCTAGAGATTTTGATGTTTGCATTTCTAACCTTAGAGATGAGAATGATATACTACATGCTAAGGTTATAGAGTTAAAAACTTGCAAACCCTCTACATCTACTGAGCATATTTCCATTTGTACTAGATGTAGAGATATTAATGTTGATGCTATCCATGATCACCTAGCCTTAATTAAAAAACAAAATGATCACATAGCACAACTTAATGCTAAGATCAGTGAGCATGACTTAGAAAATGAAAATTTTAAATTTGCTAGAAGCATGCTCTATAATGGGAGATGCCCTGGCATCAAGGATGGCATTGGCTTCCAAAGGGGAGACAATGTCAAACTTAATGCCCCTCCAAAGAATTTATCTAACTTTGTTAAGGGCAAGGCTCCCATGCCTCAGGATAACGAGGGTTACATTTTATACCCTGCCAGCTATCCTGAGAGCAAAATTAGGAGAACTCATTCTAGGAAGTCTCACTCTGGCCCTAACCATGCTTTTATGTATAAGGGTGAGACATCTAGCTCTAGGCAACCAACCCGTGCCAAGTTGCCTAGAAAGAAAACTCCTAATGCATCAAATGATCATACTATTTCATTTAAAACTTTTGATGCATCATATGTTTTAACTAACAAATCCGGCAAGGTAGTTGCCAAGATTGTTGGGGGCAAACACAAGGGCTCCAAGACTTGTGTTTGGGTACCCAAAGTTCTTGTTTCTAATGCCAAAGGACCCAAAACCGTTTGGGTACCTAAAGTCAAGAACTAAAATTGTTCTGTAGGTTTATGCATCCGGGGGCTCAAGTTGGATACTCGATAGCGGGTGCACAAACCACATGACAGGGGAGAAAAAGATGTTCTCCTCATATGAGAAAAACCAAGATCCCCAACGAGCTATCACATTCGGGGATGGAAATCAAGGTTTGGTCAAAGGATTGGGTAAAATTGCTATATCACCTGACCATACTATTTCCAATGTTTTTCTTGTAGATTCTTTAGATTACAATTTGCTTTCCGTATCCCAATTATGTCAAATGGGCTACAACTGTCTATTTACTGATATTGGTGTTACTGTCTTTAGAAGAAGTGATGATTCAATAGCATTTAAGGGAGTGTTAGAGGGTCAGCTATACTTGGTTGATTTTGATAGAGCTGAACTCGACACTTGCTTGATTGCTAAGACTAACTTTGGTTGGCTCTGGCACCGCCGACTAGCCCATGTTGGAATGAAGAATCTTCACAAGCTTCTAAAGGGAGAACACATTTTAGGACTAACCAATGTTCATTTTGAGAAAGACAGGATTTGTAGCGCATGCCAAGCCGGGAAGCAAGTTGGTGTCCATCATCCACACAAAAACATCATGACTACCGACAGACCACTGGAGCTCCTACACATGGATTTATTCGGCCCGATCGCTTACATAAGCATCGGCGGTAGTAAGTATTGTCTTGTAATTGTGGATGATTATTCTCACTTCACTTGGGTGTTCTTTTTGCAGGACAAATCTCATACCCAAGAAACCTTAAAGGGATTCGTGAGACGGGCTCAAAATGAGTTCGGCTTAAGGATCAAGAAAATTAGAAGCGATAATGGGACGGAGTTCAAGAACTCTCAAATTGAAGGTTTTCTTGAGGAGGAGGGCATCAAGCATGAGTTCTCTTCTCCCTACACTCCACAACAAAATGGTGTAGTGGAGAGGAAGAATCGAACTCTATTGGACATGGCAAGAACCATGCTTGATGAGTACAAGACACCGGATCGGTTTTGGGCCGAGGCGGTCAACACCGCCTGCTACGCCATCAATCGGTTATATCTTCACCGAATCCTCAAGAAGACATCTTATGAACTCCTAACCGGTAAAAAGCCAAATATTTCATATTTTAGAGTTTTTGGTAGTAAATGCTTTATTCTTGTTAAGAGAGGTAGAAAATCAAAATTTGCTCCTAAAACTGTAGAAGGCTTTTTACTAGGATATGACTCAAACACAAGGGCATATAGAGTCTTTAACAAGTCCTCAGGACTTGTTGAAGTTTCTTGTGACGTTGTGTTTGATGAGACTAACGGCTCTCAAGTAGAGCAAGTTGATCTTGATGAGATAGGTGAAGAACAGGCTCCATGCATAGCACTAAGGAACATGTCCATTGGGGATGTGTGTCCTAAGGAATCCGAAGAGCCTTCAAATACACAAGATCAACCATCCTCCTCCATGCAAGCATCTCCACCAACTCAAATTGAGGATGAGGCTCAAGAAGTTGAACAAGAAGATCAAGAAGATAAGCCACCTCAAAATGACGGCAACGATCAAGGGGGAGATGCAAATGATGAAGACAAGGAGGATGAACAACCAAGGCCGCCACACCCAAGAGTCCACCAAGCAATACAACGAGATCACCCCGTCGACACCATCCTCGGCGACATTCATAAGGGGGTAACTACTCGATCTCGTGTTGCACATTTTTGTGAACATTACTCTTTTGTTTCCTCTATTGAGCCACACAGGGTAGAGGAAGCACTTCAAGATTCAGATTGGGTGATGGCGATGCAAGAGGAGCTCAACAATTTCACAAGGAATGAGGTATGGCACTTAGTTCCACGTCCTAATCAAAATGTTGTAGGAACCAAGTGGGTCTTCCGCAACAAGCAAGATGAGCATGGTGTGGTGACTAGGAACAAGCTCGACTCGTGGCCAAGTGGTATTCACAAGTCGAAGGTTTGGATTTTGGTGAAACCTATGCACCCGTAGCTAGGCTTGAGTCAATTCGCATATTATTGGCCTATGCTACTTACCATGGCTTCAAGCTTTATCAAATGGACGTGAAGAGTGCCTTCCTCAATGGACCAATCAAGGAGGAGGTCTATGTTGAGCAACCTCCCGTCTTTGAAGACAGTGAGTACCCCAACCATGTTTATAGGCTCTCTAAGGCGCTTTATGGGCTCAAGCAAGCCCCAAGAGCATGGTATGAATGCCTTAGAGATTTCCTTATTGCTAATGGCTTCAAAGTCGGCAAGGCCGATCCTACTTTATTTACTAAGACTCTTGACAATGATTTGTTTGTATGCCAAATTTATGTTGATGATATCATATTTGGGTCTACTAACGAATCTACATGTGAAGAATTTAGTAGGATCATGACACAAAAATTCGAGATGTCTATGATGGGGGAGTTGAAGTATTTTCTAGGATTCCAAGTCAAGCAACTCCAAGAAGGCACCTTCATTAGCCAAACGAAGTATACTCAAGACATTCTAAGCAAGTTTGGAATGAAGGATGCCAAGCCCATCAAGACACCCATGGGAACAAATGGGCATCTCGACCTCGACACGGGAGGTAAGTCCGTGGATCAAAAGGTATACCGGTCGATGATTGGTTCATTGCTTTATTTATGTGCATCTCGACCGGACATTATGCTTTCCGTATGCATGTGTGCAAGATTCCAAGCCGACCCTAAGGAATCACACCTTACGGCCGTAAAACGAATCTTGAGATATTTGGCTTATACTCCTAAGTTTGGGCTTTGGTACCCTCGGGGATCCACATTTGATTTGATTGGTTATTCGGATGCCGATTGGGCAGGGTGTAAGATTAATAGGAAGAGCACATCAGGGACTTGCCAGTTCTTGGGAAGATCCTTGGTGTCATGGGCTTCAAAGAAGCAAAATTCGGTCGCTCTTTCTACCGCCGAAGCCGAGTACATTGCCGCAGGCCATTGTTGCGCGCAATTGCTTTGGATGAGGCAAACCCTGCGGGACTACGGTTACAAATTAACCAAAGTCCCTCTTCTATGTGATAATGAGAGTGCAATCCGCATGACAGATAATCCCGTTGAGCATAGCCGCACTAAACACATAGCCATTCGGTATCATTTTCTTCGGGATCACCAGCAAAAGGGGGATATCGAGATTTCATACATTAATACTAAAGATCAATTAGCCGATATCTTTACCAAGCCACTTGATGAACAATCTTTTACCAGACTTAGGCATGAGCTTAATATTCTTGATTCTAGGAACTTCTTTTGCTAAACTTGCATACATAGCTCATAAATATACCTTTGATCATGTCTCTTTTATATGCTATGACTAATGTGTTTTCAAGTGTATTCCAAACCAAGTCATAGGTATATTGAAAGGGAATTGGAGTCTTCGGCGAAGACAAGGCTTCCACTCCGCTCTACTACTCATCCTTCGCCGTCGCTCCGCATCACTCTCCAACGTTGGTATAATCTTCACTCATTTATTTTATGACCAAAGGAGGAGAAAATTCTTAAAAAGGGCTCTAATGATTCCGTTTTTGGCGATTCATGCCAAAGGGGGAGAAAGTATGAGCCCAAAGCAAAAGGACCGCACCACCACCCTAATTTTTAAAATTGATGATTTTCAATTGGTGAATTTCAAAATGGGTATCTCTTTGTGTTCTAAAGGGGGAGCAAGTAGTATTTTCAAAATTGATGTCTTAAAACCCTCTTGAACACTAAGAGGACTTTATTTGAGGGGGAGTTTTGTTTAGTCAAAGGAAAAGCATTTGAAACAAAGGAAGAAAATTTCAAAACTTGAAAATGCTTTGCAAAATCTTATTCATTTACCTTTGACTATCTTGCAAAAGGACTTTGAAAAGAATTTACAAAAGAATTTGCAAAAAACTTATGGTGCAAATATGGTCCAATATGTCAAAAACAAAGAAAACAATCCATGCACATCATGTAAGTACTTATATTGGCTCAATTCCAAGCAACCTTTGCACTTACATTATACAAACTAGTTCAATTATGCACTTCTATATTTGCTTTGGTTTGTGTTGGCATCAATCACCAAAAAGGGGGAGATTGAAAGGGAATTAGGCTTACACCTAGTCCCTAAATAATTTTGGTGGTTGAATTGCCAACACAAATATTGGACTAACTAGTTTGCTCTAGTGTATAAGTTATACAGGTGCAAAAGGTTCACACTTAGCCAATAAAATGACCATGTGTTGAGTTCAACAAAAGGGCAAAGGAGCAACCAAAGGCCCCTCTGGTCTGGCGCACCGGACTGTCCGGTGTACACCGGACAGTGTCCGGTGCACCAGAGGACTTCAGCTCAAACTCGTCGCCCTCGGGAATTTTCCGGAGCCAGAGCGCTAAAATTCACCGGACAGTGTCCGGTGTACACCGGACAGTGTCCGGTGCTCATTTGAGACGCTGCTCCAGAACTCGCCAGTCTCGGGAATTCGCGAAGACTGCTCCGCTATAATTCACCGGACATGTCCGGTGTACACCGGACTGTCCGGTGCAACCTCGGGGCAACGGCTACTTCGCGCCAACGGTCACCTGCAGGCACATTTAATGCGCGCCAGAAGCGCGCAGTTGTCAGGCATGCGGGAGCAGGCACACCGGACATCAAACAGTACATGTCCGGTGTGCACCGGACATCCAGGCGGGCCCAGAAGTCAGAACTCCAACGGTCAAATTGCAACGGCTTTGGTGACGTGGCTGTCGCACCGGACATGTCCGGTGTGCACCGGACTGTCCGGTGCGCCATCGAACAGACAGCCTCCCAACGACCACTTTTGGTGGTTGGGGCTATAAATACCCCAACCACCCCACCATTCATTGCATCCTAGTTTTCCAACTTCCAACCACTTACAAGAGCTAGGCATTCAATTCTAGACACACCAAAGAGATCAAATCCTCTCCAATTCCACTCAAGCCTTTAGTGACTAGCGAGAGAGATTTGCCGTGTTCTTTTGAGCTCTTGCGCTTGGATCGCTTTCTTTCTTTCTCACTTGTTCTTGTGATCAAAACTCAATTGTAACCAAGGCAAGAGGCACCAATTGTGTGGTGGCCCTTGTGGGAAATTTTGTTCCCGTTTGATTGAGAAGAAGAAACGCTCACTCGGTCCGTGGGACCGTTTGAGAGAGGGAAGGGTTGAAAGAGATCCAGCCTTTGTGGCCTCCTCAACGGGGAGTAGGTTTGAGAGAACCGAACCTCGGTAAAACAAATCCGCGTGTCTCACTTTATTATTCGCTTGCGATTTGTTTTGCGCCCTCTCTCGCGGACTCTATTATATTTCTAACGCTAACCCGGCTTGTAGTTGTGATTATTTTTGAGATTTTCAGTTTCGCCCTATTCACCCCCCCTCTAGGCGACTTTCACCAACCCAACTCAGCCCAGCCCGGCCCGGTCCGGCCCAGCCCGGCCCTGCACGCCCCTGGCGCCCCACACCCCCCATGCGCCCCCTCCTCTCCTCCCTCTCTCATTTGGATTTCCCGTGCAGCAACCTCCCTCTCCCTCTTCCACCTCTCTCTCCCCGTGGTGCCCTAGGTTTTGGAGACGGTGATCGCCGGAGTTGGATCCCGAGGTGAGCTCCCCTCCCCTCCCTTCTCCTCTCTCTCTCTCTCCCTCTCCCTCCTCTTCTCCCCCTGCGCGCGCCCTCTCTTCCTCCCCTGCGCGCGCCCCTGCCCTCCCTGCTCGCCGGCGGCGCGGCCCCGCCCCCCTGCTCGTGCGGCGTGTGCGGCCCTGCCCCCTCCCCTACCCGCGCGGCACGCCCCCGCCCTCCCCTGCTCGCTCGCGGCGCGGCCCCCGCCCCCTGCTCGCGCGGCGGCGCCCCCGCCCCTCCCCTGCCCACGGCGGCGTGGCCCCGCCTCCCCTGCTCGCGCGGCGCGGCCCTCCGGCGCGGCGGCTCGGCCCCCGGCCCGGCGTCCCCGGCCCTTGCGCGCGGCCTCGGCTCCCTGCGCACGGCGTTCGGCCCCGGCGCGGCCTCGGCCCCCTGCGCGCGGTGTCCCGGCCCTCGGCGTGGCTCGCATGGCCTTAGCGTGGCCTCGCGCTCCCCCGTTTACCCCTAACGCGTTCCCGCGTGCGCAACCCCACGCGCGTGGTGATTATTCTTGGTTTTTAGTTAGTTTCAAACTCCGTTAGTTAGCGTGCTGTGTCGCACGCTTCGTCGCGCGACGAATTTATCTAATTTCAGATTCTATGAATGTGTTGCGTCGTGCGCTTCGTCGCCCGACGATCCATTTTAATTTTAGGTTGTTTAATGTGTAACGTCGCGCGTGTATTCACGCGACGTTCCACTTTAGACTCAGTTCAGTTGACATATGCCGTCGTGCGTTTTGTCGCGCGAAGCTTAACGTCTCTTTATAATTAATGCAAAGTGTCTCGTTGTGCGCTCGGTCGCGCGACGAGTCGTTGATTTCCTTAATTCAATTTAAAGTGTTATGTCGCGTGTCTCGCCACGCGACAATCCTTTTAATTTATCTTCATCTGCTTATAATGATTAGACATGAAACATGACTTTACTTTATGCTAAACGTAGTGTCTACATTAATGCCTTTCAATTGAGCGAGTGGTTTAATTCATAATAATGTAACGTGATCGTTTCTCGACTGTCTTTTCCTCTTTCTCTCTTAACCGTAATTGCGAGCCCGCGTGGAACGTCTGTTTACTTACTGCGTTCTATTGTATGGTGTACTGTTCTTTTGTATTAAATATGTGGATGTATGTATGTTTGCGCTCGCATAGAGAACGATCCGGTCAGAGAGCCCAAAGAACTCGCAGGAGAAGCCCCTGAGCAGCAGTCTGTTGGTGGAGGCAAGTGTCCCTTGACCTATCTCTGTCCTATACATTCTTTAATTCACCTCCCGCATTACACATTTATACCTAAGGATTGACTAGCTTTTGTTGTCCATGTCCTTGTTTATCTATTTGGGTCGGATTATTATTGCTTAGTCTTATGCTATTGCTCAACTCTAATCAATGAACATGATGAGAATTATCAATGATACGCTGTTTTCCCCTCTTTTATTATGATGTTATACTTGTGACCTTCAAGGGGGCTCGAGCGGTTTCTCGAGTGCCTCTCCGTAAGGACCTGTTCGTTGGATGACCGCCCGAGAAAACAGTGCAGCCATGAGGGTGGAGTGGGATGCCCTTAGCTGAATAATTAGAGGAACCGGGGTGAAGTTCGCTTAGCCGTTGTGCCGTCAATGGGGCTCGGTGTATGCGGCTCGCTCTGCCAAGGTTGATTTGTCCCTTAGGGAGGAGTGCGGTACATTTAGGAAACCTAACGGGCGGCTACAACCCCGGGGAATCTTTGTAAAGGCTACGTAGTGATATCCTGCTGGGTCACCTTGGTAGTGATCAATGGAGAGTCATGATCTCCGGGCAGAAAGGGAAATCACGGCTCTTGGGTAAAGTGCACAACCTCTGTAGAGTGTTTGAAAACTGATATATCAGCCGTGCTCACGGTTATGAGCGGCCAAGGGAGCTCCAGTGATTAGTGGTACTCGTTCAGAGATGTTCGGATTACAGGTGGCAACGAGGTTGATGGTTCTTGGTAATGACTCTGGTAATGGTAAGTGGTACTCTTTCCGTTTGGAAAGGAGTACGTTTGGGTTAATAACGTGGGTTAATTCTAAAACTTGGCTTTCTCTACTAGTAATAATAATCTGACCAACTAAAAGCAACTGCTTGACTTACCCCCACATAAAGCCAGTCCACTACAGCCAAACAGGATACTTGTTGAGTATGTTGATGTGTACTCACCCTTGCTCTACACACAAACCCCCCCAGGTTGCCCGCATTGCAACCACTGCTCAGGAGAAGATGAAGCCGTGGAAGGAGACTTCCAGGAGTTCCAAGACTACGACGAGTTCTAGGCATGGGTTAGCGGCAACCCCCAGTCGGCTGCCTGTGAAGGCCGCTTTTATCTACGTTTCGTTTTCGCACTTTGATTTATTGTAAAGACTATGTGGATGTCTCAGACATATGATGTAACCGACTATTATTTCCCTTTTAATACTATTTGAGCACTGTGTGATGATGTCCATGTTATGTAACTGCTGTGTACGTGAATTGCTGATCCTAGCACGTACATGGTTCGCATTCGGTTTGCCTTCTAAAAACCGGGTGTGACATAGGTGGTATCAAAGCCATGCTGACTGTAGGACTGCTAACCTAGAGTAGAATGGTCGTTCTAAGGATTATAGACCTCTGTCCTTGCCTTGACTTTGGTATCCCTTCAAAAGTTGGTCATATCGACCAAACCTATGTTCTACTATATATCATACCTTGCTAAAAATTGTGTTTTATTCTAATCCTTCATTTATTTATGGTTCATTACTTGCTGGTCGTACTAGTTCTGTTCTCACTCTTTTGCTTGCGGTGTCTTTTGTAGATGGCTCGTCTTAGACACACCGCACGGAAGTCTGTCATCCCCTTCTTACCCTCTCGTCTCGCGGAGCATCCGCTTCGCCGTTCCGTGGCCGGTCAGTCCAGTCACTTGGAGAGGCTGCACCACCGCCTGCATGAGGAGCAGGAGCATCGATGACAGGAGCAAGAGCAGCAGGGCTCTTCTTTCTCGCTCCACCAGGAGATAGAGTCTGTGAGGAGCTGCTCCCCTATGCTTCCCCTGGAGGCACCCCCCTGCACCACCACTGGGCGCCCCAGCCCTTGGAGTAGCTGCTGGAGGAGACCTAGACGACAGAGGTGGCGACGACAGCTCGAGCCACGACACTGACTTTTCTGCTGACCAGGAGCCGGAAGGATGGGTTGCTCGACCCATCACTCGCGACGCTGCTCGCGGGTGTCACTTCCACGATGCACTCGACACCCTGCTATGTCGGGCACTTGACCGGCGTACTTGGTCTATCGAGTATCGCTGTGTGGTCTTCTAGCATAGTCGCGGGGTCTACCCGGACCGCTGGGAGGCGACCTGCTTGGTGCGCCATCCGGAGAACAGTCTCTGGGGTGCTGAGGTCTGCTCAGAGCACTATTCCATCTCTGAGCGGGACTCAGCTGAGGCGGCCATGCAAGATGCCGCACGGCGTGCGCTTTCGCACTACTGTTCAGTGCTCGGTGGGGTAGCTGATGGTCTCAACCTGAAGTATTACCCCCGCCGTCCATCTGGCAGCACAGGAGGTGTGATTGTCTCACCTATTGGTGAGGACAATCCTAGGTTGAGCAGCACAGTCAACCTAGCCGCCGTGCTAAACACGGAGCTGGACCATGCATTAGACGAGCTGAGTAGGGCTCGTGCTGAGATCGCCCAGCTGCGGGCTGAGCGCGCGGAGCGTCGTCACCTGGATGATGGTTCCCCCGCTCCCGTCGGGACTCAGCACCCGTACTGCTAACCTCGGCATGGACACCAGTCTTATGGCAACCCCAACTGCAAGACCAAGATAAATTTAGAACCATATATCGTTAGAGTCAGATCTTGTAATTAATACGAAATATATACATAGAAGCTACAGTCTTAGCATTAGTCTCGCTTTTAGTTAGTCTTAGTTAGACAGGGTAGTTTGCTATATCCTGTGCATTTATGTTTGTCATGATGAATTATGTTTGATTTGGATCTTTGTAATGACTATCACTAGGATGTGGGTATCCCCTGCATTTTGGTTTACCTGTTATATGTTAATGGAGTTAGCTATTTATTTGGGAAGCCTTTTATTCCACTTTCCTCTTTATCTGAGGAGCTGTGTTGGTCTGTGTTGGAGATCAGTGAAGATGCTCATCTGCTCAGTGTTGTGGAGAATTCTATACTCTTTTCTGATGCTGCAAGATTTACAAGGTCAGTTCTAATGTGTGGTTGCGTTCTGCAGATGTCAGAAAACAGGCGCAGAGGAGGAAGGCGTGCTCAGTAGGAGCAAGCAGCTCAGCAGGATGAGGCACCCCAGCAGCAGCAGCTGCCGCCCCGCCCCCGATGTCGATCGAGCAGATGTTCCTGATGCAGACTCAGGTAGTTCAAGCCATCGGTCAGACTCTGGCCGCCATTCAGCAGCAGCAGCAGCCACCACCTCAGCCTCAGATGCCCAGAGACAAGCGTGCTGAATTCATGAGAGGTCATCCCCCAATGTTTGCTCATTCTTCTGACCCCATGGATGCTGAAGACTGGCTGCCCACAGTGGAGCGGGAGTTGCATACCGCTCAGTGCGATGACAGGGAGAAAGTCCTGTATGGTCCCCGTCTGTTGAGAGGAGCAGCTCAGCCATGGTGGGAGTCTTATCTCGCCACCCATGCCAACCCCGACACCATCACCTGGGAAGAGTTCAGAGGTAGCTTTCGTCAGTGCCATGTTCCTGCAGGTCTGATGACAGTGAAGAAGGAGGAGTTCCTGGCCCTCAAGCAAGGGTCATCATCTGTCAGTGAGTACCGAGACAGGTTTCTGCAGTTGTCTCGCTATGCTCCTGAAGATGTCAACACCGACGCCAAGCGACAGTATCGTTTCCTAAGAGGCTTGGTTGACCCTCTACAGTATCAACTGATGAATCATACCTTCCCGACATTCCAGCACCTGATTGACAGAGCAATTATGACAGAGAGGAAGCGTAAGGAGATGGAGGATCGCAAGCGCAAGATCAGTGGACCCCAGCCTGGAAGCAGCAATCATCCTCATTTCTCAAGCAATCAACCTCAGCAGTTCAGGCAGAACCAGCGTCCACCTCAGCAGCAGTTCCAAAGGCAGTATCCTCAACACCAGTATCAGAATCGTCAGAACAATCAATCCGGAGGAGGTCAGTTCCAGAGGCAGAATCAGCAGGCACCTCGCCTTCCTGCCCTAGCAAGCCAGCAGAATAGTCAGGCAGTACCAGCTCAGGTTGGAAACAGAGCATGTTTCCATTGTGGAGAGCAGGGCCATTGGGTGATGCAATGTCCGAAGAAGGCAGCCCAGCAGCAGTCAGGCCCCAATGCCCTAGCAAAGCAGAATGTGTCTCAGCCTGGAGCAGGCAACCGCTCTCAGCCACGCTATAATCATGGGAGACTGAACCACTTGGAGGCTGAAGCAGTTCAGGAGACCCCCGGCATGATAGTAGGTATGTTCCCAGTTGACTCCCATATTGCAGAAGTGTTATTTGATACTGGAGCAACGCATTCTTTCATTACTGCATCATGGGTAGAAGCACATAATCTTCCAATTACTACCATGTCAACCCCCATTCAAATTTTGACTCAGCCAGTGGTAGAATTCGAGCCGATAGCATTTGTTTGAATGTAAGTGTGGAAATAAGGGGGATAGCGTTTCCTGCTAATCTCATAGTAATGGGTACTCAGGGAATAGATGTCATCCTAGGGATGAATTGGCTAGATAAGTATCAGGCAGCTATCAGTTGTGATAAGAGGACAATCAAGTTGGTGTCCCCACTAGGAGAGGAAGTGGTGACAGAGTTAGTCCCGCCTGAACCGAAGGAAGGAAGTTGTTATCAGATGGCTGTCGATAGCAGTGAAGCAGACCCAATTGAGAGTATCAAGGTTGTGTCTGAGTTTCCAGATGTGTTTCCAAAGGACTTGCCAGGTATGCCACCAGAGCAGAAAGTTGAATTTGCCATAGAGCTTCTTCCTGGAACCGCCCCCATCTTTAAGAGAGCTTACAGAGTATCAGGACCAGAGTTAGTTGAACTTAAGAAGTAGATCGATGAGTTGTCAGAGAAAGGTTACATCCAGCCAAGCACCTCGCCTTGGGCCGCCCCTGTCCTATTCGTGGAGAAGAAAGATGGCACCAAAAGGATGTGTATCGATTATCGAGCTCTGAATGAGGTCACCATCAAGAACAAGTACTCCTTGCCCAGAATAGAAGATCTGTTCGACTAGTTGAGAGGAACCAGCGTGTTCTCCAAGATAGATCTGAGGTCAGGTTATCATCAACTCAGGATTCGACCTTCAGACATTCCGAAGACGACATTCATTACCAAGTATGGGTTGTATGAGTTCACGGTGATGTCTTTTGGTCTAACCAATGCACCGGCCTTCTTTATGAACTTGATGAACAGTGTATTCATGGATTATCTTGATAAGTTTGTGGTGGTATTCATTGATGACATTCTGATTTACTCTCAAAGCGAAGAAGAGCATGCAAGTCATTTGAGGATGGTATTGCAGAGATTGCGAGAGCACCAGCTATATGCAAAGTTGAGCAAGTGCGAGTTCTGGATCAGTGAAGTCTTATTCCTGGGTCATATAATCAACAAAGAAGGATTGGTTGTGGATCCGAAGAAAGTGGCAGACATTCTGAACTGGAAAGCGCCAACAGATGCTCGAGGGATCAAGAGCTTCATTGGAATGGCCGAATATTATCGGTGATTCATTGAAGGGTTTTCGAAGATTGCAAAACCAATGACAGCGTTGCTAGGCAACAAGGTCGAGTTCAAGTGGACCCAGAAATGTCAAGAGGCCTTCGAAGCGCTGAAAGAGAAGTTGACTATGGCGCCTGTCTTAGTCTTGCCTGATGTGCACAAGCCCTTCTCGGTGTATTGCGATGCTTGTTACACTGGTTTGTGATGTGTGTTGATGCAAGAGGGAAGAGTTGTGGCTTACTCGTCCCGACAGCTGAAGGTTCATGAGCAGAATTACCCAATCCATGACCTAGAGTTGGCAGCAATGGTTCACGCATTGAAGACATGGAGACACTATCTATATGGACAGAAATGTGATGTTTACACAGACGACAAAAGTCTGAAGTACATATTCACTCAGTCAGAGCTGAATATGAGGCAAAGAAGATGGTTAGAGTTGATCAAAGACTATGAGTTGGAGATTCACTACCATCCAGGCAAAGTGAACGTAGTGGCAGATGCTTTGAGCAGGAAGAGTCAGATCAATCTGATGGTCGCTCGTCCGATGCCTTATGAGTTAGCCAAAGAGTTTGACAGGTTGAGTCTCGGATTTCTGAATAATTCGCGAGGAGTCACCTTTGAGTTGGAACCTACCCTGGAGTGGGAAATCAAAGAAGCGCAGAAGAATGATGAGAAGATCAGTGAGATCCGGCGACTGATTCTAGACGGCAGAGGCAAAGATTTTCGGGAAGATGCAGAAGGTGTGATATGGTTCAAAGACCGCTTGTGTGTTCCCAATGTCCAGTCTATTCGGGAGTTGATTCTCAAGGAAGCTCATGAAACAGCCTATTCGATTCACCCTGGCAGTGAGAAGATGTATCAGGATCTGAAGAAGAAATTCTGGTGGTACGTAATGAAAAGGGAAATCGCAGAGCATGTGGCCATGTGTGATAGTTGTCGACGGATCAAGGCAGAGCACCAGAGACCAGCTGGATTGTTGCAACCATTGCAAATCCCTCAGTGGAAATGGGATGAAATCGATATGGATTTCATAGTCGGATTGCCTCGCACTCGAGCCGGCTACGATTCCATTTGGGTAGTGGTGGATCGCTTAACCAAGTCAACCCACTTCATACCAGTCAAGACCAACTACAGCAGTGCAGTATTGGTAGAGTTGTACATGTCTCGGATCGTTTGTCTTCATGGTGTGCCAAAGAAGATAGTGTTAGACCGAGGAACACAGTTCACCTCTCCTTTCTGGCAGCAGTTGCATGAAGCCTTGGGCACACATCTGAATTTCAGTTCAGCTTATCACCCGCAGACAGATGGTCAGACCGAAAGGACCAATCAAATCCTTGAAGACATGTTGAGAGCCTGTGCGTTGCAAGATCAGTCTGGATGGGACAAGAAATTGCCTTATGCAGAGTTCTCCTATAACAATAGTTACCAGGCCAGCTTGAAGATGTCACCATTTCAGGCGCTCTATGGGAGGAGTTGTAGAACTCCATTGCAATGGGATCAGCCCGGAGAAAAGCAAGTGTTTGGGCCTGACATTCTGCTTGAAGCTGAAGAGAACATCAAGATGGTCCGAGAGAATCTAAAGATAGCGCAATCAAGGCAGCGAAGCTATGCAGACACAAGAAGAAGAGATCTGAGTTTTGAGGTTGGAGACTTTGTCTATCTGAAAGTGTCACCGATCAGAGGAGTTAGAAGATTTGGAGTCAAAGGCAAGCTAGCACCCCGCTACATCGGTCCGTATCAAATCCTCGCAAGGCGTGGAGAAGTGGCCTATCAGCTCAGTTTGCCAGAAGGCTTGTCCGCAGTGCATGATGTCTTTCATGTGTCTCAGTTGAAGAAATGTTTGCGTGTGCCAGAAGAGCAGTTGCCAGTGGAAGGTCTGGAGGTCCAGGAGGACTTGACCTACACAGAGAAACCAGCGCAGATCCTTGAAACCGCAGACAGAGTCACCCGAAGGAAGACCATCAGAATGTGCAAAGTCAGATGGAGTCATCACTCTGAGGAAGAAGCAACCTGGGAGCGTGAAGATGATCTGATGGCTAAATACCCTGAGCTCTTTGCTAGCCAACCCTGAATCTCGAGGGCGAGATTCTTTTAAGGGGGATAGGTTTGTAACGCCCTGAATTTGGGGGTAGAATTTTTTCTTCTTTTCTCTCACTAAATTCGGGCGTTACTCTCTTTTCTCTTCCTGTTTCGCTCCTTCTTCCTAATTTCAAACCAGTATAGTGACAGGTGTCCGTGTCGTGTATGAACAAAACCTAAGTGTCATGGGTGTTGCATCATGCCGAAGCACATTTCCTTGTCTGATGTTGCGTGTTCGTCTCGTTCCGTCTCGGTTTTCGGTTAGCGATTGGAGCCCGTTTGAGGGTCGTGCGTGTCGTAGGTTTTGATCCGCGAAGTGGCTCAGCCCAACCCAACCCAACCCAACTCAGCCCAACCCGGCCCGGTCCGGCCCGGCCCGGCCCGGCCCTGCGCGCCCCTGGCGCCCCACACCCCCCATGCGCCCCCTCCTCTCCTCCATCTCTCATTTGGATTTCCCGCACAGCAACCTCCCTCTCCCTCTTCCACCTCTCTCTCCCCGTGGTGCCCTAGGTTTTGGAGACGGTGATCGCCGGAGTTGGATCCCGAGGTGAGCTCCCCTCCCTTCTCCTCTCTCTCTCTCCCTCTCCCTCCTCTTCTCCACCTACGCGCGCGCCCCTGCCCTCCCTGCTCGCCGGCGGCGCGGCCCCGCCACCTGCTCGCGCGGCGCGCGTGGCCCCGCCCCTGCTCGCGCGTGGCCCCGCCCCCTCCCCTGCCCTCCCCTTCTCGCGCGCGGCGCGGCCCCTGCCCCTGCTCACGCGGCGGTGCCCCCGCCCCTCCCCTGCCCGCGGCGACGCGGCCCCGCCTCCCCTGCTCGCGCGGCGCCGCCCCCCGGCGCGGCGGCTCGGCCCCCGGCGCGGCGTCCCCGGCCCCTACGCGCGGCGTTCGGCCCCGGCGCGGCCTCGGCCCCCTGCACGCGGCGTCCCGGCCCTCGGTGTGGCTCGCGTGGCCTTGGCATGGCCTCGTGCTCCTCCGTTTACCCCTAACGCGTTCCCGCGTGCGCAACCCTACGCGCACGGTGATTATTCTTGGTTTTTAGTTAGTTTCAAACTCCGTTAGTTAGCGTGCTGTGTCGGGCGCTTCGTCGCGCGACGAATTTATGTAATTTCAGATTCTATGAATGTGTTGTGTCGTGCGCTTCGTCGCGCGATGATCCATTTTAATTTCAGGTTGTTTAATGTGTAACGTCGCGCGTGTATTCACGTGACGTTCCACTTTAGACTCAGTTCAGTTGACGTATGCCGTCGTGCGTTTCGTCGCGCGAAGCTTAACGTCTCTTTATAATTAATGCAAAGTGTCTCGTTGTGCGCTCGGTCGCGCGACGAGTCGTTGATTTCCTTAATTCAATTTAAAGTGCTATGTCGCGCGTCTCGCCGCGTGACAATCCTTTTTGAAAGTCGCCTAGAGGGGGGGGGGGGGGTGAATAGGGCGAAACTGAAATTCTCAAAAATAATCACAACTACAAGCCGGGTTAGCGTTAGAAATATAATAGAGTCCACGAGAGAGGGTGCAAAACAAATCGCAAGCGAATAATGAAGTGAGACACGCGGATTTGTTTTACCGAGGTTCGGTTCTCTCAAACCTACTCCCTATTGAGGAGGCCACAAAGGCCGGGTCTCTTTCAACCCTTACCCTCTCTCAAACGGTCCCTCGGACCGAGTGAGCTTTCTCTTCTCAATCACTTGGAACAGAAAGTTCCCACAAGGACCACCACAAGTTTGGTGTCTCTTGCCTCAATTACAAGTGAGTTTGATCGCAATGAAAGAATCAAGAAAGAAGAAAGCAATCCAAGCGCAAGAGCTCGAAAGAACACAAGCAAATCTCTCTCTCTAATCACTAGGGCGTTGTGTGGAATTTGGAGAGGATTTGATCTCTTTGGTGTGTCTAGAATTGAATGCTAGAGCTCTTGTAAGTAGTTGGGAAGTGGAAAACTTGGATGCCATGAATGGTGGGTGGCTGGGGGTATTTATAGCCCCAACCACCAAACTAGCCGTTTGGTGAGGCTGTCTGTTCGATGGCGCACCGGACAGTCCGGTGCACACTGGACATGTCCGGTGCGACAGCCATGTCACCAAAAGCCGTTGGGGTCGACCGTTGGAGCTCTGTCTTCTGGGCCCGCCTGGATGTCCGGTGGCGCACCGGACAGTCCGGTGCGCCAGCATGGGCGTGCCTGACCTCTGTGCGCGCAGCGCGCGCATTTAATGCGTCGCAGGTAGCCGTTGGCGCCGAAATAGCCGTTGCCCCGCTGTTGCACCGGACAGTCCGGTGTACACCGGACGGTCCGGTGAATTATAGCGGAGTGGCCGAGGTGAATTCCCGAGGCTGGCGAGTTCCGGAGGCCGCTCTTCCTTGGAGCACCGGACATGTCCGGTGTACACCGGACAGTCCGGTGAATTATAGCGGAGTCGCCTCTGGAAATTCCCGAAGGTGACGAGTTTGAAGTTTGAGTCCTCTGATGCACCGGACATGTCCGGTGGCGCACCGGACAGTCCGGTGCACCAGACCAGAGGTGCCTTCGGTTGTCCCTTTGCTCTTTTGTCAAACCCAATACTTGGTCTTTTTATTGGCTAAGTGTGAACCTTTGGCACCTGTATAACTTATACACTAGAGCAAACTAGTTAGTCCAAAGATTTGTGTTGTTCAATTCAACCACCAAAATTAATTAGGAACTAGGTGTAAGCCTAATTCCCTTTCAATCTCCCCCTTTTTGGTGATTGATGCCAACACAAACCAAAGCAAATATAAAAGTGCATAATTGAACTAGTTTGCATAATGTAAGTGCAAAGGTTGCTTGGAATTTAGCCAATAAATGTTACTTACTAGATGTGCATGGATTGTTTCTTTATTTTTAACATTTTGGACCACGCTTGCACCACATGTTTTGTTTTTGCAAATTCTTTTTGTAAATCCTTTTCAAAGTCCTTTTGCAACATAGTCAAAGGTAGATGAATAAGATTTTTACAAAGCATTTTCAAGTTTTAAAAAATTTTCTCCCCTTGTTTCAAATGCTTTTCCTTGGACTAAACAAAACTCCCCCTCAAATAAATTCTCCTCTTAGTGTTCAAGAGGGTTTTAAGATATCAAGTTTTGAAAATGCTACTTGCTCTCCCTTTAGAACACAAAGAGATACCAATTTGAAATTTTCAATTGAAAACCATTAATTTTAAAAATGGGATGGTGGTGCGGTCCTTTTGCTTTGGGCTCATACTTTCTCCCCCTTTGGCATGAATCGCCAAAAACGGATACTTTGAGTGAGATATAAGCCCTTAGAAGTACTTTCTCCCCCTTTGGTCATAAATAAATGAGTGAAGATTATACCAAAGACAGAGAGTGAAGTGGAGCGACGGCGAAGGGTGAGTAGTAGAGTGGAGTGGAAGCCTTTGTCTTCGCCGAGGACTCCAATTCCCTTTCAATATACCTATGACTTGGTTTGAAATACACTTGAAAACACATTAGTCATAGCATATATAAAAGAGACATGATCAAAGGTATACTTATGAGCTATGTGTGCAAGTTTAGCAAAAGAAGTTCCTAGAATCAAGAATATTGAGCTCATGCCTAAGTTTGGTAAAGGATTGTTCATCAAGTGGCTTGGTAAAGATATCGGCTAATTGATCTTTAGTGTTAATGTATGAAATCTCGATATCCCCCTTTTGTTGGTGATCCCGAAGAAAATGATACCGAATGGCTATGTGCTTAGTGCGGCTATGCTCAACGGGATTATCCGCCATGCGGATTGCACTCTCATTATCACATAGAAGAGGAACTTTAGTCAATTTGTAACCATAGTCCCGCAGGGTTTGCCTCATCCAAAGCAATTGCGCGCAACAATGGCCTGCGGCAATATACTCGGCTTCGGCGGTAGAAAGAGCGACCGAATTTTGCTTCTTTGAAGCCCAAGACACCAAAAATCTTTCCAAGAACTGGCAAGTCCCCGATGTGCTCTTCCTATTAATCTTACACCCCGCCCAATCAGCATCCGAATAACCAATCAAATCAAATGTGGATCCCCGAGGGTACCAAAGCCCAAACTTAGGTGTATAAGCCAAATATCTCAAGATTCGTTTTACGACCGTAAGGTGGGATTCCTTAGGGTCGGATTGGAATCTTGCACACATGCATACGGAAAGCATAATGTCCGGTCGAGATGCACATAAATAAAGCAATGAACCAATCATCGACCGATATACCTTTTGATCGACGGACTTACCTCCCGTGTCGAGGTCGAGATGCCCATTTGTTCCCATGGGAGTCTTGATGGGCTTGGCATCCTTCATTCCAAACTTGCTTAGAATGTCTTGAGTATACTTCATTTGGCTAATGAAGGTGCCCTCTTGGAGTTGCTTGACTTGGAATCCTAGAAAATACTTCAACTCCCCCATCATAGACATCTCGAATTTTTGTGTCATGATCCTACTAAATTCTTCACAAGTAGATTCGTTAGTAGACCCAAATATGATATCATCAACATAAATTTGGCATACAAACAAATCATTTGCAAGAGTTTTAGTGAACAAAGTAGGATCGGCCTTGCCGACTTTGAAGCCATTAGCTATAAGAAAATCTCTTAGGCATTCATACCATGCTCTTGGGGCTTGCTTGAGCCCATAAAGCGCCTTAGAGAGCCTATAAACATGGTTAGTGTACTCACTATCTTCAAAGCCGGGAGGTTGCTCAACATAGACCTCTTCCTTGATTGGTCCGTTGAGGAAGGCACTCTTCACGTCCATTTGGTAAAGCTTGAAGCCATGGTAAGTAGCATAGGCCAATAATATGCGAATGGACTCAAGCCTAGCTACGGGTGCATAGGTTTCACCAAAATCCAAACCTTCGACTTGGGAGTATCCCTTGGCCACAAGTCGAGCTTTGTTCCTAGTCACCACGCCATGCTCGTCTTGCTTGTTGCGGAAGACCCACTTGGTTCCTACAACATTTTGATTAGGACATGGAACTAAATGCCATACCTCGTTCCTCGTGAAGTTGTTGAGCTCCTCTTGCATCGCCATCACCCAATCCGAATCTTGTAGTGCTTCCTCTACCCTGTGTGGCTCAATAGAGGAAACAAAAGAGTAATGCTCACAAAAATGTGCAACACGAGATCGAGTGGTTACCCCCTTATGAATGTCGCCGAGGATGGTGTCGACGGGGTGATCTCGTTGTATTGCTTGGTGGACTCTTGGGTGTGGCGGCCTTGATTGTTCATCCTCCTTGTCTTCATCATTTGCGTCTCCCCCTTGATCATTGCCGTCGTCTTGAGGTGGCTCATCATTGTGTTCTTCATCTTTATCAACTTGAGCCTCGTCCTCATTTTGGGTTGGTGGAGATGCTTGCGTGGAGGAGGATGGTTGATCTTGTGTATGTGGAGGCTCTTCAGATTCCTTAGGACACACATCCCCAATGGACATGTTCCTTAGCGCGATACATGGAGCCTGTTCTTCACCTATCTCATCAAGATCAACTTGCTCTACTTGAGAGCCGTTAGTCTCATCAAACACAACGTCACAAGAAACTTCAACAAGTCCTGAGGACTTGTTAAAGACTCTATATGCCCTTGTGTTTGAGTCATATCCTAGTAAAAAGCCTTCTACAGTTTTAGGATCAAATTTAGATTTTCTACCTCTCTTAATAAGTATAAAGCATTTGCTACCAAAAACTCTAAAATATGAAATATTTGGCTTTTTACCGGTTAGGAGTTCATAGGATGTCTTCTTGAGGATTCGGTGTAGATATAACCGGTTGATGGCGTAGCAGGCGGTGTTGACCGCTTCGGCCCAAAACCGATCCGGTGTCTTGTACTCATCAAGCATGGTTCTTGCCATGTCCAATAGAGTTCGATTCTTCCTCTCCACTACACCATTTTGTTGTGGAGTGTAGGGAGAAGAAAACTCATGCTTGATGCCCTCCTCCTCAAGGAAGCCTTCAATTTGAGAGTTCTTGAACTCCGTCCCGTTGTCGCTTCTAATTTTCTTGATCCTTAAGCCGAACTCATTTTGAGCCCGTCTCAAGAATCCCTTTAAGGTCTCTTGGGTATGAGATTTTTCCTGCAAAAAGAACACCCAAGTGAAGCGAGAATAATCATCCACAATAACTAGACAGTACTTACTCCCGCCGATGCTTATGTAAGCGATCGGGCCGAATAGGTCCATGTGTAGGAGCTCCAGTGGCCTGTCACTAGTCATGATGTTCTTGTGTGGATGATGAGTGCCAACTTGCTTTCCTGCTTGGCATGTGCTACAAATCCTGTCTTTCTCAAAATGAACATTTGTTAGTCCCAAAATGTGCTCTCCCTTTAGAAGCTTATGAAGATTCTTCATTCCAACGTGGGCTAGTCGGCGATGCCAGAGCCAACCCATGTTAGTCTTAGCAATTAAGCATGTGTCGAGTTCAGCTCTATCAAAATCTACCAAGTATAGCTGACCCTCTAACACACCCTTAAATGCTATTGAATCATCACTTCTTCTAAAGACAGTGACACCTACATCAGTAAAGAGACAATTGTAGCCCATTTGACATAATTGAGATACAGAAAGCAAATTGTAATCTAAAGAATCTACAAGAAAAACATTGGAAATAGTATGGTCAGGTGATATAGCAATTTTACCCAATCCTTTGACCAAACCTTGATTTCCATCCCCGAATGTGATAGCTCATTGGGGATCTTGGTTTTTCTCATATGAGGAGAACATCTTTTTCTCCCCTATCATGTGGTTTGTGCACCCGCTGTCGAGTATCCAACTTGAGCCCCCGGATGCATAAACCTACAAAACAATTTTAGTTCTTGATTTTAGGTACCCAAACGGTTTTGGGTCCTTTGGCATTAGAAACAAGAACTTTGGGTACCCAAACACAAGTCTTAGAGTCCTTGTGTTTGCCCCCAACAAACTTGGCAACTACCTTGTCGGATTTGTTAGTAAGAACATAAGATGCATCAAAGGTCTTAAATGAAATGCCATGATCATTTGATGCACTAGGATTTTTCTTTCTAGGCAATTTAGCACGGGTTGGTTGCCTAGAGCTAGATGTCTCACCCTTATACATAAAAGCATGGTTAGGGCCAGAGTGAGACTTCCTAGAATGAATTTTCTTGATTTTGCTCTCGAGATAACCGGCAGGGTACAAAATGTAACCCTCGTTATCCTGAGGCATGGGAGCCTTGCCCTTAACAAAGTTAGATAAATTCTTTGGAGGGGCATTAAGTTTGACATTGTCTCCCCTTTGGAAGCCAATGCCATCCTTGATGCCAGGGCATCTCCTATTATAGAGCATACTTCTAGCAAATTTGAACTTTTCATTTTCTAAGTTATGCTCGGCAATCTTAGCATCTAATATTGCTATATGATCATTTTGTTGTTTAATTAAAGCCATGTGGTCATGAATAGCATTGATATCAATATCTCTACATCTAGTACAAATAGAAACATGCTCAACATTAGATGTAGAGGGTTTGCAAGATTTTAATTCAACAACCTTAGCATGTAATATATCATTCTCACTTCTAAGGTTGGAAATAGTAACATTGCAACCATCAAAATCCTTAGCCTTAGCAATCAAATTTTCATTTTCTACTCTAAGGCTAGCAAGAGAATCATTCAATTCCTTAATCTTAGCAAGCAAATCATTATTATCATTTCTAATATTGGGAATTGAAGCATCACAAACATGAGAATCAACCTTAGCAATTAATCTAGCATTTTCATTTCTAAGGTTGTCTATAGTCTCATGGCAAGTGCTTAGCTCACTAGACAATTTTTCACATTTTTCAACTTGTTGAGCATAAGCATTTTTAACCTTAACATGCTTTTTATTTTCCTTGATTAGGAAGTCCTCTTGGGAGTCCAAGAGATCATCCTTCTCATGGATGGCACTAATTAATTCATTTCATTTTTCTTTTTGTTGCATGTTTAGGTCGGCAAAAAGGGTACGCAAATTATTTTCCTCATCACTATCATTATCATCACTAGAGGATTCATATTTAGTGGAGGATTTAGATTTAACCTTCTTCCTTTTGCCGTCCTTTGCCATGAGGCACTTGTGGCCGACATTGGGGAAGAGGAGTCCCTTGGTGACGGCGATGTTGGCGGCGTCCTCGTCGGAGGAGGACTCGGTGGAGATCTCGTCGGAGTCCCACTCCCGGCAAACATGGGCATCGCCGCCCTTCTTCTTGTAGTACTTCTTCTTTTCTCTCCTCTTTCCCTTCTTGTCGTCGCCCCTGTCACTGTCACTAGACATAGGACATTTTGCAATAAAATGACCGGACTTACCACATTTGTAGCACACTTTATTGGAGCGGGGTTTGTAGTCCTTCCCCCTCCGTTGCTTGAGGATTTGGCGAAAGCTTTTGATGATTAAGGCCATCTCCTCATTGTCGAGTTTGGAGGCGTCAATTGGTTGTCTACTCGATGTAGACTCCTCCTTCTTCTCCTCCGTCGCCTTGAATGCCACCGGTTGTGCTTCGGACGTGGAGGGTTCATCAAGCTCGTTGATCTTCTTTGAGCCCTTGATCATACATTCAAAGCTCACAAAATTCCCGATTACTTCCTCGGGAGTCATTAGTGTGTATCTAGGATTACCATGAATTAATTGAACTTGAGTGGGGTTAAGGAAAATAAGAGATCTTAGAATAACCTTAACCACCTCGTGGTCGTCCCACTTCTTACTCCCGAGGTTGCGCACTTGGTTCACCAAGGTTTTGAGCCGGTTGTACATGTCTTGTGGCTCCTCCCCTTGGCGAAGACGAAAGCGACCGAGCTCCCCCTCGATCGTTTCCCGCTTGGTGATTTTGGTGAGTTCATCACCCTCGTGCGCGGTCTTGAGTAAGTCCCAAATCTCCTTTGCATTCTTCAACCCTTGCACCTTGTTGTATTCCTCCTTGCTTAGAGAGGCAAGGAGTATGGTTGTAGCTTGGGAGTTGAAGTGCTCGATTTGGGCTACTTCGTCCGTATCATAGTCTTCATCCCCTATAGATGGTACCTGTGCTCCAAACTCAACAACATTCCATATACTTTTGTGGAGTGAGGTTAGATGAAATTTCATTAAATCACTCCACCTAGCATAATCTTCGCCATCAAAAGTTGGCGGTTTGCCTAATGGAACGGAAAGTAATGGAGTATGTCTAGATGTACGAGGATAGTGTAAGGGGATCTTACTAAACTTCTTGCGCTCTTGGCACTTAGAAGTTACGGACGGCGCATCGGAGTCGGAGGTCGATGTTGATGAAGTGTCGGTCTCGTAGTAGACCACCTTCCTCATTCTCTTGTGCTTGTCGCCTTTCCGATGTGACTTGTGGGAAGAAGATTTTTCCTTCTTCTCTTTGTGGTGTGAGGAAGAAGATCTTTTCTCCTTCCGTTAGGAGGAGTCCTTCTTCTTCTCCTTCCTCTTGGTGCGGGACTCTTCCGATGAAGTGCTCCCTTGGCTCGTAGTGGGCTTGTCACCGGTCTCCATCTCCCTCTTGGTGTGATCTCCCGACATCACTTCGAGCGGTTAGGCTCTAATGAAGCACCAGGCTCTGATACCAATTGAAAGTCGCCTAGAGGGGGGGGGGGTGAATAGGGCGAAACTGAAATTCTCAAAAATAATCACAACTACAAGCCGGGTTAGCGTTAGAAATATAATAGAGTCCACGAGAGAGGGTGCAAAACAAATCGCAAGCGAATAATGAAGTGAGACACGCGGATTTGTTTTACCGAGGTTCGGTTCTCTCAAACCTACTCCCTATTGAGGAGGCCACAAAGGTCGGGTCTCTTTCAACCCTTACCCTCTCTCAAACGGTCCCTCGGACCGAGTGAGCTTTCTCTTCTCAATCACTTGGAACACAAAATTCCCACAAGGACCACCACAAGTTTGGTGTCTCTTGCCTCAATTACAAGTGAGTTTGATCGCAATGAAAGAATCAAGAAAGAAGAAAGCAATCCAAGCGCAAGAGCTCGAAAGAACAGAAGCAAATCTCTCTCTCTAATCACTAGTGCGTTGTGTGGAATTTGGAGAGGATTTGATCTCTTTGGTATGTCTAGAATTGAATGCTAGAGCTCTTGTAAGTAGTTGGGAAGTGGAAAACTTGGATGCCATGAATGGTGGGTGGTTGGGGGTATTTATAGCCCCAACCACCAAACTAGCCGTTTGGTGAGGCTGTCTGTTCGACGGCGCGCCGGACATGTCCGGTGCGACAGCCACGTCACCAAAAGCCGTTGGGGTCGACCGTTGGAGCTCTGTCTTCTGGGCCCGCCTGGATGTCCGGTGGCGCACCGGACAGTCCGGTGCGCCAGCATGGGTGTGCCTGACCTCTGCACGCGCAGCGCGCACATTTAATGCGTCGCAGGTAGCCGTTGGCGCCGAAATAGCCGTTGCCCCGCTGTTGCACCGGACAGTCCGGTGAATTATAGCGGAGTGGCCGAGGTGAATTCCCGAGGCTGGCGAGTTCCGGAGGCCGCTCTTCCTTGGAGCACCGGACATGTCCGGTGTACACCGGACAATCCGGTGAATTATAGCGGAGTCGCCTCTGGAAATTCCCGAAGGTGACGAGTTTGAAGTTTGAGTCCTCTGGTGCACCGGACATGTCCGGTGGCGCACCGGACAGTCCGGTGCGCCAGACCAGAGGTGCCTTCGGTTGTCCCTTTGCTCTTTTGTCAAACCCAATACTTGGTCTTTTTATTGGCTAAGTGTGAACCTTTGGCACCTGTATAACTTATACACTAGAGCAAACTAGTTAGTCCAAAGATTTGTGTTGTTCAATTCAACCACCAAAATTAATTAGGAACTAGGTGTAAGCCTAATTCCCTTTCACTTTTAATTTATCTTCATCTGCTTATAATGATTAGACATGAAACATGACTTTACTTTATGCTAAACGTAGTGTCTACATTAATGCCTTTCAATTGAGCGAGTGGTTTAATTCATAATAATGTAACGTGATCGTTTCTCGACTGTCTTTTCCTCTTTCTCTCTTAACCGTAATTGCGAGCCCGCGTGGAACGTCTGTTTACTTACTGCATTCTATTGTATGGTGTACTGTTCTTTTGTATTAAATATGTGGATGTATGTATGTTTGCGCTCGCATAGAGAACGATCCGGTCGGAGAGCCCGAAGAACTCGCAGAGGAAGCCCCTGAGCAGCAGTCAGTTGGTGGAGGCAAGTGTCCCTTGACCTATCTCTGTCCTATACATTCTTTAATTCACCTCCCGCATTACACATTTATACCTAAGGATTGACTAGCTTTTGTTGTCCATGTCCTTGTTTACCTATTTGGGTCGGATTATTATTGCTTAGTCTTATGCTATTGCTCAACTCTAATCAATGAACATGATGAGAATTATCAATGATACACTATTTTCCCCTCTTTTATTATGATGTTATACTTGTGACCTTCAAGGGGGCTCGAGCGGTTTCTCGAGTGCCTCTCCGTAAGGACCTGTTCGTTGGATGACCGCCCGGGAAAACAGTGCAACCATGAGGGTGGAGTGGGACGCCCTTAGCTGAATAATTAGAGGAACCGGGGTGTAGTTCGCTTAGCCGTTGTGTCGTCAATGGGGCTCGGTGTATGCGGCTCACTCTGCCAAGGTTGATTTGTCCCTTGGGGAGGAGTGCGGTACATTTAGGAAACCTAACGGGCGGCTACAGCCCCGGGGAATCTTTGTAAAGGCTACGTAGTGATATCCTGCTGGGTCACCTTGGTAGTGATCAATGGAGAGTCATGATCTCCGGGCAGAAAGGGAAATCACGGCTTGTGGGTAAAGTGCACAACCTCTGTAGAGTGTTTGAAAACTGATATATCAGCCATGCTCACGGTTATGAGCGGCCAAGGGAGCTCCAGTGATTAGTGGTACTCGTTCAGAGATGTTCGGATTACAGGTGGCAACGAGGTTGATGGTTCTTGGTAATGACTCTGGTAATGGTAAGTGGTACTCTTTCCGTTTGGAAAGGAGTACGTTTGGGTTAATAACGTGGGTTAATTCTAAAACTTGGCTTTCTCTACTAGTAATAATAATCTGACCAACTAAAAGCAACTGCTTGACTTACCCCCACATAAAGCCAGTCCACTACAGCCAAACAGGATACTTGCTGAGTATGTTGATGTGTACTCACCCTTGCTCTACACACAAACCCCCTAGGTTGCCCGCATTGCAACCACTACTCAGGAGAAGATGAAGCCGTGGAAGGAGACTTCCAGGAGTTCCAAGACTACGACGAGTTCTAGGCGTGGGTTAGCGGCAACCCCCAGTCGGCTGCCTGTGAAGGCCGCTTTTATCTACGTTTCATTTTCGCACTTTGATTTATTGTAAAGACTATGTGGATGTCTCAGACATATGATGTAACCGACTATTATTTCCCTTTTAATACTATTTGAGCACTGTGTGATGATGTCCATGTTATGTAACTGCTGTGTACATGAATTGCTGATCCTGGCACGTACATGGTTCGCATTCGGTTTGCCTTCTAAAAACCGGGTGTGACAGTTACCAACTTCTCCCTGGTACTTGGCCCCCCTTGGGATGTAGGCTCGACGTGTCGAGGCTGGATACCAGTATACCTAAGAAAAAGTTGGTGGTCCAGCCCCTAGGAGGTAGTCTCTACAGTTTGAGACTACCTACATTTGGGCGGGACCTGGACCTGCACACAGCTTCGGCTTTGAAGCGTTAGTAGCACACCCATAGGACCCATCGTCTGGTATCTGCCATCCTTTGATTCATGCAACAGACCTGCAGGATTTAGCTTGTGAAGCCAAGCCGTATGTCCCGACCCACAGGATCACAACTCTAAATACTAGGGTACCCGTTGCAGAGTGGTGCAGGCTTAGGGTACGAAACCAGGCTAAGCGGCTACACAGCTCCGGACCACTCTAGGAAACGAGCGCCCATTCTCTAGAACCGGACCCGCAGGTTGCCGGACCCCCTATAGCAGTTTAGGGGTCCTAAACTGCAAGCCTGACTTACTCAATTCAGATGTCATCATACCAGCAAAGGTGGGAACTGTATGGGTGGGTTAGATAAAAAATAATGCTCGTAAACTGAAGTAGAATGAACCATCACAAAAGCTCCTCTAGGGGGGTAAATTCTTTCCTTATAACTTGATATACATGGGTGCAGACCAATAGGCCGGGCTTACGAGGGCGGACCTCACCGGATTGACGTACACATATGCACAACCCAGTTACAAAGGAAGAAAACTCAACCCCCCAGTTTCACTTCTATGGGTAGAACTTACGGAGATGCTCTATATTCCAGGGATTGGGAAGATGCACTCCTTCAGTTGTGATAAGGCGGACACAACCAGGTTGGCATATTTCCGTCACCTTGAAGGGTCCCTCCCAGCTGGGGGAGAGTTTGTGGAGCCCTTCTCTGTTTAGTACTCGCCTTAGGACTAGGTCCCCGACCCTGAGCTTCCTACTATGCACGAACCGTTGGTGGTAGTGCCTGAGCGCCTGGTTGTACCGTGCATTTTGGATCGTCGCTCGCCATCTGTGCTCGTCGATAAAGTCCACGTCCTCACGTCGTAGCTGTTCCTGCATAGACTCATCGAAAGACTGGACCCTTGGGGAGCCCATAATGATTTCCGGGGGAAGGCAGGCTTCGGCCCCATAGACCAGGAAGAATGAGGTCTCTCCGGTAGCTCGGCTGGGTGTGGTCCGGTTCCCCCATAGCACGGACGAAAGCTTGTTGACCCAATTTGCACCATGCTTTTTCAAGTAGTCATAGGTGCGTGTCTTGAGTCCCTTGAGGATTTCTGCGTTTGCCCTCTCCGCCTGGCCGTTGCTCCTGAGATGAGCCATAGACACAAAGCAGAGCTGGGTGCCAATGCCCTCACAATACTCTTGGAAGAGCCGACTTGTAAACTGGGTCCCGTTGTCCGTAATGATACGGCTTGGGACCCCAAATCTACAGACGATCGACTTGAGGAAGGCAACAGCAGCACCCTGGGTGATATTGACCACAGGGGTGGCCTCTGGCCACTTTGTGAACTTGTCGATAGCGACAAAGAGGAAAACGGTACCCGCCGACGGCCCTGGGGAATGGTCCCAGGATATCCACCCCCCATACGGCGAATGGCCAGGAGAGTGGAATCATTTGCAGAGCCTGAGCTGGTGTGTGTATCTTCTTTGCATGGAAATGACACGCTTTGTAGGACTTTACCAGCTTAGCTGCATCCTGGAGAGCGGTTGGCCAGTAGAAGCCGTGCCGGAAGGCTTTACCGACCAGCGTGCGGGATGATGAATGACTTCCGCACTCACCTCCATGGATCTCCGCGAGCAACTCATGACCCTCCTCCTGGGTGATGCACCGCATGAGTATGCCGTTGGCGCCACAGCGGTAGAGATCCCCTTCCACCACCGTGTATCATTTAGCCAACCGCACTATGCGCTCTGCGGACACATGATCTTTAGGAAGGATATTTTCCTTCAAGTAGTCTTGGACCTCGGAGATCCATGCATCGGGACCACTCTGAGATACTGGCTGGGGTTGGCAGGTCCCCCTGTAGCACACACAATCCTTGGTGGATTCTACAGGTGTAACGCCACCGGGACCGCTAGCTTCGAGGTGCTAATCTCACTCCCTTTGCCCGGTTCGGCAGGCTGGGCGGTATAGGAGTGGGCAAAAAACCCATAACCCGAACCCGGAATACCCAAACCAGAACCCGAAATACTCGAAACCCGAATTTTGTTCGAGAATTTCGGGTAGCAACTTGCAAAACCCGAATTTATTTCGGGTAATTCGGGTATCACAATCGGGTACCCGAAATACCCGAATTACCCAAACTTTCATGTGTCATGTACTCATGTCATGTTTAATTATTAATTTGTACATCTATAATTATGTGTAAGTGTGCATAACTTGTGATTGTAGATTGCTTGTGTTTTATATGTCCATGTATATCAATGTTCAAACTATATTTTTATACTAATTTAATAGGGTTTATGTGTTTTTATGAAGCCAACACAACAGTTCGGGTAGTTCGGGAATACCCGAACCTGAACCCGAAATTTTGGGTACCCGAATTTTCGGGTATTGTAAAACCCGTTGTAATTTCGGGTATCGATTCTCAAAACCCAAAATTTTAAATACCCAAATTACCCGACCCGAAATTTTCGGGTAACCCGAACGCCCACCCCTAGGGCGGTAGGTCTCAGCAGCCGTCTTTCGAAGATGCCCTCGGGCACGGGTGCCCAAGTTGATGCCCTCGTAGAGAGTTCATCTGCCGCTGAGTTGTTAGCCTGAGGAACATGTTGCAGTTCCAGGGCCATGAAGTCTTTTTCCAGCTTCCTTACGTGGAGGAGGTAAGCTGCGAGCCTGGGTTCGTTGCAGCTACATTCCCTGTGGACCTGCTTGATAATCAGCCGAGAGTCCCCCTTCATGAGGAGCTGTCGGATCCCTAGGGATAGGGCCGCAGACAAGCCAAAGATAAGTGCCTCGTACTCTGCCATGTTGTTGGTGGCCTTGAACACAAGGTGCACCATGTACTTCACTTGATCTCCGCTTGGGTCGATGAGAACCACCCCAGCACCACCACATTGCTGGCGGGCGGATCCGTCGAAGAAAAGCGTCCAGTGGGGCTTGGTGAAGACCGGGACCCTAGGCTCCACAGGTGTGGGGTCCGAATCGAGATCCAGACCCCCAGGAGCACTTGGGGGAGGGGTCCACTCCACGATGAAGTCAGCTAGAACCTGGCTCTTGACAGTGTGGCGAGGCTAGAAGTCCAGTTGGAACTCAACATGCTCCGCAACCCACTTGGCAATGTTGCCTATGGCGTTAGAGTTGTGGAGGATGGCCCTTAACGGGAAGGAGGTCACCACCACAACCCTGTGTGCCTGGAAATAGTGGCGCAACTTCTTGGACGCAACAAGCACAACATAGAGAAGCTTGTGCGTCTCAAGGTACCTGGCCTTTACCTCATGGAGGACCTCGCTGATGTAGTAGACCGGCTTCTGTATGGTCCGGACCCCTACGGTTGACCCTGGGTCCTCAAGGTCCATGGTGGTCGGACCACCACCTTCTCCTAGGGGAACTTCCTGACTCCCCTAGGGATGTTGCGCCGTCCTTTGGACGACCAACACCATGCTCACCGCCACTGTAGCCGCTGCGATGTACAAGTACAGCGGCTCCCCTGGCTCCAGAGCTACCAGTATTGGTAGAGACACAAGGTGCTGCTTCAACTCTTGGAAGGCTCGCTCTGCCTCCTTGGTCCAAGAGAATGGACCTAACTTCTGTAAGAGCTTGAAGAAGGGTAGCGCCCTCTCAGCCAGCCGTGAGATGAAGCGGCTAAGGGCGGCCAGGGACCCCGTAAGCTTCTGGACGTCCTTGATCCGGGATGGAGGCCTCATTGCCTCAATTGCCTTGATCTTCTCTGGGTTTGCTTCAATGCCTCGGTGTGAAACCAGGAATCACTACACGATGGTTCACTTACAGCGACCTACGGTTGGTTGCTAAAACGGCCTTCAGCGACCTACGGTTGGTCGCTAAAAACTTTTAGCGACCCATAAGGATGGTCGCTGTAAGTGCCGTCGCTAAAGGCTTTAGCGACCGACATCTTTTTAGCGACTGACCGTCCGTTGCTAATATTTTATATTTAGCCACCAACCGTGGGTTGTTGTACTATAGGTTTAGCAAACACATAAAAGAAAATTCATTACCATAAATATCATTAATAACTAAATGCATTATTTTTATTTTATGATTTTTATAGTGTTACAGTTTTCTTTTCCATAATTCTTTTTTTCTTTTCTACAATTCTTTTTTTTCTGTACTACAATTTAGCGATCAATGTTTACTTGTTTTAATTAATTTTTAGTCACTAACATCTACAGGTACGTTCAGGCTATAAGATTTGATAGTGATCTTTGCTCTATAGCGACCCATCGCTAGTCCCCGACGACATCTATAGCGACCAACCATAAGTTGTTAAATTTCTAGACTTTTAGCGACCAACCGACCGTTGCTACAAAAGGATTTAGCGACTGACCGTCGGTCCCTAACTGTTGGGGACTTGTTCTCAAACGCTAAGAGTTAGGAACAAGACAACATAAAAGTGTTAAATGTTAAAGTCCTTCGTCCTTCGAAGCATTATCTCCCTTTGGATATAATGAGTTTCGGACGAAGGTCATGAAGGACAAACCTTCATGAGCACAATAAATGATAAAGAAGGATTCAAACACAAGATATGGAAAAATAATATAAACACTTTAAAGGTTATTATTAACTTATTTTAATTTACATTGCTGAATTTACAATGACAAATTATGAATGTACCTTTGGCTCGAAGAAAAGCAAAGGTACAAGCGTGATGTGAGAGCAAACGCCAAGTCAACGTGAACAGTACGGGAACACTGTTCATCTATTTATAGGCAAGGGACGCAGCCCATGTAAAATTACATTCATGCCCTTTATATTTGCCAATAACACTATGGTAATCCTTTGAGGTCTAATTTGCCTTTTCATCTTTAAGTCGGTTCCCCTTTTCTACTGTCATGCCGAAGCTTTCCTGTGTACAGCTTCGTGATCACCTTGTCCTTCGTCATAATCACCCTTCGTCTCGCTTAGGCTTCGTCCTAACCATGCTTTGTATGCTCATGATCCAGATCCGAAGATACCTGTTCACATATTTCACTTGGAAAACATTATCAAATCATGTTTTTGAGGACCTTCGGAAGCCGAAGGCCCCCAACAGTAGCCCCTCACAATATTAATTTGCTACAATAATAAATTCAGATTGCGATATGGACGAAGGCCTTAAGCCAAAGGTCCGAAAAAAACACCTTCCCTTTGCTAGAATAGCAATAGTCGATGACAAGTAGGGCCCTGCCACTTGCAACGTACTGGGCGTATAAATAAGAACGCACCACTAGCACTTTTAGCACGCTTTCTTGCCACCGGCTCCTGCCTTCCTAATTTTTAGCTCCTTGCACACCAACGCCTGCCTGGCTCTTTACATTTTTAAGCTTCATCTTTGAGAGCATTTTTCCTAGCATTTTCGAAGATGTCTGAAGACAAGAAAACTGTTGCTGAGTCGAAGCTAAGCCTTTCCGAAGAGATGAATCTCGGATTCCTTGAATCAATAGCAAAGACAAATACAGAGAAGATTACTAGGGAGATCTTAGAGGGTTTGTCTGAAGACACTGGTGATAGTGACAGCTATGATGTGGAAAGTGGCGGTGAAGATTCCGAAGATCGACCTTGGCGACCAAGCCATGCAGTTTTTGGAAAATCAAGCATTAAACAAAGCCATCTTGTCAATATGAGGGGCAGATATTTTCGGGATTTATTCATTGTAAGGGCTGACGAAGGAGAGAAAACTTGTCCGACTCCTGAGGAAAATGAAGTCGTGATATTCTGAAGCTTCTTTAAGGCTGGACTTCGGTTTCCTTTGAGCAGTTTCGTGGTAGGAGTTTTGAAGATATTTGAAATCTACCTTCATCAAATTACTCCTAAAGCAATCATAAGGATGGGAACCTTCGTGTGGGCCATAAAGAGCCAAGGTTTGGAACCAAATGCAAAAAGTTTCTGCAATATGCATGAGTTATTGTATGAGACGAAACCATGGGGTAAGGAGCAGTATCACAACAATTTTGGTTGTTATAGCTTCAGTGCCTGCTCTGGGTCAAGCTGTCCCGTGCCAACTTTTCGGAAAAGATGGCCTAGGGACTGGATGAAGGAATGGTTTTATGTGAAAAACGACTTGACAACGCGAGAAGATATTAAAGGTATCATTATGCGCCCTATCTGGCAGCGCTTCGGCCTTCGAAAGCCGAAGGTGGAAGTTGACGAAACAGCCGAAGAATGTTGGAGAGCCTTTGGAGTAGTTTGCTCTTTCATCGGAACAAGGGATTTGATCCAAGAACACATTGCCTTCAGAGTATGGCCACTTGCAGATAAGTGGGAAATGCCAAAGGAAACCGTCAGCGAACCTAACGAAGGCGGACTAGTTAGGTTAAAATTCACCTTCAAATATGGAGATAAGTTCGTCGAGCCAGATGATGACTGGCTGAAAAGTATTGAGGCCGTAAGCGATGAGTTGCTTGGGCCATACTCGAAGGCAGAAGATACTGCTCTATCCGCAGCCTTCGGAGGCCGGAAAAAGAAAAGGCTCAATCGAGTATTTAATGCCATCGGGTTCGTATATCCTGACTACCGTTACCCAACATGGGGTCAAAAAAGGAAAGATACGGCGTCTATGAAGGAAGCTGCCTCAGTCGCTCTTAGTGAGCCAGCGCCGAAGAGGAAAAAGATAAAAGTTCTTACACACCGTCCACGCTATATTGAACCGGCCACAGTGCCCGAGTTTGTCGATGAATCCTCTTCGGCCCCCGAAGCCAAATAGGTGACTCCCTTGAAGAATATTAAAGAGCCGATCACAATGCCGGAAACAAAGAAAATAGAAGAACCGAAGGCTGAAGAAACAAGGACATCTGAAATTTTAAGTCCTTCGGCAAAAGTTGAAACACCGAAAAGCCAAAAGGGTCCAGCATTGACCCCAAAAAAAGGATGGTTAATGTACTGGATGTATTGGAGATAATAAAGTCTTCAGGCAACACTCCGAAGAAAATTGCTGCAACTCCTGAAGTGCAAATCGAAGCCTTTGAGGCAGAAGCTTCAAAACACCAAGTTGAATCTGAAGCTGGGCCTTCAGAGCCCGCCAAGGTAAAATTCTTGGAAACCAAAGAAACAGAAACAACAGAACAAATCTTTGTTGAAGAAAGCGGCACTGCCGCCCCCGAAGCCTTTTCTGAAGCTTCCGATTATATTTTACGACATGCTTCGGGAAAGAAATTGACTGAAAAAGAAAAGCAGGAGGCTCAGTTCTATGCCCAAAGACTGAAATATCCCAAGGGGGCGTTGATATTCAATGGCAGCGGAGAAGAAGACTTTTTGTATTGTCTCCCTGACAGCAAGGAGATTTCAGTCTGTCGAGAGATGAGCAAAAGCTTCGGATTCCCAACACTAGAAGACGAGCTCTCAGTTGTCGAAGAACGAGCTGGCTGACAACTTAGCATACAATAGTTTAAAGGTGAAAAATGAAATCTTTGCATTATTTATTGAAACCAAAAATTTTCATTTGCTTAAACTTATTTAACAAACATTTTTTTCCAGGGTCTTATACTTAGCAATGCCCTCAGGGCACAAAAAGATGTTGAAGACGAAGGGTATACCATAGCCTTGGGCAACCTTCGTTCCAAAGTAATTGAACTAAGGAACGAAGGTCTCAAAAAAGATAAAATATTGCACTCGTTATTGAATAAAATAAAAGAAGACGAAGCTGCTTTCAAAACTCAAGCCGAAGCTCAGAAGCGCGAAATCGAAGATCTTCGGAAACAACTAGTCAGAGCTAAAGAAGAGTGCACACTTGAAGAAACAAAACGAGAAATTAGTGAACAATGGGCCAATCATTTAGAAAGAAACGTTGAAGAGCTTCGTGCGTCCAAGAAAAAGTGTTATGAAAAATCTATAGAATGTGTTAAGAAAATAAGAACCAGCTTCGCCAGCGTTGGCGCATTCTCAAGTGAGGAGGACTTCATAAGGGGTGACCCCGAAGGTCCAATTGGATGGATCAGCCACGAAGCTGAAGCTTTTGACGAAGTTTTGAATAGCCGTGGAGACATATGTGCCTTTACGGGTGCCAGGGGGATTGCCACTATTTTGGAGAGAAAAGGCTGTAACCATGTAAAATTTTTGGCACAATCCGAAGCTGCATTGTCCTCTGAAGATATAAAAGACCCCTCGGCCGAAGCGAGCTTGGTTGGTGGAAAATTTTTCACCGATATCTGGGACAATGGTGGCCGAGAGATGGCCCAAGAAATTATACGAAAGAGCGAGAAAGGTATTCATGACGCTAGAAAAGTAGCAGAGACCGCTGAGAAGAGTGCAGATGCCGAAGTGCAAATAGGTACTGACTAGCAGTTTTTGGCTCTGTTGTAATTTTTGATTTCGAACTTGTTTACGCTTTGTAACACAGCCGCGCTTTCTCGCCCCTCAGAGCGTGCCAATCCATCAGCGGACCCCCACGCGAAGGGGGACGACGAAATTAGAAAAATGGCTAAAGCTATCATGGATAAAGTTGTTGATCAACTACTGGACGAAGCTGCAGAAGTTGTTTTAAGGGAAAACTTGATGTTATTGCAAAAACATTTGAAATGTAATATTTATTGAACACATGTAATATTTTGTAACTTTGAATGTAATATATAAACTATTTATGGTTCAATTCTTTACGATGCATGAAACTTTACATACATACCGTTTTTTGAGCCTTCGGCGAAAAAAAACACCTTCCCTTCTTTTCATGCTACGTAAATAATATCCGTATTTTCATAAAAACGTCCAATCTTCGTAAAATCAATAACCGCTAAATCTTTTCATTTCGGAGTTTGACGAAGGTATGATTCTTCAAAATTTACTTTTTTGTGCCTTGGCACTGTTTCTTCGAAACAATCTCCAAATATCAACATTGATCCCCTTCTTGCGTCATTGATGCAGTATGATGTATGATGTTATGCTATGCAAATGATGTGATGATGTGATGTTATGCAAAATGATATTTGCCGAAGATCGACGTTTATTTTTCACTTTAAGCCTCCCTTAGGAGCTTCTTCGCCTTTTACTTCAGCGGAATCAGCGTTTATTTTTCGCTGTAAGCCTCCCATAGGAGCTTCTTCGCCTTTTACTTTCAGCGGTATCAGCGTTTATTTTTTGCTGTAAGCCTCCCTTAGGAGCTTCTTCGCCTTTTACTTTCAGCGGTATCAGCGTTTATTTTTCGCTGTAGGCTCTGCATTCCCTTTGGAACGACTTTTGAGCAGAAAACTTACGCTGCGCTCCCTTAGGAACGACTTTTTGTTATTTTGGAAATTCCCCTTGCAACCATAAATCTTATGCTTCGGCACCTCCGCTACTCTGTGGAGAAGGTATACTTTTATTGTGGCAAAAAACGAAACTATTACAAGAGGTTTGAAAAACGGCAAAAATACTTAGGCTTTCAATAATTGTTCCTTATTAAAAAAGAAAATGATACTGAATGTAAAAACTGCTGCCGAAGTAGGATATTTGTTAGTAAATATGCTTTGATTCTGGCACAGTACTATTGACTGTGCGAGCTTCGGACTCTTCTCTGAAGTCCCGTTGGAGGTGGGGATGCAGACTCCCTTCTGGCTGCTGGCCTTGTTGCATTGGTGGTGGAGGGGGAAGCTATTGCCAGGATACCTGAGGTTGGCTTGCCGAAGCGACAGAAGCTGCAGGGTGGTTGCCTACATACTCTGGAATGTATGGCGAATGGTACGAAGCAGTGTGCATAACTTGCTTCGGCTGGCTCTGTTGGGCCGCAGCTTCTGCTATTTCCTTTTGTTTCTGGATGGTAACATGGCACATCCTGGTGGTATGGCCCTTGTCCTCACCGCAGAATAGGCAATAGATCTTCCTGGGCTGATCCCCAAATCTCCCTCTGAAGCCCCTGGCGCCTCTACCCCTTGGAGCTAGAGGTCGAGGATAGCTCTACTGCTGCCCCGAAGCCTGGGAGGAATATTGCGGCCTCTGCTGCTGGCTTCCCTTGTCATCATTCTGAGTGGAATGAATCGATCTGACATGTTTGGGATGAAATCTCCCTCCGAAGCCTCTGGCTATTTCGGAGAACCTGTAAGCTTCCTCCCTTCTCTGTCGGAAATCATTGTCAGCGCGGATGTATTCATCCATCTTCTAAAGCAATTTCTCCAGAGTCTGAGGGGGCTTTCTGGCAAAGTATTGGGCTGAAGGTCCCGGCCGAAGCCCCTTAATCATGGCCTCAATGACAATTTCATTGGGCACTGTTGGCGCTTGTGCCCTCAGGCGTAAGAATCTTCGGACATACGCCTAAAGATACTCTTCGTGATCTTGGGTGCACTGGAATAAAGCTTGAGCGGTAACCGGCTTCGTTTGGAACCCTTGGAAGCTGGTGATCAGCATATCCTTCAGCTTATGCCATGATGTGATTGTTCCTGGCCGAAGGGAGGAGTACCAGGTTTGTGCAACATTCCTGACAGCCATGACGAAAGACTTCGCCATGACTGCAGTATTGCCACCATAGGAAGATATTGTTGCTTCGTAGCTCATCAGAAACTGCTTCGGGTCTGAATGGTCGTCGTACATGGGGAGTTGAGGTGGCTTGTAGGACGGGGGCCAAGGTGTAGCCTGCAGTTCTGCTGATAGAGGAGAAGCATCATCAAAGGCAAAATTTCCATGATAGAAATTCTCATACAAGTCATCTTCGTTGAAGAAGCCCTCTTGATGAAGCTCTCTATACTGAGGCCTTCGGTTCTGCTCATCTTGAGTAAGATGGCGAACTTCTTCAGAGGCTTCGTCTATCTGCCTTTGCAGTTCAGCCAGCCTAGCCATCTTTTCCTTCTTCCTTTGCACCTGCTGGTGAAGCATCTCCATATTTCTGATCTCTAGGTCCAAGTCGTCCTCCTGAGGCATTGGACTGATGGCCTTCCTTTTCTGGCTTCGGGCCTCCCGAAGAGAGAGAGAGAGAGTCCTGGTTGGGGTCGAGCGGCTGCAGAGCGGCAGCCCCTGTTGCTGAAGCTTTCTTTGGCGGCATGACGAAGGTCTACGCTTGCCGAAGGTGTTCGAAACTCAAAATAGTGGTAGTGGGTTCACCGGAGGTGGGCGCCAATGTTGGGGACTTGTTCTCAAACGCTAAGAGTTAGGAACAAGGCAACATAAAAGTGTTAAAATGTTAAAGTCCTTCGTCCTTCGAAGCATTATCTCTCTTCAGATATAATGAGTTTCGGACGAAGGTCATGAAGGACAAACCTTCATGAGCACAATAAATGATAAAGAAGGATTCATACACAAGATATGGAAAAATAATATAAACACTTTAAAGGTTATTATTAACTTATTTTAATTTACATTACTTAATTTACAATGACAAATTATGAATGTACCTTTGGCTCGAAGAAAAGCAAAGGTACAAGCGTGATGTGAGAGCAAACGCCAAGTCAACGTGAACAGTACGGGAACACTGTTCATCTATTTATAGGCAAGGGACGCAGCCCATGTAAAATTACATTCATGCCCTTTATATTTGCCAATAACACTATGGTAATCCTTCGAGGTCTAATTTGCCTTTTCATCTTTAAGTCGGTTCCCCTTTTCTACTGTCATGCCGAAGCTTTCCTGTGTACAGCTTCGTGATCACCTTGTCCTTCGTCATAATCACCCTTCGTCTCGCTCAGGCTTCGTCCTAACCATGCTCTGTATGCTCATGATCCAGATCCAAAGATACCTGTTCACATATTTCACTTGGAAAACATTATCAAATCATGTTTTTGAGGACCTTCGGAAGCCAAAGACCCCCAACACTAACCTTTAGCAACCAACAGTTGGTGTCTAATAAGGGTCGCTAAAGATCAACCATCGTGTAGTGAATCCCAGCAACTTCCCTGCGGAGACACTAAAGACTCACTTCTCCGGGTTCAGCTTCGTGCGCGTTGCCCGCAGCTTGTCAAAGACCAGGGTCAAGTCTTCTACTAGAGTCAACCCTCTCTTAGTCTTGACCACAATATCATCGACGTATATCTCTATCCTATTCCTAATCAGGTCCCCGAAGGTCTCACTCATCACCCGTACAAATGTTGGCAAGGCGTTCTTCAGACCGTAGGGCATTACAACATAACAATAAAGCCCATCCACTGTTACAAAAGCGGTATGCTATCTTCCCTAGACATCTGGATCTGATGGAAACTAGACTAAGCATCTAAGAAGGACAAGAGGTCGCACCCGGAGGTAGAGTCCATGATTTGATCTATACGTGGAAGTGGATACAGGTCCTTGGGACAAGCCTTATTAAGACTGGTGTAGTCGGTGCACATCCGAAGCTTCCCGTTTGCCTTTGGAACGATGACTGGGTTGGCCAGCCATACAGGGTGATGAACCTCTTCGATGAAGCCAACGTTTAGCAGCTTCTGGACCTCCTCACGGATGAAGTCCTGCCGCTCAACGGACTGTCTCCGAGGCTTCTGACTCACCAGTTTGGCGTCAGGGTGGATCTTTAGATGGTGCTCAATCACCTCCCTGGGGATCCCAGGCATCTGTGACGGCTCCCATGCGAACATGTTGGCATTTGCCTGGAGGAAGGCGACGAGCACGAGTTCCTATTTCTCCTCTAGAATGCCCGCGATGCGGGTGGTCTGGGAGGAGTCCACGTCGACCTGGATGACCTTGACGAGGACGCCGTCTGGTTCGGATGGCTGCACCTTTGGCACCTTGGTAGGCGCCTTGGTACCAGAAGTCGAGGGGTCCCTGCCTCCGTCATCCGGGCGAGCAGTTTCTGCCGCCAGAGCGTGCAGCTTCTCGACAGCCGCAAGCGCAGCGGCGCGGTCGCCCCACATGGTGAGGACTCCAGCAGGGGACGACATCTTGAGGACCAAATACCCATAATGGGCAATGGCCATGAACCAGTACAGGACCGGCCTGCCAATGATGGCATTGAAGGGGAGGTTAACCTCCGCGACGTCGAACTGGACGTTCTCTATGCGGAAGTTTTTCTCGGTCCCGAATGTAACCGGGAGTGCGATGCTCCCAAGGGGATACACTGGTTGTGGGCCCACTCTGGAGAATGGACGGGAGGGTCCTAGTCGGGACCCTGGGATCTGCAGCTGCTTGAATGCAGCATGGCTGATAACGTTGAGCCCAGCCCCACCGTCGATCAGGACATGATGCAGTCGCATGTTGGTGATGACAGTGGTGGTGATGAGCGGTAGTATACCGGCCCCTACCATGTTTTCGGGGCAGTCAGATGCCCCGAAGGAGATAGTGGTGCTCCTCCACCGCTAATGTGGAGCAGCCTTCGGGACCCCTGGGTTCGCCGACAGGACCTCTCGGCGCAGGGACTAAACGTTCCTACAGGAGGTGAGCTCCTAGCTCCCGCCGTACATCACGTATAGCTTCTTGCGGCGGTCGTTGTCGTCATCGGAGTCGGAACCTCTAGTGAAGACGTCCTTGAGGATCCCCTCAGGGGATTGATACCCGAGGTCCCGTTCTCCCACAGCCACGTCACCTTCGTCGACCTTCTCCTTGCCAGGTCGGCGACGAGGTGGCGAGCCATCCTTGGAAGCCTGCTCGCGCCGCTTGCTGACGCGCTTCGCGAGCTTGATGATCTCACGGCACTCCGAGGCGCTGTGACAACTGTTGGGATGGACAGGGCATCAGCCACTGTTGCCTCCCTGTTGCCGTGGGCGCTTGTTACGCTCGTTCCGGCCCCCAGTCGCAGCTGCAATGACCAGAGCAGCAGACTGCGGCCTCTCATGACCGCGATTCTTCTTCTTCTTGTTGTTGTCGCCCTAGGTGACGCACCCGAGCCACTCGTCTGGGTGACTCTGGTCTGTGGTGCCGAGTGCCATGCACGGCCCTCGGCAGCTCTGGCACATTTGTCGGCCAGAGTGAAGAGCGTGGTGACGGTTTCCACGTCATGTGTCGCCAGCTTCTCCAACATCTTCTCATCACGCACCCCCTGTCGGAAAACAGTGATGATAGAGGCATTAGAGACGCGAGGTATGGTCCCACATACCTTGGTGAAGCGGGCGATGAAAGCCTAGAGAGTCTCCCCGGGTTCTTGTCTTACGGCATGGAGATGAGCCTCCATGCCATGCTGCTGATAAGCACTGGCAAAGTTCGCTGTGAACCGTGCACAGAGCTCTTCCTAGGAGTAAACGGATCCCGGGGTCAGGTTCATGAGCCAGGTTCGGGCCAGCCCGGTCAAGGCTACATGGAAGTAGCTTGCCATCACAACATTGTTTCCACCAGCTGCCGTAATGGCGGTGACGTAAACCTGCAAAAATTCCGACGGGTTTGACGTACTGTTGTACTTCTCTGGCAGGTGTGGCCGAAACTTGGGCGGCCAAGTCACCGCGCGGAGTGGTCTGCTAGCGCGGCACAGCCCACGCCGGCCAATGAGACACCCGTGTGGGTTCGGGCACCCCTTGGAGTTTGTGACGCAAGTGGAGCGAAGTCTTGGTCGAGGTTGCGACCCTCGAAGTTTAGCCGGCGCTCACGCGCCCTCTCCAGAGAGACTCATGCGTCCTCGCCCGCACGCCTACGGTTGAGTTCTGCCCGCAGGTCATCAGGCCTCTCCAAAGAGATTCGGGCATCCTCGCCCGCACGCCGGCGGTTGAGCTCCGCCCGTAGGTCCTCAGTCGGTGTAGCCTTTACTGAGGGTGAGCGCACCGACGCCGACGCCTCATGTTGACGCCGGAATGACCGAGGCCTGGGCCTAGCCGAGCAGATGGTCGACATCGTCACGCCACTACTTCATGGCCCCCGGTGAGGCCGTGGAGCTCGGAGGGTGACGTAGCAACTCCCTGGCTCCAGACAGCGCCCTAGGAGCAGCCCATGACGGAGCCCTGGATGTCTGTGCGGGAGTGTGCTGCAGCGCAGCGTGCACAGCAGCAGCACCAGGCGCAGGGCGGTTGGAGCCCCATGGCATGGAAGACGCAGCCTCTTCCTCCATCAGGAAGTCCTCAGGAGTCAAGTTGCGGTGCTCGACGATCTAGACCATCATGTCGAGCAGGAAAACAGGCAAAAACCTAATGCCAAGACCCCCTACCTGGCGCGCCAAATGTCGGAGAGAAAATCCTTCGGCTGGGTGGCGGAATGCACCCGCCCTAATCCTAAGATAAGGAGGGGCCTAAGCGTTTTACTTGTTAGGTGGAATCGGGATGAACACGAGCACACGAGGGATTATAGTGGTTCAGGCCGCCGGAGCGTAACACCCTACCTCCACTGTGTGTATGTTGTATTGAGTATGTGTGTAAGCGTGTGTCTGAGTCTGAGAGTCTGAGCTTGTGTGTGTGCTTGAGAGCCTGTCAGCCTGTCCCTGTAACGTTGTGTGGCTTCCCTTTTATAGTTTAAGGGAGACACATACAAGGATGTTGAGCCCCGACATGCAGGCCCAGGAGCATAATGGAAGGAATACATTATGTGAGTAACTAATGCTAGTAACGCCTGAGCAATCACGGGAGTCTTGATGACCGCAGTCCTTGCAGCATTGATAGCTGAAATGTGCGAGTAATGGTGAGTAACAACTCGATCCACGTATCATGGACTGAGCACGCCGCCTGTCAGTGGAATGGATAGGCGCACGTCTTATCTACAATAAATGCGGAGGCACGCGTGGCCCAGAGGCGTCATGCTAGGTTCCGCCCGTTGGCTTAAGCCGCACGCAGTATGCCACGTGGCAGCATCGGGTCTCTGCCTGAGCAGGGAGCAGGAGTATATGTGGACAGGTCCGGAACCCACCAGACTAGGTCCGGACACGTGTCGGCACCGGACCCCGCCTGGGTCCTGTTCAAGGCCCGAGTATGTTCTGTCCTAGGACCTTGGGACCCATTGTGGGCGGCCCGAACCCCATACGGGAGGGTCCGGATCCCATTCCAGGGGTCCGGCTTGCACACGTGGAGGTCCTGGACCAACCTTGGGGGTCCGGACTGTATATCCAGGGATCCGATACTCTCCCATGGGGGTCCGGACTCACTGTTGATGCCTTGGAGTATATTACTTTCTCTAGACATGTGATGGCTCCGGAGTCGTCCATGTGGTGAGGTCAGACGCTGTTGTGGATCCAGAGTGGTCGCCCGAGGCTGGGGCGAGTCATGGTTTGGTCCCACACACAGTATCTTTACCACGTGACTAAGAGATAGCCGCATGGGTACTGCGTCTTTATACAGTAGCAAGGGGTACCCTAGTTTCAGGGTACCGACACACCCCTCTAGACGACTTTTAATGGGGCGAGTAATGGCTTGGTCCCACACATAGTACCTTTACCACGCGACTAAGAGATAGCCGCGTGGATACTGCGTCTTTATACAGTAGCAAGGGGTACCATAGTTTCAGGGTAACGACACACCCCTCTAGACGACTTTTAATGGGACGAGTAATGGCTTGGTCCCACACATAGTACCTTTACCACGCGACTAAGAGATAGCCGTGTGGATACTGCGTCTTTATACAGTAGCAAGGGGTACCCTAGTTTCAGGGGTACCGAAACACCCCTCTAGACGACTTTTAATATAGCTCGACTCTAACGCTAACCCTGGCTTATAGCGTGTGTTTAAAATTATAAATTTTAGGTTTCACCTATTCACCTTCTCTAAACGACTTTCGACTTTCAATTACTTTCAATGTAGCTCCTCCTCTTTCAATTACTTTCAATGTAGCTCCTCCTCTAGAGGACTTTCGATGTAGCTCGAGACCTACCTAATTAGGAGGACTTTCGATGTAGCTCGAGACCTACCTAATTCAGTATCTACTTTGCTAAAGTTTATGCTCTTTTATGTGTGATATTACCTACCTAATTCAGTATCTACTTTGCTAAAGTTTATGCTCTTTTATGTGTGATATTGTGAGTTTATGCTCTTTTATGTGTGATATTGTGCTCTGCATTATGTGAACTATAGTTGAACATTTGGACTTGTAATATTGTGCTTTGTAATCTGGATTCTAACACTTGGACTATAATGTTTTGTAATCTGGATTCTGACACTTGGACTATAATGCTTTGTAATCTGGTACTTGTATTATATTGTCTGGATTGTGATCTGTACTTGGACTTTTGGAACCTAATTTCTCTTAAAAAAATAGAAATCCCAAAAATAAGTTTTCCAAACTAGCCTTAAAAGAAAAAAAGAAGAGATTTATTTCTAGTGTCGTTTTTTTTCCAACTGAAATCAAGAGTTGAGATTCTTCATTCTGGGACGATGGAGAGAACTTATTCAGTCTTTCGCAAAGCAGACAAACAGAACTGAATACCCTACCGAACACAACACGCACGCTACATCCTGCTATTACGGTTACAATGGAGCGAGCTACTTGGCTTCACGCGAGCCCTCGTGGCGCTTCTCCGGGTCCCGGCCGGCGGCGGGGTCCCCGTGGCCGACGGCGACCTTGGCCACCTCAGTGGCCGGCGTGCCGGACCTGGCCTTCTGGTACAAGACAAGGTAGCCGACGACGCCGACGATACCGAACCCCACCAGCGCCATGGTGCCCGGGCCGTACGGCAGCGGGCGGCGGCCGCGCTGGTGCAGCACCTCTCCGGGGCCCCGGCCCGGCGGGCGCATCGACGCCTCCACCCCTGCCGCGCGCACCTCCTCCGCGCTCATCTTGTGCGTGTCGGCGTTGCGGCGCCACTCCTCCGTGCCGCTCTTGGCCATTGTTTGTTGCTCTGCTAGCTCTCCCCTGCGTTTGTGAGCTGTTCCCTGCTGCGATGCGGCAACAAGGTCTGTGCTAATATAAGGTGCAAAGCGAGGTGGCAACGTGGCGCCATCGCCATGAATGGAACACGTAGGGAAGCACGTGTTGGACGTCCAGGCGACACCATGACCTGCTGTGCCAGACACAGACGTGTAGAGTAGAAAGCGGAGCCCTGCGCGATTGTTGTTCGGTGTATGCGTAAAATAAGAATATAGGACGCACACGTATATGATGCATCGACGTGCGGGCCCACGATACGTATGTTCTGGTCTTTTGACTTTTGGATACGTCTCGAGAGCAGAAAGACCATCGTTGATGCGCTACGGCAGTGCGACGGGACATTAGAAGTGTCTTTGCAACGCGATTTCGGTAATGTTTTTTATACGGTCTGTATACGATTTACGTGGGTTGAAAGCCATATTTAGCAACTGGCCATGGTTCGCGTCCGGATAGTCCGTAGATGTAGACTAAGCGATCCGTGATAAGATTATCTCGGACAAAAGACTCTTTCTGGCGCGTGGTTATCTGACCAATTAGGTAGAAATCTGTTGGGATATATGGGTCCAATATATAAATATTAGCTGGTTGCCGGTGCGTTACGACGGCTTACAATAATACTCACGTAAACTATTCACAAAAAAAATTCAAGATTTTTTATTGATTGTCTCCGCTTTTCGTATAATATTTTTTTTTTATTTGGCTAACTGTTGTTATTGTTTACTCCATGCAATATGTCTTGGTACAACACAGCCAATGAAGTGAGCGATTAGAAGAGAGTTCACAATGATTGACTGAACGAATAGAGATTATAAAATGACATAATTCCACCATACAGAGACCAAATAAGAGAAAGTTTGTGAGCTCAAGTTTCTAAAATAAGTCACATGAACTCAAAACTTATAAAAAAGATAGATAAAAATATAGAGCGATTGCTAAAGTCAGGCACCAATAAAAATCGGATGCGGTCCATATAAATTATGCTACTTCGTAGCAATTACTAACATTTAAAACCAATAAATAACCTTTCATTTTACTGTTAGTGTGACAAATCATTGTTGCCCCATCCAATTCAGCAACCTCAAATAACATGGAGTCATACTCCCAGGAAAAGCTCGAACGACCTTCAACAAAAGGGTACCTGTACCCGAAACCGACACAGGTGGGTAGGTAGAGAATACCTAGGGGCGCGAGACAACTCTCTCTAAGGAACTCGGCAAAATAGCCATTGCGCCAATGTGGTCTCAGAAACGACCTAATGCTTGCAAGAGCCAAGAACGTCATGCCGTGCTTGGGCTTTAGGCTTGGTCCGTAGTGTTGACCTGGCCCGACACAATTATATATTTTTTATTTTACAAAAAAATGTATATACATATATACAATTTATATTCAATATTAAAAATATCTGAGTATGATGTTCTACTGGTTAGATAGTTTCACCCAGTGTCTCTCGCCCTTCTTCCATCAGGGCATGGGTTCGAACCCCACCTCCTGCATCGTTTTTTTAACATTTTACGCTGATTTAATCAAATGGGCTGGCCCGACTTGGACCGTGCCGGGCCACCGTTTGGCCATCTATAGACACAGTCAGCAGGCCGGCATGACGTGCCTGGGTCAGAGTTGTCGCCCGCGGGCGTCTGGCCCGTGCCAGGCCGCAGTTTGGCCATCTATAGGCGTGCAACGAATTAATTTGAAATAGCTGTGAGGGGTTATTTGTAAAAAGATTACGCGGGACGACCGTTGAAACTGATGCTTTAAGTATAACCACTGCATATCCATCTGACGCACAGTTTACGATCCTTTACACAACAATTTATGCTCCATACGAACACGACGTACACACAACAATTTATACAACGTGCGGGGTGTGGTTCAGGGTTAATGCTTGTATAAACGCGCAGTGTTTACGATCCTTTACACAACAATTTATGCTCCATATGAACACGACGTACACACAACAATTTATGCTCCATATGAACACGACGTACACACAACAATTTATACAACGTGCGGGGTGTGGTTCAGGGTTAATGCTTGTATAAACGCACAATGTTTACGATCCTTTACACAACAATTTATGTTCCATATGAACACGACGTACACACAACAATTTATACAACGTGCAGGGTGTGGTTCGGGGTTAATGCTTGTATAAACGCATAGTGTTTATGATCCTTTACACAACAATTTATGCTCCATATGAACACGACGTACACACAACAATTTATACAACGTACGGGGTGTGGTTCGGGGTTAATGCTTGTATAAACGTACAATGTTTACGATCCTTTACACAACAATTTATGCTCCATATGAACACAACGTACACACAACAATTTATACAACATGCAGGGTGTGGTTCGGGGTTAATGCTTGTATAAACGCATAGTGTTTACGATCCTTTACACAACAATTTATGCTCCATATGAACACGACGTACACACAACAATTTATACAACGTGCGGGGTGTGGTTCGGGGTTAATGCTTGTATAAAAGCACAATGTTTACGATCCTTTACATCTGTCTGAAGGCTTCAGCAAATATGATGTCGGCTGCACTGCCTGTATCAACTAGAACATTATGGACCAGAAATCCCTTGATGACACAAGATATGACCATAGCATCATTATGGGGGTAATCCTTGAGCTGAAGGTCCTCCTGGGAGAAGGTGATTAGGAAGTGTGACCATTTCAACTTGATGAAGGGTCCCTGCACCCCAACATGCTGCACCCTTCTCTGAGCTTCCTTCTTCTGCTTCTTGTTGGCCGGTTCTGAGCATGAACCGCCTGTTATTGGGAGCACCAGCTTTGTAGCCGAAGCAGCTTCAACTTGAATGTTGAACGAAGCCATCAGCTCAATCAATGGAAATGAGTTCACTGGAGGTGGGCGCCAATGTTGGGGACTTGTTCTCAAATGCTATGAGTTAAGAACAAGGCAACACAAAAACGTTAATGATTAATGCCCTTCATCCTTTGAAGCATTATCTCCCTTAGTATATAATGATCTTCAGACGAAGGTCATGAAGGACGTACCTTCAACACCATAGTGTATACTAATGAAAGAAGAAGCATATGAGACATGAGAGTAAACATAAATGATCATATGACATCATTAATGTTCTTTAATTATATCATAAATGAACATGAACAATATTTAATTACATTTGTACCTTCGGCTTAACAGAAGGCGAAAGTTCGAGCGTGACGTGCGAGCGAATACAAGTCAGCGTGAACAATACGGGGGTACTGTTCATCAATTTATAGGCACAGGACGCAGCCTGCGAGAAATTACATTCATGCCCTTTACACATGGTTACAATCATAACATAAGTTGTCATGGGCTAATTGGTCATTTCATTTTTTAAGTTGGTGCATCTGGAGATGCATTACGAAGCTCCTTGACTGATAGCTTCGGCATTGTGTTCTGGCCTTTCGAAGGTGTTTCTTCTTCACGAGACCTTCGGCGACGAAGCTGCCCCCCAACAGACATGACAATTCACCCTGGTCAAGGCAAGAAACTAAAGATTACAAAAGAAACTGTCCACCTAATCCTTGGCCTACCGAATGCCGGCGGTGGTAAGCCACTAGGCATCGATGAAGCAGTGGCGGGCAATAACCTGAGGGCTGAACTTGGTTTGTCTAAAGATGAGTTCATTGTTGCATCACCGCAGGACCGTTTGAGAAAACGAGACGACGATGACCTCTCCATTAGATGCTTCTTTTTGATATTATTCAATAGGTTGTTGTTCCCCACTTCCAGCTGGGGCATATCTAGCCATGAGGTGTTACTGACAGAAGAAATTGATCGCTTCCATGGGACAGTCTGGTGCCACTTAATTTTCAACGACCTTTACGAAGCTGCTCATAAGTGGCATACAAGAAGCACTACTAACGTGTCCACGACGATATATGGATGTTCAATTGTTATACTAGTAAGTAAATAATCTTAGACTGTTCATTTTTTAGCAATTCAGATGGAATTTAATTTATGATATACTCAGCAAAATGTTGTGTTACTTTTTTTAGTTATGCAGTTACCACCCATGATAGTATAAATTCATTTTTTATTTTTGTAGTTATATTATTTGGACCACTTGCATGACGCTGCAACCCCCCACAACAAACGTGGCACACCTCGCATAAAATTCTTTGATAAAAACATTATCCAAGCACTGACAAAAGTTGATAAGAGGAAGCCACGCCAAAGCAAGGAACCATATGACCATTGTGTGGTATGTCATTTGTACAAAAAAATATAAAGCTATTACCCTGCATAAATATGCATTTCACTTATTATGGGCATGTGGTATATCTGTAGCATCACTATTAGTTTTTGTACCAGTCCGCAAAAACTCGCAATAGACATCATATACTTCATTTTTTCACACCACTCAATATATTTCTGGGTATATTTCATGCATTTACTTATATTACATTTTTTAGTTCCGAGGCAGCTCTGAAACTTGCTATTATGCTGTCCCTATTGTCCATGTACAATCCGAGGTTAGTTTATGACAAAACAGACATGACATCCATGTGCACAACTAACTGTTGGGCATGACAAATGTTTTATGTATAATTATATCCATCTGTTCTACGTATTAATTATGACTTATGCATTATCATGTATTATTTCACAGCAAAGGGGTAGGACAAACATTTTTGATGTCCCTCGTCCCGACCCTTGTGGTCATCATACCATTCATATCCAGCTTCCATTGATCAACGATATGATTTCAAGTAAGATCAAGCAGCTCCAAGCACGTGACCAGCCAAAATTCATAGAAAAGTTGGTTGAGTACGATTCCGAAGTTGGCAGAGCGTGTTCCACCATAAAAAATACTCTTACCAAGATGGTTGTGAAGCAGTATGAATTAGCAGACACATTTGCTGAGATGATCGATGATGTCCTTCGCGCGGAGTCTGTCGACACACACAATGATGCGGAAGCGCCTCAACCATCAAAACCATCAGATACATCTCATCATCTATCGTCAGGTGACCTTCCCACATTGTAACTTTTTTCAATTTATGTAGTTTAGTTCACCATTTTCAATTGTTTCTGTTCAATTACTAAAACCTTTTCTTATAGAGGCATGCATACATTCTGGTACCCAAAATACTCCGGACCCGACTATGCCAACTTCGCAGCCGACTACGGAGTTGATAGGCACCTAGTTCGAGGAAATACATGAAATGCAACAACAAATGCGTCGTGCATTTGAGGGCTGCCCTGATGATTTGGACGTTACTGCGCCCATGGAGACGAACTCAAACTCTAAAAAGCAGGTATTATATACAATCTCATCATTGTTACATTATATGTTAATTTCCCACTTTGCATCCAAATCTTAGACAAAACCATAATAATGTCAACAGGATTACCATTTTAATGTTGGCAACAAACTGTTGAGGGACATAAACATCCCACCTCAACATCTACCAGACTGTAACATTATAAGCTCATATACGTCTTCACACTTGTCGATGTTTGATGCCACACCACAAAAACATGTATGTGTTTCATCTTTGTTTTATCCTTTTGTAATCTCAATTCTCCATTAAATGTAATTCACACCTGACTAAGGTTTTAAACATACTATCATTGATTTTTTGGGCAGGGAGGTGACATTGATGCATCTCATGACACTCAAACTAACACGGGCCCCCTTTTTGATCAGACACCTAGTGGTCATGTAAGTACTCCAAATATACATTTATGACCACATAACTTCACATAACTCGGTCATAAACTAGTATACTCTCTACCTGCATTGTTTTTCAGGTTGCATCTGGAGAGGAAACACACACCTTGCACACTACACATGTGCACTCACTGCCACGGTTCACAGAGATGGACTGTGCTCGGTCGCTCCATGATTTTTTGTGCTCCCCAACCATCGACCCAAACAGGTTTTAGTCTTCAACTATTAAGACAAACAGAACATGTTTGTTGTTTCTTACATAAATAATGACTAACATATATGTTTTTACATTATTATATAGGAATGTCATAGAATTCGATGAATATATTGGAAATTGTCTCGATATTCAACAATCATTTGGAGATGGGATGTGTCTCGATAATGTTTTCATGCAGTGTTTCATTCAGTGTTTTCGCGATGATGATGCAAATCATCGCCCGTCCATGAACAACAACAGACTTGTACTAGACGTCAATGTTGGTGTATGTAACCTTTCATTACTATCCACCTAATTTTACCATACTTTACCTACAGATTTATATGACAGATTTAGGCTCTGCTCAACTTTGAGGAGCAGGAACGCCACAGCAAGTCCCCTCAGGGTTATGATCTAGTTATCCTTGATGATTACCTAGACAAGACACTGCCTCAGCTAGACAACTGTGTTGACTGCAAATCGGTATAAAGCGTTATCTTGTTTGAAGCTTATTTTTTCTGCTATGCAAGTATATTAATGTCTCACCTACACACTAATGGTATCATTTCATATCTCTAACTTGTGATCATAAATAGATCATGGTCTCTATCTACGTGCGGGACATTGGACATTGTATGTCATCAATATTCAGTTTCAGTGCATTCACATTTTAGATTCCAATCCATATGGTCCAGAACTAGGTGGTACTACATGGAAGATGTATCATTATGCCCAAATGGACATAGGTTCAAGGAAATTACCATGGGCTAGGGTTATAATGAATAGGTTGAAAAAATCTTTGCAACAAGTCCGGCCCAATTCACGTATTCCTAAATTTGGAAACTTCCCAATTGACATGCCACCTATGTGTCCCACCATGAAAGCGGGATCTAACGACTGTGGCTTCTTCGTCATGAGGCACATCCAATACTATGACTACATGGATGGTTCTATCAAGGCATATATACAACCAGTAAGTGAATTTTTGGTTATGCAGTTTTTATTTTTACATTCCACCTTTATTTTATAACCTAATTAGTTCGACAAAATGTGTTTTCTGAAGGATGACTCTCGTGACCTACGATATCTTTCTCTATACTACCTCACATTTCATAGCAAGAACAAGTGCCTCCCTTTGCCTCCAGAAATTCAAAGATTCAAGTTTGCACGCAAGTAGTGTCGCTGGATCAGCTGTCTGTTATGAAGCAACCTTTTGTGAAGCCAAATTTTGTTTCATGTATATGGAATTGTAATGCAGCTTTTGTGGTAGTTGGTATATCGTGGACGTATGTGTATTAAACAAGTTATGAAGCCACTCTTTTTAATATAGTGTTCAGTTCAAACTGCAATTATCAGCTCATATGTGTATCAGCCATTTTTTCACAAGTTATTGTTGCTGTGTGTTTTCTTTACAAAGCGATTATTCACCAGTCTTTGCCACCATATCTTCTGCAGCGATAGATTACACTGTTTTGATAACACAATTATGCAAAATTGATATACAGTTTACAACACTTTCCATTTTAGGCAGTACTACATTATTACTCATACTTTGTGAATATCAACTAGTGTCATATTTACAAATTCGTCCATCCGTGTAATAACAAATATGTTACTACATTACAAATGTCCTAACATGCGTTTCATCTACTCCCCACTAGACGAATCATTGTCTGTGATACCCCCGCGATGTTTTTTTGAAGTGGATGTCTCATTCCAACTTAGAGCATCAGATGAACCCTTGTTCCTAGAACCTAGGGGCCGCCCTCTCTTCCGACCAGTAAGGCTGGCCAACCGAAGCCTATTCTCCTCCACAGATAGACAAGTGCGACTGTTGTGACCATCAACAATGCCACACCTTTGGCACTTTCTGTTCTTCTTCTTGACCCCTTTTGTGCCCAACTTAATAACTCTTTGTTCTATCTCACTGATTGTTCTGCCCTTTGGCTTCGCATTATCTGGTCTTTTCAAGCTTACTCCACTCACATTAAAATCTAGCTTCTGCATTTTTCAAATTAAAGAATTCTCAGTGTTGGAATATTAGTAGATAAAACCATCTCTTTGTACGTAAACTTTAAAAATACCCATGCATATGTGTTTTAAATAATACCATTACCTTTTTAGTTGCCAGTTCTGTTGCGCACTCATCACTCATTGGTATGCCAGTGGTCCATTGTCCAGCACCGTGCTGCCCACACATACCATTGATGTTAACATCATAATCAGCATCAAGGTCTAACCATTACTGTTGTGTATTGTAACCAACTTTTCCTTTTTTTCTATGCATGTATTACCTATTCCAGTACTTGTAGCGGCATAGCACATCGGGTATCGCACACACCACCTTCATGTATACTAGGCACCAATTGAATTTCTTGACAAATCACAGGTTTGACAATAAATATTATTTTTTCTACTAAATAATACACACCATTACACATAACAAACATCATATAATATATATATACATACACCATCCTTAGCCCTTCTAGTCGGTAGATTTTCTCCTGGCATGTCTCTTACATCATCCCCCTCGCCCTGTACTAGGCAAGTTTCACATTTTTCCCATTTACTTAGCATAAAAACTTAGATTATCATGTATGAAACATGCACGGATATTTAAAATAATACAACAAATATCTGGATGCCTTCACCATTACTAGTACTATCATCACCTTCTATATCTGGCTCCAAACGCGATAGTAGCAACAGTAGTTCATCCATCATCTCTAGGGCTCTATCATGCCCTACCCTTGAAAGACTTGCATGATGTACTACTTTCATTGCCTTTTTAAGCAACATCTTTTGCCCATATGATTTAGTCTCACCGTCTTTACCCTTCAAATTCTTATCATCCCTTGAAAAAGTCACATCTTGTATAGCAGAGTAGGTGTATCTCTGAAGGATGTATTCTGTAGGAATACGTTCAATCTGAAGATGCATAAATGTTCGTAAAAGATGTACACAAAGCAGACCTACAGAAAAACAAATAAATGATGTGTCCGCTTATTGTCACTTACAAATAAACTGGCGTATATAACAATTACCCAATATAACATACCTGTATGCTCCCAATGCTTGCATTCACATGCATACTTTCCAGCATCTACATCAGCCATTACTTTGAATTGGTGTTGCCCCCACACAATCTTATTCGACCTTGTAGTATGCTGCACCACCCAATCATTCACACCACCATCTGGATCATGCGCTATCCTGTATGCAGTAGCATATTTCAAAGACTCGTGGAACCTATTCATTAAATCCCTTGTGTATGTCCTCACAACATGTATCTCAAACATATACAATGCATTTGTTTTCTTTTGTCCCTACATGATACCAAAATCATAGTTATACCACGTTAAGTTAAATATTATGGAACAATAATATTCTACGTACTCACCATGCATCCTAGTGCCTCTTTCATCTTCCTACTGTGCAGAAGCTTCAACATTTGCTTGGTGAATTGATGAAGCGACGTGTTTGCATCGACATGAGCACTCTTTACGAGCTTGTTCATGCTCTCTCTACGCTGTGTAGAGACCATCAACCCACAATAATCCTATTTGAAAAAAGCGGGTATCCAATCCTTACGAATTTCATACATTCTGGTGAGACTGATGTTATCATGCAGGTGAAAATCATCAAGCAGCATTGCCCAGGTAGCCTCAAACTCAGTTACAGTCAAAGGATGATGTATTATAGATTGGAACCTTGATTTGAAATCCTCTTCCTCAAATCTGGCAAACAACTCATTTAAATAAGGCATATACCTGTTCTGAACATGCCACAAACACAAACGATGGATTGTGTTTGGAAATACCCTGCCTAGTGCAACTGGCATTGCTGGGGTCTTGATATGTAATCATAAATTTACACAACATTATGCAACACATTAATAACTATGTTTGCATTCAATCGAATTATAGTAAAACATAATTATTGAGAAGCTTATTAATCATAGTTCATCCACCAAACTTGGATGAACTGCGTTGCTATCATCAACTAATCCTAGCACCCGCAACGCAGCCGGTGGAGTTACAGCATGACGACCATTAGACCCACAGGGTAACGTCGTCGCTGTCGCCTCTCCACATTGCACCGATTCACTGGCCGTCGCCATCGTGTATACCCCTACCGCTCCTAGGTCATCGATCAAAGCGATGGCGAAGTGTAGCCCAGTGTTTTTTTGGAGTTATCCAACTATATTCGCCAAAACCGCCCTTGCCGAGATTCATGGCATGTTCCAAATAAACCGCGCAATTTGCATGTTGCGAAATTTCCGTGTGAGTCACACGGTTACGATTACCTGCCAATTGTGTTACAACACCATAAACATGGCATACCCCCACGCGCAACCCCACCATGATCCCGGTGCACCGCGCGACACCCCCACTACCCGACCTCACCACACACGATGCGGCAAATGGATATGCAGTTGTTATTGGCAATTTATACAAGCATTAACCCCGAACCGCACCCCGACCGCGTCCCGACCACACCACTATGACAATTTACGCAGCCGTTGCCGTCAAAATACGCATGCAGAAACGCGACACCCCCACACGCGACCCCACCATGACCCCGGTGCACCCGCGCGGCACCCCCACTACCTAACCTCACCACACACGACGCGGCAGATGGATATGCAGTTGTTATCGACAATTTATACAAGCATTAACCCCGAACCACACCCCGACCACACCACTATGACAATTTACACAGTCGTTGCCGTCAAAATACGCATGCATAAATGCGGTACACCCCACGCATGACCCTACCACGACCCCGGTGCACCTGCGCGGCACCCCCACCACCCGATCCATCGCCCGCGCCTATGGACCTACCCTGGCCGGGGCTCTCTCCAGTAATGGAAGCCAGGGCTTCCATTACCTCAACCATATATATATATTACATTAAAAATCTCATATGGTTGATCAAATCAACCCAAAAATTGGGACTTTCAGCTTGAAGAAGATTATACTTATTACATTAATCTATTACATCAATTTGCTAATTATGTACACAATTATCCTCGATGATGATTCCAGCCAGTAGGGGTAAGTTGTGTACATAACAGTAAAGGACGAATTGATCCTTTCATATGATGCAATCTAATTAAAAATTACTGATTTGTTGTCTCAATCTACTGATTGTGTACGTGATTAGCACCGATGGTGATTCTAACTGGGATTAGAGGTTTAATGGCCTGCAACCCATTAACACGCTCTATAAAAATATGAAAGGGGCTAGCGTTAGGCTATCTCCAACCATTCTCGCTCCCAAATCCCTGCATTCGTACTTTATATTAATATTTAAATACCTCCCTCTCAACTATTCTTTCCCCATTTCTCTTCCTCTACAACGATTCCCTCTATTCAGCTCCCCTTTACTCTTTAACTGAACTATTTGCCTTATATATATATATCAGTTTTTTGAGTTTTAAAATATACTATAATATTTGTACTACAGTAATGCACATTATTATATAATTATGCCGAAAATGGATTAATTTCGCAGATAAAGCACTAATTAACGAAATGGGGGAGATTAGATCTCCCCTTCATAGAGGGTGTAGCCCCGTCTCCCTCACGAGGGGCCAACCCCAAGGCGTCATTGGACCACATCCACCATATATGCCTAACCAAATGTGGGGAGCATCTATGGTACATGCACAATATGCCTACAGGATGCCACAACATCTATAATGGGGGACACCCCAAACTTCGGTATTTGACCGAAAGAGTGCTCAATTTGATCCCTAGGCACAAGTTCACCAAGAATACCGAAGTCCTTGACCGCAAAGGTCGACCAATCCAGCAAGGGGAATAAGTTGAAAACTCTCACATTTGCAGTACCCAAGTCATTGGTTTCCAGTTCCAAAAAATTAGCAAGAATGACAGTATGTGATGTTATTAAGGTAGGCACTACAGATGTCATTATTAATGATAACAATGAAGGGTAGATGATATTTGGTGAATAGACCAAGGGAAAGAAGTTGTCACAGTTAGCAACGATAAAACCAATAGCAAAATACCCGGCCCTACGTATTTTATGCCCCGATGGTGCCCATCGGGTCTTTCATGATCTCAAAAGCGCGAGATCCAATGCTTAAGAGCAAAGGAAAACAAAGAAAAGGAGGCTAAGTAGTTATTCAACAAGAGATATCTAGAGTACCCACAATGAAGCAATGGAGACCAAAGACCGTTGAAGCTAAGGCACAAGCGACCATAACAGATAAGACACCTACGGTACGAGCTCCTGCGCAGCTTGCGAACCGTCTAGCTCCTACGGCCAGAACATCCGAGACCATCACGGACAATTCGGCTACCATGGCCGAACCATTCGGATCCAACCAGTGAGCACATGTCAAGGACACTTTTGTAGGCGTATAGAGGGATTCTACTACATGTCCATTAGGCCCATTCGACAATCTTGATGACATAAATGATGAGGACATGGTGGAGTACGAGGCATCTTCTAAACACCTAGGTAGGGAAATTAATGTTATTACTTTTTTCTGCCGATTCTCTATATTTTATATATGAATGTAAATAACGTTATTGTAATCCTTCCGCTTATTCTTACTCCGATTATGTGTGTAATGTCTGCGTGATGGGTGAAGCGCTCTTGGGCGATATGATGATGATACAGATGACCGAATTTGTCGAGTGATTACGCGCATCTACATGGTTGTCCGAGGTCCTTAGGACAAGGACATCTGTAGGTGGGCCTAATACCTTGGGAGGTTTCGTAACAGCTGGTATCGGAGTGAAGCCCGTCTCTTCGGACATTACGTAGTACTTCAAAAGAATTTTTAAATACTTACCTTGAAAAATTCTTTCGTTCTTATCTTACCACTTTCTGGTTGTCACTTTTTAAAACCGGGTAACAGAGTGCAGTATATGTAAGGGGATCGATGATAGATTGATCCCATAATTATTAGGTTATGCATGCATCATGTTTAAACTATACTAAATAAAATTTTCCCCTCTTATGGAGATATGGCGCGCACTAAAACTACCCAGCGCAAATCAACTGGACCTCATGGTGTGCCTCGACATCAGCTTGTCTCTAGGCATGAAGGAAGCAGCAGTGGAAGCAATGACCCCATCGGGGATTTGGAGGCTAGAGTGGATCGACTCGGATTTGAACTACACCATGGGTGTAGGGAGCGTGCGCGCGATAGTCACCGCATTGCTGAACTATCAGCCGAAATTAATCGCCTGCAGTATGAAATTACGGAACGCGATACGACCATTTACTGGGTCGTAAACTCGCGCTCTTTTGCTTGGGATTGTGAAGCCAAAGCTCTAGCTCAAGTAGTAGAACTTAGCGCATCCCTAGAAAACCCGCAAGCATAATGCAACACCTTGCATGAAGAGGTGCACGTGTTGTATGACCGTCTGCACCCAAACATGCCACCCGAAGTGGCAACAATGGGAGCTAGACCATCTGGAACAGTAAATGGAGGATCTGATGGGGGGGATTGACCTTTTTGGAGCTCCTCCTTCCATGAATCTTGCAGATGAATGGTCTCCTGAAGCATACGGTGAAGCAGCTAAGGATGAAGATAATTAGAATAGTATAGTTTAAGTAATGTACTTATGTAAAATAAGGAAGTTGAGTTGTATAATGGAGTATGTATAATTATTACTGTTCAGCAATGTAATAAAGATGGTGTATGTTTGGCATGTTATATTTCCAAATGTTTCTTTGCCTTAGATGCCATCCCGGTCTCGTGCTCATGATGGGGCGGGTACGTCCCGCGGCGGGGAGGACACTCCCAATCCGCCACCTGTACCTCCTACCCTAGCCGAGGCTATCGCTGCCTTGGTCAACGCTACCGCAGACAACAGGTGTTTTCTGCGTGAAATGGTAGGAAACCAATTTGAACAACACAGAGGAAGAGGTCAACCATAAGGACCACAAGGCACTACCTATTTGGAGTTCTCTGAAACCCGACCACCGCTCTTTGTCAAGGCGGAGGAACCCCTGGAGGCTAATGAATTGGTGCAGGTGATGGAACAAAAATTCGGGCTAATTCGATGCACTTAGATAGAGAAGCCCCTATTTGCCACTCAGTAGTTAAGAGGCCCCGCCAGCACCTGGTGGGCAAACTTTTCTGCCATCCAACCTGTGGGAAATCAAGTCACTTGGGAAGAGTTCAAACTGACATTTAGGGAACATTATGTTCTGGAAGGAGTGCTACAACTGAAACTTGAAGAGTTCGTCCGACTGAAGCAAGGGGGAGATTCTGTGATGCAGTATCTTAATAAATTCAATCACCTCTCCCAACATGCCATTGATCAAGTGGACACAGACTTGAAAAAGAAGAATTGCTTCATGAGGGGACTAAATGACAGACTCCAGCGCAAGATGGCAACGTGTTTGGACCTCACATACATCAGGGCTGTCAGAACATCACTGTCAGTTGAAGCCAAAAATGCGGGCAAGGAAAGTCAAAAGGATATGCGGGTGAAAGATCAACTCAGGGACCTGAAAAGAGGACAAGGTTGGTAATCTGACCTTTCAATTCAAATCGTTCTTCTCCTCGCCCACCCACATATCCCTTCATACAACCCGTGTGCATTCGTCCCACTCCTGCCCCGCCTAGACCAATCAACCGAGTGCTCCTAGTGCTCGTTTCCCTGTCCTTCCTAGTTCCTCCAGTGGTTGCTTCAATTGTGGAAAGTCCGGACATTTCATCAAGGACTGCCCACATCCGAAGCAAAACAAATCCAACTTTCAGCAGACTTGTGGGAACTCAAATCAAGGAAAGGGGAACATAACCAACTCTTCAGCAGGCAAAAATCTGAAGAAAACTGGACGAGTATATTATACCCAGGTGGCTACTACACCGGAAGGCGAACTGGTGATGATGGGTACGTTCCTCGTTGCCAACCACCCAGCAGTTATCCTTTTTGATTCTGGTGCATCACATACCTTCATAAGCAAGACTTTTATGGAGAAACATTGCATACATTGCATTGAATCAAGGGAGGAATTTATTAACCACTCACCTGGGGGCCGAATATTTACTAAGGAAGTAGCCTTCCACATACCCATAACCTTGGTCGAGCGTGAGTTCCCTACAAACAATATTATTATAAAGGGACAAGATATAGATGTGATTCTAGGAATGAACTGGTAGCCTAGAATAAAGCCATCATCAATGCGGACCAAAGGACCATTAAGTTGAGTTATGGTCATGAAGAAGTCCAATTGTCCATCCCTATAGCTATCCCAGTCAGAGCATCTGGACAAGTTTTTGAGACCATAGTACAAGAAATTTGGGATATTCCGGTTGTACATGAATTTCCGGATGTATTTCCTGAGGACTTGCCAGGATTGCCTCTGGAAAGGGATGTGGAATTTATGATCGAGTTGAAGCCCGGTACGACTCCTATTTCTAGTAGGTCGTATCGTATGCCACCTAATGAACTAGTGGAACTCAAGACTCAACTACAAGACTTGTTGGAAAAAGGGTTCCTTAGACCAAGTTCATCACCATGGGGATGTCCAGCAATCTTTGTCAAGAAGAAGGATCAGACACTTCGAATGTGCGTGGACTATAGACCCCTCAATGAGGTTACCATCAAGAACAAATATCATCTTCCTCGGAACGATATTTTATTCGATCAACTTACTGGAGCCCGGGTATTCTCTAAGATTGATCTTAGATCGGGCTATCATCAGATCCGTATTCGACCCGAGGATATACCCAAGATCACATTCACCATGCGGTATGGGTTATTTGAATATCTGGTCATGTCTTTCGGATTAACAAATGCTCTAGCCCACTTCACAAACTTAATGAATTCAGTATTCATGCCCGAGTTAGATAAGTTTGTGGTGGTCTTCATCAACGACATTCTAATCTATTCCAAGAATGATGAGGAGCATGCGAAGCACTTGCGGATCGTGCTAATGCGCTTAAGGAAACATTAGCTGTATGCCAAATTCAGCAAATGCGCGTTCTGGTTGGAGGAAATCCAGTTTCTTGGACATGTATTGTCTGCTAAAGGGATTGCGGTTGATCCCAGCAAAGTCAAGGATATTCTAGAATGGAACTCACCTACTATAGTACATCAAGTTCGAAGTTTCCTTGGACTGGCTGGTTATTACCGTAGATTCATTCTGGATTTCTCCAAGATTGTTAAACCCATTACGGGATTATTTAAGAATGATACAAAGTTTGATTGGTCCTCGAAATGCAACGAAGCCTTTGAGCAGCTAAAAGTGTTGTTAACCACTGCACCGGTTTTGACCCAACCGGATATTGAAATGCCTTTTGATGTGTATTGTGACACGTCAGGCAGTGGACTTTGATGTGTCTTGATGCAGGAAGGACGAGTCATAGTTTATGCTTCACGATAATTATGCCGGCATGAGGAGCACTATCCAACTCATGATTTGGAATTGGCTGCAGTGGTTCATGCCCTTAAGATTTGGCGTCATTATCTGCTGGGGAATATCTGCCATTTGTATATGGGTCACAAAAGTTTGAAGTATATCTTTACCCAGTTAGAACTAAACATGAGACAAAGAAGGTGGCTTGAGCTAATCAAAGATTACAACTTGGAAATTCATTATCACCCAGGAAAAGCCAATGTGGTGGCAGATGCTTTAAGTCGCAAGACTTTTTGTCATTGTCTTACAGTAAGAGCATCTGACACCACTTTATGTCAAGAAATGGAAAGGTTGAATCTGGGGATAATCCAACAAGGAACCTTGACGAATTTGAAGCTTGAGTTAGTTCTTCTACAAAGAATTATTGATGCCCAAAGAACAGATAAGGGTATGAAGTACATTCATGAAAAAATGGAGGCCGACAAGGCAAATTGCTTCAGGAAAGATAATCAGGGAGTAATATAGTTTAAAGATCGCATAGTAGTGCCAAAAGATGTTGAAGTCCGCCAACAAATCTTGGACGAAGCTCATCTTAGTCGATATTCCATTCATCCTGGAAGCACTAAGACGTATCAAGACTTAAAGCAACATTATTGGTGGACTAAAATGAAGATTGAAATTGCACGCTATGTGGCAAAGTGTGACACTTGCAGACGGGTCAAGGCCATACATATGAAGGCTGCTGGGCCATTACAATCTTTGCCAATCCCAACCTAGAAATGGGAAGATATTAGTATGGATTTCATTATGGGATTACCCAGGACAGCTAAAGGATTTGATTCTATCTGGGTCATAATTGACCGGCTCACAAAGATAGCACATTTCCTTCCTGTTAAAACAGATCACCCAGTTGATGTTTATGCTCAGTTATAATTGCTCGTATTCTTAGTTTGCATGGAGTTCCAAAGACAACAATGTCGGACCGGGGAGCACAATTTGTATCCAAGTTCTAGAGTGAACTGTACAAATCCTTGGGTACTAAATTACTCCACAGTTCGGCTTATCATCCCTAGACAAGTGGGCAAACCGAGAGGGTAAATTAGATACTTGAAGATATGTTACGGACATGTGTCCTGGAATTTCCATAGAAATGGGACGATTGTTTGCCCTTGGCACAGTTTTCTTATAATAATAGCTATCAGGAAAGCATTAAGATGGCACCGTTTGAGGCACTGTACGGGCGATGATGCCGAGCACCCTTAAATTGGTCTGAACCAGGAGAACGGTGGTTTTCTTAGGCCTGACTTGGTTAAAGAAACAGAGGAAAAAGTTCAACGGATAAGGCACAACCTAAAAGAGGCTCAAGCTCGATAGAAAAACTATGCGGATAAACGACGCCGACCTTTGGTCTTTCAAGACAAAGATTATGTATACCTGAAAGTATCACCGATGAAGGGTGTTAACCAGTTCGGGGTAAGAGGAAAGTTAGCACCCCGATATATTGGCCCATTTCCCATCCTTGAACAATGCGGACCAGTGGCGTACAGACTTCAATTGCCCGAATATTGTCTGTGGTACATAACGTGTTCCATGTATCTCAGTTAAAGAAATGCCTTCGGATTCCTGATCGAACCATAGATGTGGTGGATCAGTGGATGTTAATTTGGAACCAGATTTGACTTATTCGGAACATCCCATTTGAGTTTTGGATCAGAAGGACATAATCACTTGAAAAAGGACCCTCAAGTTTTATAAGATACAATGGAACCAGCATACTGAAGATGAAGCTACCTGGAAAACTCAAGATTTCTTAGAGAAAAATTTTCCTAGGTTTTTAGCTTCATGTAATCTGTAAGATTTGTATACCTTATTGTAAAGTTGGAACAAGCCCCATACCACCCCCTGCTCTGTAAGATAAATAAGGAAATAAAGTTGTGACGTGTCTCCTTTTCTATTACTTACCCTAGGACCTTAAATCTCGGGACGAGATTCTTTTATGGGGGGGGGGGGAGGATGTAACACCCCTGGTGTTACTAGAACTAAAATTTGAGCATGGCATCATATGCATTGACATGTCATTATGTTTGTTACACCTAGAATGCATCTACTAGGCTAAAACATCAAAACAAATGTGATGTGATGTCTTGAAGTACTTCTTAACCCTAGAGTAGGGTACTTAACCCTAGGATTAAGGCATATGGGTAAATGTGAAGCCAAATTGAGTAGTACCTCAATTGTTATTGGAAATGTTCACAAGAGATTAAGTTTGATGGATTTGAGTGGCATAAAAACCCTAAAGTACCCAAAACCCTAAAGAGAACCCTAAAAACCCTAATTTGTGTCCTATGGGGTGATTTCAATTTCTATACACTTTTGGAGCAAAGTGTATATATCAAAGTGGTAGAATATCAAAAACTAAACAACTTTTACATTGGAGGATTTTCAAGTAATGTGGAACAAATCGGAGTTAATTGCAAAAAGCCTTAAGGACACTCATATGGCTAACACTGAAATCAGTGTGATTGAGCTGACTTTGGAACCTTGTATTTCTTAATTCATAAAGGTTTTGTCCTAAGTCAATACATCAAACTTATAGAGCTATGATAGGGGTACAAGTTTGATTAATTGACTAAGCCTTGGTGCTGTACAGAAAATAGAGAAAAATGGGTATGAAGTTGGATTGTCAGTCAACTTTAAGACTGAACCTTGACCATCAGTGAAATCGGATGAACTTTGAAATCAAATTGCGGGGGATTTAGCGGATGTTTGAGCAAGGTCTTTGTAACAAAGTTATAGTTGGTACATTGGACAACAAATTTGATACAAGCAGGTGACTAAGTTGCCACACAAAAATTGAAGAACAAAGCACTTCAATTCGCTCTGTCAGAACAACTGATGAAGAGAGCGATGGTACAGTGGCTGAATCAGATGCCAGATTCGGTGAAACTCGCCGCCAGTGATCTCCACGCCGCAATTCACGCCGGTGCCACGATTCGTGTCGGTGTGGAGTGGATAACCGTGGCGGGTAAAAGATCTTGGGTGAGGAAGGCTTGTCCGTGTTTCAGCACTCTCGCATGCTTGTGATGCTCGTCGACCCCGTCGATTAAGCTATACCACGCTAGATCATAAGGAACGCGTCGGGATTGTCTCAAGCTCCGCGGTTGCGCGTGGACTGAGTTCTAGAGCGACGTTCAGGTTAAATTAGGGATTTCCAGTGGTTCTCCTGGAGTGGAATTGGGCGTAGACCAAATTAGAGCATGTATTGTTTGGTGTTGCGGCCGGTACAAGTTCGCCAAAGCGCGCACGCCGTCGTCCATTGTCGGGGACCCGGGCTTGCGAAGATGAGAAAGAAGGGGCTCGGTGCATATGTCAGAGACACAGAGGAATAGTGACTAAGGATTCTTTAATGATTTTTCGAATAGCGGGGTCCTCTGTGCAATTTAGCCAACGCGGGCGCGCGCGAGCGCGTTTGCCTGATCGTGGGTCGGATTGGGTTAGATTGAGCCCAGTACTATTCATCCTTTTCTTTTTTTCCTTTTTCTGCCAGGCTTGGGAATTTATAAGAAACTCTAGAAAATGGTAAAATTATGGAACTAATTTTACTAGACTCCTAAATTCATCTAGTATTTAATAAAAATAGTTCCAAGATTTTTAGTCCAAACATGGATTTATTTGGCATTTAAAGATGCCTAAACCTAGCCTTTTAGAATTTTAGAATTAATTTGGTAGCTCCAAAAATAATAAAACTTTTTGGGTAAGCTTAGCTTGATGATTAAAGCCCTTGGGTAAAGTTTGACATGCTTTGGACATTGTTTGGTCCCAAACTAAGATGCTAGCTTCGTAGGGTATAATTGCCTAACCCTAATAGAGTACTAACCCAGGAAACTCTAGTGACTAGTGTGTACCGTGAAGGAAAGTTGTATTCAATATACAACTTAGTGTGCTTTTATTATAACTGCATATTCATATCATCACATACGCATTCATGTATATGTATTGTTATGTATAGAAAACGAAGAAGAAGTTGCCCCGCAAGCTGAAATTCCACCTATTGAGAACAACTTTTACTTTGATATCTGTGGGATAGACCCTGAGCCTCCTACAACACAAGGCAAGCCCCAGTGTATTTACCCCTTTCCTTGTTGTTTTAAACTCTTTATCACTTGAAATGATGCATTAGGTGATAGGAGTTGTGTGTAAACAATTGCTGCATTCCCTTCCTTGGAACTGATTATCATTCCTTGATACCTGATTTTACTTAAAAGTTTTCTGATGCTTAGCCTTGCTTTAGAAAACAAAATGTTTTGTTTTTAAACAAAAGGTGATGCTTCATATGGGATGGGAATTTTTCAAAGAAAAGACTTGATGGTGAATCCATCATGGCCATGATGGGTTCAACATCTGAAAAGACGTACCTCTGTCAGGTACCAAACTTTGGGTTGTAAATGATAAAGACGAGACCAGGCGGGTGACTTGCATGAGAAGGAAGTCTCGGTGTAGTGTCTCCGTCTGAGTCGATTAAGGACCATATCGATGTGGGCCTATCGACCGAGGACCTTTTAACTGACCATATGCCTCGTCATGGGTAAGCTTTAACTCGGTCGGACCAATACCAGAAAGGCCACCACACAATGGGAGTGGAGAGATGGCGAGAGTAGCGTGTACCCTCAGTGGCAAGAGGCTGGACGGTGGTGTATCTGTGCTATCGGTTGGCGTGAACCTGTTCTGGTCTTGGGAAACCCGGTGGCGAGTTGACATATGCAAGGGTTAAGTGCTACATATGTCGTGTGGTTGGAGATCCTCAGCTAAGTATTAATCGACTCGGATCGCCGTTACTTCTCGGACATGAATACTTGGTCACTGACTTACACGTAGCAACCCAGTGAACTCAAGGGGTGATAAAACTGGATTTTTAAGGATCCACTATTAGTAAGCATTTCTGCAAATAGAGTCTTTGATTCTTGATCAGCCTTGCCTTGAATCCCACAAGCCAGCATATCCTTGAGAAGACCTTTTCCTTTGTACACTCCGTACTCAGGGTTTTCGAACCCATGTTGTTGTAGGTGATGAAACAGCCGAGTTTTGTTATTTCTGCTCGAAGGTGGTGCCAAAGGAGGAAGCAAATCAGTAAACTTGTTGGTGGGAGGATATTTTACCTCCCTGATATGTAATAATATGTTATGCACTCAGACACCCGGTGTTGTAATAAATACTCTCTCTATATTTTATATATGAATGTAAATTATGTTATTGTAATCCTTCCGCTTATTCTTACCCTGATTATGTGTGTAATGTCTGCATGATGGGTGAAGCGCTCTTGGGCGATATGATGATGATATAGATGACCGAACTTGTTGAGTGATTATGTGCATCTACATGGTTGTACGAGGTCCTTAGGACAAGGACATTTGTAGGTGGGCCTAATACCTTGGGAGGTTCCATGACATCGCCTAGATAGCAGCTTTCCTCTTTTTCCCTTGCTTTCGAGGGATAACAATAATCTGGGTACACAAACCTGATAACGTCAAATACACTATTCAATCTCTTCTTGCCGCGAGCGCTAAAGACAGTTATCATAGCTTCATCTTCTGCCTTCGAGTATGCCCCAAGCATCTCATCGCTCGTTGCTTCTACGACATCCAACTAGTCATCATTTGGCTCGCCAAACTGATCCCTGAACCGAAATGTGTACTTCAGATAAACCAGGCCACCCTGGCTGGAGCCAGCGCGTGGCCTCCTTCGGCATTTCCCAATCACTGGCAAGAGGCCATATTTTATATGCAATATGCTCTTGAATCAAGTCTCTTGAGCCAATATACATACAAAATGTGTTAAAAGCCACCTGGCATGCTTGCACATCATTCCTAAGTGCAGTGGTTGGCCTCCTAATGCTGAAGCGAGACCATATGGGGCGTTGAATAATTCCTCTCACATCCTCCCTATGACTTAGGTCATTCTTTACGTAAAACCATTCCTGCATCCAGGAGCCCGACCACCTCTTCCGAAACGTGGGGACTGGGTAGCTCGCCTCAGATCGAGGAACGAAGCTGTAACAACCAAAGTTGTTGTGATACTGCTCCTTTCCGGTAGCCTTCGTCTCATAAGAAAGCTCATGAATATTACAAAAGCATCTTGCATCTGGTTCCAGTCCTTGGCTCCTCATGGCCCATATGAAGACCCCCACTTTGATAAGAGCTTTGGGGGTAATCTGATGGAGGTATATTTCAAATGTTTTCAAAACTTCAACTAACATCATATGAAGCGGGAATCGAAGCCCAGCCTTCATAAAGCTCTTGAAAACTACTACTTCATCGCTTCCTGGTAGGGGAATTGTATCCTCTCCCCAAGCCCTCACTATAGATACATCATGAAAGTATTTCCCCTTCATCGATTCAATCTGGCTTTGCCTGATGGTGGATTTTCCATGGCTAGGCCTCCACGGCCGATCTTCGATCCCTTCACTCTCACTCTCTACATCAAAACTCTCGCTGCTGCTAGAACTCCCAGACAACCCAGCTAGCGCCTCATTGGTGATCTTTTCTGCGTTTGTCTTCTCCATTGCTTCGTAAAAACCGGCTAACGCAGGGTCAGTGATTTTCTTCTCTTCAGCCATTTGGACGAAGGTTGCGTCGATGTCGAAGCTCAAAAATCAACCGAGCTCGAAAAAACAAAGCAAGTTAAAATGGAAAACACAATGCAATCAGCTAAAACAGCGTGAAAAATACTCACGACACAGACCTCTATATATATACTCAGAGCCCCACAGATTGGTAGGTCCCGTAATTCAGTGTGATTCGCTATTCTAGCAAAGGGAAGGTGTTTTTTGGACCTTCGGCTAAAGGCCTTCGTTCACATCGCAGTCTAAATTTGTTACAAAGAAACAAATCAATACTGCGAGGGGCTACTGTTGGGGGCCTTCTTCCTCTGAAGGTCCTAAAAACGTGACTGACTATATGTTTTCAGTATAACATGGATTATTACAGGGGGGGCTTCGGCTTCGGGATGAAGGTTTTCTCTTATAACAAGATAAAGATGTAGCCCGAAGGTGATAAGAATGGACAATGAAGCTATAGCCAAAGAGCTTCGATTTTGATGTAATGACGAAGACCAAGCATGATGATGGCTGAAAAGGGACAAAGACTACTCAGTCCTTAATATTTTGTATTAAGATAATAGATGAATGTCAAGGAGATGAATGTAATTTTATCCGGGCTGCGTCCTGTGCCTATAAATAGATGAACAATAGCACCGTACTGTTCACGCTGATTGTATTCACTCTCTGGCATCCACACCTTCGAGCAAGCCAAAGATATCAATGTAATGTTAATTCTGTTGATATTCATATATGTTTTATGAAATACAAATATGAATGGATTAATAAGATGCAGTTATCACCTTTATCCTTATGCATTCTTATTCGCATATTAACTGATGAAGGTATGTCCTTCTTGACCTTCGTCTGATGAGCATTACGTCCATGCGGAGATAATGCTTCGAAAGATGAAGGTCCTTAATAGTTAATAATTATGTTGCCTTGTTCTTGACTCACAACATTTGAGAACAAGTGACCAATAGTGCCAAGACCCCTCCAACCTCGCTTGGCATGTTTATGCCCGAGCGAAGTCAGGGTATAGGTTTTAGGCGAGGAGCAGGTTCTCTCGCCGGAGAGTGTCTTGTTCTGCCTACTCCCGCTCGCGTTCCTGAGCTTGGCGATGATCATGGCGATGGGAGTTGGGTTGTTCTCGGTGTGTTCTTTCATCAGGGGTCTCCCCCATTTCTGAAGCTTCATCCCAAGAGACAGGCTGAGCCGGATCTCGTTCTCCGGCCTCGTGGTGTCATCGTACGTTTCAACGCCTATTTCACCGTCGTCGCGCATTGCGCTAGGGAGGCTCTTCCCCTAGCACGGTAGGTTCGTCATCGGAGATAGGCAACGATTCCATTCTCCCTTGAATGAAGAGGATGTATGGGAAGAAAGGCGTGGGTGCAGCAGTGCGTTCCTTCGTGTTCTCCGTTGAGGGCAGAGCAATCGGGACGACAGTCCGCAGCGCTTGCCTGCCATGGTTTGGAGCGTTTGTCACCTTTTGCTGGGTGATCCGTGTCCACTCCTTAGTGGGCGAGGTGGACAACGAAGTTCGTTGAGTTGGGGAGGCCATGGTCGACCGACCATCAACCCTCTGGGGGATCCTGAGCCTGACCTCGTGCGGGACCTCGCTCTATTGCGCCATTGGCGGGGTTTTTGTTGGCGCGGTTCGTGGTTTCGCCTTAGCCTCCTTTGGAGATCCCGAGGGAGATTTCCTCTCGGGTGAAGTTGCTATGCGATGCAGAATCCCCTCTACATCTACCACGCAGGAGATGGTTCCGAAGCAGAAGACTGCTCCTGGGTTGAAGGTGACCAATGCTCTTGAAAACGACGGCCATGGAGTCAGTGTTGATCGACGACGCACCCCCTACCTAGCGCACCAGCTATCGGTGTTTGTGGTCCGACCGCACACCCGGAGTTACCCTCGTGGTGCTTTTGGGTAGGACGTCGTCATTAATTGTGACTCAATGGTATGTGCGGCAGCACGATGAGAGCAACACACAGGCTTGAGCAGGTTCGGGCCGCTTTAATAGACGCAATACTCTACTTCCTGTGGCGGTTTTCTGTATTGTGGTGATTTTACAAGCTGTGACTACGAGAATGGTAGGCTGAGGATGAGATGAAAATGGTAGGGGTGCCTCCTAGCCTTATATACACAACCAGAGAGAGCTCCCCCGCATAGGTGTTGATTACAACCTCATTGCTTATCTTCTAATTTGTAGCGAACAGTCTTCCTTTATCTTGGGGGAATCATGCGCTCCCGCGCCCGAGTTATCGCAGTGGTTCAGTCTGTCGGGTGGGCGCAACAAACCTGGCCCGACATACTCGCGCTCGTGCAGCAGCTAACTCGAACGTGGGCCTTTTTCGTATTTGGACCGGCTCGCCTCTGCTGGTTTCCTTTATCCGGCCCATAGCAGGACGCCTCAGGAGGGCGCCTGTTGTGTGGCCCCGGACGTATTTTCGTGCTCCCGTGGACCCGGGGATATCCACCCCTACAATATTTTTAAGGACCTTCGGAAGACGAAGGCCCCCAACAAATGCTATGCTCCACTAATCTACTCATGTCCTATTGTGCTCATCATCTCCTGGCTAGTGTCTATGCAAGTACAAATTTAAATAGTATGACGTGCTGCCTTAGTTCCCATACCTATTTGGCTATCAGTGGCATGTCACAAGGACCTATATATACCTCATTTTCATGTTATTTATGTATGTTTTCCCATAGTGACACATGCGTTGAGTATGCTGTTAAGGATAGGAACGAGGGGTAATATATACTTGGTCCCTTGGTTATGGATAGTAGCATTACTTTGGTGTCATCTTGGATTGTTCGATGATATGTCAATAAGAGAGAGAGAAACTATTTGGTAGAAGATATATACATATTGGCACCAACTTGCATTCTTTTGCAGAAACTTTAATTAATGTTTTGGATTCACTTTCATAGACACAATACCACATCAATTAATTGTTTTGCGAGAAAATGACAAACATGTTTAATTCGTACTCCATACTTATGGATACACCATCACACATTTGAAGACACTCTTGTGAACATGTCACATGCAATACGCATTCAAGGATTATTTACTTTCATTGGAATTAAGCAATTAACAACAATTTTATTCTCGGATGACGAGCGTATGCTATACAGATTAAAGTGGGTTAACGATGGCTGCAGTCTTTGGCTTCTCGTAATTCGTGTCCTCCCGCTTGAGCTTCTTCACCAGAAGCCCGAGAAGCATTTGAGCCAGGCCAAAAGGCTGTTGCTTCCCAAGATGAGCTTCAGAAGCGCCACCACAGCCAAGGCTTCCTCCCCGTTATTTATCCCGATACCCTTGAATGGCTGGAAAGGCTTGTCGTCCTTATCCCGGAACTTGGCGACGTTCAGGGTCGGCAGCTTGTCGCCGCCGCCGATGAGCGTGTTGTAGTTGCCGTCGAAGCCCGCCATCACGGGGTTGTTGTCGACGAGCTTGTCCTTGGTGCCCGTCTTGCTGAGCTGGTACCACGTCCCCTTGCTGTTGGTGAAGCCGGACGATGTAGGCATTGTCGCTGCGGATGGCCACCGTGCGCGCGGCGCCGCCCTTGCCGTTGAGCACGACGTGGATCCACTTCGGCGGCTGCAGGCCAGACGACGTCTCTTTGGCCAGCACGGCCGACTTACCTTGGATTTGGGCTCTAGCACCGTGTCGACTTCGGGCCGGCCACAGCTGCACGTACGTTCTGGATGAACGTGGCGTATGAGTCCGACGTTGAACGGAGTCACTTGAACGATGGGAGCAATTCTTTCAAGAGCCATAGCTGGACCTCCTGCAGATTTTTTAGGATAAATGAACAATTGAATAAGAAAATTAAGGTATGACGATGTTTTTATACACCAACATATCTGCAACTTGTACTGTCCAGTTGACGTTGCAAATACACCAGATAGACAATGAGCTAGTGAGCGAGTGAGTGCTTAAATACAAGTCGTGCATGGGCATGGGGTAGACGTACTAAATAAGAGGTAGACGTACCAAATAAGGTCTACCCAAATAAGGGCAAGGCCTTATTTGGTACGCCTACCCCATGCCCATGCACGACTTGTATTTAAGTACCCACTCGTCACTAGCTCATTGTCTCTCTGGTGTATTTGCAACATCAACTGGACAGTAGAAGTTACAGGTATGTTGGTGCATAGAAACATCGTCGTACCTTAATTTTCTTCTTCAATTGTTCATTTATCCTAAAAAAACCTGCAGGAGGTCCAGCTACGGCTCTAGAAAAAATTGCCCCCATCGTTCAAGTGACTCCGTTCAACGTGATGTCGGACTCATACGCCACGTTCATCTAGAACGTACGTGCAGTTGTGGCCGGCCCGAAGCCTGACACGGTGCTAGGGCCCAAATCCACTCTAGCTTATAGTCCATCCTTCCTAAAGTATAGGTTATTTTGGTCTCTAAAGACATTCATTCGTTATTCTGAATATGCTTTGTATATGCGTCTAGATTCATTGACATCTAGATGAGAAAAATAGGTGCTAGAACCCCTCATACACTAACGGAATTCGGCTCTTTACCGAGTACTCGAGATGAATCATGAACTCCACACTTTGCCTTGAGTCTTTCTTGGCCCAAAAGCTTTCTTACCCCTACTTATCCTGGCTCTAAACATGGCTCTTCCTGCCTAACAAGTGGCTAGACACAATTTGGTAATCACCTCTAATCAAAGTTAACAAAAAGGTAAATCTGCAAACCAAAGTGGTTGCTTCTATTTTCCTAATAATCTCGAGGACGAGATTATTTTTAAGGGGTAGAATTTGTAAAGTCTCAAAATTCTACTTTGAGATTTAGGAATTAGTATTCCAAGATTTAAATAAAAGTCTTTTATAATAAGAAATTAAATAAAAGACCCTTATATGATTTAAACCAACCTCTGTTGAATAATATGATTAGAAATATTCTCAAAAAGAATTAAGTTAAAAATACCTTAATAACTATTATACACTAGACAATTCCCTCTCTTGAATAAATATGAACCTAATTTTAAATGGACTATAAATTTAAAGGAGTAAATTTTACTTTATGTGCATACAATACATACTTAAATGTTTGCTTAAATAGAAGTCGTGTATGGGGTAGACACTCGACAACCAATCTGCTCCATGATTCTACATGTGAGCTCCGATTCGCGCGAGAGCAGCAAGGTGGCCCTTATTTGGCAGGTCTTCTATTCCACTCTAGCTTATAGTCTCTCACTCGTAGCACGCCTCAACAAACTCCGCAGATTCCTCGGCGTTAGTTGCAACAACCTCCCACGCAAGCCGTGATCTCCCTCATCCTGGGTATAAATTAAGCTCGGCCCCACGTCCCACTGGAACCCAAACCATGCTGTCGCGGATAGTTCGCCGATGTGTAGTGAAGATCGCCGCCACCGTTGAATCCCATCCAGGCTGGTCACTACAGCAGGCACAACCACTTTCAGCGGCCAGAGGTCGCCGAAAATTGGGCCTTTGCCGCCGAAAATAAGCTATTTTCGGCGGCATTAGGCCTATTTTCGGTGGTCTCTGACCGTCAGAAAAAATCAGCCGAAAACAAGCCATTATTTTCGGCGGCTGACATCTGGCCGCCGAAAATAATGGCTTATTTTCTACGGCCAGACACCGCCGCCGAAAATATTCAACGATTATTTTTGGTCGCCTCAGTTGGCCGCCGAAAATTAACAATTTTAGAGAAATGTTTTTGAAGAAATGTAAAAAAAACAGCAATTTCATCAACAATATAATCACAATAAAATGACAGAAACATTAACTCCAGAATTACACACATTTAACACATAGTATCACACTTCTTCACAACCACATTGAAGTTCACCAAAATCAAGTTCACAATTCACAAATGGTTCACCACATCACACTTCACAAATACAACATCATAATTCACAAATAGTCCATTACAACATAAAACAAACTCATAATTTGGCACAAAACTCAAACCATCACATATCGGGGTCATTAGAGTTGTGACCACTACCTCCAGAAGCGAAAAACTCGTTGACGAAGTCGTGTAACGGGTTTGGATTATAAAGAAAAAAGAAGACATTAATAATGACAATGTTTACATGACCACTATTCAAACAAATTGTTTGTCAAACTAACCTCTCCTGTAGTAGCTCCCTCCCCTGCATAAGCTCCTCCTGGTGCTGGTATCACTGGTGGTGGCGTGTTGTGGCCCATGACCCCGGATCCCTACAAAATCAAGTTTAGTCAAGATTTGAAATGTTAATACTGAAAGTCGCCTAGCGGGGGGGGGGGGCGGGGTGGGTTGAATAGGCGAAAAATAAAATTTATAAACTTAAACTTGCACTAAGGCCGAGGTTAGCGTTAGAATTTAAATCCGAGTGCAGAAGATTGTTTCTCTTGCTATGAGCTATTTAAATAATGCAGATGACATTTGGGAGCAAACTCAAATCAATATTAGCAAGGAAACTTTAGAGAGAGAAACGAGGGCAAACAAATCATATAGAATCAACACGAGTGAACGCGGTGATTTGTTTTACCGAGGTTCGGTTCCAAAGAACATAGTCCCTGTTGATGAGACCACAAAGGCCGGGTCTATTCTATCCTTTTCCCTCTCCCAAAGGTCACTTAGACCGGATGGGACTTCTCCTTAATCAAATGGGTCACTAAGACCCCGCAAGGACCACCACGCACTTAGGTGTCTCTTGCTAGCTTTAAAAAGCACTTAAGAATACGAATGGGAAGGAGAGAAGGCAATCCAAGCAACAAGAGCACAAATGAACACAAAAACTCTCTCTCAAGTGACTAAGTGGTTGAGTTGACTTTGGGACTTGGAGAGGATTTGATCTTTGTAATTGTGTCTTGTAGTGAATGTTATTGCTCTTGTATTGAATGAGGATCTTAGAAAACTTGGATGCTTTGAATGGAGGTGGTTGGGGGTATTTATAGCCCTCAACCACTTCCTAGCCGTTGGCTGACTTTGCTGTCGATGGGCGTACCGGACAGTCTGGTGGTGCACCAGACAGTCACTGTTCACTATTCGGTGCGCGCCACGTCAGCGCGCCCGTTGGGGTTTGGAGATGTTGACCGTTGGAACTCTTTGTCTTCAAGCGGCACCGGACAGTCTGGTGACCTCTAACTTTCTGCTCTGCTTTTGACTTGCACTGTTCATCGTGGCACTCGACCATTGGCGCCAGATAGCCATTGCTCCGCTAGAGCACCGGACATGTTCGGTGCACATCGGATAGTCCGGTGAATTATAGCGGAGCGTGCCTGGCGAATTCCCGAGAGTGGCTGGTTCGATTATGCCTGGGCCTGGTGTACCGGACAGTGTCTGGTGCACATCGGACAGTGTCCGGTGTGCCACTTGGCAGCACACTCTCATGTCTTGCTCCAAATTTGATTGTGTCCCCAACTGAATTTCTTTCTTGGTTTGTGTTGAACCTTATGCACCAGAGATAAATAATATCTAGACAAACTAGTTAGTCCATATGGTTTGTGTTGGACGTCAACCACCAAAATCGATTATAGGAAATGTTGGGACCATGCTTCGTCGCCGAAGGTCCTGCAGGAAGAAACAACTTCTGCTGAAGCTGTCGGCACGTGATGACCGAAGGTTGCTGTTCATGAAGCTTCGGAATTGCAAACCGACTTAAAAGTAGAATGACCTTTTAGTCCACAAGTGTTTGAGTCATTGTTGTAAACTTTTATGAGGGGCATGATTGTAATTCCTCACAGGCTGTGTCTTGTGTCTATAAATAGTGAACAGTATTCCTTTACTGTTCACACATTCCGGTAATTACAATCGCATCACTCGGGAATTATTCCTTGTCAAGGCAGAGGTATAAATGTCTCTAATATTATATTTGAATACATCAGGTTTATATGATATGTAAATGATGTTGCTTGCTTATAGTTTACTTGTTTTTAATGCTTTATATCTCACATTGTTTCATATAATCTTTGAGAATTTAATTATGAAAATTCAACCTTCGTAATTGTATCGTTTTAACCTTCGTCCGAAGTTCATTAAATCCTTGAGGAAATAATGCTTCGACGGACGAAGGACATTAACATTTAACATTTTATGTTGCCTTGTTCTTAATTCATAGCATTTGAGAACAAGTCCCCAACATTGGCGCCCACCTCCGGTGAACTCACTACCACTTTTTCTGAGTTGATGGCTTCGTTCAATATTCAAGCTGGAGCTGCTTCGGTTCCGAAGCTGGTACTCCCGATAACAGGCGGTTCATGTTCAGAACCAGCCAACAAGAAGCAAAAGAAGGAAGCACAGAGAAGGGTACATCATGTCGGGGTGCAAGGACCCTTCATCAAGTCCAGATGGTCTCACATTCCTATTACCTTCTCCCAAGAGGATCTTCAACTCAAGGATTACCCACACAATGATGCTATGGTTATCTCTTGTGTTATCAAAGGATTTCTGGTCCACAATGTTTTGGTTGATACAGGCAGTGCAGCCGACATCATATTTGCTAAAGCCTTCAGACAGATGCAAGAGCCCGAAGATAAAATTCTTGATGCCACACATCCCCTCTGTGGCTTCGGAGGAAGGCAGATTGTAGCACTCGGCAAAATCTCAATGTCAGTGGCCTTCGGATTCATCAACAACACAAGAACTGAACAAATTATGTTTGATATCGTTGACATGGAGTACCCTTACAATGCAATCATTGGTCGTGGTACTCTTAATGCCTTCGAAGCAATTCTGCATCCAGCTTATCTTTGCATGAAGATACCTTCGGACCAAGGGCCCATTGCTATTCATGGAAGTCAAGAAGCTGCCAGAAGGGCCGAAGGAAATTGGACAAACTCAAAAGCAATCCATAATATAGATGGAGCTAAAGCTTGTGAGCAATACAAGTTCAGAAGGGAAAAAGCTGCTTCGGCTGACCAGCCGAAACCCATGCTCTTATGTGAGGATATAGCAGAGCAGAAGGTGCTATTGGGATCTCAATTGTCCGAAGAGCAGGAGAAAACCTTGATAAGGTTTTTGTTTAACAATAAAGATGTTTTTGCTTGGTCAACTAATGATCTTTGCGGAGTTAACAGGGATGTTATTGAGCACTCGCTCAATGTTGATCCATCCTTCAGACCCAGCAAACAGAGGCTTCGGAAGATGTCTGATGACAAGGCCGAAGGTGCTCGAAATGAAGTGAAAAGACTCCTCACTGCCGGAGTTATTAGAGAGGTAAAATATCCAGAATGGTTGGCTAACACTGTTATGGTGAAGAAGGCCAATGGTAAATGGAGAATGTGTATCGATTTTACTGACCTTAATAAAGCCTGTCCGAAGGACGAGTTTCCATTGCCAAGGATAGATTCCTTAGTTGATGCAGCAGCTTCATCAGAGCTCATGAGTTTGCTGGACTGCTATTCAGGCTATCATCAAATATGGATGAAGAAGGAAGATGAACCAAATACCAGCTTCATAACCCCTAGTGGGACATATTGCTACCTTCGGATGCCTGAAGGGCTTAAAAATGCTGGAGGAAGTTTCAGCAGAATGACAGCAAAGGTTCTCCATTCTCAGATAGGCAGGAATGTACTAACTTATGTTGATGATATCATTGTAAAAAGTACGAAGTAGGATAACCACATTGCTGATTTACAGGAGACCTTCGCTAATTTTAGACAGGCTGGTCTAAAGCTGAATCCAGAAAAATGTGTCTTCGGAGTAAAGAAGGGGAAATTTCTCGGTTGCTTAGTTTCAACAAAGGGAATTGAGGCCAACCCAAGTAAAATCGAAGCTATACTTCGAATGGAGCCACCTAGTACAAAAAAGGGGGCTCAAAGATTAACAGGAAGGCTAGCATCTCTCAACAGATTCATATCTAGATCAGCAGAGAGAAACTTACCATTCTTCGAAGTGCTGAAGACAGCTGAAGTCTTTCAATGGGGACCACTCCAGCAGAAGGCCTTCGAAGAACTGAAGCAGTATTTGATAGATCTAACAACATTAACTCCACCTACGCCAGGGGCTCCTTTGTTATTATATGTGGCAGCTTCGCACTCAGCAGTAAGCGCAACACTTGTTCAGGAGAAGCTTGAAGGCCAGGTTAAGAGGCAGGCCCCAATATATTTTGTATCCGAGGTTCTTAGTTTATCAAAGAAAAATTATACAGAGTTGGAGAAGGTACTGTATGCTGTCTTGATGGCCTCCAGAAAGCTTCGGCACTATTTTCAAGCTTACAACATAATTGTTCCTTCTTCACAACCTCTGAAGGATATTATGAGGAACCGAGAAGCTACTGGAAGGATTGGAAAATGGGCTGCAGAGCTCAATGAATTCTGTATTGATTATGTTCATAGATCTTCGATTCAGTCCCAGGCATTAGCAGACTTCATTGCTGATTGGACGCCAGGGGCTCAGGAGGAAGAAACAAATAAAGACGCCGAAGCATGGACAGTGTTTTGCGATGGGTCTTGGGGAACCTTCGGAGCAGGAGCGGCTGCTGTGTTGGTTTCACCTTCCAAAGTTAAAACTTGTTATGCGGCAAGACTTGATTTTAGTTGCACAAATAACATCGCCGAGTATGAAGCTCTGCTTTTGGGTCTTCGGAAATTAAAGGCAATGGGAATCAGAAGGGCCATTCTTAAAACTGATTCTCAAGTTATTTCTGGTCATGTTGACAAAAGTTACAAAGCAAGAGACCCGAAGCTTGAAAGGTATCTAGATACAGTCCGAAGGATTGAGGCTTCCTTCGAAGGTTTCTCTGTCAAAAATATTCCTCGTGGAGAAAATGAATACGCTGACCTATTGGCTAAGTCAGCAGCCCAGGGGCTGCCTATACCTTCGGAAGTATTTTTTGAAACAATAAAAGCACCTTCGGTCGAGCTTCTTGAAAGAGCAATCCTCAACATATCCCCTGTTTATAGTGAAGATTGGAGAACTGAAATCATCTCTTTCCTTCAGGGTAATTTTCTTTCAGACGACGAAGCTTATAACAGGAGAATAGAAGCAAGAGCTCGACCATATGTCATAATAGAAGGGGAGTTATACAAGCGCGGGGTCTGTTCCCCATTGCTCAAGTGCTTATCCAGATCCGAAGGTATAGAATTAATGAAGGACATACATGCAGGTCTATGTGGATCTCATATTGGATCTAGGCCCTTGCTTGGGAAAGTTTTTCGCCAAGGATTTTATTGGCCAAAGGCAGCTTCGGATGCAGCGGATTTAGTTCAAAAGTGCGAAGGTTGTCAGAAATGTGCAAGAGATCAAAAACAACCTTCGTCTTTAACTCAATTAATACAGCCCACTTGGCCATTGCAAAGGTGGGGTATGGATTTGCTAGGTCCATTACCACCTGCACAGGGGAACTTAAGATATGTGGTGGTGGCAGTGGAATATTTTTCCAAGTGGATTGAGGCAAAGCCCTTAGCCACAATAACCTCGTTTACTATTCAAAAGTTTTTCTGGCAAAACATTGTTTGTCGCTTCGGAGTGCTGAAGGCCATAACTGTGGATAATGGGACACAGTTTGATTCTGAAGCCTTCAGAGAATTTTGCAATCAAATCGGCACGAAGATCCATTTTGCATCAGTCCGACACCCAGAATCTAATGGACTTGTTGAAATAGCCAATGGGATCATAATGACAGGAATAATGAAGTCAATCTTCAATCAGCCAAGGGGAAAGTGGCCAGACGAGTTAATCAAAGTGGTGTGGAGTCATAACACAACCATTTCAAGATCAACAGGCTTTACACCCTTTAAACTATTGTTTGGTGACGAAGCAATAACCCCAGAAGAGGCTAAAACAGGATTGATAAGGACAGTAGCTTCGGCAGAAGGCGAAAATGAAGCTGATTGTTCTGTGGAAAAAGATGCTATTGAAGGGATTAGACTTCAAACTGTGGAAAACATCAATAAATACCAAGCTGAAACAATAAAATGGCGTGATAGAAAGGTCAAGCTAAAGAATATTGAACCAGGACACTTGGTACTTCGAAGAGTAGCTAACCCTGAAACAGTAGGCAAATTACAGCTGAAGTGGGAAGGCCCCTTTTTGGTAGTATCTTCGTCAAGACCTGGTTCCTACAGATGGAAGGATATGGACGGCAATGACATTCCTAGATCGTGGAATGCGGATGAGCTTCGGCGATATTATGTTTAGTTTGATGTAATTTTTTATATTCTTTTTTGTGGCACCCTTTTCCTTTCCAAAGGGGGAGAAAGGTTTTTAATGGGGCCACAACATGTAATTTTTCTTTTCCTTATTTCAATTCTATAAGAGCGATATCCCCCAAAATGTAAATGTAAAAGCTGAGAAAGCACCTTCGAGTGCAAAGAAAAAAGAAAAGAGAACAGGGAAAAGCTCAAAGGTCGTTCCTAAGGGAATGCAGAGCTTACAGCGAAAAATAAACGCTGATTCCGCTGAAAGTAAAAGGCGAAGAAGCTCCTAAGGGAGGCTTACAGCGAAAAATAAACGCTGATTCCACTGAAAGTAAAAGGCGAAGAAGCTCCTAAGGGAGGCTTACAGCGAAAAATAAACGCTGATTCCGCTGAAAGTAAAAGGCGAAGAAGCTCCTAAGGGAGGCTTATAGCGAAAAGTCAACGCTGATACACCGAAAAGTAAACGGTGAAGCCGAAAAATAAACGGCAAAAAGGTTTTTATCATTCTTAAGGGGACGAAGGGCCGCGCTTATGTTTTTTTTTGAACATGTGTCCTAATATTCATTTGCACATAACATATCATCATGTCATTTGCATTCATAAACATCCATTTAGACATATGTAGAGTCATCATCATGCCATACAAAAAAGACAGGTGCTTCAGAAAATAAGGAAAAGATTCGAAGGAAAAATTTTCTATGCTTCGTTGTGTACGAAAAGAAGGGAAGGTGTTTTTCGCCTTCGGCTCAAAAGAGAAGTTTCGTCCACAGCAAAGCAGACTGGATGTGGTTATAGGAGACAGAATATATTACAAGGTATGTACAAATTTACATAAGTTATTCCATATCTATATTACAAGAGTTTCTCCAAGAATTTTTGCAATTTTAAGCTTCAGCCAAGGCTTCGTCTTCAGTTTTGTCAAACTTCAGCATTGTCAATCTTCAGCTTCGTCATCCTATATATCAAACAACACAGTAAGAAAGGTACAAATTTCAAAGGAGAAGGTAAAAGTAACAAACATAAGTTTCTTACCGGCTTCAGATGGCTTCGAGCTTCGTCGCCTGCCATTTTCCGACCGCCACTTACCCAGATCTGGGTCATGAATCTATTTCCAATGCTTCTGGCTAAGCTTGGGATATCTAACAAATCTGAAGCTGACAAGCTGAAGTTTGGTCTGTTCACGATGTTTCCATGTGTGCAGCCAGCCTTCAAAAAAGCAGCAGCTGTGCCCCGAGAAGATACCAGGGCGCAGAAGTCAGCGTGCCCACCAATAACTTCATCAAGGGCATCAACTTCGCCTTCAATATGTTCTAATGTTCTTGGCAGATTTTCAGCTGAAGGTGTAAATTTCAAAGAGCTAGCTCCGACAGAGTGAAATACGTCCTTCAGCCGCTGCACACATCGGATGCCGAAGCTTAAGCATTTCTCCTTAAGTTCTGTAAAGGATTTCTGCAAATTTGAGTATTTATCCACTTCAGCTTTCAGGCTTGTTTCAAAATATTTCTTTTCTTCCTCGAATTTTTCTGATTGACGGAGCAATTCATTCTTTAATTTATCATTTTCAGTTTGGACTTCAGCTAAAGAGCCCTCCATGGTCTGAATAACAAAATCTTTCTTTTCTAATGCACCTTCGTGCTCTTTGACCATGATTTCAAGATCTTGGATTGTGAAGTCTTTCTTTTTCAGATTGGTTTCGTAGTTTTCAATCTTTTCAGTCAAATCTTGAATGACGGTTTTATTTTTCTCTTCCTCCAGATCTTGTTGCATTTTCAGAACCTTGCTTAATAATATGCTCTGTCGAAATGATCTTCGTTAGAACACGACCCAAAAGTTAATAATAACAGTAATAAAATAAAAAAAATATTCGTTACCTTGAAGTTAGCATAAAGCAAGCTTCCGGCGATGTGGTGTCGTTGATAACGACACAAGTCCGCTTCCACCTTCGGCAAGCCAATGCTTTTGGAAAGGGTTCTGATAATTTTGGCCTCGGTGCGGTTCCGAAGGCACCTTAGTTTCCCTTCGTTCACCCCACCAAATAGCATAGCGCCTGATTTATATCCACAAGATATGGCATATTTTTTCAACTCCTCTTTCTTAGTGTCTGTTAACTCTTGTCCAAGTAGGTCTTGAAAGTTAAAATCTTCTCCTTCAGAAATTTCACCAATTTGCTCTTTCCCCTTTTCAGTTGCTGTATTCACTGCAGCCACAGTAGCTTCTTCTTCGGCCATTTTTAGGAGAATATTGTCAATAATCTCAAGTGTAGTTTCCAGGTTCGACTCTTCGGTGGCCCCGGCTTCGGCCCCGGTAGCTTCGGGTTCGCTGGTTTCAGCTTCAGTAGTTTTCATCCCAGTAGCTTCGGCTTCGGCAGTTTCAGCAAAGGGAATTTTCGGCACCGTTGCCGGTGGCGGCGTCTGGTGGATCACATCTGTTACTTGAATAATTCTCCGTTTTTTCGGCTTCGCAGGACTTTCTGCTGCCGAAGCTGCTTTGTCCTTCTGAAAAAACTTCGTCAGTTCCAGTGCCAGTGGACTTAGCCTGATAGGCAAGGGTTCAGTCATTACCTTCATAATTTCTTCTACTTCAACAGCAGAAGGAGAAGCAGGAATATCTTCTTCTCGGACCGACGTTTCCGGCTCCGGGGACGCACCTTTTCTCTTTCTTGAAGTGGCCACCTTCGGCTCAGGATTTAACTCTTCAGCGCTAAGACTTTCAGAATCTTTCTTTTTCTTCTTGGCTACCTTGACGACCTCTTCGTCAGTAGCGCTAGCAATCCTTTTTCGCTTCGGGCCTCTGGCATCTCCGCCCAGTCGACCGTAGTCAGCGTATTCAAATCCTATGGCATCAAGCACTCTGTTCAGCCTTCGTTTCGGCCGAGTGCCGAAGGCCGCTGTCATCAGTTGGTCCTCTTTTTTAGAGTAGTTCCCAAGAATTTCATTGCTCATCATTTCAATTGTATCAAGCCATTTTTGGCAGGGTACTTTAAAAAATTTCTTGAATTTATAATGATAAGGTAGCCTGACGAGTTCCCCCTCTTTCTTTTTCCCTTCAAGCTTCGGCATTGTCCACTCTTTCATCGTTGGAAAAACTCTGAAAGCCAGGAATTCTTGCACTAAATCTCTAGTGCCAATATGTTCTGCTATAATTTTGAATTCGCCCAGTGCAGCCCAAGTTGGACCTTCTACTACCATTTTGCATCGGGGTCTTGTTTCTCCGAAGATTAATTCAAGAGGGCTCTGAACCAGCTTCTCTTTATCTTCATCAATTTTGACATAAAACCATTCTGATTTCCAGCCTGCCGGCCATTTGCTTCGGTAGCTGATCACGGGAAACTTCGTGGTTTTCCTATAAGCAAAATTATAGCAGCCAAAATTCTCATGCAATCCATCTTTTCTGGCCTTAGTTTGGTAATGCAACTCATGAACTCGACAGAAGCTGTCAGCAAATGGCTCCACCGCCTGACTTCGGAGAGCCCAGATATAGACGCTGAGCCTGACAATTGCGTTGGGAGTCAGTTGGTGAAAGTAGATACCAAACCTTTGCAGCACATCAGATATCATCCTATTTAAGGGGAATCTTAATCCAGCTTTTAGAAAGCTCTTAAAAATAACTATTTCATCTTTTTCTGGCTTCGGGGTAGTTTCTTCCCCCCCGAAGCGAAGTAGCTTCTTCTCATTCTCACTGAAATAACCTGACTTCACCATCTTGGAGAAATCAGCCTTGGAGACAGTCGACTTCCCGAAGTCCAAGTGGCTGGGCTTGCTTGGCACGGCAATATGATAATCATCATCAGAATCAACTTCCTCAATATTTCCTTATTCCACTTCGGCAACAGCTTCTTCTGTCTCGGCAGCAGTCTGCCCTGTCTCGGCAGTACGGATTCCTTCCGAGGTCACCAGTCCGGATCGTTGCATCGCTTCGGAGATAGGAACAGTCTCCGCTCCTTCGGCTTCGCCTCCCTTACGCTCAACACTAGCGGTAGAGCGCACTCTGGCCATTTAATTCTGAATTTCTTGGGAACTAAAGAACTTTTTCTTCCGAAGCTTTTTCTTCTGATGAAGTAGGCTTTAAAATTGGAGCTTCGTCTGCTTGCGAGAGTCAAGCTTCAGCTATGGTTAAAAATTTTGGCAGCAAAACAGTGCAATAGCAATGAATGCTGTGGTAACTTCACACCTACCCGTCTGTTTATATAGTGCTGCAGGTAAGAAGGTGAATCGTCAGGATTTACACACCAGGCAAACAGCTGCTTACACCCGCTGCGCGGTGGACCGCAGAGACCAAATAGTAACCCTGCAGGGTGGGACCGCTACGCGCTCGGAAACTGAATCGTTTCTCGACAACGAGCTCAGGGAAGGTGTTTTTCGGACCTTCGGCTTCCTGAAGCCTAAGAGACTTTTTTCACAGATCAAGCTCGTTACGAAAAACAATCTAGCACCGCGAAGGGGCTACTGTTGGGACCATGCTTCGTCGCCGAAGGTCCTGCAGGAAGAAACAACTTCGGCTGAAGCTGTCGGCACATGATGACCGAAGGTTGCTGTTCATGAAGCTTCGGAATTGCAAACCGACTTAAAAGTAGAATGACCTTTTAGTCCACAAGTGTTTGAGTCATTGTTGTAAACTTTTATGAGGGGCATGATTGTAATTCCTCACAGGCTGTGTCTTGTGTCTATAAATAGTGAACAGTATTCCTTTACTGTTCACACATTCCGGTAATTACAATCGCATCACTCGGGAATTATTCCTTGTCAAGGCAGAGGTATAAATGTCTCTAATATTATATTTGAATACATCAGGTTTATATGATATGTAAATGATGTTGCTTGCTTATAGTTTACTTGTTTTTAATGCTTTATATCTCACATTGTTTCATATAATGTTTGAGAATTTAATTATGAAAATTCAACCTTCGTAATTGTATCGTTTTAACCTTCGTCCGAAGTTCATTAAATCCTTGAGGAAATAATGCTTCGACGGACGAAGGACATTAACATTTAACATTTTATGTTGCCTTGTTCTTAATTCATAGCATTTGAGAACAAGTCCCCAACAGGAAATGATTAAGTCCATTTCCCTTTCAAATACAAACGACAAGTCTTAACTAAATTGAAGCACCTGAGGTGGAGGTGGAGGAGCATGTAATCCCCACTGAGGCATCGGCGGCTGAAATTGAGGGAAAACAAATGGTTGATGTTGTGCCTGCTCTGGAAACCAAGACTGATGCAAGTACAATATATTAGTTATAGGACCAATATCGACCGTGTTGAGAATAAATAAGACACTCACGTTCATTGCTTGTTGCGCCTGTGTATTGTAAGCAGCCATGTACTCTGATTGCTGTTGGAGGAATGTCATTTGTTGTTGCCGCAGCTCTTCACGAAACCTTTCTTGCTGCTCCCTCATAGCGTCCTCCATGCTAGATACAGAGTGCCGACTACGGCTACTACCACAACCGGGATGTTTCCCCCCCTAGGCGACTTTCAATGGGTGACCTACCGGGATGTTTCCCCGGGTGCGCATGAGTGAGGACAAAGTGCGCACAAAAGACTCGTGTTGGTCTTTGGGGACGATATATGATCCTTGAGAGCTGCTAGGAGTAAGTATTGTTGGTCTAGGAGTGGACGAGGTGTTACACATGTCCGTCCTGATCAACTCACTATCTTGCTTGCTCAGCTTTTGGTACAGAGAATAAAGCATCAAGTTGACGGTCGTACCACCGTCAATCATCATGCGCGAAATCGTTGTCCCATCATTATGGCCATGCACAAAGAGCAGTTTTAAATGATTGACCAATTCATTGGGTTTAGTGAAGACCACATCCTTAGGACCAAAATCAAATAGAGCCATTACAACACCGGGTGTCTAAGTGCATAACATATTATTACATATCAGGGAGGTAAAACATCCTCCCACCAACAAGTTTACTGATTTGCTTCCTCCTTTGGCACAACCTTCGAGCACAAACAACAAAACTCGGTTGTTTCATCACCTACAACAACATGGGTTCGAAAACCATGAGTACGGAGTGTACTTTCACAAGTCTTACCCGACAAAGGAAAAAGACTTCTCAAGGATATGCTGGCTTGTGGGATTCAAGGCAAGGCTGATCAAGAATCAAAGATTGTTTGCAGAAATGCTTATGAACAGTGGATCCTTAAAAATCCAGTTTTATTATCAGGTTAAGTCATTACCTGTATCTAGAGTTCTTTCTATCCTAATTCAAGCACTTGGCCTACACTAGCCATCTTTTATCACCCCTTGAGTTCACTGGATTGCAACGTGTAAGTTAGTGACCAAGTCTTCATGCCCGAGATGTAACGGCAATCTGAATCGATTAATACTCAGCTGAGGATAGCTGAGTATCTCCAACCACACGACATATGTAGCACTTAACCCTTGCATATGTCAACTTGCCACCGGGTTTCTCAAGACTAGGACAGGTTCACGCCAACCAAGAGCACAGATACACCACCGTTCAGCCTCTTGCCACAGAGGGTACACAATACTCTCGCCATCTCTCCACTCCCATTGCGTGGTGGCCTTTCTGGTATTTGTCCGACCGAGGCAAATCTTACCCATGATGAGGCATATGGCCAGTTTAAAGGTCCTCGGTCAGCAGGCCCACATCGACACGGTCCTTAATCGACTCAGACAGAGACACTACACCGAGACTTCCTTCTCGTGCAAGTCACCCACCCAGTCTCGTCTTTATCATTTACAACCCAAAGTTTGGTACCTGACAGAGGTACATCTTTTCATATGTGGAACCCATCATGGTCGTGATGGATTCACCATCAAGTCTTTTCTTTGAAAAAATCCCATCCCATATGAAGCATCATCTTTTAAGTAAAACAAAACATTTTGTTTTCTAAAGCAAGGCTAAGCATCATAAAACTTTTAAGTAAAATCAGGTATCAAGGAATGGTAATCAGTTCCAAGGAAGGGAATGCAGCAATTGTTTAGCACACAACTCCTATCACCTAATGCATCATTTCAAGTGATAAAGAGTTTAAAACAACAAGGAAAGGGGTAAATGCACTGGGGCTTGCCTTGTGTTGTAGGAGGCTCAGGGTCTGTCCCACAGATATCAAAGTAGAAGTTGTTCTCGATAGGTGGAATTTTAGCTTGCGGGGCAACTTCTTCTTCGACTACCACTTCTTCGTTTTCTATACATAACAATACATATACATGAATGCTTATGTGATGCTATGAATATGCAGTTATAATAGAAGCACACTAAGTTGTATATTGAATACAACTTTCCTTCACGGTACACACTAGTCACTAGAGTTTCCTGGGTTAGTACTCTATTAGGGTTAGGCAATTATACCCTAGGAAGCTAGTGTCTTAGGTTTGGGACCAAACAATTTTCAAAGCATGTCATCAAGCTAAGCTTACCCAAAAAGTTTTATTATTTTTGGAGCTACCAAATTAATTCTAAAATTCTAAAGGCTAGGTTTAGGCATCTTTAAATGCCAAATAAATCCAGGTTTGGACTAAAAATCTTGGAACTATTTTTATTAAATACCAGATGAATTTAGGAGTCTAGCAAAATTAGTTCTATAATTTAACCATTTTTCTAGAGTTTCCTATAAATTTCCAAGCCTGGCAGAAAAGGAAAAAAGAAAAGGATGAATAGTACTTGGCTCAATCTAACCCAATCGGCCCATGATCAGGCAAACACGCCCGCACGCGCCCACGCTGGCCAAATTGCATAGAGGACCCCACTATTCGAAAAATCATTAAAGAATCCTTAGTCACTATTCCTCTGTGTCTTTGACATGTGAACCGAGCCCCTTCTTCTTTCTCATTTTCGCAAGCCCGGGTCCCCGACGATGGACGACGTCGTGCGCGCTCCAGCGAACTTGTACCGGACGCAACACCAAACAATCCATGCTCTAATTCAGTCTATGCACATTTCCACTCTAGGCGATCCACTGGAAATCGCTAATTTAACCTGAACACCGCTCTAGAGCTCAGTCCACGTGCAACCGCGAAGCTTAAGACAATCCCGATGCGTTCCTTATGATCTAGCGCGGTATAGCTTAATCGACGGGACCGACGAGCATCACAAGCATGCGAGAGTGCTGAAACACGGACAAGGAGGGCAAGGGCGGACCTGGAGGTGGCTGACCACGACGGGGTGACTCACGGCGACGTAGACGGCCAATTTGGGGGGAAACCCCAAATTCTCTGGCTATAGTGGCTAATTGGAGACAAGAGTTGGTGTTCTGGGTTCGTAATAACTTGGCGAAGTAGGCCGGGGCATCAATTTATAGAAGCTCGAAGCGGCGGCTTTGAATTTGGGAGGAGAGCGGAGCTTATCTTCCCTGCGAGGCGATTATCGAGGCCCATAGTGAAGCGCATGCGTTCACCGTGTGACAGTCACTATCTAGGGGATGCCACGATCATGACAATGCGGTGAATCAGGCGACTACATGTCCCTTGCTGCGATCACGGTGAGCACCGGTGGCGATATTTCACCGACCGCGGGGCAAGTGGGTACGACGGTGACTCATCTCTGGCCAAGCCCTCCTCACCCAAAATCTTTTACCCGCCACGGTTATCCACTCCACACTGGCACGAATCGTGGCACCAACATGAATCACGACGCAAAGATCACCGACGGCGAGGTTCACTGAATCTGGCATCTGATTCAGTCACTGTACCATCGCGCTCTTCATCAGTTGTTCTGATAGAGCGAATTGAAGTGCTTTGTTCTTCAATTTTTGTGTGGCAACTTACTCACCCGCCTATATCAAAGTTGTTGTTTAATGTACCAGCTATAACTTTATTACAAGCACCTTGCTCAAACATCCGCTAAATCCCTCGCAATTTGATCTCAAAGTTCAATCGATTTCACTGATGGTCAAGGTTCAGCCTTAAAGTTGACTGACAGCCCAACTTCATACCCATTTTTCTCAATTTTCTGTACAACACCAAGGCTTAGTCACTTAATCAAACTTGTACCCCTAACATAGCTCTATAAGATTGATATATTGACTTCGGGCAAAACCTTTATGGATTAAGAAATACAAGGTTCCAAAATCAGCTCAATCACACTGATTTTAGAGTTAGCCATATGAGTGTCCTTGTGGCTTTTTGCAATTAACTCCAATTTGTACCACATTACTTGAAAATCCTCCAATGTAAAATTTGTTTAGTTTTTAATATTCTACCACTTTGATATATACACTTTGGTCCAAAAGTGTATAGAAATTGAAATCACCCCATAGGGCACAAATTAGGGTTTTGAGGGTTCTCTTTACGGTTTTGGGTACTCTAGGGTTTTATGCCACTCAAATCCATCAAACTTAATCTCTTGTGAACATTTCCAATAACTTTTGAGGTACTACTTGTTGGGGACTTGTTCTCAAATGCTATGAATTAAGAACAAGGCAACACAAAACATTAAATGTTAAAGCCCTTCGTCCTTCGAAACATTATTTCCCTTAGGATATAATGATCTTCAGACGAAGGTTATGAAGGACATACCTTCATCATCATAACATATTTGTATAAAAGACGAAGCATATGAAACATGAGAAATAACATGAGTAATTGTTTGATATCATAATATATGTATATAATTTTTATCGTAGAATCATGAATGAATATGAACAATATTGAATTACATTTATACCTTCAGCTTGACAGAAAATGGTAATACAAGCGTGATACAAAAGCAAATGCCAAGTCAGCGTGAACAGTACGGGAGCACTATTCATCTATTTATAGGCACGGGACGTAGCCCATGTAAAATTACACTCATGCCCTTTACATTTGCTAATGACTCTGTAGTAATCCATCGAGGTCTAAATAGCCTTTTCCCTTTTAAGTCGGTTCTCCTTTCTGCTATCATGCCGAAGGTCCCCTGCGCATAGCTTCGGCTTTGCGCCAACCTTCGCATTCTTTGTACTTCTTCACATTGTGGTTCTGATCCGAGTCCGAAGGTACCTGTTCATGCATCATACTCCAGAAACATTGTTAAATCATGTTTTTGAGGACCTTCGGAAGACGAAGGCCCCCAAAAGTAGCCCCTCTCAAGGTTAATTTGTTAGAATAACGAATTCTGATTGAGATATGGTCGAAGGCCCTAAGCCGAAGGTCCGAAAAAAACACCTTCCCTTTGCTAGAATAGCAACAGTCAATGACAGATGGGGCCCTCCAACTTGGAGCGTGCTGGGCGTATAAATAAGAACTCACCCCGAGCACATTTGGTACGCATGCTTTGCTTTGCTTGATTTCTTAGCTCTTGCTTTCCATCAGTTGCTTAGTTTATTAAATTTTCTAAGCTTCGAATTTAAGGACATATTTTTGTCAGTTCCGAAGATAAGATGTCTCACGACAAGAAGACAGTTGCTGGAACGAAGCTAACCGAAGAGGAGAAGCTTCTTGAGGAAAAGACTGCTGGATTCATTGAGTCAATTGCAAAGACAAATACAGAAAAGATTAGAAAAGAAATTCTAGAAGGCTTATCTGAAGATACCGATGACAACGATAGTTATGATGTGGAAAGTGGGGGCGAAGACTCCGAAGATCGGCCCTGGCAACCAAGTCACACAGTCTTCGGGAAATCGACTATCAGACAGAGTCATCTTGATAATATGAGAGGAAGGTATTTTCGAGACATATCTATTGTGAGGGCTGACAACAGAGACAGGACTGTTCCTGTTCCTGAAGAGAATGAAGTCGTAATCTTCCGAAGCTTCTTCAAAGCTGGGCTTCGGTTCCCCTTAAGCAGATTTGTTGTTGAAGTTTTAAAGATATATGAGATTTTCCTTCACCAGATTACTCCTGAAGCAATTATTAGAATGGGGATCTTTGTCTGGGCCGTGAGGAGTCAAGGTTTGGAGCCAAGTGCAAAATGTTTCTGTAGCATGCACGAACTTTCGTATGAGACGAAGCCCTAGGGTAAGGAACAGTATCATAACAATTTTGGTTGCTATAGCTTCGTTGCTCGCTCAGGCTCAAGCTTCCCAGTGCCAACATTTCGAAAAAGATGGCTCGGAGATTGGATGAAAGAATGGTTCTATGTGAAGAATGATTTAAAAGCAAGAGAAATTATTACAAAGATCATTATGCACCCCATTTGGTCCCGCTTCGGCCTTTGGAAACCGAAGGTAGAAATTGATGAAGCAGCCGAAGAATGCCGAAGGGCCTTCGGCATAGTTTGCTCTTTCATCGGGACGAAGGATTTAGTTCAAGAACATGTGGCCTACAGGATATGGCCATTGGTAGACAACTGGGAGATGCCAAAAGAGACCATCAACAACCCTAACGAACGGTGGTTTGGTTCGATTGAAATATACCTTTAGGTTTAGGGACCAATTTATCGAACCAGACGATGACTGGCTGAAATGTGTTGACAATACCAGTGATGAACTACTTGGAGCCTACTCCAAGTCTGAAGATAACACGCTATCTGCGGCCTTCGGGAGCCGAAAAAAGAAGAGGCTAAATAGAGTTTTTGATGCTATTGGATTTATGTACCCTGACTACCGCTACCCGCCACGGGGGCAGAAGAGAAAGAGTGGATCTTCTGGGAAGGATGTTGCTTCAGCCGCCTCAAGCGAGCCCACGCCGAAGAGGAAAAAGGTGAAGGTTCTTACTCATCGACCGCGCTACATTGAACCGGCCACAGTGCCTGACTTTGGCGGTGAGACCTCTTCGGCTACTGAAGCCGAAGGACCTGCCCTTGCACAGAGGATTGAAGAGCCGGCTGCAATGCCAAAGGCTAACAAAATTGAAGAACCAATACCCGAAGAGGCAAAAACATCAGAAATTCTAAGCCCTTCGGTAGGAGTGGAGGCGCCGAAGATACAAAAAGATCCGGCAGTGACCCCAAAGAGAAAAAGGATGGCTAGTGTGTTAGATGTGCTGGAGACGATAAAAACTTCAAGTTCTACTCCAGGAAAAATTGCCAAGGTTTCGAAAGGACAGGTTGAAACCGAGACAAAGCTGGCCTAAGCCGAAGCTACAATTAGCCGGGCCGATGCTGAAACTGGTCCTTCAGAGCCCATCAAAGAGAAATCCTCGGAAATTGGAGAAAAGTCAGCGGAGGAAGAAGTTATAGAACAAATTTTGCCTGAAAAATCTGCCGCTCTTACTCCCGAAGCTTTGAAAGAGAATACTGAATATATTATCTGTCATGCTTCGGGAAAAAATCTCTCTAAAGAAGAAAAGCGAGAAGCTCAACACTATGCCTAGAAACTGAAATATCCAAAGGGGGCATTGGTATTCAACAGCAGCGGAGAAGAAGATTTCTTGTATTGTCTCCTAGACAGCAAGGAGATTTCTGTCTGCCGGGAGATGAGCAGAAGCTTCGGATTCCCGACACTAGAAGTCGGGCTTTCGGTGCTATCGAAAGATGAATTGGCGGATAGTTTAGCCTATAATAGTTTAAAGGTATGAGAATGAATTTTTTGTACTTAAAAACGAAAAAAAATTATTTGCTTATACTTAATACCGCACTTCTTTTGCAGGGCCTGATTCTTAGCAATGCCCTCAGGGCGCAGAAAAATGCCGAAGACGAAGGATGCACTATAGCTCTGAACAACCTTCGTTCCGAAGTAATTGAACTAAGGAACGAAGGTCTTAAAAAGATAAAATATTAAATTCATTGGTGAGCAAAATAAAAGAAGATGAAACTACTTCCAAAGCCCAAGCTGAAGCCCAGAAATGTGAAATTGAAGACCTTCGGAAACAGCTGGCTGAAGCAAAATTAAAATGCGCTGTTGTCGAAGCTGAACGAGATGCCAGTGATTACTGGAAAAATTACTGGGAAAAAACAGTTGCAGAACTTTGCACATCAAAAGAAAAATGTTTTGAAAAATCTATAGAATGTGTAAAAAAGATAAAAACTAGCTTCGCCAATGTTGGCGCATATTCAAGTGAAGATAACTTCGTACGAGGCGACCCCGAAGGCCCAATTGAGTGGATCAGCAACGAAGCCGAAGCTTTTGAATAAATTTTGAATGACCGCGGGGACGTCTATGCCTTCTCTGGTGCAAGAGGAGTTGCAGCTATTTTGGAGAGAGCAGGGTGCGAACATGTGAAAACTTTGGCCCAAGCCAAAGCTGCTCTATCGATTGACGATACAAAGGACCCCTCGGCTGAAGCAAGCTTAGTGGGCGGAAAATTTTTCACTGACATCTGGGAAAATGGCGGCCGAGGGATGGCCCATGAAATAATAATGAAGAGCGAAAAAGATACTCATGACGCTAGGGAAGCAATGAAGGCAGCTGAAAAAGCTGCGGAACTCGAAAGGCGGATATGTATTGCTTAATCGGTTTTAACTTTATTGTTTATTTTTGTGACTTCAAATTGATTTACGTTTTCTACCACAACTGAACTATCTCCTCCCCTCGAACCCTTCGAGTCATTGGCCGACCCAGAGGCAAAGGCATCAGCAGAAATTATTAGGATGGCTGAAACTATTGTAGACGAAGTCGTTACCCAACTGCTGACCGAAGCTGCAGATGAAGTTTTGAAAGAAGAATAGCTATTGTAAAAACATTGCTGGAATATTAATGCAGCATTTGCTGGACTATGTTTGTAATATTTGGTGCTCATGTGTTTTGAATTTAATATATGAATGGTTTTCTAATTTATTTCTTTACTATGCATGAAACTTTTATGTACATATGGTTTTTGAGCCTTTGACGAAAAACACCTTCCCTTCTTTTCATGCTTCGTAAAGATCTTTTATGCTTCATGAGAAATCCTCCAATCGTCGCAGAAACATTAATGCTTCGTCAATAATGGATTTTTGCCTCCATATCAAAGCTGATGAAGCTGTATTTCTTTAAGACTTCTTTTGTGCCTTAGCACAATTTCATTTTTTTGGAAGCATTCTCCGAAGGTCAACATTGTATCCCCTTCTTGTGCTGTTGATGCAATATGATGTATGATGTTATGTTATGCGAATGATGTGATGATGTTATGCTATGCAAAATGATATTTGTGCCGAAGACACAAACATATCCCCATAGTGGAATACACAATCTCTTTGCCGTTTATTTTTCGGCTTCATCGCTTATTTTTTGGTGTATCAGCGCTGACTTTTCGCTGTAAGTTCTGCATTCCCTTAGGAACATCTTTTGAACTTCTTCGCCTTCTATTTCGACGGTATTCGCGTTGACTTTTCGCGCTTCGCCTTATATTTCGGCGGTATTTGGCTCTGCATTTCCTTTGGAACGACTTTTGAGCAGAAAACTTACACTGCGCTCCCTTAGGAACGACTTTTTGTAGCTTCGGCAAACTTACACTGCGTTCCATAGAATGACTTTTTGTAGCTTCGGAGATACTTGTGATGTAATTTTTAGCCACGCGTTCTCTTAGAAATAACTTTTTGTGCTTCAGCGACTTTGTTAGGCTCTGTAAGTCTGTGGAGAAGATATATTTTCACTATAGCAAAAACGAAGCTATTACAAGGAATTGAAAATGACAAGACAACTAGGTTTTCGATAATTGTTCCTTAGTGAGAAAGAAAATGATAATGAATGTAAAAACTGTTTCAGGGGTAGGATATCTCTTAGTAGATATGCTTCGATTCTAGCACAGTACTGTTGACTGTGCGAGCTTCAGACTCCTCCCTGAAATCTCGCTGTTGGTGGGTCTGTTGGCTCCCTTCTGGCTGCTGACCTCGTGGATATGCAGGTTGTAGTGGTGGCGGAGGTGGAGGCTGTGGCCAGGATGCCTGCGGCTGACTAGCCGAAGCAACAGACGCTGCAGGATGGTTACCCACATACTCTGGTATGTAGGGTGAGTGATATGAAGCAGTATGCATGACCTGCTTCGGCTGGTTCTGCTGAGCTGCAGCTTCTGCTATTTCTTTCTGTTTCTGTATGGTGACATGGCACATCCTTGTAGTATGGCCCTTGTCCTCACCGCAGAATAAGCAATAAATTTTCCTAGGTTGATCCCCAAACCTTCCTCCAAAGCCCCTGGCGCCTCTGGCCCTTGGAGCTGGCGGCCGAAGATAGCTTTGTTGCTGTCCCGAAGCTTGCGAGGGATATTGTGGCCTCTGTTGTTGATTTCCTCTATCATCACTCTGGGTGGAGTGGATGGACCTAACATGTCTTGGGTGAATTCTCCCTCCGAAGCCCCTGGTCATCTTAGAGAACCTATAAGCTTCCTCCCTTCTCTAACGAAAATCATTGTTAGCGCAGATGTATTCATCCATCTTTTGAAGCAGCTTCTCCAAAGTCTGTGGAGGCTTTCTAGCGAAATACTGGGCAGTAGGTCCTGGACAAAGCCCCTTGATCATGGCCTCAATGACAATTTCATTGGGCACTGTAGGCGCTTGTGCTCTCAGACGCAAGAACCTTCGGACGTATGCCTGAAGATACTCCTCATGATCTTGCGTGCATTGAAACAGAGCCTGAGCTGTGACTGGCTTCGTCTGGAAGCCCTGGAAGCTTGTCACCAGCATGTCCTTGAGCTTCTGCCATGAGGTGATAGTTCCTGGCTGAAGAGAAGAATACCATGTCTGGGCCACATTCTTAACTAACATGACGAAGGATTTGGCCATGACAGCTGCATTGCCTCCATATGAAGATATGGTTGCTTCATAACTCATAAAAAACTGCTTCGGGTCTGAATGCCCATCATACATTGGAAGCTGAGGTGGCTTGTATGATGGGCGCCACGGGATAGCCTGCAGTTCTGCTGCCAAGGGAGAAGCATCATCAAAAGTAAAGGTATCATGATTAAAATCATCATACCATCCATCGTCATTGAACAAGCCCTCTTGATGAAACTCCCTGTGCTGGGGCCTTCGTTCTTGTTCATCTTGAGCAAGATGGCGTACTTCTTCAATGGCTTCGTCAATCTGCCTTTGAAGGTCGGCTAGTCAAGCAATCTTCTCCTTCTTCCTTTGTACTTGTTGATGAAGCATCTCCATGTTTCTGATTTGTTGGTCCAACTCGTCCTCCTGGGGTGTTGGACTAGTGGCCTTCCTCTTTTGGCTTCGTGCCTCTCGAAGAGGAAGGGTCTCCTGGTTCGGGTCCAGCGGCTGCAGAACGACAACCCCTATCGCTAAAGCTTTCTTCGGTGGCATGACGAAGGTCGGTGCTTGCCGAAGGTGGTCGAAAGGATTCACCGGAGGTGGGCGCCAATGTTGGGGACTTGTTCTCAAATGCTATGAATTAAGAACAAGGCAACACAAAATGTTAAATGTTAAAGCCCTTCATCCTTCGAAACATTATTTCCCTTAGGATATAATGATGTTCAGACGAAGGTTATGAAGGACATACCTTCATCATCATAACATATTTATATAAAAGACGAAGCATATGAAACATGAGAAATAACATGAGTAATTGTATGATATCATAATATATGTATATAATTTTTATCATATAATCATGAATGAATATGAACAATATTGAATTACATTTATACCTTCGGCTTGACAGAAAATGGTAATACAAGCGTGACGCAAAAGCAAATGCCAAGTCAGCATGAACAGTACGGGAGCACTGTTCATCTATTTATAGGCATAGGACGTAGCCTATGTAAAATTACACTCATGCCCTTTACATTTGCTAATGACTCTGTAGTAATCCATCGAGGTCTAAATAGCCTTTTCCCTTTTAAGTCGGTTCTCCTTTCTGCTCTCATGCCGAAGGTCCCCTGCGCATAGCTTCGGCTTTGCACCAACCTTCGCATTCTTTGTACTTCTTCACATTGTGGTTCTGATCCGAGTCCGAAGGTACCTGTTCATGCATCATACTCGAGAAACATTGTTAAATCATGTTTTTGAGGACCTTCAGAAGACAAAGGCCCCCAACACTACCCAATTTGGCTTCACATTTACCCATATGCCCTAATCCCAGGGTTAAGTACCCTACTCTAGGGTTAAGAAGTACTTCAAGACATCACATCACATTTGTTTTGAAATTTTAGCCTAGTAGATGCATTCTAGGTGTAACAAACATAATGACATGTCAATGCATATGATGCCATGCTCAAATTCTAGTTCTAGTAACACCAGGGGTGTTACAGGCGACTTCTAGCGCGTCAAAGTCGAAAAAGGTTAAAGTTTTGACGCGTCGACCTAGGCGCATTGAGACGGCCGACGTGCCGAAGCTAATTGAGTGGTCCGCTCCTATTTGTGAGCCAAGTCACTTTGTGCCTGTCATAGCTATGTGACTGAGGAGCCGAAAGTGGAGAAAACAACAGAACAGTTGAAGGCACCAAGTCCACCACATGCAACGGAATTGCTGAAGCCGTCAAACATCCCCGCAGCAACTCCGAGAAAAAGGAGAATGGCTAGTGTGCTGGATGCTATAATGGAGTCTATGAAAACATCAACTCCTGCTTCTGCCGAAGCACCTAGGACGGAAGCCAAAGTTTCAAAGAAATCTGACGAGGCCGGAATGGCGCAGACTATTTTTGAAGCTGGACACTCAGTTCCTGCCAAAGCAAGATCTTCGGAAATCGCACCGATAATCCTAGAAAAAGAGGGTGCCTCTGAGAAATCCAAATCTCCTGGTCCTGGAGCACCTACCAAAGAGTTGTAATTTATTGTGCGGCATGCTTCGGGGAAGCAATTATCAGAAAAGAAAATTGTCGAAGCGCAACATTATGCAAAAATTTAAAGTACCCCCGAGGGTCCTTGGTGTATGGTGGCGATGACGAAGATGATTTCCTTTATTGTCTGCCAGACAATAGAGCGATAAATGTCTGCCAAGAAATGGCGAACAATATAGGCTATCCAAAGCTTGAGCTCGGCTTATCTGCAATGTCGAAGGATCAGCTTATGGACAGCCTTGCTTACAACAGCCTGAAGGTGTGTATGTTTTTTGGTTTATCATTCTATAAAGAAAATTCTATGGTTTTACATACCCTCATTTCATGCTCATCTGTCGCTTTTCAGGGCTTGATTTTAAGCAAGGCTTTAAAAGCTCAAAAAGATGCAGAGGATGAGAGCTGCAAAAAAGCCCTTGGGAACCTTCGTTCAGAAGTCATAACTTTGAGAAACGAGGCTCTTGAGAAGGACAAGATATTACTTTCCTTAGTGGAGAAGCTAAAGTCTAGCGAGACTAATCTTGTTGCGCAAGCCGAAGCCCATAGAGCCGAAGTGGAGGAGCTAAAAAAGAAAGTTGTTGCAGCTGCTGAGAAATTTGAAGTCGAAGCAGTGAAGCGTGAAATTTGCGAGATCGAAAGGTCTAGAGCTCAAAAGAACTGTGATGAACTTCAGGATTCAAAAGAGAAATGCTATGAATTATCCTTGGAATGTGCCAAAAAATTGAAGGACAACTTTTCTAGAGTTGTGGCATATTCTTCTGAACAAAAATTCATCTGTGGCGACCCTGATGGAGTCGTCCAGTGGATTGGCGGAGAAGTCAAAGCCTTTGATGAAATTTTAAGTGACCGAGGAGACTTCTGCGCCTTCGCTAGTGCACGGGGGGCCACGTCGATCTTAGAAAAAGCTAGCTGCGAACATGCTAAGGCTGTAGCTCAGCCAGGATTTGTTTTCTCAGCGGATGACATAAAAAACCCTTCGGCCGAAGCTTCTGCTCTAGGCGGGAGATTTTACTCCGAGGTGTGGATGAAGGGTGGTCGTGCGATAGTTGATGAAGCAATTAGAAAAAATGAAAAAGAATCTCATGACGCCCAAGAAGAAGCCAAATGAGCTGAAGCAGCTGACGAGCATGCAAGGTTTATAGGTACTTCTATCAGGTTTTAATCTTCAGAAATCGTTTTTAGCTTCGGAGTTAACAAATATATTTTTTAATGTAGCTGAACTTTCACCTCCCCCGGAGCCATATAACCCCGAAGCTGACCCGACCATGAAGGAAGCGCTAGATATAATAAGAATTGCTAATGAAGCTGTTGACGAAGCTGTCGACATGCTACTAAATGAAGTCGCTGAAAAAGTATTGAAAGAAGACTAGATCTTTGTATACTTGTGTAAACCCTGGAATCTAGCTCCTAAAACCCTAGTCACATGAGAAATAATAAAGGAGTCATTTTAATTATGGATCTTATTAAAAGAGGCATATTTCCTTTAAATATTTTTTAGGAGACTATATAAAAAGACCCTTATATGAGTAATGTATTTATAAATACTTTCTTGAAGCATCTAAATTAACATATGTTAAATACTATAAATTACTTTATAAAAATACAATGTGGAGTACACAAGTGACATATTCAAAAGCATTATCATAAATAAAATAATAAATAGATTAATAAAAGTATATTCATGCATTCATGTTGAAGTTTTGATTGTGCATTTATTTGGAATTAGAAAACTAAAAACCCAGATTTAAAATTTAATTTAAACCATATTCAAACTTGAAAGAAATAGAAAACTGAAAATGAGACTAAGGAAAAGAATTGGCGAACGGGCCAAATGGGCCGAATTCTCACCTGCCAGCCCAGTTTTCTTCCCTTTTTGGCCCACTAATGCCACCACTGTGCGGTTGTGGCGCTATTGGTGCGCAGGCCCACTGCCCAGCCTCAAGTGGCACGCTCTGGTGCCTATTCTCGATGTCATGTGGGACTCAGCCCCTGCCCACTGTCGCGATTCTGTGGATGACATGTGGCCCCCAGGCGTCAGTTCTATCCCCAACCCCTAGGTCGGTAACAAATAAAGACCGAGTTCTTTTCCCCTCGGTGCGCAACAGAATTGCGTGGTGGTCGATGGGCTTCTGCCGCAGTCTTCGCAGGCCACGCGCTGGGATCCCGCTGGATGCACCGGCTTCTGCGTAGCCACCATCGAAGGTCCAACTACCTCCGCACATAAACAGTTGCGCTGCCACACTCCCAGAATCCCCCCCACAACAGTACTAGGCGCAGAGAACCCCCTTCCTCCACTCGACGTCCAGCCATGGCGCACATCACACAAGTCTACTTCCTGTTCAAGCTCCTCCATGGATGCAGGGATCTTCCACGGTTTAGGGAGTTCCATGGCCGGAGGCTTCTGCTGCGTCACCACGGGTCAAACGGCAAGGGAAAACGCAGAGAGAGAGGAGGGAGATGGAGTCGGATGTCACTACCGCGTCCCACACGGAGAGATCCTGAAGAAGATGGAGCTTCGGTGCCATTGGTGTCGTGGGCCGCGCCGTGTGGGAGCGGGAACTGCTTCGCCATGGCCGAGAAACTTCACCGGGTCGCCGCAACCGTGCTCTGCACCACCGCCAGGGAGCTTCGCATGCGGGGAAGCACTCGCCAAAACATCAGAAGCCGTGCGCCGATCTGTGCGTGGTGGTCTGGGCGACCGCGGGGAGGAGTCGTCCGGGCTCTGGACGCGCGTGGCGGCTGCGGCACTCCTCGTACCATAGGTGGCGTCCTTTGTGGCATCAAGTTAGGGCGCCAGGACTTGCCTCGAAGGAACTCCATCACGCAGTCATTCACTAGGAGCTACCTCCAATTGCTGGTATGCGCATGTCCCAATTGTACACTGCCCTTCCGCATTATGCACAGGATTGTTTACACCTCAAATTCGTACACCGTGCGCGAGTGGGGGGAAAACGGCACTCCGGTGCTCGATTGGGCGGCACTCCGGTGAGGAACCTCTGTAGACTCTAGGCAGCACCGCCGTAACAGGTTCGTGTGGAGAAGATGAGCCTAACACCATCGATTCTGTGTTGGATGGCCATGATCGAGTGTAGCGTACTGATTAGTGTAGAATAGATCTTCGCCGTTGGATGGAAATCGAGCGAGCGAGGAACCATGCGCTGTGTACCGCGGATCTTGGATCCAACGACCAGGGTCAGGTACAGGTAAAATCTAACCTAGGTCTAATCTGGCGCACAAGTTCTAGATTCGACGGCCTAGATCGCCAGGTACCCTTTCAACCAGCGCTAGTTGCAAAAGAGCCCTTGGGGTTCTGAAAAATAAACCCGCCGTCCACTCGGGCGCTCTCTGAGTCTTAAGAAGTTTATAGCGAACCCCCTGCATTTCTCTGTTTTTACGCACGCAGTCCAGAAGGCAGTAAAAAGGATAAATAATTAAGAAAATGATTTTTAGTATGAAAAGAATTGCAGAAACTTGTAAAATTCCTAGAAAATTCCTTTGAAGTCCAAATTGAACCATTCCAGTTCCTATAATTTTGTATTAATATTGTTTAATACTTCTGTTGGGGACTTGTTCTCAAATACTATGAATTGAGAACAAGGCAACACAAAAAGAGATTAATGGTTAATGTCCTTCGTCCTTCGAAGCATTATTTCCCTTAGAATATAACGATCTTTGGACGAAGGTTATGAAGGACGTACCTTCATCATCACAATACATGTTAATGAAAGACGAAGCATATGAAACATGAGAAATAATATGAATAATCATATGACATTATTAATATATCTTTATTATATCATCATGAATAAATAAGAACAGCATCGGATTACATTTGTACCTTCGGCTTGACAGAAGGTGAAAAGTCTAAGTGTGACGCACAAGTGAGTACAAGTCAGCGTGAACAGTACGGGGGTACTATTCATCTATTTATAGGCATAGGGCGCAGCCTGTGTAAAATTACATTCATGCCCTTTATGTTTACTATTGGCTTAAGGACAATCCACCGAGGACTAGATGGCCTTTTCCCCTTTAAGTTGGTTTCTCTTTCTGCCATTGAGCTGAAGCACCCTTGCGCGCTTCAGAACCGCATCAACCTTCGTCTCCATCATGCTTTCCATACCGTGTATAGTTTTATTCTGAGTCCGAAGGTACCTATATATATGTTACACTTGGGAAACATTGTTAAATCATGTTTTTGAGGACCTTCGGAAGACGAAGGCCCCCAACAATAGCCCCTTGCAGAATTAATTTGTTATAACAATGAATTCAGACTGCGACATGAACGAAGGCCTTAAGCCGAAGGTCCGAAAAAAACACCTTCCCTTTGCTAGAATAGCAATAGTCAATGACAAATGGGGCCCTCCAAGTTGTAACGCACTGGGCATATAAATATGAATCCACGCCGGCAGCATTCTACACGCCATCTCTGCCGTTTGCAATATTTTCTCAAACTTTTAGTTCTTGCTCACTAGCTCTCGCTAGATTTTCAGTCTTTTTGAGCTTCGGCTTAAAGACGCGTTTTCACCATGTTTGGAGAAAAAATGACTGAGGAGATGAAGCTGACTGCGGAAACAAAGGTAGCTGAAGAGATGAAGTTGCTTGAAGGAAGAAAAGCCGCGAATCCTTATATTGCTGGATTCATTGAGTCCATGGCAAAAACAAACACAAAAAAGATTACTAAAGAGATACTAGAAGGTTTGTCTGAAGATACTGGTGACAGCGATAACTATGATGTGGAATGTGGGGATGAAGACTCTGAGGATCGACCGTGGCGCCCAAGCCATACTATCTTCGGAAAATCAACTATCAAGCAAAGTCATATTGATGCCATGAGAGGGAGATATTTTCGCGACATGTCTATTATCAGAGTTGGAGGAGACAGCACTACCCTTGCTCCGGAGGAAAACGAATTTGTTATCTACCGAAGCTTTTTTAAGGCTGGTCTTCGGTTCCCTTTAAGCAAGTTTGTTGTTGAAGTGCTGAAGATATTCCAGGTCTTCCTTCATTAGATCACCCTAGAAGCTATAATGAGGATGGGGATTTTTATTTGGGCAGTAAGGAGTCAAGGGCTAGAGCCAAGCGCGAAGTGCTTCTGTGCACGAACTTTTGTATGAGACGAAGGCCATTGGTAAAGAACAGTACCACAACAACTTCGGTTGTTATGGATTTATCGCTCGCCCCAACGCAAGCCACCCGGTGCCAACATTTCGGAAGAGATGGCTTGGAGCCTGGATGGAAGAATGGTTTTATGTGAAGAATGATTTAAAGGCAAGGGAAGATATTAAAGAAATCATCCAGCGCCCCATCTGGTCCCGCTTCGGCCTACGAAGGCCGAAGGTGGAAATTGATGACGCTGTCAAAGTGTGTCAGAGGGCTTTCAGCACTATTTGCTCCTTCATTGGTACAAGAGATTTCATTCAAGAACATATAGCCTTCAGGGTATGGCCGCTTGTGGAAAGCTGGGAAATGCCGAAGGAGACCATCACTGATTCCGATGAGGGTAATTTAGTTCGATTGAAGTATACCTTCAGGTTTGGGGATAAGTTTGATGAGCCAAATGATGACTGGCTGAAGTGCATTGAAGCTACTAGCGACGAGCTACTTGGGGCATACTCCAAGGCCGAGGACAATGCCTTGTCCGCAGCTTTCGGGGGTCAGAATAAGAAAAGATTGAACAGGGTATTTGTTGCTATTGGCTTCGTATACCCTGACTATTGCTACCCGCTGCGAGGGCAAGGGATAAAGAGAAAGATTGCTGCTTCGGGAAAGATTGCTGCTTTGGCCATCACAGTTGAGCCGAAGGGCAAGAAGATGAAGGTTCTGACTCACCGACCTCGTTCTATGGAACCAGCCGTGATACCTGAATTTGGCATAGGTACTTCTTCAGCTGCCAAAGCAAAGAAACTGTTCCAATTATACAGAGCACTGTATAGCCGAGTGTAGTACCGAAGATAACTACAGTTGGGCTAGCCAAGGCTGAAGATAATAAGGCCAAAGAGCCAGAGGTGGAAAGAGTGACAAAAATGCCAGAAATCCTGAGTCCACCGGGAGCGGCAGGTTTGCCGAAGGTGCAAAAAACTTCTGCCGCAACTCCCAAGAGGAGGAGAATGGCTAACGTGCTAGATGCTGTACTGGAGACTACAAAGGTGCTGAGCCTTGCTCCTGCAAAGAAAGTTGCTCCAACTGAAGCCAAATCACAGGCTGAAACCGAAACTAGGCAAGCAGAAGCCGAAGCTACACAAGTTCAAGCTGAAACCGAAGTTGGGCCTTCAGTGTCCACCAAGACAGAGCCTGCCACACCTAAAGAAAAGGCGACAGAGCAAATTGCTCCGGAAAAGATCGAGACTCTTGCCCTTGAAGCTTTAATCGAAAATGCTGACTACATCTTTCGGCACGCTTCAGGGAAGAAATTGACCGAAGGAGAAATTTTGGAAGCTAGGCACTATGCGCGAAAGTTAAAATATCCGAAGGGTGCCTTGGTTTTTAATGGGAGTAGTGAAGATGATTTCTTATACTATCTCCCGGACAGCAAAGAAATATCCGTTTGCCGGGAGATAGGTAGAAGCATCGGATTCCCGAAGCTAGAAGACAACCTTTCAATTCTGTCAAAGGATGATCTTGCTGACAGCCTAGCATACAACAACATAAAAGTATAGAAGTTAACTTTGAATTTGAAAATGAAGTATTTTATTTGCTATACTCAATTCTGTCCTGCTCTTGCAGGGCTTAATTTTTAGTAATGCCCTTAGGGCACAGAAAAATATTGAAGACGAAGGCTATACGATGGCTCTGAACAACCTTCGTTCAGAGGTGATTGAATTGAGAAACGAATGTCTTGAAAAAGACAATCTTAATTTCTCTGGTAAACAAAGTGAAGGATAATGAAGCTAATTTCAAAGCTCAGGCAGAAGCCTAAAAGACTGAAATTGAAGACCTTCGAAGACAACTGGCCGAAGCTAAGGAAAAATGCGCACTCGCGCAAGCTAACTAAGAAATTAACGAATATTGGAGAAATCATCTAGAGAAAATTGTTGAAGAACTTCGCACATCCAAGGAAAGGTGCTTTGAAAAATCCTTGGATTGTGTGAAGAAAATAAAAGCTAGTTTCGCCAAAGTGGGTGCTTATTCTGCCGAAGAAAACTTCATACGAGGCGACCCCGAAGGCGTTATTGAATGGATAAGTGGAGAGACCGATACCTTCAAAGAAATTTTAAGTGATCGCGGGAATGTTTGCGCGTTTTCCGGTGCACGGGGAATTTCAGCTATCTTGGAGAAGGCGGGATGTGATGACATTAAGACCATGGCCCAGGTCGAAGATGCCTTCTCCGTAGATGATACGAAGGATCCTTCAGCTGAAGCAACCTTGATGGGCGAGAAATTTTACAATGATGTCTGGGTGAATGGTGGCCGAGAGATGGCCCATGAAATTATAAAGAAAAGTGAAAAGGATACCCATGACGCCCGAGCAGAAGCAAGGCGAGCTGAAGAAGTTGCAGAGCGTGAAAAACGTATAGGTATTGCTTTTTGGCTTTTAACTTGGCATTTGTTTTTGTGGCTTCGGACTGACTAACTTTTCCTACTTCAGCTGAATTATCTCCGCCGCCGGAACCATTCGATCCCCTAGCGGATCCAGAAATGAAGGAAGCGCTGGACATTATAAACATGGCTGAATCCATTGTTGATGAAGTTGTTAACAAACTACTGCACGAAGTTGCAGAGAAAGTCCTTAAAGAGGAATAACACTTATTGTAAAAACATTTTGAGATGGTCAATGTATGAGACACTAGAATGGACATTGTACTTTTATTGTAATAAGACTGTAATATTTGATGTGTGTAGCTTTGAATCGAATATGTAAATTATTGTAATTCATTTCTTTGCGATGCATGAAACTTTACATACATACCGTTTTTGAGCCTTCGGCGAAAAAACACTGTTGGGGGCCTTCGGCTCCCGAAGGTCCTCAAAAAACATAGTTTGACAATGTTTTCCAAGTGTAATATGTGAACAGGCACCTTCAGAGTCAGGTCGCTGATATACAAGAACATGGTTAAGACGAAGCTTGGCTGGAATTAAAAACGATCATGACGAAGGATAAGACGATCACGAAGCTATGTGCAGAAAGGCTTCGGCATGACGACATTAAAGAGGAACCGACTTAAAGATGAAAAGCCAAGTTGAACCTCGAAGAATTACTATAGAGTTATTGATAAATGTAAAGGGCATCAATGTAATCTTACACGGGCTGCGTCCCATGCCTATAAATAGGTGAACAGTACTCCTGTACTGTTCACGCTGACGGGGCATACACTTTTACAAATCACGACTGTACCTTTACTTTTCATCAATCTGAAGGTACATTTGTAATTTGTCTTTACGAATCCGATAATAAAAATAAGTTGATGATAATATTCATATCATTATTCGCATTTCATATATGTATTCTTTTCTACCATTTATCAAATCTTACGAAGGTCTTTTCTTTCGTAACCTTCGTCCAAAATTCATTATATCCGAAGGGGCATAATGTTGATAAGGACGAAGGAATTTATTATTTAACACTTTTTATGTTGCCTTGTTCTTAATCTGAAGCATTTAAGAACAAGCACCCAACATTGGCGCCCACCTCCGGTGAACTCACGTCCATTTTTTGAGTTTTGAACACCTTAGGCAAGCATCACCTTTGTCATGCCGCCGAAAAAAGCTTCAGCGACAGGGGCTGCTGCTTTGCAGCCGCTGGACCCCAATCAAGATGTCGTTTCTCTTAGGGAGGCCCGAAGCCAGAAGAGGAAGGCCACCAGTCCAACGCCTCCCGAGGACGAATTGGATCAAGAAATCCAAAATTTGGAGATGCTCAATCAACAGGTCCAACGGAAGAAGGAGAAGATGGCTCGTCTAGCTGATCTTCAAAGGCAGATAGACGAAGCCTCTGAAGAGCTTCGACATCTTGCTCAAGATGACCAGAACCAAAGGCCCCCGCGCAGAGAGCTTCATCAAGAGGGCTTCTACAACGAGGGTGACTGGTATGAAGACTTCCATCATGGAAATTTTGCTTTTGATGATACTTCTCCCCTGTCAACAGAACTGCAGGCTACTCCTTGGCCACAGTCTTACAAGCCACCCCAGCTCCCCATATACGACGGTCACTCGGACCCGAAACAATTCTTGATGAGCTATGAGGCAACCATATCTTCGTATGGTGGCAACATGGCGGTCATGGCAAAGTCTTTCGTCATGGCTGTCAGGAGTGTTGCACAAACCTGGTACTCCTCTCTTAGGCCAGGAACAATCACCTCATGGCAAAAGCTGAAGGATATGTTGATAACCAGCTTCCAAGGGTTTCAGACGAAGCCAGTCACTGCTCAATCTTTATTCCAGTGCACCCAGGATCACGAAGAATACCTTCAGGCATATGTCCGAAGGTTCCTGCGTCTGAGGGCACAGGCACCAACAGTGCCCAATGAAATTGTCATTGAGGCCATGATCAAGGGGCTTCGGCCAGGGCCTTCAGCTCAGTACTTTGCCAGGAAGCCTCCTCAAACTTTGGAGAAGCTGCTCCAGAAGATGGACGAGTATATTCGAGCTGACAATGATTTTCGCCAAAGAAGGGAGGAAGCTTTCAGGTTCTCTGAAATGACCAGGGGCTTCGGAGGAAGATTTTATCCGAGGCACGTCAGGTCAATTCATAATTCTACTCAAAGTGATGACAAAGGGAGTCAACAGCAAAGGCCACAGTGCTCCTCGCAAGCTTCGGGGCAACAGCAAAGCTCTTTCCGACCGCCAGCGCCAAGGGGCAGAGGCGCTAGGGGCTTCGGGGGAAGATTTGGAGATCAACCAAGAAAAATTTACTGCCTATTCTGTGGTGAAGGCAAGGGCCATACCACCAGGATGTGCCATGTTACCATCCAGAAGCAAAAGGAGCTAGCAGAAGCTGCAGCGCAACAGAGCCAGCTGAAGCAGGTTATGCATACTGCTTCGTATCATTCGCCTTACATTCCAGAATATGTAGGCAATCACCCTGCAGCCTCTGTTGCTTCGGCAAGTCAACCCCAAGCATCTTGGCAACAGATTCCACCGCCACCACCAGTACAACGAGGTCCACAGCCAGAAGGGAGTCAGCACTCCCACCCCCAGCGGGACTTCAGAGAGGAGTCCGAAGCTCGCACAGTCAATAGCACTGTGCCAGAGTCGAAGCACATTTACTGACAAAATATCCTACCTCGACAGCAGCTTTTCATATTTTCGCATTCAGTTTCACTTTCTTTTTAGTAAGGAACAATTATGGGAAGTTTAAATGTCTTTTATCGTTTTTACAAATTCTTGTAGCAGTTTAGCTTATTATCATAATGAAAATATATCTTCTCCATAGGCTTGAGTTGCCGAAGCATAAGAATCTATGGTGGCACGGAGAACCTTCGAATTATCAAAAAATTGTTCTAAGGAACGCAGTGCAATTTCTTCAAAGTAGTAAAAAAGTCGTTCCTAAGGGAGCGCAGTGTAAGTTTTCTGCTCAAAAGTCGTTCCGAAGGGAATGCAGAGCTTACAGTGAAAAATAAACGCTGATTCCGCTGAAAGTAAAAGGCGAAGAAGCTCCTAAGGGAGGCTTACAGCGAAAAATAAACGCTGATTCCGCTGAAAGTAAAAGGCGAAGAAGCTCCTAAGGGAGGCTTACAGCGAAAAGTCAGCGCTGAGATAAAAAGATTATGTGCTCTATTGCAGAGATGTGTGTATCTTCGGCATAAATATCATTTTGCATAGCATAACATCATCCCACCATTTTGCATAACATAAGCATCATACATCATATCGCATGAAAAACGAGAAGGGGACACAGTATTAATCTTCGAAGAATGTTTTGAGAAAAAAATGTTTCGAAGAATGTATTAAGAAGAAGTATAGCTTCATCAGAGAGGCAACATAAAACTTTTTTGTAGCTTCGAAGAATGTTTGCACGAAGCTTGGATATTCTTCATCAAGAGAAGTATGAAAATTATTATGATACATAAAAGATTTTTCTTCACGAAGCATGAAAAGAAGGGAAGGTGTTTTTTTCGCCGAAGGCTCAAAAGCGGTATGTATGTAAAATTTCATGCATCGTAAAGAATTGAGCCGTAAGTAGATTATATATTACATTCAAAGTTGCAAAGTTTTACACATGTCATGTTCCAAGTGTTTTTTACATTAACACTTAATCTTCCCTAAGAACTACTTCTGCAGCTTCGTTTAATAGCTGATTGACAACTTTGTCCATAATGGCTTCGGCCATCTGTCTAATTTCGTCGTCCCCCTTCGGGGGGGGGCGTCCGGAGCTGCCCCAGCAGATTCTAAGGGAGGAGAGGATACGACTATATTACTATTACAGAATCGCGAACAAAGTTTAAAATCAAAAATCACAACAGAATAAAAACCACTAACTAATACCTATTTGCCCTTCGGGCCCTGTGCCTTCTTCAGCAGGCTCCGCTACCTTTCTAGCATCATGGATGCCTTTTTCGCTTCTCTGAATAATTTCTTGAGCCATTTCTCGGCCGCCATTGTCCCAAATGTCTGTGAAAAATTTTCCACCGACCTGGCTTGCTTCGGCTGAAGGGTCTTTGATACCTTCAGAGGATAAAGCAGTTCCAGACTGTGCTAAAGATTTCACATGTTCGCATCCTTTCTTTTCCAAAATACTAACAATTCCTCTGGCGCCTGAAAAAGCACAAATGTCCCCGCGACTATTCAAGATTTCCTCGAAGGCCTCAGCTTCGCGACTGATCCATTCAATCGGGCCTTCTGGATTCCCTCTTGTGAAATTTTCTTCACTAGAAAATGCGCCGACGCTGGCGAAGCTGGATTTTATCTTTTTAACACACTCTATGGATTTATCATAACACCTTTTCTTCGAAGCACGAAGCTCTTCAACATTTATTTCCAAATGATTTGCCCATTGATCGCTTAGTTCTGTCTTTGTTTCTTCAAGAATGCGTTCTTCTTTAGCTCGGGCTAATTGTTTCCGAAGATCTTCGATTTCCCGCTTCTGAGCTTCGGTTTGAGTTTTAGAGCTAGCTTTGTCTTCCTTCATTTTATCCACCAATGTAACTAGAATCTTGTCCTTTTCCATGGCTTCGTTTATTAGCCTGATAACCTCTGTTCGGAGGTTGTTAAGAGCAATAGTGCAGCTCTCGTCTTCAGCATTCTTTTGTGCCCTTAAGGCATTGCTGAGTATTAAGCCCTATTCAAAAGAATGAATGGATTAACACAACAGTAAAGGACTCATTCAAAATTCACAAAATTCAAAATTTACAATCTTTGTACCTTTAAACTATTATATGCAATACTATCTGCAAGATCCTCCTTCGTCATGGCGCAAAGGCTAGCTTCAAGCTTCGGGAATCCCATGCTCCTAGCCATCTCCCAACAGACAGATAATTCTTTATTGTCTGGGAGGCAATACAGGAAGTCATCTTCGTCTGTCCCATTGAACACTACGGCCCCCTTCGGATACTTCAGTTCTCGGGCATAGTGATTAGCTTCAAAGATCTCTTCTTCAGATAATTTCTTTCCCGAAGCATGTCGTACAATATAATCGCGTATTTTGGAAGATGCTTCGGGAACGGTAGTGTCAATTTCCTCGACCAAAATTGGCCCTGTCATTTTTGTTTTGTTGGTTTCCAAAGTTGCCTCTGTCAATTTTGCCTCTTCAGCTTTCAAATGTTTTACCTTGGTGGGCTCTGAAGGCCCAGCTTCAGTTACAAATTGTTGCTTCAAAGCTTCACTAACAAAGGCTTCAGTAGATACTTCAGAAGCTTTAGCAGTTTTCTTCGGAGTTATGCTCGAAGATTTAATTGTTTCCAAAACATCCAGCACATTAACCATCCTTTTTCTTTTCGGGGTTGCTGCTGGCCCCTTTTGGCCTTTAGCCGCCTCAACTTTTGATGAAGGACTCAAAACTTCTAATGTTTTTCCTTTTTCAGTTCTCGGTTCTTCCGTTTTCTCTATCGCTGTTGCTTCGGCCATTTCTTCGGGTTTTGGCATTAGAGGTGGCTCTTCGGCTTCGGTGGCCGAAGAAGCCTCACCAATAAATTCAGGCACTGTGGCTGGCTCAATATAGCGTGGAGGGTGTGTAAGCACCTTTACCTTCTTCCTCTTCGGCGCTGGCTCTCTAGGAGCAGCTGAAGCAATTTCCTTTGCAGGAGAAGTATTTCTCCTTTTTTGGCTTCGCACTGGATAATAGTAGTCGGGGTAAACAAACCCAATTGCATCAAATACTCGGTTGAGTCTTTTCTTTTTTCGGCCTCCGAAGGCTGCGGATAATGCAGTATTTTCGGCCTTTGAGTATACCCCAAGCAATTCATCACTTACATTCTCAATGCTTTTTAGCCAATCATCATTTGGTTCAACGAATTTATCTCCATACTTGAATGTATATTTTAGCCCGATTAGTCCACCTTCGTCAGTTTCTTTAACGGTCTCCTTCGGCATTTCCCAGTTATCTGCAAGTGGCCACACTCTGAAGGCAATGTGCTCTTGCATTAAATTCCTGGTCCCAATAAAAGAGCAGACTACGCCGAAGGCTCTCTGACATTCTTCAGCTGCTTCGTCCATTTCTACCTTTGGCTTCCGAAGTCCGAAGCGCTGCCAGATAGGGCGCATGATGATACCTTTAATATCTTCTCGAACCTTCAAATCATTTTTCACATAGAACCATTCCTTCATCCACTCCCCGGGCCATCTTTTCCGAAAAGTTGGCACGGGACAGCTTGACCCAGAGCGGGCACCGAAGCTATAGAAGCCAAAATTATTATGATATTGCTCCTTACCCCAGGGCTTCATCTCATACACTAACTCGTGTATATTGCAAAAGCTTTCTGCACTTGGCTCCAGACCCTGGCTCTTCACGGCCCAAACGAAGACTCCCAATCTTAACACTGCTTCTGGGGTAAGTTGATGAAGGTAAACCTGATATATTTTCAGGACTTCTACCACAAATCTGCTTAGAGGGAATCGTAGCCCAGCTTTAAAAAAGCTTCGGAAGATCACGACTTCATTATCTTCAAGAGTCGGCGTAGTTTTTTCTCCGTCATCTGCCCTCACGATGGATATATCTCGGAAATATCTCCCCCTCATATTTTCAAGATGACTCTGCTTTATAGTTGATTTTCCAAAATTTGAGTGACTAGGCCACCACGGGCGATCTTCGGAATCCTCCCCACCACTATCCACATCATAACTATCACTGTCGCCAGTATCTTCAGATAAACCCTCCAAAGTCTCCCTGACAATCTTCTCCGTATTGGTCTTCGACATTAATTCAAGAAAACCCAGGTGCATTTCTTCAGAAAGGCTTAGCTTCGAAGCACCAACAACTGTCTTATCTTCAGACATCTTCGCGAATGCTGGAAAACCACACTTGAAACTGAAGCTTAAAAAATTAAAAACGAGCAAATGCTGTCGCGCGCAGGCTGAAAAGCTGGGTGAGTAAATAGCAAAAGAGCGTACCAAATAAACTCGTGGTGAGCCCGTATTTATACACCCAGTGTGTCGAAAACTGGAGGGCCCCACTTGTCCATGACTGTTGCTATTCTAGCAAAAGGAAGGTGTTTTTTTCGGACCTTCGGCTTAAAGCCTTCGTCCATGTCACAATATGAATTTATAATTACAATAAATTAATATTGCGAGGGGCTACTGTTGGGGGCCTACGGCTCCCGAAGGTCCTCAAAAAACATAGTTTGACAATGTTTTCCAAGTGTAATATGTGAACTGGCACCTTCGGAGTCAGGTCGCTGATATACAAGAACATGGTTAAGACGAAGCTTGGCTGGAATTAAAAACGATCATGACGAAGGATAAGACGATCACGAAGCTATGTGCAGAAAGGCTTCGGCATGACGACAGAAAAGATGAACCGACTTAAAGATGAAAAGCCAAGTTGGACCTCGAAGAATTGCTATAGAGTTATTGATAAATGTAAAGGGCATCAATGTAATCTTACACGGGCTGCGTCCTGTGCCCTGTACTGTTCACGCTGACGGGGCATACGCTTTTTCAAATCACGACTGTACCTTTACTTTTCATCAATCTGAAGGTACATTTGTAATTTGTCTTTACGAATCCGATAATAAAAATAAGTTGATGATAATATTCATATCATTATTCGCATTTCATATATGTATTCTTTTCTATCATTTATCAAATCTTACGAAGGTCTTTTCTTTCGTAACCTTCGTCCAAAATTCATTATATCCGAAGGGGCATAATGTTGATAAGGACGAAGGAATTTATTATTTAACACTTTTAATGTTGCCTTGTTCTTAATCTGAAGCATTTAAGAACAAGCACCCAACAAACACCTTTCCTTCTTTTCATGCTTCGTAAAGAAAAAGATCCATGCTTCGTAAAAATATCCATGCTTCGCAAAGAGGGATCCCTTCTTTTATGACAAGGCTGATGAAGTTGTATTTCCGAAGCTTACTTCGTGCCTTAGCACCTTTTCATTTTGTCGAAGCGTTTGCCGAAGATCAGCTTCGTATTCAATTCGTGTCATCGATGCAATATGATGTATGATGTGATGTTATGTGAAATGATGTGATGATATGATGCAAAATGATGAGGATGCCGAAGACACACACCCACACGCACACACTGAAACACACAAACTCTGCATCCCCTTAGGAACGACTTTGGAGCCTTCGGTGTAAGTTCTGCATCCCCTAAGGAACGTCTTTTGAACTTCTTTGCCTTATATTTCGACGGTATAAGTTCTGCATCCCCTTAGGAACGACTTTTGAACTTCTTTGCCTTATATTTCGGCGGTATTTGGCTCTGCATTCCCTTTGTAACGACTTTTGAGCAGAAAACTTACGCTGCGCTCCCTTAGGAACGACTTTTTGTAGCTTCGGCAATTTTAGCTCTACATTCCCTTAGGAACGATTTTTGAGCTTCGTAATTTTTAAGCTTCATAAATCTGTGAAGAAGATATATTCCATTCTGATAGAAGCAAAATCATTACAAGAAATTAAAACTAAATTTACATTGCTTATTCCTTATTAAAAAGCAAAATGGCATAGAACATAAAAGTATTTCAGAGGCAGGATATCGCTCAGTATATGTGCTTTGATTGTGGCACAGTACTGTTGACTGTACGAGCTTCGGATTCCTCTCTGAATTCACGTTGTTGTTGGGAGTGCTGGCGCCCTTCTAGCTGCTGGCTTCGGGAATAAGTAGGTTGTAGTGGTGGTGGCGGTGGGAGCTGAGGCCAAGAAGCCTATGAATGACTTGCCGAAGCAACAGAAGCTGCTGGATGATTGCCCACATATTCTGGTATGTAGGGAGAGTGGTACGAAGCAATATGTAAGACTTGCTTCGGCTGATTCTGCCGAACTTCTGCTTCGGCAATCTCTTTTTGCTTCAGAATAGTGATCTGGCAAGTTTTGTATTGTGGCCTTTGTCCTCACCACAGAATAAGCAATAAAATTTTCTAGGTTGATCCCCATATCTTCCTCCGAAGCCCCTGCCACCTCTGTTCCTTGGAGCTAGTGGCCTGAAGGAGCTTTGCTGCTGTTCCGAAGACTGTGAGGTGTGATGTGGCCTCTGAGGCTGGCTTCCTTTATCGCCATTCTGACTGGAGCTGTGGATTAATCTGACATGCCTAGGGTGGATTCTTCCTCCGAAGCCCCTAGTCATCTCAGAAAATTTGTAAGCTTGTTCCCTTCTTTGTCGAAAGTCATTGTCAGCTCGGATGTACTCATCCATCTTCGCAGTTTCTCCAGAGTTTGGGGAGGTTTCCTCGCGAAGTATTGAGCTGTGGGTCCTGGTCGAGGACCCTTGATCATGGCCTCAATGACAATTTCATTGGGCACTGTGGGCGCTTATGCTCTCAGTCGCAAGAACCTTCGGACATATGCCTGAAGGTATTCCTCATGGTCTTGTGTGCACTGGAACAAGGCCTAGCTGTGACTAGCTTCGTCTGAAAGCCTTGAAAACTGGTAACTAGCATGTCTTTGAGCTTCTGCCACGACGTGATTGTCCCTGGCCGAAGGGAAGAATACCATGTCTAGGCCATGTTTTGGACTGCCATGACGAAGGACTTTGCCATGACAGTTGTGTTGCCTCCGTATGAGGATATTGTTGCCTCATAGCTCATCAAGAATTGCTTTGGGTCCGAGTGCCCATCGTACATGGGTAGCTGAGGTGGCTTGTAGGATTGTGGCCATGGGATAGCCTGCAATTCTGCTGCCAGAGGAGAAGCATCATCAAAAGCAAAGGTACCATGATTAAAATCATTGTACCATTCATCTTCGTTGAATGAGCCCTATTGACGAAGTTCCCGGTGTTGGGGCCTTCGGTCTTAATCATCTTGAGTAAGATGACGCACTTCCTCAGTAGCTTCTTTGATCTTCTTCTGATGGTCGGCCAACCGAGCCATCTTCTCCTTTTTCCTTTGCACCTGCTGGTGAATGATTTCTAGGTCCCTGACCTCCTGGTCCAACTCCTCCTCCTGAAGTGTTGGACTGGTGGCCTTCCTCTTTTGGCTTCTGGCCTCTTGGAGAGAGAGAGTGTGTCTTGGTTTGTGTCCAGTGGCTGCAGTGTAGCCCCTGGCGTTGTTATCTTCTTCGGCGGCATGACGAAGGTTGATGCTTTGCTGAAGGTTGTGGAAGTGAGTACACCGGAGGTGGGCGCCAATGTTGGGGACTTGTTCTCAAATGCTATGAATTAAGAACAAGGCAACACAAAAAGAGTTTAATGGTTAATGTCCTTCGTCCTTCGAAGCATTATTTCCCGTAGGATATAATGATCCTCGGACGAAGGTTATGAAGGACGTACCATCATCATCACAGTACATGTTAATGAAAGACGAAGTATATGAAACATGAGAAATAATATGAATAATCATATGACATTATTAATATATCTTTATTATATCATCATGAATAAATAAGAAGAACATCGGATTACATTTGTACCTTCAGCTTGACAGAAGGTGAAAAGTCCAAGTGTGACGCACAAGTGAGTACAAGTCAGCGTGAACAGTACGGGGGTACTGTTCATCTATTTATAGGCACAGGACGCAGCCTGTGTAAAATTACATTCATGCCCTTTATGTTTACTATTGGCTTAAGAACAATCCACCGAGGACTAGATGGCCTTTTCCCCTTTAAGTCGGTTTCTCTTCCTGCCATTGAGTTGAAGCACCCTTGCGCGTAGCTTCGGAACCGCATCAACCTTCGTCTCCATCATGCTTTCCATATCGTGTATAGTTTTATTCCGAGTCCGAAGGTACCTGTATATATGTTACACTTGGGAAACATTGTTAAATCATGTTTTTGAGGACCTTTGGAAGAAGAAGGCCCCCAACAACTTCGTGTCTCTGTTTTGACATGAAAACGGTAATAAAATTTATTTCTTGATTAATCTTGTGTGAGGCACATAAAACCTTCGGAAATTCATATCTCACAATCCGTAACTCCGATTTGATCCGTTGAAGTTGCGTTAGTCTCGTATAAATATTTACTATGCAATAACAAAATTTATTATACCATGTCTCATTATGTTATAATTAGGTCTTTATTTAACGTATGTTGGTTAGTCTTGTTAATCTGTTTATCATTATAATCTACAAAAATATGATCTATGGTCAATTTATAATTTAGATTAAAAGTTGAATTAATTCTACTATAGGTTATCTTTTCTCTGAGTTTTATAAAATAAACATAGAACCTAATTAATCATTTAATCACATCATAACTTGATGACCGTAACTCCGATTTTAGTGGTTCTCGAACCCGTGATCTCGTTACGACGCGTAGATTATTATTATTCAGTTTGTACTTATGTTTGGTGTGATGTTAATTTTGTCTATACCATGTCTGTTTGTATTGCTATGACTAGCAGTGCGGTCACGAGGATCCGAAGAATCACTCTGGTAACTGAAATCTCAAGTGCCAGGTAAGTTGTGCCCTTGATCCACTTTTGTTACCCAATAATATTCTTTATTATCACTATTCAATGCATAGGTTTAATTTTGATGGGACCCAATAGGTCACCCTAGTCTGTTTATCCTATTTACCTTGTTTACTTCTGATTCACTTGGGTAGTTATGCTATTGCATTATGTGGTTTCGGGTTAATATTTCATTATATCCATGTTCCTATTATTCTGTTGTGTTATTTATGTTCATGATAAGATCATTATGTTAATGGGAACATGGAGCGACCATCCGGGAAAACAGTGCTACCACAAGGGTAGTATGGGATGCCCTTAGCTGATTAACTAGGAAAGCTAGTGGATGACTACCTTACCCGAAAGGGGCAAGGGCAGTAGGGGAGTGGTCAGTGTAGGGAGGTCCTTGGGTTGATTTTCCTACGATGGCAGTCAGGCGAGGGATCCCTGCATTGGAGCTTCCTATAAACTGTAGCGGGTTTCCTGAAGCTAGTGGAATTTTGTAAAGGCCTCGTAGTGTTACCCTGCCTCGCTTCCTTGGTAGAGGTGTATGGGATTCATGACCCCTTGGCAGATGGGTAACATGACTTGTGGGTAAAGATGCGCAACCTCTATAGAGTGTAAAACTGGTATACTAGCCGTGCTCACGGTCATGAGCAGCTCGGACCCTCACATGATTAATCTATGGAATTAAAACTCAATTTGTCATTTGCATTTGCATGGGATTATTTATTAATTTTGTTCTATTATTTATTATGGTTTGGTATTTACTTACACTTAGTAACTGCTAGTAAAATTTGACCAACTTATTAAAAGCAATACTCAGCTTTAACCCCTACTGTTGATCAGCTTTACACATCACATGAACTCCCACCTTTGGTGAGATCATGCCACATGATTCCCCACAACATGTTGAACTATGATCATGTGTGAGCTCACCCTTGCTGTCTCACACCCCCACAAGAGAAGAACAGGTGGTTCAAGTGGAGCCACACATCGAGGAGTTCAATTCGATCTAGGTGGCATCTCCCAGTTGACTTTCTAGCGCCAATGATAGATTTTTAGATCCTTTTATATTTATCTTTTATTTTGTAAGTCTTCCGCTATGTAATAAATACTCTGATTATTGTGACATTTGTCTCTATACACTTTATTATTATATATGTTGTCTTCTTTGGCGCATGTATGAGATGCACCTGGCTTTGTCCCTTAAAACCGGTTGTGACAACTTGAGAGTGTGATGCTTGCATATAGCTTTCATATTTTGTAAGAACCAAACATCAAGTTTTTGTATGTATATTAAGCACACACTACAAGCCGGGGTTAGCGTTAGAAATGAATCCGAGTCCAAAAGAGATGGGAAAACAAATCAACCAAGAAATAAAGCGGATGAACACGGTGATTTGTTTTACCAAGGTTCGGTTCTAAAGAACCTAGTCCCCATTGAGGTGGTCACAAAAACCGGGTCTCTTTCAACCCTTTCCATCTCTCAAACGGTCACTTAGACTGAGTGAGCTTTCTCCTTAATCAAATGGGTCACTTAGACCCCACAAGGACCACCACACACTTGGTGTCTCTTGCTTTGATTACAATTCACTTGGGAACAAGAATGAGGAAGGAAGAAAGCGATCCAAGCAACAAGAGCACAAAGAACACGAACAAAAACTCTCTCAAGTCACTAATTAGTTGGAGTGGATTTGGCACTTGGAGAGGCTTTGATTCTTTTGATTTGTGTCTAGGAGTGAATGCACTAGCTCTTGTATTGAATGAGAACCTTGGAAAACTTGGATGCTTGGAGAGGTGGTGGTTGGGGGTATTTATAGCCCTCAACCACCAACAAGTCGTTGGGGTTGGCAGCTGTCGATGGGCGCACCGGACAGTCCGGTGCACCACCGGACACTGTCCGGTGTGCCAGCCACATCACCCAACCATTAGGGTTCAGGAGCTTCTGACCATTGGAGGCTTTGTCCTTTAGTGGCACCTGACAGTCCGGTGCTGCACCGGATAGGCACTGTTCACAGTCCGGTGCGCCTCTGACGACTGCTCTGACTTCTGTGCGCACAGTTCGCGCACTGTAGCGTTGCAGGGAGCCATTGCAGTCGACCGTTGCGCTGGATAGCCGTTACTCCACTGGTGCACCGGACTGTCCGGTGAATTATAGCGAAGTACGCTGGCAAAAACCTGAGAGTGGCTGGTTTGGGATTGTACAGTCCTAGGGCACTGGACAGTCCGATACGCCAGACCAGGGCACACTCAGTTTCTTGCTCCTTTGTTTTTGAACCCTATCTTCAATCTTTTATTCGTTTGTGTTGAACCTTTATGCACCTGTAGAGTATATAATCTAGAGCAAACTAGTTAGTCCAATATTTGTGTTAGGCATTCAACCACCAAAATTAATACTGGGAAAAGGTTAACCCTATTTCCCTTTCAATCTCCCCCTTTTTGGTGATTGATGCCAACACAAACCAAAGCAAATATATAAGTGCAGAATTGAACTAGTTTGCATAAGGTAAGTGCATAGGTTACTTAGAATTAAACCAATTAATAATTTTATTAGATATGAATGGATTGCTTTCTTTTATTTAACATTTTGGACCATGCTTGCACCACTTGTTTTGTTTTTGCAAATTCTTTTTGAAAAAGTCTTTTGGACCATGCTTGCAATCTTATTCATATGCCTTTTGCAAATAGTTAAAGGCATATGAATAAGATTGCAAGAAGCATTTTCAATATTTGAAATTTTCTCCCCCAAAGGCAAGAAACAAAACTCCCCCTGAATGAAATTCTCCTCTTAGTTTTCAAGAGAGTTTTATCAATTATTGAAATTACTAACCAATTGAAAATAAACATACCAATTTGAAATATATCAATTAAAAATTTTCGAAAGGTAGGTGGTGGTGTGGTCCTTTTGCTTTGGGTTAATACTTTCTCCCCCTTTGGCATTAATCGCCAAAAATGGAGACTTTGTGAGCCCTTTTTACTTTCTCCCCCATTGGTACAAGTATGAGTGAAAGGATTATACCAATCGAAGAGTGGTGTGGAGTGACGACGAAGGATGAAAGATACCGGTAGAGTGGAGTGGAAGCCTTGTCTTCGTCGAGTACTCCATTTCCCTTTCAATCTACGACTTATCATAGAAATAGACTTGAAAGCACATTAGTCGTAGTCATAAAAGATATATGATCAAAGGTATACAAATGAGCTATGTGTGCAATGTTTCAATCAAAATTCCGAGAATCAAGAATATTTAGCACATTCCTAAGTTTGCTAAAGGTTTTCTCATCTAATGGTTTGGTAAAGATATCAGCTAATTGTTCTTTGGTGCTAACATAAGCGATCTCGATATCCCCCCTTTGTTGGTGATCCCTCAGAAAGTGATACCGAATGTCTATGTGCTTAGTGTGGCTGTGTTCAACGGGATTATCCGCCATGCGGATTGCACTCTCATTGTCACATAGGAGAGGGACTTTTCTCAATTTGTAGCCATAGTCCCTGAGGGTTTGCCTCATCCAAAGTAATTGCGCATAGCAATGGCCTGCGGCAATGTACTCGGCTTCGGCGGTAGAAAGAGCTACTGAGTTTTGTTTCTTTGAAGCCCATGACACCAGGGATCTCCCCAGAAATTGATAAGTCTCTGATGTGCTCTTCCTATAAATTTTACACCCTGCCCAATCAGCATCTGAATATCATATTAAATCAAAAGTAGATCCCTTGGGGTACCAAAGTCCAAACTTAGGAGTATAAACTAAATATCTCATGATTCTTTTCACGGCCCTAAGGTGGACTTCCTTAGGATCGGCTTGGAACCTTGCACACATGCATACGCAAAGCATAATGTCTGGTCGAGATGCACATAAATAGAGTAAGGATCCTATCATCGACCAGTATACCTTTTGATCTACGGACTTACCTCCCATGTCGAGGTCGAGATGCCCATTTGTTCCCATGGGTGTCTTGATGGGCTTGGCATCCTTCATTCCAAACTTGTTAAGTATGTCTTGGATGTACTTTGTTTGGCTGATGAAGGTGCTGCCTTGGAGTTGCTTGACTTGAAATCCTAGGAAATACTTCAACTCCCCCATCATAGACATCTCGAATTTTTGTATCATGATTCTACTAAACTCTTCACAAGTAGATTTGTTAGTAGACCCAAATATGATATCATCAACATAAATTTGGCATACAAACAAATCTTTTGCAATAGTTTTAGTAAAGAGTGTAGGATCGGCTTTTCCAACTTTAAAGCCATTAGTGAAAAGGAAATCTCGCAGGCATTCATACCATGCTCTTGGGGCTTGCTTGAGCCCATAAAATGTCTTTGAGAGTTTATACACATGGTTAGGGTACTCACTATCTTCAAAGCCGAGAGGTTGCTCAACATAGACCTCTTCCTTGATTGGTCCATTGAGGAAGGCACTTTTCACGTCCATTTGATAAAGCTTAAAGCCATGGTAAGTAGCAGAGGCAAGTAATATACGAATTGACTCAAGCCTAGCTACGAGTGCATAAGTTTCACTGAAATCCAAACCTTCGACTTGTGAATACCCTTTGGCCACAAGTCGGGCTTTGTTCCTTGTCACCACACCATGCTCTTCTTGCTTGTTGCGAAATACCCACTTGGTACCTACACCATTTTGGTTAGGACGTGGAACTAAATGCCATACCTCATTCCTCGTGAAGTTGTTGAGCTCCTCTTGCATAGCCAGCACCCAGTCCGAATCTCTTAGTGCATCCTCTACCCTGTATGGCTCAATAGAGGAGACAAAAGAGTAATGTTCACAGAAATGTGCAACTCGAGATCTAGTGGTTACCCCCTTATGAATGTCACCGAGAATGGAGTTCACGGGGTGATCTCTTTGAATTGCTTGGTGGACTCTTGGGTGTGGCGGTCTTTGACCCTAAATCTCTTGATCATCTTCCTTGTCTTGATCAATTTCATCTCCCCCTTGATCATTGTCCTCCTCTTGAGGTGGCTCATCCTCTTGATCTTCATTTTCATCATCTTAAGCCTGTTCCTCATCTTGAGTTGGTGGAGATGCTTGCATGGAAGATGACGGTTGATCTTGTGCTTGATTGGGCTCTTCGGATTCCTTAGGACACACATCCTCAATGGAGATGTTCCTTAGTGCTACACATGGAGCCTCTTCATCATCTAGCTCATCACGATCAACTTGCTCCACTTGGGAGCCATTAGTCTCATCAAACACAATTTCATAAGAAACCTCAACTAATCCAGTGGATTTGTTGAAGACTATATATGCCCTTGTGTTTGAGTCATAACCAAGTAAAAAGCCTTCTACAGCCTTAGGAGCAAATTTAGATTTTCTTCCTCTTTTAACAAGAATAAAGCATTTGCTACCAAAGACTCTAAAATACGAAACATTGGGCTTTTTACTGGTGAGGAGTTTGTATGATGTCTTCTTGAGGATTCGGTGAAGGTAGAGCCGGTTGATGGAGTAGCAGGCGGTGTTAATCGCCTCAGCCCAAAACTGGTCCGGAGTTTTGTACTCATCAAGCATGGTCCTCGCCATGTCTAGTAGAGTTCTATTCTTCCTCTCCACTTCACCATTTTATTGAGGTGTGTAGGGAGAAGAGAACTCATGCTTGATGCCCTCGTCCTCAAGAAAGCCTTCTATTTGTGAGTTCTTGAACTCCGTCCCATTGTCGCTTCTTATCTTTTTGATCCTTAATCCGAACTCGTTTTGAGCCCGTCTTAGGAATCCCTTCAAAGTCTCTTGGGTTTGTGATATTTCCTGCAAAAAGAACATCCAAGTGAAGCAAGAATAATCATCCACAATTACTAGATAGTACTTACTCCCACCGATGCTTATATAAGCTATCGGGCCAAATAGATCCATGTGGAGTAATTCGAGTGGCCTGTCCGTTGTCATTATGTTCTTGTGTGGATGGTGGGCGCCAACTTGCTTTCCTGCTTGACATGCGCTATAAACCCTATCTTTCTCAAAATGAACATTTGTTAGTCCTAAAATGTGCTCTCCCTTTAGAAGCTTGTGAAAATTCTTCATTCCAACATGGGCTAGTCGGCGATGCCAGTGCCAACCCATATTAGTCTTAGCAATTAAGCAAGTATCGTGTTCAGTTTTGTTAAAATCAACCAAGTATAGCTGACCTTCTAATACTCCCTTAAATGCTACTAAATCATCACTTCTTCTAAAGACAGTAACACCTATATCTGTAAATAGACAGTTGTAGCCCATTTTGCATAATTGAGATACAGAAAGCAAATTATAATCTAATGAATCTATAAGAAAAACATTGGAAATAGAATGGTCAGGTGATATAGCAATTTTACCAAGTCCTTTGACCAAACCTTGATTTCCATCCCCGAATGTGATAGCTCTTTAGGGATCTTCGTTTTTCTCGTAGGAGGAGAACATCCTTTTCTCCCTTGTCATGTGGTTCGCGCATCCGCTATCAATTATCCAACTTGAGCCCCCAGATGCATAAACCTGCAAAACAAATTAGGCCTTGTTCTCAGGTACCCAAACAGTCTTGGGTCCTTTCACGTTAGAAACAAGCACCTTGGGTACCCAAACACAAGTCTTTGAGCCCTTGTGTTTTCCCCCAACATATTTGGAAACTATTTGCCTAATTTGTTAGTGAGCACATAAGAAGCATCAAAAGTTTTGAATGAAATGTTATGATTATTTGATGCAGTAGGAATTTTCTTTTTAGGCAATTTAACATGGGTTGATTGCTTAGAACTAGAAGCCTCATTCCTATACATAAAAGCATGGTGAGAAACATAATGAGATTTCTTAGCATGAATTCTCCTAATTTTGTGCTCAGGATAATTAGCAGGATATAAAATATAGCCCTCATTATCCTGAACCATGGGGCTTAGCCCTTAACAAAGTTAGACAATTTTTTAGGGGCATTAAGCTTGACATTGCCTCCCTGTTGGAAACCAATGCCATCCTTAATGCCAGGGTGTCTCCCATTATAGAGCATGCTTCTAGCAAATTTAAATTTTTCATTTTCAATCTCATGCTCATTGATTTTAGTAATTAGTTGAGCTATATGATCATTTTGTTATTTAATTAAAGCAAGGTGATCATGAATAGCTTCTACATTAACATCTCTACATCTAGTACAAATAGCAACATGTTCAACAGTAGATGTAGAGGGTTTGCAAGATTTTAATTCCTCTATCTTAGCACTTAAAATTGCATTCTCATCTCTAAGACAGGAAATAGAATCATCGCAAACATTCAAATCTTTAGCCTTGGAAATTAAACTAGCATTTTCAGTTCTAAGGCTAGAAATTGATTCATTCAATTTATCAATCTTAGCATTTTCATTTCTAAGATTATTAATTGAGTCATGGCAAATGCTAAGCTCCATAGTCAAGTTTTCACATTTTTCTACTTCCTGAGCATAAGCATTTTTTACTTTAACATGCTTTTTGTTTTTTTTAATAAGGAATTCCTCTTGGTTATCCAAAAGTTCATCCTTCTCATGAATAGCTCCTATCAATTCATTTAATTTTTCCTTTTGTTGCATGTTAAGGTTGGCAAAAAGAGTAAGTCATCTTCATCTTCACTAGAACTACCCTCATCACTAGATGTAGTATACTTGGGGGCGGTTCTAGTTTGTACCTTCTTCTTTTTGCTGTCCTTTGCCATGAAGCATCTGTGGCCGACGTTGGGGAAGAGGAGTCCCTTGTTGACGGCGATGTTGGAGGCATCCTCGTCAGAGGAGTCGGTGGAGCTCTCGTCGAAGTCCCATTCCCGACACACATGGGCATCACCGCCCTTCCTCTTGTAGTACTTCTTCTTTTCCTTCTTCTTCCCCCTCTTGTCGTCGCCCCTGTCACTATCACTAGACATAGGACATTTAGCAATAAAATGACCGGGCTTACCACATTTGTAGCACATCCTCTTGGAGTGGGGTTTATAGTCCTTCCCCCTCCTTTGCTTGAGGATTTGATGGAAGCTCTTGATGATGAGCGCCATCTCCTCATTATCGAGCTTGGAGGCGTCGATGGGGAGCCTACTTGATGTAGACTCTTCTTTCTTTTCTTCCGTCGCTTAGAATGCGACGGGTTGCACCTCGGGTGTTGAGGTGGTGCCTTGCTCCAAATTGACAATGTGTTTGGAGTCTTTGATCATAAGTTCAAAGCTCACAAACTTGCCAATTACTTCCTCGGGAGACATTAGCTTATATCTAGGATCACCACGTATTAATTGAACTTGAGTGGGATTACGAAATACGAGGGATCTAAGAATAACCTTGACCATTTCATGGTCATCCCAATTTGTGCTCCCGAGGTTGCGCACTTGATTAACCAAGGTCTTGAGCCGGTTGTACATCGCTTGTCGCTCTTCTCCTTGGTTGAGGACGTATCGACCGAGCTCCCCCTCATCGTCTCCCGCTTGGTGATCTTGGTCACCTCATCTCCTTCGTGCGCAGTCTTTAGGACGTCTCAAATCTCCAAGGCGCTTGTTAACCCTTGCACCTTATTATACTCCTCTCGACATAGAGAGGCGAGGAGTATAGTAGTTGCTTGGGAGTTAAAGTGTCGTATTTGGGCGACCTCGTCAGAGTCGTAGCCCTTGTCCCCCACCGTAGGAACCTGCGCTCCAAATTCAACAATGTCCCATATGCTTGCGTGGAGTGAGGTTAGGTGATGCCTCATTTTATCACAACACATACAATAATCCTCACCATCAAAATATGGTGGTTTGCCTAATGGAACAAAAAGTAGAGGAGCGCGCTTAGAAATACGGGGACAACAAAGTGGCATCTTACATACTTCTTGCGCTCATGGCGCTTAGAAGTTACGGACGCCGCGTCAGAACCAGATGTGGAGGGCGACGAAGAGTCGGTCTCGTAGTAGACCACTTTCTTCATCTTTTTCTTCTTGTCGCTACTCCGATGTGACTTGACGCAGAGAGGGGATCCCTCCTTGCCTTTGGTGTTGGACTCCCTTGATGGAGCCTTCCCATGGCTTGTGGCCTTCTCGCCGGTTTCCATCTCTCTCTTGGCGGATCCTCCCGACATCACTTCGAGTTGTTAGACTCTAATGAAGCACCAGGCTCTAATACCAATTGAAAGTCTCCTAGAGGGGGGTGAATAGGCGGAATCTGAAAATTATAAACTTAAGCACACAAAGTTCTTTTTTGCAGTTTTGACAAAGCTCGCTTTTTTGACGAAGATAACTCTAAATGTCAAGAGAACACTTCATCATTTAGAGTTATCTTCATCAAAAAAACGAGCTTCATCAAAACTGCAAAAAAGAACTGCAGAAAATCCACTAGATGGCCAGAGTACATTCGACTGCAAGGGTGACTCGTGAGGGGGAAGAAACTGAGGTCGCTGAGACAGCGCCAATTTTCGAAGTTATGAAACAATCAAGTTTAGTTGTGATAGAGGAAGCTACTAACGAAGGTGCTCCTGCTACCGAAGCCGAACATACTGTTGCTGAAGAAGAAGATATTGATGAAGAGGAAGATTACAGTATTTTGATCCCAAGTAAACCCAGTCAACTAGATTGTTAGAAATCTACAGTGTCTGAAGCTGACGTACCCATGATGATGAAGCTGGGTTACTTTGGAGAAGCTGAAAGGAAACTTGTCCGATTTGCTGGAGAGGAAACCACCCCAGTGCCGAAGGATGATGAAGTAGTTGTTTTCAAGAGTTTTTTTAGAGTAGGACTGCGGTTCCCGCTGAACGAGATGATAGGAGAGGTCTTGAAAAATTTTGAAATTTATCTTCATCAGCTGACCCCTAATGCCATTGTTAGGCTTAGCGTCTTCATCTAGGTCCTCTGAAGCCAAGGGATGAGCCTAGATGCCAAAGCATTCTGCCGAGTGCACGAGTTGCACTACCAGACGAAGGCCAGGGCAGACGGTCTGCATGAAAACTTTGGCTGCTACAATTTCGCGTATCGCAAGGATACGAAGGCTCCAGTTCTTAGCTACCACATCAAATGGCCAACCAGCTGGAAAGGTGAATGGTTTTATATCAAGGCCGATGAGAAGAAGCGGGGGAAACTGATGACGATGGTTATGTGCCCGTTGGCATTAAGCTTCGGAATGACCAGACCTCTATGCAACATGCAGCTAGGGTCAGCATGCCAGCTGGCCGCAGTGGAATTCAGGGTGGTGGTTGAACAAATCAGCACCAGAGACCTAGTTCAAGAATACCTGGCCAATAGGACATCTCCAACGTCAAGTGATTGGGGCATGCCGAAGCTAAAGGGAACAAAGAAGAAATACGAACTTGTTCGATTACCTTATCGTTTTAAGTTTGAGAAACTATTCAAGGAGCCTTGCCAAGAATGGCTGGAAATGATTGAAACTATGTGCAATGAAATTTTGGGGAACTACACTAAAAAAGAAGACCAATTAATGACAGCAGCCTTCGGCACCCGGCCAAAACGAAGGTTAAACTGGGTAATGGACGCTCTAAAATTTGAGTACCCTGATTATGAGCGGCTCAACAAGGGTGCTGATGGGGCAAAAACAAAAAGGATTGTTAGCATTCTAAGTAGACAAGCTGCCAGGATGGTGAAGGCAGATGAGAAAATTTTAAAGAAGAGAAAATACAGTCCTGAGCTGAAGATGGCGGCATTGAAGAAAAGAAAAGCTGCAACTCCAGAGCCGAAGGTGACTAAGGTTGAAGAGGAAACTCCTTCAACACCTCCTGCTACCGAAGTAGAAGAGATTTTAAAGGTAATGACTGAATCTTTACCTATTAAGCTGCTAAGTCCTCTAGGACCGGAACTGATGAAGCTTTTTCAGAAGAAAGAAGAACCTTTGGCTACAAAGAAGGCAGATGGGCTGAAGAAGCGAAGAATTGGTAGCATAATGCAAGCCATTGAAAAGACACCACCATCGGCCTCGGCATCTAAGATAGCACCTACTGTAAGCGCCGAGGCCGCTGCCGAAGCAAACATATCGGCCGAAGCTGCAGCTGCTGCCGGAGCTGCCAACTTGGAGAGCACACTATCTGGAATTGATAAATTGCTATTGGATATGCCTATAGAAGAAACAGTTGCAGAACAGGTCATGGCCCCAGTGCTTGACAAAGGAAAGAAAATTGCTGATGCTGCTTCGGAAGAAAAAGATTTCGAGCTTCGGAACCTATTCGGACAAGAACTTTCTGAGGCCAAAAAGAAGGAGCTACAGGAATACGGCATTTCCTGTGGCTACCAGCCAGGAGCCATGCTCTTTGGCGGGATCGATGAAGAGGCCTTGGGATGCGTTCGCGACCGTACCAGGGCGTAGGTAATCGGCATGCTATCAAAGAGTGTCGGTTTTCCGAAGCTCGAAGCCGATATTAGCAGCTACCGACGACAACATATCATCGGTAGTTTGTTTTATTCCAACTTTAAGGTAAAATTCTTGTGATGAAGCAAAATTTTTCTTATTTTTGTGACGAAGCAAGTTTGCTAATGAAGGTTTATTTATACAGAGTATGCTGCTGAGCAAAGCACTGCAAATGCAACAAGACCTCGAGGATAAAAAGAACGAAATTATAATCGAGGGTTTAGAGAACAAAATTAAAGAATATGAAGCTTCTCTTGAAAAGAAAGATTTCTTACTCCAAGCAATGGAAGGTTCCCTAGCAGAAGCGCAAGCTGAAAATACGAGATTAAATGGGGAACTTCTGCAAAAATTAGAGAGCTTCGAATAAGAAAGAAAAAGCTTGCAGACAAAATATGAAGCCGAAGCTGTCAAAAATACGAAGCTTCAGCAATCTTTGAAAGAGCTTCGGAACATGTGTCTGGGCTTTGACAGTCGCTGCGTACAGCAATTAAAAAAGGTTTTTTAACTCAGTTGGAGTCAGCTCTAAAAAGTTTACTCCTTTGGCCAAAAACATATCAAGCACCTTCGAACACATTGAAGGCGAAGTCGAGGCGCTTGATGAAGTAATAGCGGGACACGGTGACTTCTGTGCCCTGCTAGCTTCTCGTGGAATAGCTGCATCATTTCTAAAGGCTGGTTGTACGCACGCAAAAATTGTAAATAGGCCAAACTTCAGCCTATCTCCATCGGATTTGGTTGACATCACCAGTAAAGCCCAGAGCATAGGGAGTAGATTTATAACACAGATTTGGGCGAAGGGTGGTCGAGAATTAGCTAGTGACGAGGCCCGAAGCTTACTTAAGCCGGTACAATACTTATACCTGTTGCTTACTCTCTTGTAATTACTTTTTACCTTATACTGCTTTGTTGTGTACAGGATGATGATGCCGAAGGTCAATAGTCCGAAGCACATTTCGAAGATTGCTGAAGCTTCTGCATAAAGCTTAGAAATATTTGCATTATCTTTGTAAAGGACATTGTAATTGGGAATTGAACGTTACTTTGTATATTTGTCCATACCTTGTAATATATTTTTACCTTTTCATCCATGTATCAATTGCTTTGCTGTGGACGAAACTTGTACCTTTTGAGCCGAAGGCGAAAAACACCTTCCCTTCTTTTCGTACACAACGAAGCATATCTTTGCTTCTTCATGCTCATCGAAGCATTGTTATCAAAGTTGAAGTATTTTTGTTTGTGCTTCATGTTATGATGATGATGATCCTATGAAATGTCTACATGAATGTTTATGAATGCAATGAATGATGTAATGTAACGTGCAAATAAATGTCCCGAACACACAAGAAACCACACCCAGACTCTGCATCCCCTCAAGAACGACTTTTGAGTCTTTTAAGCTCTGCATCCCCCTTAGGAACGACTTTTGAGCTTCTTCACCTTCTATTTCGGTGGCATATAAGTTCTACATCCCCTTAGGAATGACTTTTGAACTTCTTCACCTTATATTTCGGTGGTATTTGGCTCTGCATTCCCTTTGGAACGATTTTTGAGCAGAAAACTTACGTTGCGCTCCCTTGGGAACAACTTTTTTTGCAGCTTCGTCATGCTTTTGGCTCTGCATTCCCTTAGGAACGACTTTTGAGCAGAAAACTTACGCTGCGCTCCCTTAGGAACGACTTTTTGCAGCTTCGTCATGCTCTGCATCCCCTTGGGGACGTCTTTTGAGCTTCTCCCTGTTTTTCTTTTTTGCACGCGATGGTGCATGCTCAGATTTTACATATTACATCTTTGAGGGATTTGGCCCTCGTAGGGCTAAATAAGAATAAAAAATTACAAGCTATGGCCCCATTAAAAACCTTTCTCCCCTCTTGAAAGGAAAAGGGTGCCATAGGAAAAAATGAAAAAAGGATTACATCAAATTACACATAGTAACGCCGAAGCTCATCCGCATTCCAAGATCTAGGTATGTCGTTGCCGTCCATATCCTTCAATCTATAAGAACCAGGTCTTGACGAAGATACTACCAGAAAAGGACCTTCCCACTTCAGTTGCAACTTGCTCACTGTGTCTGGGTTGGCCACTCTCCGAAGCACCAGATGCCCTGGCTTGATGTTTTTCAATCGAACTTTTCTATCACGCCACTTTATTGTTTCGGCCTAATACTTATTGATGTGATCTATAGCCTGAAGTCTGGTCCCTTCTATAGTATCTTTTGTTACCTGATCATCAGCTTCGTCTTCAGCCGAAGCTATTGTTCTTATTGACCCTACCTTTGCCTCTTCTAGAGTTATTGCTTCGTCACCAAATAAAAGCTTGAAGGGTGTAAATCATGTTGACCTTAATGCAGTTGTGTTGTGGCTCCACACCACTTTAATCAACTCGTCTGGCCACTTTCCTCTGGGCTGGTTGAAGATTAGCTTCATTATTCCTGTCATTATAATACCATTTGCTCTTTCTACCAACCCATTTGATTCTAGATGTCTAACTGATGCAAAATGAATATTCGTACCAATTCGGTCACAAAAGTCTTTGAATGCTTCAGCATCAAATTGTGTACCATTGTCCATGGTTAGTGCCTTCGGCACACCGAAGCGACAAACAATATTTTGCCAGAAGAATTTTTGGACTGTGACCGAAGTTATTGTAGCAAAGGGCTTCGCCTCAATCCACTTGGGAAAATATTCTACTGCCACTACAACATACTTCAAGTTGCCTTGTGCTGGTGGGAGTGGACCCAACAAATCCAGGCCCCATCTTTGCAATGGCCAGGTTGGTTGTATTAACTGAGTTAGCAACGAAGGTTGTTTCTGGTCTCTTGCACATTTTTGACAATTTTCGCACTTCTGAACCAGATCTGCTGCATCCGAAGCTGCCTTCGGCCAATAAAATCCTTGTCTAAAAACCTTTCCTAGCAAAGGTCTAGACCCAATGTGAGATCCACACAAACCTGCATGTATTTCCTTCATTAGCTCTGTACCTTCGATTCTAGATAAACACTTCAGAAGTGGAGAGCAAACTCCATGTTTGTATAACTCCCCTTCTATCATGACATATGGTCTTGTCCTTGCTTCCATTCTTTTATTATAAACTTTGTCATCCAAAAGACAGTTACCATGGAGGAAAGATATGATTTCAGTCCTCCAATCTTCACTATGTACAGGTGATATTGCGAGCACTGCTCTTTCCATAAGTTCAACCGAATGTGCTTTTATTGTCTCAAAGAAAACTTCCGAAGGTAGAGGGAGCCCCTGTGCTGCTGACTTAGCTAGTAAATCTGCATGCTCATTTTCCCCTCTTGGAATATTTTTTACAGAAAAACCTTCGAAAGAGGCCTCCAACCTTCGGACTGTGTCCAAATATTTTTCAAGCTTCGGATCCCTTGCCTTGCTGCTTTTGTCTACATGGCTAGAGATGACTTGGGAGTCAGTTTTAAGGATCGCCCTTCTTATTCCCATTGCCTTTAGCTTCCGAAGCCCCAACAGGAGGGCTTCGTATTCAGCAATGTTATTTGTACAACTAAAGTCCAGCCTTGCTGCATAGCATGTTCTGACTTTAGAGGGCGCTACTAGAACAGCGGTCGCTCCTGCGCCGAAGGTTCCCCAAGAACCATCACAGAAGGTTGTCTAGGCTTCGGCGTCTTTTGTTACTTCTTCTTCCTGAGTCTCTGGCGTCCAATGAGCAATGAAGTCTGCTAAGGCTTGAGACTAAATTGAGGATCTGTGAACATAATCAATAGAAAATTCATTGAGCTCAGCAGCCATTTTCCGATCCTCCCAGTAGCTTCTCAATTCCTCATTATGTCCATCAGAGGTTGTGACGAAGGAACAATTATATGATATGCTTGAAAATAATGTCGAAGCTTTCTGGAGGGCATCAACACAGCATATATAACACCTTCTCCAATTCTGTATAATTTTTCTTTGATAAGCTTAAAACTTCGGAGACGAAATATACTGGTGCTTGTTTTTTTAATTTGGCCATCTTGCTTCTCTTGTACAAGCGCTGCACTGACTACAGAGTGAGAGGCTGCTACATATAAGAGTAATGGAGCCCCTGGCGAAGGTGGCGTTAGAGTTGTCAAATCTATCAAGTATTGCTTTAACTCTTCGAAAGCCCTTTGCTGAGCTGGACCCCACTGAAAAACTTTGGCTGACTTCAGTATTTCAAAGAATGGTATATTTCTTTCTGCTGATTTGGACATAAATCTATTTAATGATGCCAGCCTTCCTACCAACCGTTGGGCCCCATCTTTGTATTTGGTGGCTCCATCCGAAGGATAGTTTCGATCTTATTTGGGTTAGCTTTGATTCCCTTCATTGATACCAGATAGCCAAGGAACTTGCCCTTCTTTACTCCAAAAACACACTTTCCTGGATTTAATTTCAGACCAGCTTGCCTGAAGTTGGCAAATGTTTCTTGCAGGTCAGCAATGTGATTCTCTTGCTTCGTGCTTTTTACTATAATGTCATCAACATAAGTCAGCACATTCCTGTCTATTTGAGAATGAAGGACCATGGCTATCATTCTGCTGAAGCTTCCTCCAGCATTCTTAAGCCCCTCAGGCATCCAAAGGTAGCAATAAGTACCATTGGGAGTTATGAAGCTAGTCTTTGGCTCATCTTCCTTCTTCATCTAAATTTGATGATAGCCTGAGTAGCAGTCTAGTAGACTCATGAGCTCCGTAGAAGCTGCTGCATCTACGAGGGAGTCTATTGTTGGTAATGGGAACTCGTCCTTTGGGCATACTTTGTTGAGATCTGTGAAATCAATACACATTCTCCATTTGCTATTAGCCTTCTTCACCATAACAGTGTTAGCTAGCCATTCTGGATATGTTACTTCTTTGATAACACTAGTGAAAGGAAAATGTGCCCTTGGGCCATTTCTAAGTATTTTGGTGATTGAGTGCCATCACAAGTGCTTAAGTGTAAATCTATGCCAATTGATGGACAAAGTGCAAATCAAGTCTAAAGGTATGTTTCTAGACTTAGTACATTGTTTTTAGAAATAATGTATTGTGTCTAAGTGCTGGAAACAGGAGAAATCGAATTGGAAAAGACTTAGCTTTGTTCAGCCAAAGTCTGCTCAGTCTAGGTGCACCGGACTGTCCGGTGGTGCACCGGACAGTGTCCGGTGCGCCAGGCTGGCTCTGGCGAACTTACTGTTCTCGGGACTTCGACGGTGGTGTACGGCTATAAATCACCGGACTGTCCGGTGGTGCAACGGACTATCCGGTGAGCCATTCACAGGCAAACTCGTCGCTCTCGGGAGATGATTAACGGCGTACGGCTATAATTCACCGGACTGTCCGGTGATCCAACGGTCAGCCGGGCCAACTGTCGGCCGAGGATTCCGCGCGTGACACGTGGCCGAGCCAACGGCTAGAATGGGGCACCGTACTGTCCGGTGTGCACCGGACAGTGTCCGGTGCGCCAACGGCTCTCAATCTGCAACGGTCGGCTTCGCCAAATAAGGAAAGAAATCCGCACCGGACAGTGTCCGGTGGTGCACTGGACTGTCTGGTGCGCCAGGCGACTGAAGGCAAGAATTGCCTTCTTGGAATGCTCTCAACGGCTCCTAGCTGCCTTGGGGCTATAAAAGGGACCCCTAGGCGCATGGAGGAGTACACCAAGCATCCTCTAAGCATTCCTAAGCACCAAGACTTCGATTCCGCGCATTTGATTCGTTGTGATAGCATCTAGAGCTCTATTTGAGTTGTGAACTCGTCGGGTTGTGTTGTGAGCTCTTGTTGTGACTTGTGTGCGTGTTGTCGTTCTGATTCTGTGTCTTGTGTGCGTTGCTCATCCCTTCCTTACTCTGTGCTTCTTTGTAAACATTAAAGTGTAAGGGCGAGAGACTCCAAGTTGAGGAGATTCCTCACGAGCAGATAAAGTAAACAAAGCAAAACATTGTGGTATTCAAGTGGGTCTTTGGACCGCTTGAGAGGGGTTGATTGCAACCCTCGTCCGTTGGGACGCCACAACGTGGAGTAGGCAAGTTTTGTACTTGGCCGAACCACGGGATAAACCACTGTGTCTATCTATGTTGATCCTCTTGTGGTTGTTGTGTTTTGCAAAAACTCCTCTCTAGCCACTTGGCTTTATTGTGCTAACATCTAATCAAGTTTTGTGGCATTAAGTTTTCAAGTTTCACAGGATCACCTATTCACCCCCCCCCCCCTCTAGGTGCTCTCAATTGGTATCGGAGCAGTTCTCTTCAAGAAAGGGACTAACCGCCCGAAGAGATGGATCCTAAGGGCAAGGGGATTGTGATCAATGATAAGGAGAAGGAGTCCTTCGTCAATGAGCCGAAGGACGACAAGCCTACCGACTCGGGCTCGAGCCACAAACGAAAAGATGGGAAGAAGAAGAAGACAAGGCGCATCAAGGAGATCGTCTACTACGATAACAGCGACGAATCTTCCTCTTCCCAAAAGGACGACGACAACGACTACGAGAAAAGGAAGACGGTTAATTCAAACTTCTCTTTAGATTATTCTCGTATTCCGTATAGTTCAAATACACATTTGCTTTCCATTCCTCTTGGCAAACCTCCACACTTTGATGGGGAGGACTACGGATTTTGGAGTCACAAAATGCGTAGTCACTTGTTCTCTCTCCATCCAAGCATATGGGAGATTGTAGAGAGTGGAATGAAATTTGATAGCTCGGATAGTCCCATGTTCATAAATGAACAAATCCATAAAAATGCACAAGCTACTACTGTCCTTTTAGCATCTTTGTGCAGGGAAGAGTACAATAAGGTGAGCGGCTTGGACAATGCCAAGCAGATCTGGGACACCCTCAGGATCTCACATGAGGGGAACGACGTCACCATGCTCACCAAGATGGAGTTGGTGGAGGGCGAGCTTGGGAGATTTGCAATGATAAGGGGAGAGGAGCCAACCCAAACATACAACCGGCTCAAGACCCTCATCAACAAAATAAGGAGCTACGGAAGCACGCGATGGACGGACCACGACGTCGTTCGCCTAATGCTAAGGTCTTTTACTGTCCTTGATCCACATCTTGTGAACAAGATTCGTGAAAATCCTAGGTACACCAAGATGTCACCCGAAGAAGTACTTGGGAAGTTTGTAAGCGAGAGAATGATGATCAAGGAGGCGAGATACATGGACGATGCGTTGAATGGTCCAATCCATGAGCCTCAACCCGTTGCTCTCAAGGCAATGAGTAGCAAGGAGGCGCTACCTAGCAAGGTGGCGCAAGTTGAGGCGGTGGGACTAAATGAGGAAGAGATGGCCCTCATCATCAAGCGCTTCAAGATGGCGCTAAAGGGCCGCAAGGAGCATCCCAAGAAGAACAAGACAAAGGGAAAGCGCTCCTGCTTCAAGTGTGGTAAGATTGGTCATTTTATCGCTAATTGTCCCAATAATAATAGTGACCAGGAACAAGAGAAGAAAGGGGAAAAGAAGACGAAGTACAAGAAGGCTAAGGGCGAGGCACATCTTGGCAAGGAGTGGGACTCGGATTGCTCTTCATCCGACGACGAAGGACTTGCCGCCTCAGCCTTCAACAAATCATCCCTCTTCCCCAACGAGCGTCACACATGCCTCATGGCGAAGGAGAAGAAGGTATGTACTCGAAACAATACCACTTATGCTTCTTCAAGTGATGATGAGTCTAGTGATGATGATGAAATAGATTAATCTAGTTTGTTCAAGGGATTGGATAGAACTAAAATAGATAAGATTAATGAACTGATTGATGCCTTGAATGAAAAGGATAGACTTTTAGAAAAACAAGAGGGTCTTTTGTATGAAGAACATGACAAATTTGTAGAGGCACAAAAATCTCATGCTTTAGAAGTTAAAAGGAATGAAATGCTTTCTTGTGAGCTATCTACTTGCCATCAGACAATTTCTAGTTTAAAAGATGTTAACAATGATTTAAATGCTAAACTAGAAGTAGCAAATAGATCTAACTCTTATGTAGAACATGTTGTGATTTGCACTAGGTGTAAAGATTTTAATGTTGATGCTTGTAGTGAACACCTAGTGTCTATTGCAAAGTTAAATGATGAAGTGGCTAGTCTTAATGCCCAACTTAAGACTAGCAAAAATGAATTTGATAAACTAAAATTTGCGAGGGATGCCTACACGATTGGTAGACACCCCTCAATTAAGGATGGGCTTAGCTTCAAGAGGGAAGCCAAGAACTTAACTAGTCATAAAGCTTCCATTCCCGCCAAGGAGAAAGGGAAGGTCTCTATGACTAATAGTGTTCAAAAGAACCATGCTTTCATTTATGGTGATAGAAAATTTTCTAGAAATGTGTATAGGACCTGTGCTTATGATTCATATGCCATGACTGCTTCTAGTTCCCATGTTGTGCATGGTAGAGATATGCCTAGGAAAAATATTCATCATGTGCCTAGAAAGAATATTGTTCATGTTCCTAGGAAAGTAATTAATGAACCTTCTACAATTTTTCATACTTGCAATGCTTCCTTTGCTATTTGTAGAAAGGATAAGAAGGTAATTGCTAGGAAATTAGGGGCAAGATGCAAGGGAGATAAAACTTGCATTTGGGTCCCTAAGATCATTGTGACTAACCTTGTAGGACCCAACAAGAGTTGGGTACCTAAAACCCAAGCCTAAATTTGCCTTGCAGGTTTATGCATCCGAGGGTTCAAGCTGGATTATCGACAGCGGATGCACAAACCACATGACGGGGGAGAAGAAGATGTTCACCTCCTACGTCAAGAACAAGGATTCCCAAGATTCAATCATATTCGGTGATGGGAACCAAGGCAAGGTGAAAGGGTTAGGGAAGATTGCTATTTCATCCGAGCACTCTATTTCTAATGTGTTTTTAGTTGAGTCACTTGGATATAATTTGTTATCCGTTAGTCAATTATGCAATATGGGATATAATTGTTTATTCACAAATGTAGATGTGTCTGTCTTTAGAAGGTGTGATGGTTCACTAGCTTTTAAGGGTGTACTAGACAGCAAACTTTATTTAGTTGATTTTGCAAAAGAGGAGGCCGGTCTAGATGCATGCTTAATTGCTAAGACTTGCATGGGCTGGCTGTGGCATCGCCGTTTAGCACATGTGGGGATGAAGAACCTTCACAAGCTTCTAAAGGGAGAACACGTGATAGGTCTAACTAACGTGCATTTCGAAAAAGATAGACCTTGTGCAGCTTGTCAAGCAGGTAAACAAGTGGGAAGTGCTCATCACATCAAGAACGTGATGACTACGTCGAGATCCCTAGAGCTGCTGCATATGGACCTCTTCGGACCCGTCGCCTACCTAAGCATAGGGGGAAGTAAGTATGGTTTAGTAATTGTTGATGATTTTTCCCGCTTCACTTGGGTATTCTTTTTGCAGGATAAATTTGAAACCCAAGGGACCCTCAAGCGCTTCCTAAGGAGAGCTCAAAATGAGTTTGAGCTCAAGGTGAAGAAGATAAGGAGCGACAACGGGTCCGAGTTCAAGAACCTTCAAGTGGAGGAGTATCTTGAGGAGGAAGGGATCAAGCACGAGTTCTCCGCTCCCTACACACCACAGCAAAATGGCGTGGTAGAGAGGAAGAACAGGACGCTCATTGATATGGTGAGGACGATGCTTGGAGAGTTCAAGACTCCCGAGTGCTTTTGGTCGGAAGCCGTGAACACGGCTTGTCACGCCATCAACCGGGTGTATCTTCATCGCCTCCTTAAGAAGACTTCGTATGAGCTTCTAACCGGTAACAAACCCAATGTATCTTACTTTCGTGTGTTTGGGAGCAAATGTTACATTCTAGTGAAGAAAGGTAGAAATTCTAAGTTTGCTCCCAAAGCTGTAGAAGGGTTTTTGTTAGGTTATGACTCAAATACAAAGGCGTATAGGGTCTTCAACAAATCATCGGGTTTGGTTGAAGTCTCTAGCGACGTTGTATTTGATGAGACTAATGGCTCTCCAAGGGAGCAAGTTGTTGATCTTGATGATGTAGATGAAGAAGACGTTCCAACGGCCGCATTACGCACCATGGCGATTGGAGATGTGCGGCCACAGGAACAAAAGGAGCAAGATCAACCTTCTTCCTCAACAATGGTGCATCCCCCAACTCAAGACGATGAACAGGTTCATCAAGAAGAGGCGTGTGATCAAGGGGGAGCACAAGATGACCATGTAATGGAGGAAGAAGCACAACCGGCACCTCCAACCCAAGCTCGAGTGACGATTCAAAGGAATCATCCCGTCGACCAAATTTTGGGTGACATTAGCAAGGGAGTAACTACTCGTTCTAATTAGTTAATTTTTGTGAGCATTACTCCTTTGTCTCTTCTATTGAGCCTTTCAGGGTAGAAGAGGCCTTGCTAGATCCGGACTGGGTGTTGGCCATGCAGGAGGAGCTCAATAATTTCAAGAGGAATGAAGTTTGGACAGTGGTGCCTCGTCCCAAGCAAAATGTTGTGGGAACCAAGTGGGTGTTCCGCAACAAACAGGATGAGCACGAGGTGGTGACGAGGAACAAGGCTCGACTTGTGGCAAAAGGTTATGCCCAAGTCGCAGGTTTCGACTTTGTGGAGACTTTTGCTCCTGTGGCTAGGCTAGAGTCCATTCGTATTTTGCTAGCATATGCCGCTCACCATTCTTTCAGGTTGTTCCAAATGGATGTGAAGAGCAATTTCCTCAATGGGCCAATCAAGGAGGAGGTGTACGTGGAGCAACCCCCTGGCTTCGAGGATGAACGGTACCCCGATCACGTATGTAAGCTCTCTAAGGCGCTCTATGGACTTAAGCAAGCCCCAAGAGCATGGTATGAATGCCTTAGAGACTTTTTAATTGCTTTCAAGGTTGGGAAAGCCGATCCAACTTTATTCAGTAAGACTTGCGATGGTGATCTTTTTGTGTGTCAAATTTATGTCGATGACATAATATTTGGTTCTACTAATCAAAAGTCTTGTGAAGAGTTTAGCAGGGTGATGACGCAGAAATTCGAGATGTCGATGATGGGCGGGTTGAACTACTTCCTTGGGTTCCAAGTGAAGCAACTCAAGGACGGCACCTTCATCTCCCAAACGAAGTACACACAAGACTTGCTAAAGCGGTTTGGGATGAAGGACACCAAGCCCGCAAAGACGCCGATGGGAACTGACGGACACACCGACCTCAACAAAGGAGGTAAGTCCGTTGATCAAAAAGCATACCGGTCCATGATAGGTTCTTTGCTTTATTTATGTGCTAGTAGACCGGATATTATGCTTAGCATATGCATGTGTGCTAGATTTCAATCTGATCCAAGGGAGTGTCACCTTGTGGCCGTGAAGCGAATCCTTAGATATTTAGTCGCTACGCCTTGCTTCGGGATCTGGTATCCAAAGGGGTCTACCTTTGATTTGATTGGATACTCAGATTCCGACTATGCTGGATGTAAGGTCGATAGGAAGAGTACATCGGGGACGTGCCAATTCTTAGGAAGGTCCCTGGTGTCATGGAACTCTAAGAAACAAACTTCTGTTGCCCTATCCACTGCTGAGGCCGAGTATGTTGCCGCAGGACAGTGTTGCGTGCAACTACTTTGGATGAGGCAAACCCTCCGGGACTTTGGCTACAATCTAAGCAAAGTCCCACTCCTATGTGACAATGAGAGTGCTATCCGCATAGCGGAAAATCCTGTTGAGCACAGCCGCACAAAGCACATTGACATCCGGCATCACTTTTTGAGAGACCACCAGCAAAAGGGAGATATCGAAGTGTTCTATATTAGCACCGAGAACCAGCTAGCCGATATCTTTACCAAGCCTTTAGATGAGAAGACCTTTTGCAGGCTGCATAGTGAACTAAATGTCTTAGATTCGCGGAACTTGGATTGATTTGTAGCATACATGTGTATTATGCCTTGATTATGTTTCTTATGTATTTTGTTTATTTATGGTGCTCAAGTTGTACAAGCACTCCCCGGACCTCACAAGTCCATTTGCAAGTGATGCACACCTTGAAGGGGAGATGTGCTACAACTTGACCCTTTGAGACTAACCATGTGCTTGAGTTTTCTTAATTTAGTCTCAAAGGAGGTTTGAAAGGGAAAAGGTGGACTTGGACCATGAAAGACTTCCACTGCACTCCGATGAGAGGGTAACTTATTCCAAGTTCATCTCATGTACTCTTATTGCCTTTGTATTCTTATTTGAAGATTTTGGTGAGGCAATGGGGTTCCAGGGCCAAAATTGATCCCGTTTTGGTGCTTGATGCCAAAGGGGGAGAAAATAAGGCCAAAGCAATAAATGGATCAGCTACCACTTGAGAAATTTTGAAAATAGTAGAATAGAGCTTTTGGTTTGTCAAAACTCTCTTGTTGTCTCTATTGCCAAAAGTTGGTTTCTTGTGGGAGAGTAGTTGATTATGGGAAAAAGGGGGAGTTTGTGAATCTTTGATCAATTTCTCTTGGAATATCTCTCTTTATGTCTCTACAAGTGAATTTGACTTAGAGATAGGAAATTGAGTTTGATTTGCAAAAACAAACCAAGTGGTGGCAAAGTATGATCCATATATGCCAATTTTGAATCAAAACTATTTTGAGTTCTCATTTGCATTGATATTGCACTTGGTCTAGTTGCTTTTTGTTGTGTTGGCATAAATCACCAAAAAGGGGGAGATTGAAAGGGAAATGTGCCCTTGGGCCATTTCTAAGTATTTTGGTGATTGAGTGCCAACACAAGTGCTTAAGTGTAAATCTATGCCAATTGATGGACAAAGTGCAAATCAAGTCTAAAGGTATGTTTCTAGACTTAGTACATTGTTTTTAGAACTAATGTATTGTGTCTAAGTGCTGGAAACAGGAGAAATCGAATTGGAAAAGACTTAGCTTTGTTCAGCCAAAGTCTGCTCAGTCTGGATGCACCGGACTGTCCGGTGGTGCACCGGACAGTGTCCGGTGCACCAGGCTGGCTCTGGCGAACTTACTATTCTCAGGACTTCGACGGTGGTGTACGGCTATAAATCACCGAACTGTCCGGTGGTGCACCGGACTATCCGGTGAGCCATTCACAGGCGAACTCGTCGCTCTCGGGAGATGATTAACGGCGTACGGCTATAATTCACTGGACTGTCCGGTGATCCAACGGTTAGCCGGGCCAACGGTCGGCCGAGGATTCCGCGCGTGACACGTGGCCGAGCCAACGACTAGAATGGGGCACCGGACTGTCCGGTGTGCACCGGACAGTGTCCGGTGCGCCAACGGCTCTCAATCTGCAACGGTCGGCTTCGCCAAATAAGGAAAGAAATCCGCACCGGACAGTGTCCGGTGGTGCACCGGACTGTCCGGTGTGCCAGGCGACTGAAGGCAAGAATTGCCTTCCTGGAATGCTCTCAACGGCTCCTAGCTGCCTTGGGGCTATAAAAGGGACCCCTAGGCGCATGGAGGAGTACACCAAGCATCCTCTAAGCATTCCTAAGCACCAAAACTTCGATTCCGCACATTTGATTCGTTGTGATAGCATCTAGAGCTCTATTTGAGTTGTGAACTCGTCGGGTTGTGTTGTGAGCTCTTGTTGCGACTTGTGTGCGTGTTGTCGTTCTGATTCTGTGTCTTGTGTGCGTTGCTCATCCCTTTCTTACTCCGTGCTTCTTTGTAAACATCAAAGTGTAAGGGCGAGAGACTCCAAGTTGAGGAGATTCCTCGCGAGCGGGATAAAGTAAACAAAGCAAAACACCGTGGTATTCAAGTGGGTCTTTGCACCGCTTGAGAGGGGTTGATTGCAACCCTCGTCCGTTGGGATGCCACAACGTGGAGTAGGCAAGTTTTGTACTTGGCCGAACCACGGGATAAACCACTGTGTCTATCTGTGTTGATCCTCTTGTGGTTGTTGTGTTTTGCAAGAACTCCTCTCTAGCCACTTGGCTTTATTGTGCTAACATCTAATCAAGTTTTGTGGCATTAAGTTTTCAAGTTTCACAGGATCACCTATTCACCCCCCCTCTAGGTGCTCTCAACTAGCCCTGAGAAGTCTCTTTACTTCGTTCTGAGCACCTTCAGCTTTATCATCAGACATCTTCCGAAGTCTTTGCTTCCTTGGCCTGAAAGATGGATCCACATTAAGTCAATGTTCAATGACATCTCTATTGACACCACAAAGATCATTGGCTGTCCAAGCAAATACATCTTTGTTGTTGAACAAAAACCTTATCAAAGTTTTTTTTGCTTGTTAGGTAGCTGAGATCCTAGCAGTACCCTTTGATCTGCTACATCTTCACATAGGAGCATAGGCTTCGGCTGATCTCCGAAGCAGCCTTCTCTCTTTTGTGCTTATATTGTTGACAAGCTTCGGCTCCATCTATGTTGTGGATTGCCTTTGAATCTGTCCAACTCTCTTTGGCCCTTATGGTAGCTTCTTGACTTCCATGGATGGCAATGGGCCCTTGTTCCGAAGGTATCTTCATGCATAAATATGCTGGATGAAGTATTGCTTTGAAGGCATTTAGTGTTCCTCGACCAATGATTGCATTGTATGGGTATTCCATGTCGACAATGTTAAAAACAACTTGCTCAGTTCTTGTGTTGTGGACATACCTGAAGGTAACTGACATTGTGATTTTGCCAAGTGCCACAATTTGTCGTCCTCTGAAGCCACAAAGAGGGTGCGTAGCATCATGAACCTTGTCCTCTGGTTCTTGCATCTGCCTGAAAGCCTTTGCAAATATAATGTCCGCAGCACTGCCTGTGTCAACCAGAACATTGTGGACCAGAAATCCCTTGATGACATAAGATATGACCATAGCATCATTGTGAGGATAGTCTTTTAGCTGAAGATCCTCCTAGGAGAAGGTGATTGGGATGTGGGACCACTTGGACCTGACGAAGGGTCCTTGCACCCCAACATGTTGCACTCTTCTCCATGCTTCCTTCTGCTTTTTGTTGGCTAGCTCTGCACTTGAACCGCCCATGATTGGGAGCACCAGCTTCGTGACCGAAGGTGCTACAGCTTGGTTGTTGAATGAAGCCATCGTCTCAATAGTGGAAGTGAGTTCACCGGAGGTGGGCGCCAATGTTGGGGACTTGTTCTCAAATGCTATGAGTTAAGAACAAGGCAACACAAAACATTAATGGTTAAAGACCTTCGTCCTTCGAAATATTATCTCCCTTAGGATATAATGATCTTCGGACGAAGGTTATGAAGGACGTACCTTCATCAACTCAGTATATAATAATGAAAGTAGAAGCATATGAAACATGGAAAATAACATGAATAATCATATGCTATCATTAATATATCTTTATTATATCATCATGAACAAACATGAACAATATTAAAGTACATTTATACCTTCAGCTTGACAGAAGGAAAAAATCCAGGTGTGACGTGCGAGTGAATACAAGTCAGCGTGAACAGTACGGGGGTACTGTTCATCTATTTATAGGCATGGGACGCAGCCCGGATGAAATTACATTTGTGTCCTTGGTAACTAATCATAACTAAAATACAAATTATCATGGACTAAATGGTCTTTTACTCTTTAAGTCGGTGCTGGCCTTCATCTCAAGACACATTGTCATGCCGAAGCTCCTTGGATTGTAGCTTCAGCTTATACCTTCATGTTGTGTCTCCTTGCATATCACCCTGCCGAAGGTGTTTTTATGAAGGCCCCCAACATGAGTCATATGATCTTGCTTTCTGTTGTATATTGAGATGAAGAAGGTACGTCCTTCATGACCTTCGTCTGAAGATCATTATATCCTAAGGGAAATAATGCTTCGAAGGACGAAGGTCTTTAATCATTAACATTTGTGTTGCCTTGTTCTTAATTCATAGCATTTGAGAACAAGTCCCAAACATTGGCGCCCACCTCCGGTGAACTCATTCGACCACCTTTGGCAAGCTCTGACCTTTGTCGTGCCACCGAAGAGAGCTTCAGGGCTAGGGGCTACGCTGCAGCCACTGGACGTCAATCAGGAAACACTGCGTGAAGCCAGGAGTCAAAAAGGAAGGCTACAAGTCCAACACCTCAGGAGGAGGAGCTAGACCCATCCATCAGTAGGTCCAGAGGAAGAAGGAGAAGATGCTTCGTCTTTCTGATCTATAGAAGATCAATGAAGCTTCGGAGGAAATGCATCATCTCACTCAAGATGACCAGGACCGAAGACCCCAATGCAGAGAGCTTCGTCAAGACAATTCCTACGATGATGATGAATGGTATGATGATTTCCATCATGGAAATTTTGCTTTTGATGATGCTTCTCCTCTGTCAGCAGAACTGCAGGCTACCCCATAGTCCCCATCATACAAGCCACCCCAGCTCCCCATGTATGATGGGCACTCAGATCCGAAGCAGTTTCTGATGAGCTACGAAGCAACCATATCTTCATATGGGGGCAACACTGCAGTCATGGCAAAATCCTTCGTCATGGCAGTCAAGAATGTTGCACGAACCTGGTACTCCTCTCTTCGGCCAGGAACAATCATGTCATGGCAGAAGCTGAAGGACATGTTGATCACCAGTTTCCAAGGGTTTCGGACAAAGCCGGTTACTGCTCAAGCCTTCCAGTGCACGCAAGACCACGAAGAGTACCTTCAGGCGTATGTCCGAAGGTTCTTGCGTTTAAGAGCACAAGCGCCCACAGTGCCCAATGAAATCGTCATTGAGGCCATAATAAAAGGGCTTCGGCCAGGACCTACGACTCAATACTTCACCAAGAAACCCCCTCAGACTCTGGAGAAGCTGCTTCAGAAAATGGATGAGTACATCCAGGCCAATAATGATTTCCGCCAGAGAAGGGAAGAAGCTTATAGGTTTTCTGAGATGACTAGGGGCTTCGGAGGAAGACTCCACCCTAGGCATGTCGGATCAATCCACAATTCCACTCAGAGTGATGACAGAGGAAGCCTGTTTCAGAGGCCACAACATAGCTCACAATATTCAGGGCAACAGCAAAGCTCTTTCAGGCCACCAGCTCCAAGGGGCAGAGGCGGCAGGGGCTTCGGAGGAAGATATGGGGATCAACCCAGGAAGCTCTATTGCTTATTCTGTGGTGAGGACAAGGGCCACACTACAAGAACATGCCAGGTCACCATTCAGAAGCAAAAAGAGATTGTCAAAGCAGAAGCACGGCAGAATCAGCCGAAGTAGGTTTTACATACTGCTTCGTGCTACTCTCCCTACATACCAGAATACGTGGGTAATCAACCTGCAGCTTCTGTTGCTTCAGCAAGTCATTCACAAGCTTCCTGGACTCAGCTCCCACTACCACCACCATTGCCACCTACTCATACCCGAAGCCAGCGGCCAGAAGGGCACCAGCACGCCCAACAGCACGACTTCAGGGAGGAGTCCGAAGCTCATACAGTCAACAGCACTGTACCAGAGCCGAAGCATATATACTAAGGAATATCCTACCTTTGATGTACTTTTAACTTTTATGCCATTTTATTTTCTATGTGAGAAACAAATAATGAAGAACTTAATTTCGATTTCTTATAATAATTTTGCCTACACTAAAGTGAAATATATTTTCCTCATAGATTTATGAAGCTCGAAAGACGTCTCTAAGGAAACGAAGTAAATTTCGAAGCTCAAAAGTCGTTCTTAAGGGAATGCAGAGCCAAAAATTAGAATCCAAAGCTGCAAAAGTCGTTCCTAAGGGAGCGCAGCGTAAGTTTTTTGCTCAAAAGTCGTTCCTAAGGGAATGCAGAGACAAAAATTACAATCTGAAGCTGCAAAAGTCGTTCCTAAGGGAACGCAGTGTAAGTTTTCTGCTCAAAAGTCATTCCTAAGAGGATGCAAAGCTTAAATGCCATCGAAATAGAAGGTGAAGAAGCTCAAAAGTCGTTCCTAAGGGGATGCAGAGCTTAAAGACTCAAAAGATGTTCCTAAGGGGATGCAGAGTCTTGTGTGTTCCAGTATGGGCGCGTGGGTGTGTGTCTTCAGCATCCTCATCATTTTGCATCATATCATCATATCATTTCACATAACATTACATAATACATCATATTACATTAACGGCACAAAAATTGAATATGAAGCAAATCTTTAGCAAATGCTTCGTCAAAATGAAAATGTGCTGAGGCACGAAGTTAGCTTCGGGAAATACAGTTTTATCAGACTTGCTATAGAAGGGATATCTTTCTTTACGAAGCATGAAAAGAAGGGAAGGTGTTTTTTCGCCGAAGGCTCAAAAACGGCATGTGTGTAAATTTCACGCATCGTAAAGAAATATATTACAGTAATTTACATGTCTCATCAATTGTTCCATACACCAAATGTTACAAAGTATTTTTACAATAAAGTTACAAAGTATTATTACAACAAAGTCTACTCTTCTCTAAGGATCTTTTCTGCGGCTTCGTTTAATAACTTGTCAACAACTTCGTCGATAATAGAATTTGCAAGGCTCATAACGTCCAGTGCTTCCTTCATCTTCGGATCAGCCAGGGGATTGCACGGCTCCGGCAACGGTGATAGCTCAGCTGTAATAGATAAACTATTAGTCCGAAGCCACAAAACAAGTACCGAAGGTAAAATTCAAAAAACGATACATATGCGCCTTTCACGCTCAGCAGCCTCTTCAGTTCGCCTAGCTTCTTCTCGGGCGTCATGGGTGTCTTTTTCATTCTTTTTTATAATTTCATGGGCCAATTCTCGGCCACCGTTCACCCAGATATCAGAATAAAATTTTCTGCCCATCAAAGTCACTTCGGCAGAAGGATCTTTTGTATCATCTATGGAGAAGGCAGCTTCGGCCTGGGCTGTAGTTTTGACGTGATCGCATCCAACCTTCTCCAAAATAGCCACAATCCCCCTAGCGCTAGAGAAAGCGCAGATATCTCCGCGATCGTTCAGGATTTCCTCAAAAGCTTTGGCTTCACCGCTTATCCATTCAATAACGCCTTCGGGGTCGCCTCGAACAAAGTTCTCCTCAGAGGAGTAGGCACCTACCTTTGCAAAGCTGTTTTTCAAATTTTTCACGCAATCCAAGGATTTTTTGAAGCATCTTTCCTTGGATTCGCGAAGCTCCTCAATATTTTCTCTAGCCTAGCTTGTGTCCATTCATTGATCTCTTTGCTAGCTTTTGCAACTATATAGTTTTCATTAGCCTCAGCGAGCTTTTTCCGAAGTTCTTCGACCTCGGCTTTTTGGGCTTCGATTTGAGCATTATATTTAGCTTCGTCTTCTTTCATTTTACTCACCAATGAAATCAAAATCTTGTCTTTCTCCAAACCTTCGTTTCTCAGCTCAATTACCTCTGAGCGAAGGTTGTCGAGAGCTATTGAGCAGCTTTTGTCTTCGGCATTCTTTTGTGCCCTCAAGGCATTGCTAAGAATTAAGCCATGCAAGAAAAAGAAAGAATTAAGCATGACAATGAAATACTTCATTTCCAACTTTAAAGTTAGTAGCTTCTGTACCTTTATACTGTTGTATGCAAAGCTATCAGCAAGATCATCCTTCGACATGGCCGAACGGCCTTCCTCAAGCTTCGAAAATCCCATACTTGTGGCTATCTCCCGGCAAACAGATATTTCTTTGTTATCCGGGAGACAGTATAGGAAATCATCTCTGTTAGTGCCATTGAACACTAGGGCCCCCTTGGGATATTTTAGTTTCTGGGCATAGTGTCTGGCCTCTAAGATTTCTTCTTTGGATAATGTTTTCCCCGAAGCATGTCAAATAATGTAATCAACATCTTCGGCCAGAGCTTCGGGGGCAGGAGATTTAGCTTTTTCTATCATATCTTGCCCCGCTGCCATGACGGTATCTAGAGTTTGTTGCTCAGCTTTATCCTCAGGCGTGACATCCTTTGTCTCAATGGGCATTGAAGGCCCAGCTTCGGCTTCGGCCTGGACCTTGGCAACTTCAGCAACTTTTTTAATAGGAGCAGGGGTCAAGGTTTTTGTAGTCTCCATGACAGCATCTAGCACGCTGGCCATCCTCCTCCTCTTGGGAGTTGTGGCAGGAGCCTTTGTCATCTTCGGCAATTCTGCCTCTATCGGTGGGCTCAAAATTTTTGGCACCATCATTGTTTCTCCCAAGTCTGGCTCTCTCGCCGTATCACCCTTGGCTTCAGCTGGCCCGGTTGTAGGCACCTTCGGCACTACAATTGATTCTTCAGCGCTCTGCACGGTGGGAGCAGCTTGTTTTGCTTCGGCAGTTGAAGAGGTCCCTTCGCCAAATTCTGGCACTATGGCCGATTCAATATATCACGGCCGGTGGGTCAGAACCTTTATTTTCTTGCCCATCGGCACAGCAATGATGGCCGAAGCGACAGTTTTTCTCTTCTTTCCTTGCCGTCGCAGTGGGTAGTGATAATCAGGGTATACGAAGCCAATTGCATCAAACACCCTGTTTAATCTTTTCTTGCCCTGACCCCCGAAAGCTGCGGACAAGGCATCATCTTCGGCCTTGGAATATGTCCCAAGCAGCTCGTCGCTGGTAGCTTCAATGCATTTCAACAAGTCATCATTGAGTTCATCAAACTTCTCTCTAAATCTGAAGGTATACTTCAATCGAACTAGGCCACCTTCACTGGATTCAGCAGTAGTCTCCTTCGGCATATCCTAGCTCTCCACAAGTGGCCACACTCTATAGGCTATGCGCTCTTGAATTATATCTCTTGTGCCAATGAAGGCGCAAACAGTGCTAAAGGCCTTCTGGCATGCTTCGACGTCACTTTCAATAGCCACCTTCGGCCTTCGAAGGCCGAAGCGAGACCAGATGGGGCACTGGATAATTTCCTTGATGTCTTCCCTTTTAATCAGATCATTTTTAACATAAAACCATTCCTCCATCTAGGCCCCGGGCCATCTTTTCTAGTATGTCGGCACCGGGTAGCTTGCATTGGTGTGAGCAATAAATCCATAACAACCGAAGTTGTTGTGGTACTGTTCTTTGCCAGTAGCCTTCGTCTCGTATAATAGCTCGTGTATATTGCAGAAGCACTTTGCACTCGGCTCTAGCCCCTGGCTTCTTACAGCCCAAACAAATATCCCCATCCTAATTATAGCTTCGGGGGTAATCTGATGAAGAAAGATCTGGAATATCTTTAACACTTCAACCACAAATTTGATCAATGGGAACCGAAGGCCTGCCTCCAAAAAGCTTCTGTGAATAACAACTTCATTTTCCTAAGGAGCAGGGCGGTGCTGTCTCCTCCAACCCTCACAATAGACATATCGCGAAAGTGCCTTCCTCTTATGGTATCAATATGACTTTGTTTAATAGTTGATTTTCTGAAGATGGTATGGCTTGGCCATCAGGGCCAGTCCTCAGAATCTTCATCTCCACTTTCTACATCATAATCATCACTGTCATCAGAATCTTTAGACAAACCCTCTATTATCTCTTTGGTAATTTTCTCTGTATTTATCTTAGCCATTGACTCATAAAATCTAGCAATAAAAGGGTCCGCAACTTTCTTTTCTTCATACAGCTTCTTCTCCTCAGTTATCTTCTTCTCCTCAGTCATCTTCTTCTCCTCAGACATGGAGCAAGCACGTCTTTAAACCGAAGCTCAAAAATCAGACGAGAGCTGATGAGCAAGAGCTACAAATTTGAGAAAATAACGCAAACAGCAGAAATGGCGTACCAAATGCTGCTGCTGTGGGTTCCTATTTATACGCCTAGCGCTTTGCAACTGGCGGGCCCCATTTTTCATTGACTTTCGCTATTCTAGCGAAGGGAATGTGTTTTTCGGACCTTCGGCTTAAGGCCTTCGTTCACGTCGCAGTCTGAATTCGTTGTTATAACAAATTAATACTGCGAGGGGCTACTGTTGGGGGCCTTCATCTTCCGAAGGTCCTCAAAAACACAACTAACATGTTTTCCAAGTATAATACATTCACAGGGACCTTCGGCCTCGGAATAAAGTTGTACACGGTATGAAAAGCGTTGTCTGGGAGAAGGATGAACCAGTTCCGAAGCTACGCGTGGAGAAGCTTCGGCTTAGCGGTGGAAAATGGAACCGACTTAAAAAGGAAAAGGCTATCTAGTCCTCGATAGATTGTCCTTAAGTCAATAGTAAATATCAAGGGCATGGATGTAATTTTACACAGGCTGCGTCATGTGCCTATAAATAGATGAACAGTAACACCGTGCTGTTCACGCTGACTTGTATTCACTCGCTTGTCACACTCGGATTCTCACCTTTTGTCAAGCCGAAGGTATAAATGTAATTTAATATTGTTCATGTTTATTTATGATTATATAATAAAAATGTCTTAATGACATCATATGTTTATTCATGTTTTTTATATGAGTTATATGATCTTGCTTTCTGTTGTATATTGAGATGAAGAAGGTACGTTCTTCATTACCTTCGTCTGAAGATCATTATATCCTAAGGGAAATAATGCTTCGAAAGACGAAGATCTTTAATCATTAACATTTATGTTGCCTTGTTCTTAATTTATAGCATTTGAGAACAAGTCCCCAACAAAAGCATTGTTTTACACTGTTTTATACTGTAGACTGCACTGTTCGTAGAATAGAGTTTAAATATGAATACGTGGATGGATAAAGTGGTGAAGTTATCCTAACCAGCTAACTTTTATGCTTGTAGTACAAGCAACTTTTTAAAGTACTATATTGCACCAAGGAATGGAGTATATTTTAGCTGTACCTTCTATCCAGCACTCCAACCAATAAGAAGACCAAAGTATGCAATGTATCAAATATCAAATATTGATGCTAAACAACTGGCTTGTAACTTGTAAGCACAAGCTATTGCATGGTACAGAAGACTGCAATGTTGGTCGAAGTATAATAAAAAGGCTTTCATAGTGGGCTCTGTCTCTGTCTATGCAGTCATTGAGATTTGTGATCAATTCTGTTTTCTTAGAATATTTGTGATCAATTCTTACTATTGGACTTTGGGAATGTGGCTGTCGGACAACTGGCCTCGACCACCACCACGGTGTAAAATTATACTGTCCAAAAATAAATGTAAGTTTCTTCACTCCAACACCTACGCTACGCTGACATCTCCACTGTCTTGGTTCCGCTCACTTGGTGACCTGAACATATAATTTTCTCGCTCGTGCTCCTCTACCACAGCGCTATTGCTGGCGGTCAGAACAAAGACACATGACTGATGCATGGGCAATGAACAAAGCAGGGTATATGCATAATTTCACGTGACCATTGAATTAGTTTTCAATGTCGACCTGCTCACATTTAAATTGTAAAAAATTAAAATTATACTTAAATAGATATTTAAATCATAGTTGTTAGTCCAAATCTACATTCATACTCATCTGTCCACACAACATACATGTATTTGTATTTTATACTCTATACTCAATCATAAATAAAAGTTGTAATAACGTGTCAACGTACGGGCACCTCGCTAGTAGTACTTATAAGGTAGAATTACAATGTTTCCAAGACGAATGAAGTACTTTTATAGACATTTAGAACGACTACATTTAATACCACCAATTTAGATGACTATGTTTCAGCTTAATTATTTTTAGCTTCTGGCCGCCATAAGTTGCTGTGGATTGCCAAATACCTAGTTTTAGCCCGCTTTTTCTTAGAATCACTTTAGTGAAAACCGTCCAAAAATCAACGTGAGCACATAATATGTCGAGTCGACGCGATAGTAGGAATTCATCACTTTCACTATCAGAATAGCTTTTTTGCCAAGTGTCTGAAGCACTCAGCAAAGCCTGGAAAACACCCGGCGAAGGCTTTACTGAGTGTGACACTCAGCAAAAAAACTCGGCGAACTGTATATCGGCAACGGCTTCTCTGTCGAGTACTTTTTATCAGGCACTCGGCAAAGTCTTTGTCGAGTGCCACTCGATACACAGCAAAGAAAAGTCGTCGTTACGGTGCCAGGTAACGTCGACGGAGCCTGTGCCGAGTGTCACAAAGTGACACTCGGCAAAGGCTCACTCTTTGTCGAGTGTCCACTGTACAGACACTCGGCAAAGAAGCTCCCCATGGGACCCTTTACCAGGTCCTTTACCGAGCATATTAGGTGTCACTCGGCAAAGGCTCCCTCTTTTCAGAGTGTCCGCCGGACTAGCACTCGGCAAAGGGATCACCAGCGGGCCCTTTGTCAGTTTCTTTGTCGAGTGCATTTGTAGGCACTCGGCAAAGCTTGCTTCTTTGCCGAGTGCTAAGGCCACATCACTTGACAAAGAGGCTTTACCGGTGCCTAGGTGTACCTTATTTGCCGAGTGCTATGATCTTGACACTCGGCAAAGTGACCAGTATACCCCTTTTTTATTTTTTTATTCCATCCAAACAAACAAAAGATATATCACATAATCATCATATATACATCACAGAGTTCACATAATCATCACATACATAATAGAGACCACATATTTCACAAAAAATACAAATCTCACAAGTTTTTCACAAACTTATCTATGTTCATACCAAGATTTACCAACATAAGTATCACACAACTCTAAAACATAAGTTTTTCACAAACATAAGTTCAAGACAAGTTTATCACACAAGCTAGGAGAAGATGATCAGCGAGGTGGGCGGCTGGACTGGTGCGGCGATGGGCTGGGCGATCCAAGAAGGTTGTTGGATGCTGCCCCAGATTGTTCCTGCACAGATAAGAGATTGCATGTGTTATACCAGATAAATAAATATCATGCAGAACTAGAATTTTGATACTCACAGGAGTATGGAACTGAGCAGGGTCAACTGGAGGGAACAACGGATGTGGTGGAACAAAATCCTGTGCGGCGCCAAGGCTCTGCATGTACTGAAACATCTCTGCCATCCTCTGCTGATCTACCAAGCGGTCCTTCCGCTCCTTCATCATCCTCGTCTCCATCTCCTGTCGTTCCCTCCTCTTTTCTTTTAGATGGGCCTGTAATATTCCAACCCAATGTTATAATAACTCAAAGAGAAGGTATATAACTCAAGGAATGGCGAGTTACAGAAGCACTAACCTGGAGTTGTTGTATCTGATGATGTGAGTTGTCCTACTAAGGTCGTATGGCTGGGCTCGAGCTCATGCTCCTTGCTCGCACCTGAGACAGAGTGGGAGTGGACGATGAGTCGATTACCCCGTCGGCAATCCAGTACCGCCCATGCCTCTTGCCTCTTCCGACCCTCATGAGGACATCTCTATCGATGTCCTCGTTCCTTGGATCGTAATCTGGCTCATGCACCTCATGTGCCATGGCAGTGTACTCATGAAGGCGGTTGGAGACGGCAGGGTTGCTATACGCCTCGGGCCCTCATCCGGGTTGTAGGTGACGTCAGACGTCGTCTTGCCCTTGTGGGCCATAACATAAGTCGAGAAGATGGAGCAAGGCTGGCCACCATGTGATGTTGACTGCAAGAAAATCAATAAGATAGTTAGAAATAATATCTAATCTAGTGTTATATACCTAAATAAAAAAGAGGGCGTACCCATGCTTCTGCATATTTGTCGAGGTTGCGACTGCCTTGGTGGTGGGAGGGACCTTGCATTATTAGATGTCATTCCTGGCTAGCATTGTGCGCCTCGTCCCACTCAGGTGAGCACCACCTATCCACCATTTCCTCCCAGCACTGAGGAGACACGGCGCACCAATAAGGAATCATCTACAAAGTAAAACAGGTACATTGCATATCAGAAGATAAAATTAAGCAAATTTTATCACGAATATTAAAGTGTTGTATTTACCTACAAGTATTGGTCCCTAGTCAACGACATGGTTCGGACGTCCTGCTTGGTCACCTTCTCCCCAAGGACGGAGCTGTGGTAGCTGACGATGGCCTAGATTCGTGCCTCGTAGTGCATGTCCACGACGAGCTTCTTACAGCTCGTGGTGGCCACCACATCCGCCCTGGCCTCATATCCAGCCTCGCATATGAAGAAATCCTGCATACAAAGACGATGTATCCATACATTATTTCAAGAATATGCAACGAATGCGACATATTTTAAATTATAGTAAGACTTACCCACAACTCTTGCTTCACCCGCTCTGCCTTGTTGTTGATTTCCCTACCATCTCGGTCTACTACATCAGGGGTGACGGCGTAGTGGTCGAAGGTGTAGGCTAGGCCCGTCACTCCGGCATACTCAACTGGTCCAGGGAAGTGTTCCCTGCACAGAAGGCTGATGATGCCATTGGGGTTATGGTTGTGACCCCCTGCATTCTCCACAACCTTCCAAGACCTATCCAAGTGACAAATAAAAAGTATTAGTTTATATTATGAATTTGAACACATAATTTGAACAAGCAGGGAGAACATAAAGTTACATGCCTCTCCCCATTCGGTCGAATCAGCGGTTGCCTATCTTGAAATATGGGACGCCGAGGGAGACTCGCGAGACCTCGCGGGTAGACGTTCCTCGAACCTAAGGCACCGGAACCTCAGGCATCCTGCTGAGCGTCGTTGTCGCCCTGCTTGCCGCATCGACAGCGGCCTGTTGTGTTGCTGGACGTCGCCGTCCTACTGTGCCTCCTCCGCCGTCCTACGGGTGCTCCTCCTCCCCCTCCTTGTCCTCATCCCACCGCCCGTCATCTTTGTCCAACAACCTGCAATTAAGAGTAAGCAAATAAGCACATATAAAAAATATGTATTTAGAAATAGGTGCAAAATAAAAATAATAATCTTCATATGTGTCGGGGTTAGCCGGATCATAAGTCTCATAGTCACTATCAACCATTTCATAGTCAACACCATCTAAAGGCGCAATTTCGTCATTAATGTCGTTGCCTTCAAGTATTACTAAGTCATTCTCATTTTGCACCTCATCATTCTCCTCATCAACAACCATTTCAATATCTACTTCAATTTTGATAGCTTCGGTTAAGTCTATCTCAAATCACCCTTTTAGCCCATCTTCTTGGAACAACTCTCCGTCATATGTGTCCGGGTCTAAGTTATAATCTTCATCGTTTGTAACAGGTAATTTATCGTGACGCGATACCTTATACACAACATCCCAACCCTTAAGATGTTTTTTCGTTTGGCATGCATATGTGAGATAATACACTTGTGTGGCCTGTTGGGCCACGATATAGACATTGTCTCCTGGTAAGGTGGAATCTTGTCGAATTTCGACTATCTCAAGATTAGAATGTGTCTGTATCGTCACTTGAGGGTCAAACCAATGACATTTGAATATTACTAGAGTAAGAGGTTTGGAACCATGAAAATTGAGTCCATATATTTCTTCAGTTCATCCAAAATAATCGACATCGTCAAGGCCGGGCTTAAAGACTCTAGAACACGTTGTTTTTCGATTGGGCCGACTTTGGTCGTAGCTTGTTGTGCAAAAACGGTAGCCATTGATGCCATACCCAGAATATTTCCTAACCCTATAAGCAAAGCAATTGGCTACTTGTCTCAACTCGACACTCATAGACAGATCTCTTTGGCCCAGCAAGTATTCGCAAGTTAAAAGATGCTAAATTGAGTTCATAGACGGATCTCTTTGACAAACTAAGCATGTACCTTATGTTTGAACTAGGAAATGAAATCGGACAATCCATTTCCCGCACCCTTTCTAAGAAGGGTATCATATTCCTGTGGAGTTGGGTCCCTTGATCGACGCCATAATTCATGAAGAAATTGTTCCATGTATGGCGTCACCTCTTCAAGGTTGGTCAATACATATAGCTTGATATGGCGCCACTCTTCATGTCTTAGTGTCTTGGTGGTTGAACCACTTGCGCTTCTGAGTTGGCCTCAAAATATGATGAGATTCGATTCATTGCCGCCAACATTGTAACAAGGGGTGGATCATGCACGCTCGACAGTTTGTCACCATAGTAAGTTGTTGTGAAGTTTGACACCTCCTCTAGAATGTATGCCTCTACAATGGAAGCCTCGATTTTGCATTTATTTCTACATTTTTTTGAATAGTCTTTAGACATCTCTTGATTGGATAGCACCAACGTCCCTGCACTGGCCCCTCATTCATGCCTCATACGGGAGATGAAGAATCAAATGTTGCATTGGATTGAAGAAGCAGGGTGGAAATATCTTCTCAAGTTTACATAGTAACACGAGTGTCAATCTTTCCAAGTCTGCAATCACAGTCCGAGATAACTCTTTTGCACAAAGTTGGCGAAAGAAATAGCTCAACTCTGTAAGTGCTTGCTAGACATGCTCAGGGACATAGCCTCGAACCATCACCAGAAGAATCTGTTCAATCCATATGTGGAAGTCATGACTCTTCATCCCTAAGACTCGCAGAGTAGATAAGTTCACCCCCCTACTCAGGTTAGCTGCATACCCATCAGGGAACATCAACATCTTGATCCGCTGAAGTACTTCCTTCCTCTGGGCCCTGCTTAGGACAAAATCGGCCTTAGGCCTTCTCCATGTCTTTCCACCACTAGGCGGCATCATCTCTTGGTTTGGTCTATCACATAACGCTGCCAGATCCACTCTTGCCTTTACGTTATCCTTTGACTTATCAGGAATGTCTATAACTGTTGCCCAAAGTGCTGCAGTGACATTCTTTTCAGTGTGCATCACGTCAATGTTGTGTGGAAGGAGCGGGTCGTCATAATAGGGGAGCCGAGTCAAGCCCGACTTATGTGTCCACATATTCTCCTCACCATATCCCACAAATCCACCTTCGGGGTTGGCCACGAGCCCATCTATCCGTTGACAAATTTCAGCACTAGTCATCATTGCAGGTGGGCGGTCTGTCACTACGACACCTTTCATAAATTTCTTGATTTCTAGGCAGAATGGATGGTTAGGAGGGAGAAATTGTCGATGTTTATCAAACGACGAATATTTTCCACCCTTCTTCAACCAAATGAACCTAAGAGCTTCCTTGCAAACTGGGCATGGGAACTTACCGTGAACACACCGGGCACATAATAGCCCATGTGCCGGTAAGTCATGCATGGAGTACTGGTACCAAACATGCATTTTGAAGTTTGTCTTTGTAGCTCAGTCATACGTCCATACCTATTCCTCCAAAGCACGTACCAATTCATCAATCAAAGGCTCCATGTACATGCCCATTTTATTCCCTGGTGTCTGAGAATTATCAACGACACGAATATGTTCTGTCTTTGAAAGCATACACCGGGGGGAGATTGATTGGGATAACAAACAGGGCCAACATGTGTACGGTGCAGCGCTCATTCCATAGGGATTGAACCCATCTGTGGCCAGCGCAACAGGTACATTACGAGCCTCTTCAACTTTCTCACGATGAATGGCATCAAAGTGTTCCATGCTTTACCATCGGATGTGTGCACCATCTTGTCAGGATTTTATTGTTTGCTATTTTTGTGCCATGTCATATATTTCGTGAATTCATCAGTCTTGTATAGACGCTGGATCCTCAGTTTGAACGGAAGGTGGCATAGGATTGTCACGGGGATGTCGAGCTGCCTCTTCTGTCCATCACCAGAGTCTACCTTCATGAACCTAGATGATTTACACTTCGAACAGTACTTTTTCTCTGTGTATTCTTTCCTAAATAGCACACAGCCCTTCGGACAAGCATGTATCTGCTCATACGTCATCTTGAGTGCACGAAGGAGTTTTTGTGCCTCATACATGTTCTTTGGCAGAACGTGATCCTCCAGAATGAAGCGACCCGATCCTTCGGGACTCAAATGTGATACAATTACTAGTCCCAAGAGGCTAGTAAACACATTCATTTCATCATATAGTAAAGAGTCTTACATAATAGTTATTACAATACCAAAAGCAAGCTCTAGCGAGCTTGGGATAAATAGCGGAGCGGGAAAAAACTAGCCCGAGCCACAGGCATACTGGGTGCAGACACAACACCCTTCTAGTCGAACATGGCAGAAAGGAAGTATTCGAGAGCTTAAAAACATAAATTAAGTTGGGTGAATACTTACATATTCCGCAAGCCCATCCAAACCCGTAAAGAGGGAGAGACCTATATAGTACATGCTTGGTATGGTGGAGTTGTAGTCACTCTTTATTTTTCTTAGAGAAAGACGATACTTGATGTTTTTACCCAGAAAAGAGAGAAGTAGAACTTTTTCATACTCAACCACCACTGAGCTTCCCGCTCCCGTGGCCTCGTCTTTATTTCCAAAAATACGCACGCATTTCCCCTTTTCTTAAGATAAAAACACTGATTGTCATACCACACCAGACTCGTCCATACCAGTGGACACGGACTATTCGAATAGATTTCAAACTCTGTGTAGAGAGGTACACTTTACCCACTAGTCTAGCTCTGTGATCTCATTGCCATGAGATCCGACACCGAAACTCTTTCCTTCCTTGCACGACCTTACCTTAGTAATTATACCAGAAGGAACAAGGCAACCACCATGCCCAAACCAGGACAAAACATTCCCCCTCCTTATCCTCATGGTGCTCCCCAGCCATCATAATCCTAGGGTTCGGACCGTGCAAGTTCAGATCGAGTGACTACCCATACAGTCTCGAGTGGTTGTACTTGTCATGAGTATAGGTAGTGAAGGATGACAAACTGGTCCTTAAACGAGGGGGGCAATCCTTCATGCTCACACCTGACCTGGCTGAGCCATCACCTTAGGCCCTCCCCAAACCAGGGAGTCCCTGATCATCCCACTCAATTGGTGATAAGAGAGATAACCCTTTATCATACATATTTTGAAAAACATTTCTCTTCTTGAAACCATTACCCTAACCCACATCTTTTTGTAGCAAAAATGTATTCTTTAATGCAGGCTATCGCTTGACTCACAATGCATCAAGACCATCCCATATCCCGGCTTAGGTAGTGGTAGAAAGAATAGGTAATTTATGCATCAAGGGTAGAATGAAATTGCCTTCATCGAAGCTCTCCTGGCACGAAAGTTCTATTTTCGAGAGGTCGAGCTCCTGCCCTTCTTCCGGAGCTATGGGTTCCAGAAAGTCGGACCCCTCTTTGTCTTGCAAAAACATGTAATAAACAGTACATCAATCATTGCTTGCTCAGTAAAGTGTGTCAAGTTCCTAATCATCAATTTTTTGTGACTTATAAAGTGTTTGGATCATTTTTGTGCATAAAATATCAACGTATAAAAATATAGGAGAAAAGGGGGAAAGGAAAAGCAAAAGGAAAAAGATAAGGAATTCTTGTTTAATCGGACCGGGGGGATTTTCGTTCCAGCCGAGCACGGGCGCGCGCGACCGCATGGGCAAACTAGCCCAGCATGGCCCGCCAGCGGAGCGCGGCGCGAGCAGCGCGGAGACGGCGTCGTGGGCATGGGCCCATGTGCCAGCGAGAGGGAGGGGGAGGACGACGTTTGGGGGGGACAGCGGTCCACACGTGGGAAAGAACCGACCTTCGACGGGTTCGATGATGGTTCCCCGCAGGTGGCCCGATTCCTGGTGGTCGGGGAGATGGGTTAGCACGAGCAAGGGTAGGAGGTCACGGTGGGGGTGGATTTCACCGGTGACGGCCTAGAAGAGGCCAATCACAGCGAAGTGGCAGAGCTCTTGCGACGGTGAGGTCGCTGGCGAGGCCTTGGGGTGTGATTGGGGGTGGGACACAGTGTTCCATGCTCGAGGCGATGTGGTGAAGCTAGTGAGATAGCTTAATTTGACATTATGCTACTTGAGAGGGGAGGAGAGGGCTCACCGGAGCAAAGAGAGGTGGCGGCGCTTAGCTCGATTAAGCCTAGGGGAGGGGAAGGAGAGTGGTCGAGGCCAGTGCGAGGAGAGGTGGAGCTTAGGGAGGCCTTTTTATAGGCGCCCGGGGAAGGGGAGCAGCTGAGGTGGGTCAGCACCGGTGAGGTGCACAGTGACGGTGGTAATGGCGCACAGTGCCGAGGATGGGACGGTTTGGGGCGGGGTGCCGTGCGAGGGTGCGGGCATAGTGGGCGAGGGACGAAGCGGTGCCTAACTTCACTGGTGCAGAGGTGATAGCGGGGCGGGAAAGGACGATGGCTGGCGGTGATTGCAGCGAAGCCGTGCGCGGGTGAGGAAGAGAGAGCTGACATCCGGGACCCACTCGGCAGAGGAAGAGCGAGCGTGAGGGAGCGAGAGAGAGCACGACTGGCAAGTGGGTACGGGTGGCAGCAAGAGAGAGGGGGAGCACACGCAAGAGGTCGCACACGAGGATGGTCCGGGGTGGGCCGCGAGAGAGCGGGCGCGAGGGAGAGAGGGGTGGTGGGCGTGGGCCGGAATCGGGCCAGCCGGGGGGAGAGAGAAGGTTTTTTCCTTTTTTTTTCTTTTTCTTTCCTTAAACCCCTATTTCTCCTTTATGTAAATATATATATATAAGATATTTTCTAGGTGTAAAAATTAAATGCTTGGTGAGACAACATGTGTGAAGTGCTACTAGCAATCATGGTTTATGCATATGAAAAATAAAATGCTTATGTGGCTTAGGCTTTAAGAAAATAAGGAGGGGTTAAGGAGTTCAGGGTTCTAACCTTTGAGTCAAAAATCGGGATGCTACATGGAAGCATGCTACCAATAACTGTCAACAAGTGTGACACCCGGTTTAAAGGAAAAAACCGAATGCATAGCATATGTGTGTCAGGATCTATTTCCACACATATGTTGATGTCACAAGTGTAATATATCAAAGGAACAATGCGTGAAAGTGTAAATAAAGATTATATTAACATATTACACTTTGAACAGACATAATGTCTTAACCTTTATTCATCAAAGTACAGCGAAACATGGGCATCCATCCATACGAAGATGACCGGGGGTATCACTAGACTAGCATCCATCAAGTTCACCATCATATCTTCATCTACAAACTTTTGATCAAAATTAAGCAAGGGTGAGCTCACTTATGGTGGGGACTCAGCAAGTGGGGTGAAAATGAAAGGTTAACAAGATAAGGCTGAAGTTTTAATGCGGTTAGCATTTTAGTTGGTCAATATTTTATTATCAACACCTGATTACTAAGTATAAGTATATACCAAGCCCATATTAAGCATAAGCAATATTCATCAGCATAAATATATCATCAACATAAATAATCACCAGCATAAGCTTAGAACCACTTGAACCAAAATATCATCATCATATGGCTCAACCACTTGAGAGCAATAGAACACGATTTATTTTTATCTTCAAGTTCAATTATCATGTGAGGGTCCAGGCTGCTCGTAACCGTGAGCATGACTGATATATCAGTTTTATACTTTGCAGAGGTGGTACAACTTTACCCACAAGCCGTGTATCCCCTATAATCTGGGTTTGCAAGTCCCATATTCACTTCCGAGGTGAATGGCTAGGGATCCACTATGAGGCTTTCACAAAATACACTTAATACGAAACAACTCGCTAAGGTTTCGAGTCGGGATGGTGACAACCCCGGGCGCACCCTAAAAGAGAAACACCAAAAACCGCCCCCTCGTGCGCATATTTTAGCGAAGGTTTCTAAGCACTAAACACATTAAGCTAATTACCAAAGCTAGAGCCATGATAGCACTCGTGGTTGCACTGTTTTCCTGGGTGGTCACTCCATGTTCCAATTAAATCATATGATCTTGTTTAATCATCGGATTAACAACAATAATGTAAACTTACCATTTGGAACATTAATATCATCAGCAGGAGTACCAGCATAAAGTTAGAGTTGTAGCAATAACATAGTTACTAAAGTAGAATACAATACCCAGGTTTGATCAAGGAGTAGGGTTGGAAAGGTCAGGTGTATTTGAATAGGTAACCCATCAAATTATGTGTATCATGAATGTAAACTTATTAAATGTATTGTATGGGATCAGACAGAAAATGCAGGGGAGAAGTCCACTTGCCTTGCTTATAGAAAACTTGAGATTCTTCCACGGAAAAGATCTTGTTTCTCAACTACTGGATCAATCTCTAAACATCACATAACAAACAAGAAGAAACAAACACCACTCAATAACGTACAACATTCACCATAGACTAGACCAAAGAAAACATAATAAAAAGAACATTTGCTTTTCAAAAACATCACAAGCAAAGGTTACAATGAAATGTATTCTTTTTGAAATGGTCTTATCTATACTTTATAAAATAAGACATGATATTAAAACTATCTTAATTATAAATATACAAATATTAGCTTCACTATTTTAATTTTTTTTAAATCCATATGTGGTATCTCTAAGGTTAAGAGTTCATAAGATTATAAACACATAATAAAATAATAATTTTATGAAAAGAGAATAAATAGTCTAAACGGATTGTATGTGACAAGATAATTATCTTCACTTTTATTTAAGAAAACTCATAGCATACAATATTCTAAACACGCTTTATCAAAGGATAAACTTTTGAAAGAGAACTTGGTTGGAAAGTTATAATGTAAATCTAATCATAACTTAAGGTTCAACATTAAAAACACTAAATTACATTATTTTATTCTTAGGGAAAACTAAATGATATAGCATGTACTAAGTCTTATGATTAACCGAGCCTATAAAACTGGTAATGAATAAATTGATATATAAGATTAATTGATAAATTATGAGAAAGGCTAATTAATTAATTAATTATCTTTTAGTTTTAAATTACGAATAAATGATTTAGTTCATTACTAAATAAATTATGTTTCAACAATATATAAACTATCCTTTTCTTTATCCTTATGAAAATATGAGCACCCAATTAAGTTATTTAACATTTTTTAGAAAGATTGTATGACGAGTCAATATATAAAGCACATTACGTATAACTATTTCAAGCGAAAAGATAATTATATTTTATTTTGATTGAGAAACATATGGTCTACTTTTCTTTTTAAATTTTTATTTAAGAAATCTATACTTAAACATCTATAGTGAACATTATTAAATTATAAAAATGTGATATCTATTAAAATTACCATTTTAATATTTCTTGTATAACAACCACAATTCAAATTAGGCTATGAAAATATGTGAACTATTGGAAACACTAATTAAAATGTTTATCACATAATTATGAACTAACAAAACCATTTCTATTTTATTTGGGTTCCAAAATGTACATTTTATAATAACAACTGTAATAGTGACCTACGCATAAATTAATTATAACAGTCACAAATCAGATTTAAATTACAGAAACATGTGAGGAGTCGTAAATACTAATTTTGAAGTATTTAGAATAGACATATAAAAGTAATAAAAAATTGCTACTAGATTTGAATCTCAAACACATAACTTATAACATAAAAATCATAACAACAACTTATGCGAAATTATGCCTAGACTTTAGGGAGCTGTGGGGACAGATACCCCCGGGTCCACTCGGGAGCGAAAACTCTACCCGGGGACACATGCCAGTTGCCCCTTAGTGACATCTCGTCATGGGCTGGGCAAAGGGAAACGACGGAAATGGGCTGACTCAGGAGTGCGATGGGCCCACGCCCGGATTAATCGCGGCTTGGGCATGATCGCGTTGAGGCTGTTCGTTTTTCCCATGCCCGACATCCTCAAATGTCGGAGATAGCTCGAAGCGGAGGCACCAGATTTTCCTCGGGACAGCGAAGTTTGTTCGCTATTAGCTAGGAGATAAGCAGGAAAAGTGTGATCAGCATGTACGCGCGAAGCACCCTATGGTCATGTATATAAGGCCAAGGGGATCCCCTTCACTTTCATCTCATTTAGCATCTCATAATTCGGTAGACACCACCTATAACACCACTCATATACAAAGCCACCCCAGGAAGTAGGGTATTACGCTCCTCAAAGCAACCCGAACCTGCTGAAACTCGCATGACTCTCTCTCTCTCGTGCCTAGGCGCGAACTATCGAGTTATGATCCATGACACCGTCCTACCCAAAAGCACCACGAGGATACCCCAGGTGTACAGTCGGACACTAAACACCGACAGCTGGCGTGCCAAGTAGAGGGTGTGTCCTCCATCAACGCTAACTCCATGGCCATCATCTTCAAGATCAAGATCACCTTCAACCCGGGAGCTATTTTTTTTGCTTCGGGACCATCTCGTGCGTAGCGGACGTAGAGGGAACTCTGCACCGCATAGCAACTCCCCCTAAGAAGAAATCCTCCTCGGGAACTCCACAGGAAGCTAGAGTAAAACCGTGAGTCGTGCCCTCACTCACAACACGACAGGACATGACCCCGCGCAAGTCTGGGCTCAGAAGTCCCCGGAGGGTAGAAGGCCAGTCAACCATGGCCTCCCCAACCCAGCGAACTCCGTTATCCACTTCGCCCAATAAGGAGTGGACACGGATCACTCGGAGAAGGGAAATGGATGTTCCATACCAGGGAAGGAAAGCACAACGAGCAATCCTCCCAACACCTCCGCCTTCAAAGGAGGAAGAGAAGAAGCACACCGTCATGCCTGCTCCTTTTTACCCTGACATCCTCTTCATTTAGGGGAGACTGGAGTCATCACCCATGTCTGATGATGAACCCACCGTGTTGGGGGAGGAACCTCCCTAGCGCGATGCTCGGCGATGGAGAAAAAGACACCGGAATGTGCGACAGTATCACGAAGTCGGGGAACGGACTCGGCACAACCCGTCTCTCGGGACAAAGCCTTAGAGATGGGGGAGACCCTCGATGAAAGAACACATCAAGAACAATGCAATTCCCGTCGCCGCGATCGCCGTCAGGCTCAGGAGCGAGAGCGGGAACTAGCCAAATAGGATGCTAGGCTCCGACGGGAGAATCTGCTCCTCGCCCGAAACTTATACCCCGACTTCGCCTGAGCATTGAACACGCCGAGCGAAGTTGGAGGAGTGCTGGCGCAGATAGCCAATGGCCTCCCGTGGACCCCAAACACGAAAGGTTATCGAGGGGTGCTTACTCAGGCGGCCAACCATCTTCTACCTGTCGCCCACCCACCGAACGACCTGCGTCACGCCATTAATAGCCAACGAGATGCGCGGAGCAACATCAGCGCTTCAGGCGATCATCGACACGAGAATGAGATAAGGCACCAGGAGGAATACGACCGAGATCATGGTGTGCTGGCACATAGCCGCGCCACGTGGATCGAGTTAGTAGCAACCTCAACCAACAGCCTGGCCCAGGGATGGTCGAGGCGACCTAATACTCAATCCCCTCCCCAGGATTGACGACATGATCACCAACAAGAGGATGCATGTGAGGTCTTCGCGCTTACCCCTTGCCTCCGGGCCATCCAATGGCCTCATAATTTCAAGGTCTCTGATGTCGACAAATATGAGCTTAAGCAAGACCCAGGGGGCTGGTTGGCTGTCTATACAACCGCCGCTCGGGTTGCTAGGACAACGGAGGACGTCATGACAGCGTACTTGTCCATCATTCTGAGGCAGGACACACTGCAATGGCTTCGACATCTGCCTCGACACTACATCGACGATTGGGGAGACTTCAGTCGCCGGTTTATCACGGACTTCTAGTCTCTCTCTAATAAACCAGCATAGCCATGGGACCTCAAATCCATTAGGTGACAGAATGATGAGACTCTTCGTTCGTTCCTCAAAAGGTTTCAAACAATAAGGAACCATATCCCTGAGGTTGCTGAGGCAGCTGTGATCGAAGACTTCTATTAGGGATTTAACGACCCAACCTTTGTCCGGGCCATACTTCAAAAAGCACATGCCACCTCTGAACAACTGTTTAGGGAGGCGGACATCTACATCACCACGGATGAGCGGGCTTAGGACCTCATTAGAGGCGCAAAGCATGTACCCCCCGTACCGCAAAGGGACATAAACCAGCAACTAGACAAATGTTGGGAGAAGAGACCCCGCGAGAAGGTGCACACCACTGGGCCACCTACCGCTCGAGCCCGCGGCGCACCCCACGGAGGGATACGGACACTGGATGAGATCCTCGACTCCTAGTGCCCATACCATAAGGACATGTGGCACACTCTACGAAACTACAGAGATTTCAAAAACTATGTCAGGCATGGCCGACCATTCGAGCCACTGCCACCTCCCCCGCATCGAGGAGAGCCTAATGAGCCTAGGTAGCCTCAACAACAGGAAGGGGGAGAGGTGGAGCTTTCCCATGCATTGAAAGGGAGGTCAATGTCATATTCGGAGGCCATGGAGCATAAGAAAGCAGAAGGCAACAGAAACTTAATGATCGGCAAGTTCTCGTGGCCACAAACAGTGCTTCGGCTCCTTACCGATGGTCGGATGTAACGCCCCGAATTTGAGAGTTGAATTTTTTTCTTCTTTCTCCAGCACTCACCAAATTCGGGTGTTACCTTTCCTCTTTCTTTTTCTTCTCGCTATGCCTTGTTCTCCTTCAAATATTCTAGCAAGATTTAGCTCAAGACCTTGTGTAAGTAAACCCTAGAAATATTTTCCTTGGTTGTTGCATCATGCCGGACCATGATTTTCTTGCTTGTAGTTGAGAGATTTGTGAAAAGCATTCTCGGAGGGGAGTTTAGAGCTAAATAGGAAAAATGGAAAATGGAAAATAGGAAAAGAATAAAAAGGGAAATTCCCTCTTCTCCCCCCCCCTTGGGCTGGCTCTCAGCCGTGGCCCAGCTGGCGCCCCCGCCCCTCCCCTCCCTGCCTTGGGCTCGGCTTGGCGGCCCAGCCGGTGTGTGCAGCCCAGCCGCAGCCCAGCGCCCCACCCCCCTCCCCCGCGTCCCCCACGCCCAGCGTGATGGCGGTTACTCGCCGCCGCCGCCACCACCCCCTGGTGGGGCCCACCTGTCATCCCCCTCCCCAAAACCACCTCCCTCTCTCTCCCCTCTACCCCCCGCGCACGTCTCTCTCTCCCTCGTGCGATCCCTCTCTCCCACCTCTCCCAGACGCCCTCGCCGTCCCTCGATGTCGTCCACCCTCGTTCCTCCCGCGCTGAGCCCTGACTCCTCTTCTTCCTCCTTCCCTCGCCCCATTCTTCCCCCGACTCGGCGGCCCTCTCCCCGAAGCGTGCCTGACCTCCCCTCCCCGACCTCGACGTGGCCCGGCCTCGGCGCTCCTCGGCGCGGCACGCTCGCCCCATCCCGCGCAGCGCTCGGCCCCGGCGCGCTCGCCCTCGCCCTCGCTCGCCCCGTCCTCCCCGGCGCGCTCGTCTGCCTTGGCTGTCCGCGATGCACGCGCAACGTGGCTGCTCGCGGTGGCCCCCGGCGCGGCCTGCTCACGGCGCGCGGCCCCTCCCCGCACAGCAGCCCCATGGCACGGCATGCCCGCCTCGGCGTGGCTCCCTGCGCGCTCTTCCGGCGCGCTGCTCCCTGTCCGGGCACGGCGTGGCCCCCGCGTAGCGTGGCCCCGGCACGGCGTGGCCTCGGCTCACGCGGCCATGGTGCCTCTGCGTGGCGTGACCCCCTGCCCGCAACTTCGCTCGGCGCGGCGTGTAGTGCCCCGCCATGCTCGTGGCGTGCCCGTCTACCCCTAGACATGCCCGTCTACCCCTAGCCACCCGTCTACCCCCCGTGTACTTTATGCATGTTGATCATGTTATTTATATTAATGAAGTTGAACTCTACTTAAAAATTGATCACGTTAGTTATCTCATGTAGTTAATCATCGACCTTGTTTAATGTCGACCAATTTGAAATAGTTGTAACTCTATTAGTGCATGTGATTAATACCTGTTAGTATTGCTAGGTAGAACTAGATGAAGGAATGATTAATTACACACCCATACGTAATACACTTCGACTATAGCTTTAACCATGGCGAGACCTTTCTTTTTCTCTTTCTAGCAATTGTGAATGCAAACCGTATGTCATATCTGATGCATATTTAGTTTATCTGCTCCCTTGTATGGTGTACTGTTTATTTCCTAATTCAAAGAGATGTATGTATGTTTGCGCTCGCATAGATAACGGTCCGGTTGCGGAGTCCGAAGAACTCGTAGGAGAAGACCCTGAGCAGCAGCTGGTTGGTGGAGGCAAGTGTCCCTTGACCCACTTATGTCCTATACATTCCTTAATTCACTTTCCGCATTTACACAGTTTATACCTAAGGATTGACTAGCTTTTGTTATCCATGTCCTTACTTACCTATTTGGGTTGGATTATTCTGGTTTAGCTTTATGCTAGTGCTTCACATTAATCAATGAACATGATGAGATTTATCAATGATACGGTGTTTCCCTTCTTTATTATGATGATATACTTGTGGCATTTAAGGGGACTCGAGCGGTTTCTCGAGTGCCTCTCCGTAAGGACCTGTTCGTTGGATGACCGTCCGGGAAAACAGTGCAACCATGAGGGTGGAATGGGACGCCCTTAGCTAAATAATTAGAGGAACCGGGGTGTAGTTCGCTTCGCCGTCGTGCCGTTAATGGGGCTCGATGTATGCAGCTCGCTCTGCCAAGGTTGGTTCGCCCCTTGGGGAGGAGTGCTGTGCATTTAGGAAACCTAATGGGCGACTACAGCCCCGGAGAATCTTTGTAAAGGCTACATAGTGATACCCTGCTGGGTCACCTTGGTAGTGATCAATGGAGAGTCATGATCTCCGGGCAGAAAGGGAATCACAACTTGTGGGTAAAGTGCGCAACTTCTGTAGAGTGTTATGAAAACTGATATATCAGCCGTGCTCGCGGTTATGAGCGGCCAAGAGAGCTCCATTGATTAGGGATACTTGATCAGAGATGTTTGGATTGCTGGTGGTGATGAGGATGATGGTTTTGATTATGATTATGGTAATGGTAAGTGGTATTCTTTCCGTTTGGAAAGGGTACTTTGGGTTAATAACTTGGGTTAATGCTAAAACCTGGCTTTCTACTAGTAATAATAACCTGACCAACTAAAAGCAACTGCTTGACTTAACCCCACCTAAAGCTAGTCCACTATAGCCAAACGGGACATTTCCTAAGTACGTTGATGTGTACTCACCCTTGCTCTACACACCAAACGTCCCTTTTCCCCAGGTTGTCCATGTTGCAACCACTGCTCAGGAGAAGATGAAGCCGTGGAGGAAGACTTCTAGGAGTTCCAAGATTATGACGAGTTTTAGGCGTGGGTTAGCGACAACCCCCAATCGGCTGCCTGTGAAGGCCGTATGTATCTACGTTTCGTTTTTGCACTTTGATTATTGTTAAAGACTATATGGATGTCTCAGACATATGATGTAATCGACTATTATTTCCCCTTTTATATTATTATTTGAGCACTATGTGATGATGTCCAGTTATGTAACTGTTGTGTACGTGAATTGCTGATCCTGGCACGTACATGGTTCGCATTCGGTTTGCCTTCTAAAACCGGGTATGACATAGATGGTATCAAAGTCGTGCTGACTGTAGGACCGCTAACCTAGAGTAGAATGGTCATTATAAGGATAATAGACCCCTATTCTCACCTTGACTTTGGTACCCCTTCAAAAGTTGGTCATATCGACCAAACCTATGTTCTACTATATATTATACCTTGCTAAAAATCTTTTTGTTCATTCTACTTCCTCATTTATTTATGGTTTACTTGCTGGTCATACTAGTTCTGTTCTCACTCTTATGCTTATGATGTCTTTTGTAGATGGCTCGTCTTAGACACACTGCACGAAGTCAGTCATCCCCTTCTTGCCCTCTTGTTTCGCTGAGCGTCCGCTTCGCCGTCCAGTGAGTGGTCAGTCTAGCCACTTGGAGAGGCTGCACCACTGCCTGCACGAGGAGTAGGAGCGTTGACGACAGGAGCTGGAGCAGTAGGGCTCCTCTTTCTCGCTTCAGCAGAAGATAGAGTCAGTGAGGAGCCACTCCCCTGTGCTTCCACTGGAGGCGCCCCCTACACCACCACTGAGCGCCCCATCCACTGGAGTAGCTTCTGGAGGAGACCCAGACGACGGAGGCGGTGACAGCAGCTTGAGCTTCAGCACCGACCTTTCAGCCGACCAGGAGCCAGAAGGATGGGTGGCTTGACCCATCACTCGCGACGTTGCTCGCGGGTGTCACTTCCACAACGCGCTCGACACCCTGCTGTGCTAGGCACTCGACCGGCGTACTTGGTCCATCGAGTATTGCTCTGTGGTCTTCTAGCACAGTCGCGGGGTTTACCCGGACCGCTAGGAGGCGACCTGCTTGGTGCACCGTCCGGAGAACAGTCTCCAGGGTGCGGAGGTCTGCTTAGAGCACTACTCTATCTCTGAGCGGGACTCAGCTGAGGCGGCCATGCAAGATGCCGCACGACGTGCGCTTTCGCACTACTGCTCAGTGCTCGGTGGGGTAGCCGATGGTCTCAACCTGAAGTATTACTGTAACACCCGGATTTTAGGGGTCCAAAACCCGGGCGTAAACATAATCACCAGGTGTGCTGGGACCAAGTCTCACACATATGATGAATAGTGGCACAGGATCGAATGTCACAACTTTATATATAACAGGAGTTCTATACAAAATAAATAATTACATTATAAGGAGACAACGGTCCAGCAACCCAAAGTTGACTGGGAGACGACGACCTAGACCTCTCGCGAGTACATCGCAGCATCCTCCAAGTGCCTCATCCGGTGGTACCTGTTCTTGACCTGTGGGGGGGTGTGAGACAGCAAGAGTGAGCTCACATACGTTCATCGCTCAACAAGTTGTGGGGAATAATGTGTATGAACTCGCCAAAGGTGGGAGCTCACGTGAAGTGTAAGGCTTACCAAAGAAGATGGTTAGAGCTGAGCATTGCTTTTAAAGTTGGTCAAAATTTTATTAGCAGTTACTAAGTATAAGTAAATACCAACCCAGTTAAATAGTAGAACCAAAGTAACAACTTCACCTGCGATGCAATGCATATGCCAAATTGAATTTAATTCCATCATTTAATCATGTGAGGGTCCGAGCCGCTCATGACCGTGAGCACGGCTAGTATACTAGTTTTACACTCTGCAGAGGTTGCGCATCTTTACCCACAAGTCGTGTATCCCATGTCGCCAGGGTTTGCAAGGCCCTTAGACACTACCGAGGTGAATGGCTAAGGATCCACTACGAGGCCTTTACAAAGTTCCACTAGCTTCTGAAAACCCGCTACAGTTTATAGGAAGTTCCAATGCAGGAATCCCTTGCAGGACCGCCATCGCAGCAAAATCCTCCCGAGGGCCTCCCTACACTGACCACTCCCCTACTGCCCTTGCCCCTTTCGGGTAAGGTAGTCTTCCACTAGCTTTCCTAATTAATCAGCCAAGGGGTCCCATTCCTCCCTTGTGGTAGCACTGTTTTCCCGGGTGGTCGCTCCATGTTCCAATTAACATAATGATCTTAACATGAACAATAATAATAAACAGATAATAAAAGTGTGATCATGAATAATGTATCTTCATACCCAAAACCACATAAAGCACTAGCAAGTACTACCCAAAAAGGTTCAGTGGTAAACAAGGTATAAAGATAATCAAACTAGGGTAACCTATTGGGTCCCATCAAAATTAACCTATGCAGATCATTATGATTAATTAGAACATGAGTGGGTAAAAAGAAGTGATCAAGGGCACAACTTGCCTGGGACTTGAGAATCCAGGTACCAACTTGCTCTTCAGATGACACGTGACCTCGCTCTAGTCGTAGCAATTCAAACAAACATGGTATAGGCAAAATTAACATTACACCAAACAAAATACACATTATTAATATACATATTAAAATAAGATCATAGGAACAGGGATCATTAATTTTGGAGTTATAGATTTTAAGTTATGAATTTTCAAAGGTTTTATGTGTTTAAAATGGATTAAGTGAGAGATTAAATTTTCAATTGTTTTCATGACAAAACAGAGGCTCTAGGTGGTAAATAATATTAAAACAAAATTATTGCAACTGGAATGGGTCAAAAAGGAGCTAAAATGAATTAGTTATGAATTAAATAAGTTTCTGATTTATTTTAACACTAAAAATCATTTTCTAAATCATTTTCTATGATTTTCCTATCCACTGGACTGCGCCTCAATTAAACAGAAGCGCAGGGGGCTCGGGGATAAAATTCCTAAGACTCAGTGTACACCGTCAGAGGACGGCGGGTTGATTACACAAAACCCCGAGGGCTCTTTAACAAAAAGACCCGACCGAAGGGGTATCCTGGCGTTACAGCCGTTGGATTAGAAATGGATGGCTCGGATTAAATCCCTCCGGGTCCCGCGCGCGATTATCACCCGAGCCGTCGGATCACCGATCTACGCACATGTTTTAATGATACCTAGCGTCAGCATCGATCGTCCGATCCCGATCGGACGCTCCTCGTCTTACCCTCCTTAACCGGTACACTCGTGTGATCTGCACCACCCGTACTTAGATCAACGGTCCACGTTCTTTCTTCCACCCATCTCCTCACTCTCCTCCCACAGCATGACGCGCCGCCGAGGAACAAACGCCGCCGGCGAGGTTGCCAATCGGCCGTCCCCGAGCGCCAAACTCAAATCGGACCGAGCTACACGTTGAGAAGGAAGAGACGAGCACGGTGTATGGGTCCATACCGAGAATCGCACCGTGAAGCGCCCTGGCCATGGAGAGGAGCGGACCCGCGGCGGTGCACGAACGACGGTGAGGAATTCCGGTGAGCTCGGTGGTCTATTTCGTCCACGGATCCCCCACACAACCTTCTTGAGCTCCGTGCTTTCCCCCGAGTGGGTCCCCTTGGCCGGACCGACAGCCAAGGCGAGAATCACCCACGGCGGCAATTTCTCTCGCCGCGCGCAGACTTTCCGGTGACCGTGCAGAGGGAAGAGTCGAGGGGAGCGGTGAGGAGGGAGTCGGAGGCCACGTACTTATACTCAGGGAGCGCTTCGCGGTCGTTGCACGGGTACCGAGATCACCGGCGAGCTTCGCGGAGTCCGCGCGGTCCGTTCGCCGCGATTGCAGCGAAAGGTGGGTGGAGCATCTGACAGACGGGGCCGCGACTGCCAGAGACGATTTCACAGCGCGCGTAAACGTAACAGCAGATGACAGGCGGGCCCGCGGTTGGCAGCGACACACGGACGCGCGCGAAGGGAGGCTGCCCGGTGGGGCCCAGTCGTCAGCGCACGGGATGAAGTCTGGGCCGTGCGCGCGAAGTGAAATGGGCCGAACAGAGATGGTTTCGGCCCAGGAGCGTTTTTCATTTTTGTTTTCTTTTTCTTTTATAATTTCTGTTTTATTTCCAAATCAAAATTCAAACCAAATTCAAACTATGGTTTTTTTAATTTCCAGATTTCAAGTACCAAGTCAAATTTTAATTATTCTATTACTTGCACTGAAATTATTTATTTATTATTCTCTATATTGTGTAAATATGGAAGAAAAGAATTACTTTATTAAAATTTCCTTTCTATTTTCTTCTTTCTTCTTTTAGTTTCAAAATTCCATTTTAAATTCAGATTTTAAATTCAAATCTTGTGCCAGTTTATCCTCAATTTATATTGTGAAATAAAAAGTATAAATTTTGGAAATATATAAATTTCCTTTATATTATATATATATCTTCTCTCTTTCACTTCTACATAATATTTCCAAAACCCTAAAGTGCAACTTTGGGTTAACTTCAAATTCTCAATTCCATTATTGTATTTTATTATTATTTTAAATGCACATACAATTAAAACTCCATCATGAGTGCCAAATATGGTTCTATTTATTATTTTATTCACTTAAGCAAATGCTTTTAAATAGGGAGATGAGTCTTCAAATGTTATGAGAGTTCTAAAGAGAGAGAAAAAGAAAAATTCTAATGCAAGATCTTTGAAAAGTTTTTACTATATTCTCAAAATGAGATTTAGGGTGTTACAAATCCTACCCCCCTTAAAAATAATCTCGTCCTCGAGATTTGTAAGAAAGGGGATGTATATTCATATTGTTCTCGGAACATATGCACAAACAAAGGAATCTCGGCATGAGGCATAATTCTTTAACAAAACATAGGGTCAATAGACCTTATTATTCCTTCCAAAATAATATCATATCATCTACTAACTAAAGTAACATCTAGATCTTACAAATCATCATAATTTATATCTATGTAGCTTGGTGGGGCGGGTGGTGGTGGTGGAGGTTGTTGTTGTTGTTGTCTCTCCAACCGTGCTTGCCTTATTTCTTGGCGGACCTGACGTATTTCCTCGCGTTGTTGTCTTATCTGGTTTTGCATCTCGGTCACCAGGTCTGTTAATTGTTGTATTACCAGTCTTTGGGCAGCAACCACTTGATCGATTTCAACAGGTGGAGGATTTGGAGGATTCATTTCTGTTTGCTGTTACGTGATAATCTTTCCTTTCCTGGTATTGACCATGAAAGTTAGAAGCATATGGTAATAGTTTTGCAAAGGAAATTATTCAATAAGCGGAATGAATAAGCTAGTAGCTGGTCATAATCTGAAGATTCTTTAGTAGGGCTTGATCTTTGTTTTATGTCCAGATTGGGGTAACCAGTCATATAAGGTGAATATCCAAGGGTAAGATAGAATCTGTCAAGATGAGAGATATATATGGGTGAGATAGACTACAAGATGCAGGTTAAAAGTTTGTTTATTGTTAGGTGGGAATAGAAAGGTTATACCATTCATCATGGGTTGGTTTAGCTCATAGTTGAGTTGATCCAATGTGCTAAGTTAAGTTAATACATGGCTAGTAGGGTCTAATCTCTTCTAGTGTCATTAGTATGTTTAAGTGGACCACATTAGGTTAGATAGCATTAGACCACACTAGATCAGGTCGCATTAGGTAAGATAAGATCTAGATTAGATTGGATGTGACTAGATTTTTAGGTTAGATAGGTCAATATGTATTATTAAGATATATTAGAATCTTTTGAGATTAGTTAGATATGTTATGATAAGATAGAATCTCTCCAAGATAAGATGAATTTATTAAGGTAAGAAGAATCTTTTAAAATGAGGTGGATCTAGTAAGATAAGAGAGAATCTTATAAGATACGATGAATCTAGTAGATATGGGAGAGTCTTTAAGATAAGATGGGTATTGTTAGGCTAGATACTTTATTGAAGGATAATTTAGTTTGTCTAGTTATTTTATAAATATATTTTTTTATACCTATGTGTATATGCAGATGCAATTGTGGACATTACTCCACAACTCATCACACTCAAACAAAGATCCAAATCAGACAGATATCATAAGAACAAACATTCAAATACATAGTCACTTATAAAAATAGTTTTGTTTTTGTTCCTAGGATTAGGTCTCCTATTCCTAAAGTCACTTTAGGTACAGGATTTCAAAGTGTGAAATCCACATTTGTCTTTTAGAAAAGGAAAGATAAGAATAATCAGAGTAAAGCGGAAATAGATGAGAAAAGATTAAGATAAGTTTAGAAAGAATCAGAGTAGCAAAGATAAGTAGAGAATGGTTGTCCAGTTCTATCTAGGTTTCGTCCTACAGTCAACATTCCTCTGATACCACTTCTGTAACACCCGGATTTTAGGGGTCCAAAACCCGGGCGTAAACATAATCACCAGGTGTGCTGGGACCAAGTCTCACACATATGATGAATAGTGGCACAGGATCGAATGTCACAACTTTATATATAACAGGAGTTCTATACAAAATAAATAATTACATTATAAGGAGACAACGGTCCAGCAACCCAAAGTTGACTGGGAGACGATGACCTAGACCTCTCGCGAGTACATCGCAGCATCCTCTAAGCGCCTCATCCGGTGGTACCTATTCTTGACCTGTGGGGGGGTGTGAGACAGCAAGAGTGAGCTCACATACGTTCATCGCTCAACAAGTTGTGGGGAATAATGTGTATGAACTCGCCAAAGGTGGGAGCTCACGTGAAGTGTAAGGCTTACCAAAGAAGATGGTTAGAGCTGAGCATTGCTTTTAAAGTTGGTCAAAATTTTATTAGCAGTTACTAAGTATAAGTAAATACCAACCCAGTTAAATAGTAGAACCAAAGTAACAACTTCACCTGCGATGCAATGCATATGCCAAATTGAATTTAATTCCATCATTTAATCATGTGAGGGTCCGAGCCGCTCATGACCGTGAGCACGGCTAGTATACTAGTTTTACACTCTGCAGAGGTTGCGCATCTTTACCCACAAGTCGTGTATCCCATGTCGCCAGGGTTTGCAAGGCCCTTAGACACTACCGAGGTGAATGGCTAAGGATCCACTACGAGGCCTTTACAAAGTTCCACTAGCTTCCGAAAACCCGCTACAGTTTATAGGAAGTTCCAATGCAGGAATCCCTTGCAGGACCGCCATCGCAGCAAAATCCTCCCGAGGGCCTCCCTACACTGACCACTCCCCTACTGCCCTTGCCCCTTTCGGGTAAGGTAGTCTTCCACTAGCTTTCCTAATTAATCAGCCAAGGGGTCCCATTCCTCCCTTGTGGTAGCACTGTTTTCCCGGGTGGTCGCTCCATGTTCCAATTAACATAATGATCTTAACATGAACAATAATAATAAACAGATAATAAAAGTGTGATCATGAATAATGTATCTTCATACCCAAAACCACATAAAGCACTAGCAAGTACTACCCAAAAAGGTTCAGTGGTAAACAAGGTATAAAGATAATCAAACTAGGGTAACCTATTGGGTCCCATCAAAATTAACCTATGCAGATCATTATGATTAATTAGAACATGAGTGGGTAAAAAGAAGTGATCAAGGGCACAACTTGCCTGGGACTTGAGAATCCAGGTACCAACTTGCTCTTCAGATGACACGTGACCTCGCTCTAGTCGTAGCAATTCAAAAAAACATGGTATAGGCAAAATTAACATTACACCAAACAAAATACACATTATTAATATACATATTAAAATAAGATCATAGGAACAGGGATCATTAATTTTGGAGTTATAGATTTTAAGTTATGAATTTTCAAAGGTTTTATGTGTTTAAAATGGATTAAGTGAGAGATTAAATTTCCAATTGTTTTCATGACAAAACAGAGGCTCTAGGTGGTAAATAATATTAAAACAAAATTATTGCAACTGGAATGGGTCAAAAAGGAGCTAAAATGAATTAGTTATGAATTAAATAAGTTTCTGATTTATTTTAACACTAAAAATCATTTTCTAAATCATTTTCTATGATTTTCCTATCCACTGGACTGCGCCTCAATTAAACAGAAGCGCAGGGGGCTCGGGGATAAAATTCCTAAGACTCAGTGTACACCGTCAGAGGACGGCGGGTTGATTACACAAAACCCCGAGGGCTCTTTAACAAAAAGACCCGACCGAAGGGGTATCCTGGCGTTACAGCCGTTGGATTAGAAATGGATGGCTCGGATTAAATCCCTCCGGGTCCCGCGCGCGATTATCACCCGAGCCGTCGGATCACCGATCTACGCACATGTTTTAATGATACCTAGCGTCAGCATCGATCGTCCTATCCCGATCGGACGCTCCTCGTCTTACCCTCCTTAACCGGTACACTCGTGTGATCTGCACCACCCGTACTTAGATCAACGGTCCACGTTCTTTCTTCCACCCATCTCCTCACTCTCCTCCCACAGCATGACGCGCCGCCGAGGAACAAACGCCGCCGGCGAGGTTGCCAATCGGCCGTCCCCGAGCGCCAAACTCAAATCGGACCGAGCTACACGTTGAGAAGGAAGAGACGAGCACGGTGTATGGGTCCATACCGAGAATCGCACCGTGAAGCGCCCTGGCCACGGAGAGGAGCGGACCCGCGGCGGTGCACGAACGACGGTGAGGAATTCCGGTGAGCTCGGTGGTCTATTTCGTCCACGGATCCCCCACACAACCTTCTTGAGCTCCGCGCTTTCCCCCGAGTGGGTCCCCTTGGCCGGACCGACAGCCAAGGCGAGAATCACCCACGGCGGCAATTTCTCTCGCCGCGCGCAGACTTTCCGGTGACCGTGCAGAGGGAAGAGTCGAGGGGAGCGGTGAGGAGGGAGTCGGAGGCCACGTACTTATACTCAGGGAGCGCTTCGCGGTCGTTGCACGGGTACCGAGATCACCGGCGAGCTTCGCGGAGTCCGCGCGGTCCGTTCGCCGCGATTGCAGCGAAAGGTGGGTGGAGCATCTGACAGACGGGGCCGCGACTGCCAGAGACGATTTCACAGCGCGCGTAAACGTAACAGCAGATGACAGGCGGGCCCGCGGTTGGCAGCGACACACGGACGCGCGCGAAGGGAGGCTGCCCGGTGGGGCCCAGTCGTCAGCGCGCGGGATGAAGTCTGGGCCGTGCGCGCGAAGTGAAATGGGCCGAACAGAGATGGTTTCGGCCCAGGAGCGTTTTCCATTTTTGTTTTCTTTTTCTTTTATAATTTCTGTTTTATTTCCAAATCAAAATTCAAACCAAATTCAAACTATGGTTTTTTTAATTTCCAGATTTCAAGTACCAAGTCAAATTTTAATTATTCTATTACTTGCACTGAAATTATTTATTTATTATTCTCTATATTGTGTAAATATGGAAGAAAAGAATTACTTTATTAAAATTTCCTTTCTATTTTCTTCTTTCTTCTTTTAGTTTCAAAATTCCATTTTAAATTCAGATTTTAAATTCAAATCTTGTGCCAGTTTATCCTCAATTTATATCGTGAAATAAAAAGTATAAATTTTGGAAATATATAAATTTCCTTTATATTATATATATATCTTCTCTCTTTCACTTCTACATAATATTTCCAAAACCCTAAAGTGCAACTTTGGGTTAACTTCAAATTCTCAATTCCATTATTGTATTTTATTATTATTTTAAATGCACATACAATTAAAACTCCATCATGAGTGCCAAATATGGTTCTATTTATTATTTTATTCACTTAAGCAAATGCTTTTAAATAGGGAGATGAGTCTTCAAATGTTATGAGAGTTCTAAAGAGAGAGAAAAAGAAAAATTCTAATGCAAGATCTTTGAAAAGTTTTTACTATATTCTCAAAATGAGATTTAGGGTGTTACAATTACCCTCGCCACCCATCTGGCAGCACAGGAGGCGTGATTGTCTCACCTGTTGGTGAGGACAATCCTAGGTTGAGCAGCACAGTCAACCTAGCCGTCGTGCTAAACACGGAGCTGGACCATGCCCTAGACGAGCTGAGTAGGATCATGCTGAGATCGCCTAGCTGCGGGCTGAGCGCACGAAGTGTCGTCACCTGGAGGATGGCTCCCTCGCTCCCGTCGGGACTCAGCACCTGTACCGCTCACCTCGGCGTGGATACCAGGCTTATGGCAACCCCGACTGCAGGACCAAGATAAATTTAGAACCATAGATCGTCAGTGATGGGTCCTGTAATAAATGCTTAAATATAGAAGTTTTAGTCTTAGTCTTAGTCTCAGTCTTACTTTTAGTTAATCTTAGTTAGACAGGGTAGTTTGCTTATCCTGTGCCTTCATGTTTGTCATGATGAACTATGTTGGATTTGGATCTTTGTAATGACTATCGCCAGAGTGTGGGTATCCCCTGCACCTTGGTTTACCTGTTAAATGTTAATGAAGTTAGCTATCTAGTTGGGGAGCCTTTTTATTCTACTTTCCCCTTCATCTGAGAAGCTGTGTTGGTCTGTGTTGGAGATCAGTGAAGATGTTCATCTGTTCAGTGTTGTGGAAGGATTCTCTACTCTTTTCTTATGCTGCAAGTTGCAAGATCGGTTCTGATGTGTGATTGTATTCTGCAAATGTTAGAAAACAGGCGCAAAGGAGGAAGGCGTGCTCAGCAGGAGCAGGCAGCCCCGCAGGATGAGGCACCCCAGCAACAACAACTGCCACCAACGCCCCCGATGACCATCGAGCAGATGTTCCTAATGCAGACTCAGGCAATTCAAGCTATCAGTCAGACTCTGGCCGCCATTCAGCAGCAGCAGCATCAGCCCCCACCTCAGCCTCAGATGCCCTAGAAGCCCAGGGACAAGCGTGCTGAATTCACGAGAGGTCATCCCCTATTGTTCGCTCACTCTTCTAACCCCATGGATGCTAAAGACTGCTGCGTACCGTGGAGCGGGAATTGCACACCGCTCAGTGTGATGATAGGGAGAAAGTTTTGTATGGTCCCCGTCTGTTGAGAGGAGCAGGCCAGTCTTGGTGGGAGTCCTATCTCACCACCCATGCCAACCCCGACACTATCACCTGGGAAGAATTCAGAGATAACTTCCGTCAGTACCATGTTCTAGCAGGTCTGATGATAGTGAAGAAGGAGGAGTTCCTGGCGCTCAAGCAAGGGTCAATGTCTGTTAGTGAGTACCGAGATAGGTTTCTGCAGCTGTCTCACTATGCTCCTGAAGATGTCAACACTGACGCCAAGAGGCAGTATCATTTCCTGAGAGGCTTGGTCGACCCTCTGCAGTATCAGCTGATGAATCACACCTTCCCCACGTTTCAGCACCTAATTGATAGAGCAATCATGACAGAGAGGAAGCGCAAAGAGATAGAGGATCGCAAGCATAAGATCAGTGGACCCCAGCCTGGAAGCAGCAACCGCCCTTGTTTCTCGGGCAATCCACCTCAGCAGTTCAAGCAGAACTAGCGCCCACCTCAGCAGCAGCAGTTTCAAAGGCAGTACCCTCAGCACCAGCATCAGAATCGCTAGAACAATCAGTCAGGAGGAGGTCAGTTCCAGAGGCAGAATCAGCAGGCACCTTGTCTTCCCGCCCCAGCAACCCAACAGAACAGTCAAGCAGCCCCAGCTCAAGGCGGAAGCAGAGCATGTTTCCATTGTGGAGAGAAAGGCCATTGGGTGATGCAATGTCCGAAGAAGGCAACCCAGCAACAGTTAGGCCCTGGCGCCCCAGTAAAGCAGAATGTGTCTCAGCCTGGAGCAGGCAACCGCTCCCAGCCACGCTACAACCATGGGAGACTGAATCACTTGGAGGCTAAAGCAGTCCAGGAAACACCCGGCATGATAGTAGGTATGTTTTCAGTCGACTCCTATATTGCAGAAGTGTTATTTGATGCTGGAGCTACGCATTCTTTTATAACTTCATCATGGGTAGAAGCACATAATCTTCTAATAACTACCATGTCAACACCCATTCAAATTGACTCAGCCGGTGGTAGAATTCGAGCCGATAGCATTTGCTTGAACGTAAGTGTGGAAATAAGGGGGATAACGTTTCTCGCTAATCTCATAGTAATGGGTACTCAGAGAATAGATGTCATCCTAGGGATGAATTGGCTAGACAAGTATCAGGCAGTTATCAGTTGTGATAAGAGGACAATCAAGTTGATGTCCCCACTAGGAGAGGAAGTGGTGACCGAGTTAGTCCCACCGGGATCAGAGAAAGGAAGTTGTTATCAGATGGCTATTGATAGCAGTGAAGCAGATCCACTTGAGATTATCAAGGTTGTGTTCGAGTTCCCAGATGTGTTCCCAAAGGACTTACCAGGCATGCCACCTGAGCGAAAAGTTGAGTTTGCCATAGAGCTTCTTCCTAGAACCGCCCCCATCTTTAAGAGAGCTTACAGAGTATCTGGACTAGAGTTAGTTGAACTCAAGAAGCAGATCGATGAGCTGTCAGAGAAAGGTTACATCCGGCCAAGCACCTCACCTTGGGCAAAGACTATGAATTGGAGATTCATTACCACCCAGGCAAAGCGAACGTAGTGGCAGATGCTTTGAGCAGGAAGAGTCAAGTCAATATGATGGTCGCTCGTCCGATGCCTTATGAGTTGGCCAAGGAATTTAACAGGCTGAGTCTCGGATTTCTAAACAATATGCGAGGAGTGACAGTTGAGTTGGAGCCAACCCTAGAGCGGGAAATCAAAGAAGCACAGAAGGATGATGAGAAGATCAATGAAGTCCGGCAACTGATTCTACAGGGCAGAGGTAAAGACTTTCGGGAAGATGTAGAAGGTGTGATATGGTTCAAGGACCGCTTGTGTGTTCCCAATGTCCAGTCTATTCGGGAATTGATCCTCAAGGAAGCTCATGAGACAACTTATTCTATACACCCTGGAAGTGAGAAGATGTATCAGGATCTGAAGAAGAAATTCTGGTGGTACGGAATGAAGAGGGAAATCGCAGAGCACGTGGCTATGTGTGATAGTTGTCGACGGATCAAGGCAGAACACCAGAGACCCACTGGGTTGATGCAACCGTTGCGAATTCCTCAGTGGAAATGGGACAAAATCGGGATGGATTTCATAGTCGTATTGCCTCACACTCGAGCCGGCTACGATTCCATTTGGGTAGCGGTGGACCGCTTAACCAAGTTAGCCCACTTCATACCTGTCAAGACCAACTACAGCAGTGTAGTATTGGCAGAGTTGTACATGTCCCGGATCGTTTGTCTCCATGGTGTGCCAAAGAAGATAGTGTCAGACAGAGGAACGCAGTTCACCTCTCATTTCTGGAAGCAGTTGCATGAAGCCTTGGGTACACATCTGAATTTCAGTTCAACCTACCATCCGTAGACAGACGGACAGACTGAAAGAACTAATCAAATCCTCGAAGACATGTTGAGAGCTTATGTGTTGCAAGATCAGTCCGGATGGGACAAGAGGTTACCTTATGCAGAGTTCTCCTATAACAACAGTTACCAGGCCAGCTTGAAGATGTCACCATTTTAGGCTCTTTATGGAAGGAGTTGTAGAACTCCGTTGCAATGGGATCAGCCTGGAGAAAAGCAAGTGTTTGGGCCAGACATTTTGCTTGAAGCTGAAGAGAACATCAGGATGGTTCGGGAGAATCTGAAGATAGGCAACCAAGGCAGCGAAGTTACACAGACACAAGAAGAAGAGAGCTGAATTTCGAAGTTGGAGATTTTGTCTATTTGAAAGTATCGCCTATCAGAGGAGTCAGAAGATTCGGAGTCAAAGGCAAGCTAGCACCCCGCTATATTGGTCCGTATCAGATTCTCGCAAGGCGTGGAGAAGTGGCCTATCAGCTCAGTCTGCCAGATAATTTATCCACCGTGCATGATGTCTTTCATGTGTCTCAGTTGAAGAAATGTCTGCATGTGCCAGAAGAGCAGTTGCCAGTGGAGGGTCTTGAAGTCCAAGAAGACTTGACCTATATTGAGAAGCCAACGCAAAGTATTGAGACTGCAGACAGAGTCACCCGGAGGAAAACTATCAGAATGTGCAAAGTCGGATGGGGTCATCACTCCGAAGAAGAAGCAACGTGGGAGCGTGAAGATGATCTGATGGCTAAATATCCTGAGCTATTTGCTAGCCAACTTTGAATCTCGAGGGCGAGATTCATTTAAGGGGGATAGGTTTGTAACGCCCCAAATTTGAGAGTTGAATTTTTTTTCTTCTTTCTCCAGCACTCACCAAATTCGGGTGTTACCTTTCCTCTTTCTTTTTCTTCTCGCTATGCCTTGTTCTCCTTCAAATATTCTAGCGAGATTTAGCTGGAGACCTTGTGTGAGTAAACCCTAGAAATATTTTCCTTGGTTGTTGCATCATGCCAGACCATGATTTTCTTGCTTATGGTTGAGAGATTTGTGAAAAGCATTCTCGGAGGGGTGCTTAGAGCTAAATAGGAAAAATGGAAAATGGAAAATAGGAAAAGAATAAAAAGGGAAATTCCCTCTTCTCCCCCCTTGGGCCGGCTCTCAGCCGTGGCCCAGCCGGCGCCCCCCGCCCCTCCACTCCCCGCCTTGGGCCCCGCTTGGCGGCCCAGCTGGTGCGCGCGGCCCAGCGCCCTGCCCTACCCTCCCCCGCATCCTCCGCGCCCAGCGCGCTGGCAGTTCCGCGCCGCCGCCGCCACCCCTGGTGGGGCCCACCTGTCATCCCCCTCCCCAAAACTGCCTCCCTCTCTCTCCCCTCTACCCCCCGCGCACGTCTCTCTCTCCCTCGCGTGATCCCTCTCTCCCACCTCTCCCAGACGCCCTCGCTCCTCCCGCGGTGAGCCCTGACTCCTCTTCTTCCTCCCTCCCTCGCCCCTTTCTTCCCCCGGCTCGGTGGCCCCCTCCCTGTGGCATGCCCGACCTCCCTTCCTCGGCCTCAGCGTGGCCCGGCCTCGGTGCTCCTCGGTGCGGCGCGCTCGCCCCATCCCGCCCAGCGCTCGGCCCCGACGTGCTCGCCCTCGCCCGCGCTCGCCCCGTCCTCCCCGGCGCGCCCGCCCTCGCCCTTCCCGGTGCGCTAGCCTGCCTCGGCGCGCGGCCTTGGCCACGACCCCTACCCCAGCCTCGTTCCCCGCCCCGACGCGACCTCGCGATGGCCCGACCCGGCCCCTGCCCCTGCCCCTGCCCGGCGCACTCGCTCGGCCCCACGCGGCCTCGCCCTCGCCCCGGCGCGGTCGTGGTGCCCCGGCACGCGTGGTCCCGGTCCCCTCCCCGCGCAGCCTGCCCCGGCGTGCTCGCCCCCGTCTCGCGGCGCGGCGCTGCCTGGCGCGCCCGCCCTCCCCCAGCGTGGCTATCCGCGGCGCACGCGCAATGTGGCTGCTCGCGGCGGCCCCCGGCGCGGCCTGCTCGCGGTGCGTGGCACGGCCTTGCCCGGCGCGTGGCCCCTTGCGCTCGGCCCCTCCCCGCGCAACAGCCCCGTGGTGCGCCCGCCCTTGCCCGCGGCATGCCCGCCTCGGCGTGGCTCCCTGCGCGCTCTTCCGGCGCGCTGCTCCCTGTCCAAGCGCGGTGTGGCCCCCGCGTAGTGCGGCCTTGGCACGGCGCGGTCTCGGCTCGCGCGGCCGTGGTGCCTCTGCGTGGCGTGACCCCCTGCCCGCGACTTCGCCCGGCGCGGCGCGTAGCGCCCCGCCATGCTCGTGGCATGCCCGTCTACCCCTAGACGTGCTCGCCTACCCCTAGCCACCCGTCTACCCCCCGTGTATTTTATGCGCATTGATCATGTTATTTATATTAATGAAGTTAAACTCTACTTAAAAATTGATCACATTAGTTATCTCACGTAGTTAATCATCGACCTTGTTTAATGTCGACCAAATGAAAATAGTTGTAACTCTATTAGTGCATGTGATTAATACCTATTAGTATGGCTAGGTAGAACTAGATGAAGGAATGTTTAATTACACACCCATACGTAATACGCTTCGACTATAGCATTAACCACGGTGAGACCTTTCTTTTTCTCTTTCTAGCAATTGCGAATGCAAATCGTATGTCATATCTGATGCATATTCTGTTTATCTGTTCCCTTGTATGGTGTACTGTTTATTTCCTAATTTAAAGAGATGGATGTATGTTTGCGCTCGCATAGATAACGGTCCGGTTGCGAAGTCCGAAGAACTCACAGGAGAAGACCCTGAGCAGCAGCTGGTTGGTGGAGGCAAGTGTCCCTTGACCCACTTATGTCCTATACATTCCTTAATTCACTTTCCGCATTTACACAATTTATACATGAGGATTGACTAGCTTTTGTTATCCATGTCCTTGCTTACCTATTTGGGTTGGATTATTCTGGTTTAGCTTTATGCTAGTGCTTCACATTAATCAATGAACATGATGAGATTTATCAATGATACGCTGTTTCCCTTCTTTATTATGATGATATACTTGTGGCATTTAAGGGGACTCGAGCGGTTTCTCGAGTGCCTCTCCGTAAGGACCCGTTCGTTGGATGACCGCCCAGGAAAATAGTGCAACCATGAGGGTGTAATGGGACGCCCTTAGCTAAATAATTAGAGGAACCGGGGTGTAGTTCGCTTCGCCGTCGTGCCGTTAATGGGGCTCGGTGTATGTGGCTCGCTCTGCTAAGGTTGGTTCACTCCTTGGGGAGGAGTGTTGTGTATTTAGGAAACCTAACGGGTGGCTACAGCCCCGGGGAATCTTTGTAAAGGCTACGTAGTGATACCCTGCTGGGTCACCTTGGTAGTGATCAATGGAGAGTCATGATCTCCGAGCAGAAAGGGAATCACGACTTGTGGGTAAAGTGCGCAACCTCTGCAGAGTGTTATGAAAACTGATATATCAGTCGTGCTCGCAGTTATGAGCGGCCAAGGGAGCTCCATTGATTAGGGATACTTCATCAGAGATGTTCGGATTACAGGTGGTGATGAGGATGATGGTTTTGATTATGATTATGGTAATGGTAAGTGGTATTCTTTCCGTTTGGAAAGGGTACTTTGTGTTAAGAACTTGGGTTAATGCTAAAACCTAGCTTTCTACTAGTAATAATAACCTGACCAACTAAAAGCAATTGCTTGACTTAACCCCACATAAAGCTAGTCCACTACAGCTAAACGGGACATTTGATGAGTACGTTGATGTGTACTCACCCTTGCTCTACACACCAAACCCCCCTTTTCCCCAGGTTGTCCGCGTTGCAACCACTGCTCGGGAGAAGATGAAGCCGTGGAGGAAGACTTCCAGGAATTCCAAGATTATGACAAATTTTAGGCGTGGGTTAGCGGCAACCCCTAGTCGGCTGCCTGTGAAGGCCGCATGTATCTATGTTTCGTTTTCGCACTTTGATTATTGTTAAAGACTATGTGGATGTCTCAGACATATGATGTAATCGACTATTAATTCCCCTTTTATATTATTATTTGAGCACTGTGTGATGATGTCCAGTTATGTAACTGCTGTGTACGTGAATTGCTGATCATGGCACGTACATGGTTTGCATTCGGTTTGCCTTCTAAAACCGGGTGTGACATCGGAGCACACAATATCCTTCAGCCGAGCTAATTAGTGGCTTAACTTCGATCACCCCGGCAAATATCCACTACTCGTCGACCCATGTGATCCAGGAAGGCCAGGTTAAGAAGGTACTGGTGGATGGTGGCAGCAACATCAACGTCACCTTTCCCTGAACGCTCTAGGCCCTAGGGGTCACCATCGACGATCTCACTGAGTCGGATACTCCATTCTTCAGCATCATGTCGACCAAAGGGGAGTCCCTGCTAGGACACATCTACATGTCTGTCACCTTTGGAACCCCAGAGAACTACTGAACTGAGTTCCTAAGGTTTGAGGTGGCGCGCTTCGATTGTGGGTACAACGCCATTATCGGGAGACCGGGGTTGGCAAAATTCATGGCTATCCCACACTACCCATATATGATACTCAAAATGCCAGGATCTCAAGGGATTATCACCGTGCATGCTGACTTCCAAGGCACCGTAGAATGCTTTCGGGGTGCCATTCAGGTGGCTCTCACCGCTAGGCCCCCAGTGGCCCTCCCCGCACAAGTCGATGGCAAGCTGGTAGAAGAAGACTTTACAATCTGTTCGAATGAAGCACCGACCGCGACCTCTATGCGGCCGACTGAAGAAACTAAAATAATCAATCTTGGATTCTTTGATGAACGCAAGACTACGATCATCAATTCTAGCCTCGACGACAAATAGGAAAGCGCGCTCTTCCAGTTCCTGCAAGACAATTGGGACGTGTCCGCATGGCAACCTGCGGACATGCCGGGAGTCCCAAGAGAGCTGGTCGAGCACAAACTCAAAGTGTACCCTCAGGTAAGGCCAATCCGGCAAAAGCTATGTCGTTTCACGCCTGATAAAAGAGAGGCCATTCGGGGCGGAATTAGCTCGCTTGGTATCGGTAGGATTCATTAGAGAAGTACTACATCCTGAAGGGCTAGCAAATCCTGTTCTTGTACTAAAAAGAATAAAGTTGATTGGCATGTGCGTCGACTATACCGATCTCAATAAGCACTGCCCGAAGGAACCCTTCGGACTCCCTAGAATAGATCAGGTAGTTGATTCGATCGCTGGCTGTTCTATGCTCTCCTTCCTAGATTGCTACTCTGGATATCACCATATCAGTTTGGCAAAGGAAGACGAGGAAAAGACTGCATTCATCACGTCGTTTGGAGCCTTCTGCTATACCACCATGTCGTTCGGTCTCAAAAACGCTGGCGCAACTTACCAAAGGGCTATCCAAACATGCTTAGCTGACCACTAGGGCAAGCGAGTGGAAGCCCATGTTGATGATGTAGTAATCAAGACTAAAAACTCAGACAACTTCATCGAGGATTTGCAACAGGTCTTCAATAGCTTGAGGCGCTACCGATGGAAGTTGAACCGAGAGAAGTGCGTGTTCGGGGTACCGGCTGGAAAGCTACTCGGGTTTATTTTCAGCAATTGAGGAATAGAGGCAAATCCAGAAAAAATTGAGGCTATTATGAGAATGGAGCCACCATGAACACAGAAGAAAGTACAGAGGCTCACTGGGTGCATGGCAGCGCTGAGTAGATTCATTTCAAGGCTTGGTGAATGTCACACCCGGTTTTGGAAGGCAAACCGAATGCGAACCATGTACGTGCCAGGATCAAAAACTCACATATACAGTGATTACATAATTGGACATCATCACACAACGCTCAAAGTAAATATCGGAAAAGTACTTTATTACATCAAGATGTCCAAGACATCCATAGAGTTTATAACATAGTCATTTTAACATCAAAGTGCGGGAATGCGAAACGTAGTAGATAAGGCCTTCATAGGCAGCTGACTAGGGGTTTGCCACTAAGAAAAACTAGAACTCGTCGTAGTCCTAAAACTCCTCAAAGTCCTCCATGTTGCCAGCATCTCCTCCTGAGCACTGAGTACAGTGGGGACAACCTAGGGTGGGGTGGTTTGTAAAGCAAGGGTGAGTACACATCAGCGTACTCAACAAATGTCCCATTTGGCTAAAATGGACTAGCTGTATGCGGAGTTTAGGTTAAGCGATTGCTTTTAGTTGGTCATGTATTTATTACTATTAGTAGATCCAAGTTTTAGTAACAAACCCAGTTATTACCCAAATGTACTCCCTCCAACAGGAAATACCAGATATCATAATTATACCATCATCATTAATCATCATCATAAAAGTAACTAAAGTTCTTCTAATCAAAGAGGATCCTAAGGCCGCTCTTAACCGTGAGCATGGCTGATATACCAGTTTCTAACACTCTACAGAGGTCGCACACTTTACCCACAAGTTGTGATTCCCATTCTGCCCGAAAAGAGCCAATCTCCATTGACCACTACCTAGGTGACCTAGCAGGGTATCACTACGTAGCCTTTACAAAGATTTCCCAGAGGTCATAGCCACCCATTAGGTTTCTCTAGTTTGATAAACATAGTAACTCTCCCCAAAGGAAGGGTGACTAACAAAACCAAATCAAGAACCTCTGCAACCAGCCTCGACAGAGCAAGTATTGTGCCTGGACCCCATTGATGGCCTACGGCGAAGCCAACTACACCTCTGGTTACTCTAATTAATCAGCTAAGGGCGTCTCATTTCACCATCGTGGTTGCACTGTTATCCCGGGTTGTCACTCCACAAATAGGTCCTTACAGAGAGGTACTCAGGAAACAGCCTGAGTCCCCTAAAGTATCACAAGATCATCATCGGGATAACATTATCGTATCATAAATATTCACATCATATTCATTGATTAAGTTAAAGTAATAGCATAATGCTAACCATGATAACTCAAAAGGTAAACAAGGATAAGTAAATACAAACTAGTCAATCCTTAGGTTTCAATAAAGTAATGCGGGACAGTGAATTATAAAGTAAGTAGGACATAATAGGTTAGAGGACACTTGCCTTCACCAGGTTGTTGCTCAGGAAGATCTTCGGCAACACACTCAGGAACCACGAGCTGCTCGTTGTCTAAATAAAGCGATCATACATTCATTACATTTGGAAAGAGACAAATGAACAGCACACCAAACATTTGCCATCAGGTATACACTAGTTTGACAAGACATTATAACACAAAAGATAACCTAAATACTAGTGATTAGTACACTTGAAGATTAGTGCCCTAAACGTTATGGATTACATAGTTTGGTTCTACTAATTTTGGTGGGACACAAAATTATAACATGGATAACTTCACACATGACATAATATTAATCTCACAAAATTAAACACATAAGTATCATTAGGGTTTTCTTTTTTTTATTTATTTTCTTAAATAAATAAATTAACACATAACTAACCTATAGCTTAGACCTAAAATTAGAGTACATAGACTGTGGATGAACATAAATTATTTGAACAGAGAATATTCCTATGAACATTTTGCAATTTGAACTACTAAATTTGGAGTTAGTATGAAAAACATATGAAATAAACAAGTTTTGAAGTTTGAAATATAAAACTAAGTCTAATTCTGTGATTATTCAAAAGGCCAGGGGTCTGTTTAAAAGAGGCTAGGGGCCTGCAAACAACACTCAGGGACGGTGGGTTCTATTACTCGAGAACTGGAGGTCCTTTTTACAAAACTGAAAACTGAAGGGGTATCGGGCCTTTCCTACCGCCAGATCGCAGATGGACGGCCAGGATTAGATCGGTGAGCGAGCGTGGGCGAGCGAGCACGGCTGACAAGTGGGGCGGGCTGTCAGCGGCCTGAGGGGGAAGGCAAGCTGACTAGTCAGGTCCAGTGCCAAGGGGTGCAGGTGCTGATCGGCGGGGCCCAAGGGTAGAGCGCGTGGTCACAGACCGTTATCTGCAGATCCAAGCCGTTGGATCGGGGATGGACGATTGCGATGAGGCATGTGGGGCTTTACAGCTCAGTGACCGATGTTGCTCCTTCCGCGACGGTGAGGTCGTCGAAGACGTGGCAGACGCGGTCACTGGGGAGTCTGGGGTTGCCAGGGAGGGCTAGAACGGGTCAACAGGGGATGGCGAACTCACTGGCAGACTACCGGCCGCAAGAACAGGACCGAAAACGGGAGAATCACGAAGGGCAGGTGCTCCGGGCGGATTGGGCAACTCCGGCGAGGAATTCCGTCCGGGGATAGGAGGTCTAGGGCATGCTAAGGCCTAGGCTAGCTACGGCAGGGTAAGGGGAGTACTATGGACCAAAGCAGGGCACATGACCGAGCAAAATCCGCTAGTCACTGCGCAGGCGCGGCAAACCGGCGTGGCCAAACACCGGCAAAGCCAAATTGGCCAATACAAAGCAGAATTGGGAGAAATCGAGCGTGGGAACGGACATCTCACCTCGGGAAGGAGCTCGGGGTGACTTGGTGTGGCGCGGGGAGGCTCCGGCTGGCCGAACGTCGAAGGATCATGGCGGCGGCGAACTCCGACCTAGCGGCGGCGGCGGCAGGGAAGAGGCTGAGCGTAGACCGGACGGTAGAGTTGAGGAAAGGGGAAACCACTGCGGGTTCTCAGTGTGCCAAGCTCAGGCGAAACTCACCGTGGCCAAAGCGCTGGTAGAAGTCCAGCGACGATGGCAGAACAGTGAGGCGATGGCGAGGGGGAAACAGCTCCATGACTGGGTGAGTGCGAGGGCGGGGGAAGCGTGAAAGTGATGCAGGGGCGGGCTGAGGGAGTGTGGGGCTTTACCTAGTGCTCGGGCGACGTGGGCGGGGCGTGCAGTCGTGGGCGCGGGTCTGGCGGGCGGGTCGCATGCATGGACGCGGCTGTTGTGAAGGAGGAGGATGGGTCTGATGCGTAGGGCCAACGTGCTAGCGAGAGCGAACGACTGAATGGGCGGACGGGCTAACGAGCGTGGTCTGCGGGACAGTGAGAGAAGGGAACGCGCGCGCAAAGGGAGTGGGCGCCGACTGATCGGTCCCACGGGGCAGAGAAAGAGAGTGGGAGTGAGCGGGCGGGTCGCGGCACCGACAGGTGGGGCCCGTCTGCAAGCGGTCGCGGGCGTGCACGTGGGGGAGGGTTAGTTGGGCCGGCTTGGGCCGAAAGGCCGAGGGGGAGGGGGGTTCGGGCTGCTAATTCAAACATGTGCAAATTCAAATCCTTTTCTTTTTATTTTCTGAATTTCAAAGCCTTTTCCTTTTATTTTCTCAATTCAAATTCAAATACCAATTCAAATTCAAACTAATTCAAACATGTGCAAAAATTCAAAGAATATTTTAAGCTCAGCATGATGCAACATTTCATGACTCACATTGTTTTGACAAAATAAATAATTAATCCATTTCCTAATTAACTTAATTCTAGCTAAAAGAAAAAGAGAGAGAGACTAGAGAGAGATAAGGGCAACACCCGAATTTGGTAGATAATTAGAAAGAAATTTTATACCCCAAATTTAGGGTGTTACAGTGAAAGAGGGATGCCATTCTATAAACTGCTGAAAAAGGTGAACAAATTCCAGTGGACCACAGAAGCTCAAGAAGCCCTAGAAGCACTAAAGAAGTTTATGACCACACCACCAGTACTCAAGCCGCCGTGTCGAGCTACATCCAATCAGTTGGCCAAAGACCTGCTGCTATATATCTCCTACACGACTCACGTGGTAAGCACCGCGTTGGTAGTCGAGCGGGCAGAAGAAGGGCATGCGTATCCAGTACAGCATCTAGTTTACTTTATCAGCGAAGTCCTCAGTCCCTCGAAGATAAGGTACCCTCAAGTTTAGAAGTTATTATACGCAGTACTTCTAACTGGTCGTAAACTCCGACACTAGTTTGACGACCATAAAGTCATAGTAGTCACGGGATTCCCAATAGGAGATATACTCCACAATAAGGAAGTTGTTGGAAGAACATCCAAATAGGCATGTGAACTCGGAGCTCATGGTATAGAATTTCGACCCCATACTGCAATAAAGACGCAAGCACTGGTCGATTTCATATCAGAATGGACTGAGCACCAGGTCCCAGAAAACCTAGAAGCTGCTAAAGTCTGGAAAATGTACTTTGACGGCTCATTAAGATTGCAGGGGGCAGGAGCAGGGATCCTTTTCGTTGCCCCTGAAGGTGACCAACTCAAGTATGCGCTCTAGCTCCTGTTTCTAGCATCCAACAATGTCGCGGAGTATGAATCCTTGGTTCACGGGCTGAGCATCTCCATTTCACTAGGCATCAAAAGGTTAATGGTATACGATGACTCGCTGGTAGTCATCAGCCAGGTAAACAAGGACTGGGACTGCTCAACCAACTTAATGAACAGATATTGTGCCGCAGTGCGGAAGTTGGAAGACAAATTCGAGGGGTTAGAATTTCACCATGTGGAAAGGGATCGCAATGCAGCAGTAGATGCATTGTCAAAATTGGGGTCCAGTCGGGCCCATGTTCCACCTAGGATTTTCGTCCAAGAGGTACAACAACTGAGCGTCATCGCAGAGCAGGCTGAAGAATGCAACGCCTTAGACCAAGCAAAAACATATCCCAATGATTGGAGAGAGCCAATTATCATATACATAAAACATTAGGAAGAGCTGGATGATAAGGTCGCTGCAGAGCGCATTGCAAGGCAATCAGCCCATTATACCATCATAGAGGGTCTGTTGTATAGGAGAGGTGCAGGAGGAGTCCTCATGAAGTGTATTCATTCGGCTACAGGAAGGCAACTACTGGATGAAATCCACGCAAGGCAATGTGGCATACATGCAACGTCAAGGACATTGGTAGGGAAGGCCTTCAAGTTCGGGTTAGGGGACATCGTGCTCCACTGGGTGCTGACGGGAGAAGGGCGACACAAGTTGTCACCTCCATGGGAAGGACCATTCATCATTGCAGAGGTCACCCGGCTAGGATCCTACCGACTTACCCAGATGGACGGAACCAAAGTGGGAAATTTGTGGAATATTGAACACATCAGGAAATTCTATTTGTAGAAATACATCAAAACTTCGGTGGACAAGGTGTACTTTGTGAAAGGGAAATAGGGTCAAACATTTTCCAATAACAATTTTGGTGGTTGAATTGCTCAACACAAATTATTAGACTAACTAGTTTGCTCTAGAAAATGTGTCCTACAGGTGCCAAAGGTTCACAACAAACCAATACAAGTCAAAAGAAAGGGTTCAAATAAAAGGAGCAAAGTTCAACCGAAGGCAGCCCCGGTCTGGCACACCGAACTGTCCGGTGTGCCACCGGACAGTGTCCGGTGTGCCAGGGAATCCAACTCCAAACTCGTCACCTTCGAGAAAATCAGAGGGCGCTCCGCTATAATTCACCGGACTGTCTGGTGTGCCAGTGGAGCAACGGCTACTTCAGCTCCAACAGTCGACTGCAACCACATTCAATGCGCTACAGTGCGCGCCAGAGTCAGAGCAGCGTCAGAAGGCGCACCGAACAGTCTACAGTACTTGTCTGGTGCACCACCGGACAGCCAGAAGACCCCACCTGTCAGAGCTCCAACGACCGAACCCTAACGGCCGGGTGACGTGGCTGGCGCACCGGATAGTGTCCGGTGGCGCACCGGACTGTCTGGTGCGCCATTCGACAGCAGCCTCCACCAAACGGCTAGTTTGGTGGTTGGGGCTATAAATACCCCAACCACCCCACCATTCATGGCATCCAAGTTTTCCACCTTCCAACACCTTACAAGAGCTATAGCATTCAATTCTAGACACAACCAAAGAGATCAAATCCTCTCCCAAGTCTGGAATCACTCCAAATCAAATAGTGACTAGAGAGAGTGACATTTGTGTTCATTTGAGCTCTTGTGCTTGGATTGCTTCTTTTCTTTCTCATTCTTTCTTGTGATTCACTCAATTGTAACCAAGGCAAGAGACACCAATTGTGTGGTGGTCCTTGCGGGGACTTAGTGTCCCGTGTGATTGAGAAGAGAAGCTCACTCGATCTAAGTGACCGTTTGAGAGAGGGAAAGGGTTGAAAGAGACCCGGTCTTTGTGACCACCTCAACGGGGAGTAGGTTTGCAAGAACCGAACCTCGGTAAAACAAATCCTTGTGTCTCACTCCTTATTTGCTTGCGATTTGTTTTTCACCCTCTCTCTCGGACTCGTTTATATTTCTAACGCCAACCCGGCTTGTAGTTGTGCCTAAACTTTGTAAATTTCAGATTCACCCTATTCACCCCCCTCTAGGCGATTTTCAATTGGTATCAGAACCCGGTACTTCATTAGAGCCTAACCGCTCGAAGTGATGTCGGGAGATCACGCCAAGAAGGAGATGGTGACCGGTGACAAGCCCGTTACAAGCCACGGAAAGGCTCCATCGGGAGAGTCCCGCAACAAGAGGAAGGATAAGGAATCCTCCTCACAAAAGTCGCATCGGAGTGGCGACAAGAAAAAGAAGATGAGGAAAGTGGTCTACTATGAGACCGATTCTTCATCGCCATCCACCTCCGGCTCCGACGCGCCGTCCATAACTTCTAAGCGCCATGAGCGCAAGAAGTTTAGTAAGATTCCCCTACACTACCCTCGTATTTCTAAACGTACTCCATTACTTTCTATTCCATTAGGCAAACCACCGGTTTTTTACGGTGAGGATTATAACATGTGGAGTGACAAAATGAGGCATCACCTAACCTCACTCCACACTAGCATTTGGAACGTTGTTGAGTTTGGTGTACAGGTACCATCCATAGGGGATGAAGACTATGATTCGGACGAAGTGGCCCAAATCCAACACTTCAACTCCCAAGCCACTACTATACTCCTCGCCTCTCTCAGTCGAGAGGAGTATAATAAGGTGCAAGGGTTGAAGAGCGCAAAGGAAATTTGGGACGTGCTCAAGACCGCGCACGAAGGAGACGAGGTGACCAAGATCACCAAGCGGGAGACGATCGAGGGGGAGCTCGGTCGCTTCATGCTTCATCAAGGAGAGGATCCGCAAGCCATGTACAACCGCTTGAAGACCTTGGTGAACCAAGTGCGCAACCTCGAGAGCACCAAATGGGATGACCATGAGATGGTCAAGGTTATTCTAAGATCCCTCGTTTTTCTTAACCCTACGCAAGTTAAATTAATTCGAGGTGATCCTAGATACACGCTAATGTCTCCCGAGGAGGTTATAGGGAAGTTTGTGAGCTTTGAGCTAATGATCAAAGGCACAAAGAAAATCATCGAGCAAGGCACCTCCTCCATGCCCGAGGCACAACCCGTCGCATTCAAGGCAACAGAGGAGAAGAAGGAAGAGTCTACATCAAGTAGGCTCCCCATCAACGCCTCAAAGCTCGACAATGAGGAGATGGCTTTAATCATCAAAAGCTTTCGACAAATCCTCAAGCAAAGGAGGGGGAAGGACTACAAGCCCCGCTCCAAGAAGGTTTGCTACAAGTGTGGTAAGCCCGGTCACTTTATAGCAAAATGTCCTATTTCTAGTGACAGTGACAGGGGCGACGACAAGAAAGGGAGAAGAAAGGAGAAGAAGAGATACTACAAGAAGAAGGGCGGCGATGCCCATGTTTGCCGGGAATGAGACTTCGACGAGAGCTCCACCGACTCCTCCTCCGACGAGGACGCCGCAAACATCGGCATCAACAAGGGACTCCTCTTCTCCAACGTCGGCCACAAGTGCCTCATGGCGAAGGACGGCAAAAAGAAGAAGGTTAAATCCAAATCCTCCTCTAAATATGCAACCTCTAGTGATGAGAATAATTCTAGTGATGATGAGGACAATTTGCTTACTCTTTTTACTGATCTTAACATGCAACAAAAGAAAAAATTAAATGAATTAATTAGTGCTATTCATGAGAAGGATGAACTCTTGGATAGCCAAGAGGACTTCCTAATTAAGGAAAACAAGAAGCATGTTAAGGTTAAAAATGCTTATGCTCTAGAGGTAGAAAAATGTGAAAAATTATCTAGTGAGCTAAGCACTTGCCATGATGTCATTGCCAACCTTAGGAATGAGAATGCTAGATTAATTGCTAAGGTTGATTCAAATGTATGTGATGATTCATATGCCAATCTTAGAAATGATCATGCTATTTCTATTGCTAAGATTGAAAAAATGAATGCTTCTCTTGCTAGCCTTAGGATTGAAAATGAAAAATTAATTGCTAAGGCTAAAGACTTAGATGTTTGCAATGCTTCCATTTCCGATCTTAGAAGTGAAAATGACATTTTACATGCTAAGATTATTGAACTAAAAACTTGCAAACCCTCTACATCTACCGTTGAGCATGTTTCTATTTGCACTAGATGTAGAGATGTTAACATGGATGCTATTCATGATCACATGGCTTTAATTAAACAACAAAATGATCATATAGCAAAATTAGATGCTAAAATTGCCGAGCATGAGCTAGATAATGAAAAATTTAAATTTGCTCGTAGTATGCTTTATAGTGGGAGACGCCCTGGCATCAAGGATGGCATTGGCTTCCAGAAGGGAGACAATGTCAAACTTAATGCCCCTCCTAAAAGATTATCTAACTTTGTTAAGGGCAAGGCTCCCATGCCTCAGGATAACGAGGGTTACATTTTGTACCCTGTCGGTTATCCCGAGCATAAGATTAGGAGAATTCATTTTAGGAAGTCTCACTCTGGCCCTAATCATGCTTTTATGTATAAGAGTGTGACATCTAGTTCTAGGCAATCAACCCATGCTAAATTGCCTAAGAAGAAAACTCCTAGTGCATCAAATGAACCTAGCATTTCATTTCAAACTTTTGATGCATCTTATGTTTTGACTAACAAATCCGGCAAAGTAGTTGCCAAGTATGTTGGGGACAAACACAAGGGATCAAAGACTTGTGTTTGGGTACCCAAAGTTCTTGTATCTAATGTCAAAGGACCCAAAACTGTTTGGGTACCTAAAATTAAGAACTAAACTTGTTTTGTAGGTTTATGCATCCGGGGGCTCAAGTTGGATCATAGACAGCGGGTGCACAAACCATATGACTGGGGAGAAAAAGATGTTCTCCTCCTACGAGAAAAACCAAGATCCCCAACGAGCTATCACATTCGGAGATGGAAATCAAGGTTTGGTCAAAGGATTGGGTAAAATTGCTATATCACCTGACCATTCCATTTCCAATATTTTTCTTGTAGACTCATTAGATTACAACTTGCTTTCCGTTTCTCAATTGTGTAAAATGGGCTACAACTGTCTTTTTACGGATACAGGTGTTACTATCTTTAGAAGAAGTGATGATTTAGTAGCTTTTAAGGGAGTATTAGAGGGTCAGCTATACTTAGTTGATTTCAATAGAGCTGAACTCGATACTTGCTTAATTGCTAAGACTAACATGGGTTGGCTCTGGCATCGCCGACTAGCCCATGTTGGGATGAAGAATCTTCACAAGCTTCTAAAGGGAGAGCACATTTTGGGACTAACAAATGTGCATTTTGAGAAAGACAGGATGTGTAGCGCATGCCAAGTAGGAAAGCAAGTTGGCGTTCATCATCCACATAAGAACATCTTGACGACTGACAGGCCACTCGAGCTTCTCCACATGGACCTATTCGGACCGATCGCTTACATAAGCATCGGAGGGAGTAAGTACTGTCTAGTTATTGTGGATGACTATTCTCGCTTCACTTGGGTATTCTTTTTACAGGAAAAATCTCAAACCCAAGAGACCTTAAAGGGATTCTTGAGACGGGCTCAAAATGAGTTCAGCTTGAGGATCAAGAAAATTAGAAGCGATAATGGGACGGAGTTCAAGAATTCACAAATTGAAGGCTTTCTTGAGGAAGAGGGCATCAAGCGTGAGTTCTCTTCTCCCTACACGCCACAACAAAATGGTGTAGTGGAGAGGAAGAATAGAACTCTATTGGACATGGCAAGGACCATGCTTGATGAGTACAAGACTTCAGATCGGTTTTGGGCTGAGGCGGTCAACACCGCATGCTACGCCATCAACCGGTTGTATCTACATTGAATCCTCAAGAAGACATCATACGAACTCCTCACCGGTAAAAAGCCCAATGTTTCATATTTTAGAGTCTTTGGTAGCAAATGCTTTATTCTTGTTAAAAGAGGTAGAAAATCAAATTTTCTCCTAAGGCTGTAAAAGGCTTTTTACTAGGATATGATTCAAACACAAGGGCATATAGAGTCTTTAACAAGTCCACTGGACTAGTTGAAGTTTCTTGTGACATTGTGTTTGATGAGACTAACGGCTCCCAAATGGAGCAAGTTGATCTTGATGAATTAGATGATGAAGAGGCTTCGTGCGTCGCGCTAAGGAACATGTCCATTGGGGATGTGTGTCCTAAGGAATCCGAAGAGCCCATTCAAGCACAAGATCAACCATCCTCCTCCATGCAAGCATCTCCACCAACTCAAGATGAGGATGAGGCTCAAGATGATGAAGAAGAAGATCAAGAAGATGAGCCACTTCAATAAGATGGCAATGATAAAGGGGGGATGCAAATGTTCAAGACAAGGAGGATGAGCAAGTTGCAAGACCGCCACACCCAAGGGTCCATCAAGCAATCCAACGAGATCACCCCGTGAACACCATCCTCGGCGACATTCATAAGGTAACCACTAGATCTCGTGTTGCACATTTTTGTGAGCATTACTCTTTTGTTTCCTCTATTGAGCCACACAGGGTAGAGGAAGCACTTCAAGATTTGGATTGGGTGATGGCGATGCAAGAGGAGCTCAACAACTTCACGAGGAATGAGGTATGGCATTTAGTTCCACGTCCTAACCAAAATGTTGTAGGTACCAAGTGGGTATTCCACAACAAGCAAGATGAGCATGGTGTGGTCATAAGGAACAAAGCCCGACTTGTGGCCAAGGGACATTCACAAGTCGAAGGTTTGGATTTTGGTGAAACCTATGCACCCGTAGCTAGGCTTGAGTCAATTCGCATTTTACTTGCCTATGCTACTTACCATGGCTTCAAGCTTTATCAAATGGACGTGAAAAGTGCCTTCCTCAATGGACCAATCAAGGAAGAGGTCTATGTTGAGCAACCTCCCGGCTTTGAAGACAGTGAGTATCCTAACAATGTTTATAGACTCTCTAAGGCACTTTATGGGCTCAAGCAAGCCCCAAGAGCATGGTATGAATGCCTAAGAGATTTTCTTATTGCTAATGGCTTCAAAGTCGGAAAAGCCGATCCTACACTCTTCACTAAAACACTTGCAAATGATTTGTTTGTATGCCAAATTTATGTTGATGATATCATATTTGGGTCTACTAACGAATCTACTTATGAAGAGTTTAGTAGGATCTTGACACAAAAATTCGAGATGTCTATGATGGGGGAGTTGAAGTATTTCTTAGGATTTCAAGTGAAGCAACTCCAAGAGGGCACCTTCATTAGCCAAACGAAGTACATTCAAGACATTCTAACCAAGTTTGAGATGAAGGATGCCAAGCCCATCAAGAAACCCATGGGAACAAATGGGCATCTCGACCTCGACACGGGAGGTAAATCTGTAAATCAAAAGGTATATCGGTCAATGATAGGTTCCTTACTCTATTTATGTGCTTCACGACCGGATATTATGCTTTCTGTATGCATGTGTGCAAGATTCCAAGCCGATCCTAAGGAAGCTCACCTTAGGGCCGTAAAATGAATCTTGAGATATTTAGTTTATACTCCTAAGTTTGTCCTTTGGTACCCCTAGGGTATCCACATTTGATTTAATTGGTTATTCCGATGCCGATTGGGAAGATCTCTGGTGTCTTGGGCTTCAAAGAAGCAAAATTCTGTGGCTCTTTCAACCGCCGAAGCCTAGTATATTGCCGCAGGACATTGTTGCGCACAATTGCTTTGGATGAGGCAAACCCTTAGGGACTATGGTTACAAATTAACCAACGTTCCTCTTCTATGTGATAATGAGAGTGCAATCCGCATGGCGGATAATCCCGTTGAGCATAGCCGCACTAAACACATAGCCATTCGGTATCATTTTCTAAGGGATCACCAACAAAAGGGTGATATCGAGATTGCATATATTAACACCAAAGAACAATTAGCCGATATCTTTACCAAGCCATTAGATGAACAAACATTTACCAGACTTAGGCATGAGCTAAATATTCTTGATTCTAGGAATTTTTATTGATGTTTTGCACACATAGCTCATTATTATACCTTTGATCATATCTCTTTTATGACTATGACTAATGTGTTTTTCAAGTGTCATCTTATGCTTAGTCATAGATATTGAAAGGGAAATGGAGTTCTCGGCAAAGAAGGTGCTTCCACTCAACTCCAATTGTATTTGCCGTTACTTCGCTTCATTCTCCACTTTGGTATAAACTTCACTCATGTTTTTGTATGCCAAAGGGGGAGAAAGTTTGAGAAAAGGGCTTATATCTCACTCACAAGTATCCGTTTTTGGCGATTCATGCCAAAGGTGGAGAAAGTATGAGCCCAAAGCAAAAGGACCGCACCACCACCAAATTTTAAAAAAAAGAAGTTTTCAATTTGATATCCTATTGTGTTCAAAAGGGGGAGAAAGTAGTATCTTCAAAAATTGCAAAACCCTCTTGAACACTAAGAGGAGAATTTCATTTAGGGGGAGTTTTGTTCTAGTCAAAGGAAAAGCATTTGAGTCAGAGGGAGAAAATTTCAAATCTTGAAAATGCTTTCTTCAATCTTATTCATATACCTTTGACTATTTGCAAAATATTTTTGAAAAGAGTTTCACCAAGAATTTGCAAAACAAACTCGTGCTGCAAATGTGGTCCAAAATTTTAATAAAGAAGAAAACCATCCAAGCACATCTATTGAGATAAGTATATTGGTTTCCACTCCAAGCAACATTTGCACTTACATTACGCAAACTAGTTCAATACTGCACTTTTATATTTGCTTTGGTTTGTGTTGGCATCAATCACCAAAAAGGGGGAGATTGAAAGGGAAATAGGGTCAAACCTTTTCCAATAAGAATTTTGGTGGTTGAATTGCTCAACACAAATTATTGGACTAACTAGTTTGCTCTAGAAAATGTGTCCTGCAAGTGCCAAAGGTTCACAACAAACCAATACAAGTCAAAAGAAAGGGTTCAAATAAAAGGAGCAAAGTTCAACCGAAGGCAGCCCTGGTCTGGCGCACCGGACTGTCCGATGTGCCACCGGACAGTGTCCGGTGCACCACCGAACAGTGTCCGGTGCACCAGGGAATCCAACTCCAAACTCGTCACCTTCGGGAAAATTAGAGGGCGCTCCGCTATAATTCACCGGACTGTCCGGTGTGCCAGCGGAGCAACGGCTACTTCAGCGCCAACGGTCGACTGCAACCGCATTCAATGCGCTACAGTGAGTGCCAGAGTTAGAGCAGCATCAGAAGGCGCACCGGACAGTCTACAGTACTTGTCCAATGCACCACCGGACAGCCAGAAGACCCCACCTGTCAGAGCTCCAACGGTCGAACCCTAACGGCCGGGTGACGTGGCTGGCGCACCGGACAGTGTCCGGTGGCGCACCGGACTGTCCGGTGCGCCATTCGACAGCAGCCTCCACCAAACGGCTAGTTTGGTGGTTGGGGCTATAAATACCCCAACCACCCCCACCATTCATGGCATCCAAGTTTTCCACCTTCCAACACCTTACAAGCGCTATAGCATTCAATTCTAGACAAAACCAAAGAGATCAAATCCTCTCCCAAGTCCGGAATCACTCCAAATCAAATAGTGACTAGAGAGTGTGACATTTGTGTTCATTTGAGCTCTTGCGCTTGGATTGCTTCTTTTCTTTCTCATTCTTTCTTGTGATTCACTCAATTGTAACCAAGGCAAGAGACACCAATTGTGTGGTGGTCCTTGCGGGGACTTAGTGTCCCGTGTGATTGAGAAGAGAAGCTCACTCGGTCTAAGTGACCGTTTGAGAGAGGGAAAGGGTTGAAAGAGACCCGGTCTTTGTGACCACCTCAACGGGGAGTAGGTTTGTAAGAACCGAACCTCGGTAAAACAAATCCTTGTGTCTCACTCCTTATTTGCTTGCGATTTGTTTTTCACCCTCTCTCTCGGACTCGTTTATATTTCTAACGCCAACCCGGCTTGTAGTTGTGCCTAAACTTTGTAAATTTCAGATTCGCCCTATTCACCCCCCTCTAGGCGATTTTCACTTTGTAAACAAAAGGTTTCATTATCAATAAAGCTTTTGTGTTCTATCGCATACAAACTCTCAACCAGCAAGCGATTTAAGTCAAAAATGACTTAAATCGACACAACATACCTGCACGCTTACTTAACTCAGGGTGATTACTATATCCTACTAACGGAGCAATCAGCTTAAGTCGGAAAACGTCTTAAGTCGGTGCGACATGCTCATGCTTACATAACTTAGGGTGATTACTAAACCCTACTAACATGCTCACGCTTATATAACTTAGGTTGATTACTATACCCTACTAATGGAGCAATCGGCCTAAGTCATAAACGTCTTAAGTCGGTGCGACATGCTCACGCTTACATAACTTAGGGTGATTAATATACCCTACTAACGGAGCAATCGGCCTAAGTCGGAAACGTCTTCAGTCGGTGCGACATGCTCATGCTTACATAACTTAGGGTGATTACTATACCCTACTAACAGAGCAATCGACCTAAGTCGGAAACGTCTTAAGTCGGTGATTTGAGATCTTCTTTGCATGGAAAGGGGCAACGGCTAGGGGCTCTTTTGGGGCTATAAAAGGACCCCCTTTGGTACCCTTTTGAGTACACAAGTGTAGCCAACAAGTCTATACATCATTGTGATCAATTCTTCTCTCCCTCTCTTGTGTATCTCTCTAGTTTGTATATAGGCACAGTTATAAGCCTTTAGAGAGAGGGAAGGTGCTGCTAAAAGCAAGACCAAGATCTTGAGCACTGTTACTCTGCCAGAGTGCTGTCAAGAAAGTTGTAAGCAGCCACGGCAACGCTGTAACAATCATCAACCTATTGGAAGGCTCTATCTGTCACATTGACAGATTTGAGCACATCGGAGGACAGAGTAAGATACTCCAAGCCAAGGTGTGGCTAACTCTAATGAGGACTAGGAAAGCATTTTAGCCTTGGTCGAACCTCGGTATAAATCCTTGTGTCCTATGTGCTCTGTTCTTTGTCTCTTGCTTTATTACTGTGTGCACTTCATATACTCTTATCTGTGGTATGAGTTACTTGTGAAGTGCAGGACTCTCTTAGACAGGAACTTCATTTCCGCTGCCACCTACTCAAAGCAATCTTCATTCCGTCGTGATCCAGTCTTCGAGTAGAGTAAGGTTTTAAGTTTTACAGTGATAATTCTTATTTGTCTATTCAGCCCCCTCTAGATGACATCCAGATCCTGTTCCCGGGCATAGGGAACTTTCAATAACTCCGTATGGAGGATGGAAAGGAAGGAAACCATCACTCAATTACTTGCGTATGTGGGGCTGTTTGGCCATGGTTAGTGTACCAATTAATAAGAAACATAAGCTTGGACCAAAAAATAGTTGATTGTATCCTTTTGGGCTATGCACACCATAGCACAACTTATATCTTTTTGGTGATAAAATTAGACACACCTGATATTTTAGTGGATTCACTCATGGAGTCGCGGGATGTCACTTTCTTTGAGAACATAATTCTGATGAAAGAAACTTATTCTTTACCTAGTGTTGCAAATTTTCCTAAACCCACACTTACAATTGAGGCAATTGAAAATCCACTTGAAAGCAAAGAAGGTGATAGTGAGTTAGCTCCTAGAAGGAGTAAGAGACCAAGGATTGTGAAGTACTTTGGTGAAGACTTCACAATGTACCTTGTTGAGGATACCCCCACAACCATAACAGAGGCATATGCATTGGCCAATGCAGAATATTGGAAGGATGCAGTCCGTAGTGAAATGGATTCCATCACTACAAATTGAACACAGGAGGTTATAGATCGGCATATGGGTTGTAAGCCAGTCTGTTGTAAGTGGGTATTTAAGAAGAAGCTTAGACCTGATGGTACTATTGAAAAGTACAAGGCAAAGCTTGTGGCCAAAGGGTATACACAAAAGGAGGGCGAGAATTTCTTTGATACCTACTCACTAGTTGCTAGATTAACTACAATCCAAGTACTATTATCCTTGGCTACTTCCCATGGTCTTCTTGCCCATCAAATGGATGTGAACATGATTGTTAGTCACTCATTATCAAATGCTATACACGATTGAAAACAAGGCAACACAATGTTAGAAAGGTAATTAACCTTCGTCTTCAAATAGCTATCCCTTTGGGATAACCCCTTCGAAGGCGAAGGTTAAAGCTTAATTAAATGAATCACTCGAAAGTATAAAGGTGAATACACGAAGGATATGAAGAAGTTTAACATGCTAACTCATCTCAGGTGTTTTTACCCTTTATTTCCTCCTCCATACATAACATATTTACAATCGTACCTTCGACTCCTTAGTGTAAGGTAGGGCGAAGGTGCTTCAGAGAAGGAATTACATAGGGCAATTATCATCCTCCAAAAAGGTACTTTATGCAGGTCATCTATTTATAGGGGAACGTACAACTTTGTATGAAATTACAAATATGTCTGTAAGACCAGTACATATGATTTACAAATGGTGTGAGGGCAATATTGTCTTGTGCCTTTAGCATTCTGGATGACACCTTCTCCCGGCTTCGTTGATCTTCTATCTTCGTCTCCTTGTGTTGTTATGACAAAGCTAACATCTTTGTCTTTCTCCATGCCCTGCTCCGAAGGTGTTTTGTTGTCGAAGCTCTTGCGACACTTAATGACATGTTGGCAATCAACAGTTAAATGTGTTTTTGAGGACCTTCGAAAGACGAAGACCCCCAACAATAACTTTCTTTAATGGAGAGCTAGAGGAAGAAATTTATATGGATAAGCATGACATATTTATAGCACAAGGACAAGAGGGCAAGGTGTACAGATTAATTAAATCCTAGTATGGCTTAAAGCAGGCACCCAAACAATGACATGAGAAGTTCAATAAAACATTAACATCTGTTGGGTTTGTTGTAAATGAAACAACACTTGTGTGTACTATCGCTGTGGTGGGGGCAAACAAGTAATCCTATGCTTGTATGTCAATGACATACTGATTTTTGGGACAAGTCTTAATGAGATAAATGATGTAAAGTCATTCTTATCCCAATTTTTTGACATGAAAGATCTGGGGAAGCTAGCGTGATCCTTAATATTAAACTTATTAAGGGTGAGAATGGGATTACTCTTTTGCAGTCTCATTATGTAGAGAAGGTGTTGAACCGCTTTGGTTATATGGATAGCAAGCCTTCTCCAACACCCTATAATCCTAGTCTGGTACTTCGAAAGAATAAAAGACTAGGAAAAGATCATCTAAGATACTTCTAGATTGTTGGCTCTTTGATGTATCTAGCTAGCGCAACCCACCCTAACATTTCATTTATTGTAAGCAAGTTGAGTAGATTCTCAACTAATAAAGAAAATGATCATTGGCGTGGTATTGATCGTGTAATGCTCTATCTGAAGGGTACAATGAGTCATGGAATTTACTATTTAGGGTACCCAAGTGTACTTGAAGGATATAGTGATTCAAATTAGATTACAGATGCTGATGAGATGAAGGCCACTAGTGGATATATATTCACACTAGGGGTGGCGCTGTCTCTTGGAGATCATGTAAGCAGACAATACTTACAAAATCCACCATGGAGGCAGAGCGCGCAGCTCTAGACACAACTTCTATAGAAGCTGAGCGGTTAAGAGAACTGTTGATGGACTTACTGGTGGTTGAGAAACCAATTCCTGCCATTCTCATGAACTATGATAATTAAACGATGATCATGAAGGTGAAGAATAGTCAGGATAATATGAAGTCCAATAAACATGTAAAACATTGTCTGAAGTCTATCAAGAACTGAGAAGCTTCAGAGTAATAGATGTGGATTATATCCAGATAGCTAAGAACCTGACAGACCCTTCACTAAGGGACTATCACGTACTGTGATTGATAATGCATCGGAGGAGATGGGACTGAGACCCATGTGAGTTAACCTCAATGGTAACCCAACCTATGTGATCGGAGAACCCATGAATTAGGATATGGGAAGAATAAGATGTTGGTTAACATGAGAGTACACCTTACTTGTAACCCACTCCATTGTAGATGCAATACTCTCATTTCTGTAAGGTAGGTTGACTTAGGCTTAATGTGTTTTGAGGCTGTATAGCAAGATACTGTCCTATAGAGTATTCTTGTAAGAGCACACCTATGTGAGCTCAACTGTTGGTTGCAGTTCGTAGGATTTGGGAATTCCTTAAGAAGCTCATGAAGAGAGACAAGAGTATGACCTATACACTCCACTCGCGAGGTAGGCAATTGGTAGCCTAGTATCAGTTCAGACGTTGAGTGAAACTTGTTCACACCAAACTACCAATTCAAGGCTCAGTCTATTGTGCAGTTGTGGATGAGCCTAACTAGTCGTTCTAGGTGGATGTTCAACCTTAGTTGGTCTCCACCAAAAAGTTACAATATTAAAAGTACTTTGGTATAGGGAGGATGAAATGTGCCTTTGTGATCTGGTGGGGGATTGTTAGAGAATTTGGGCTTGACCCAAATAATAATTCCTGTAAATCTCAAAGACCCACTCACACATGCATGCTATGGTGGAAACTTTAATACCACCTTGCTACTCCATTTGTAGTGAGGCTAACTTAAATAGTTGAGTTGTCTCCACCTGTTTGAAGCCATTGAGGAGACGAAAAGAGAGAGCCCACGAGGGCGCTTGCCTCACCTTGTCGGGCTGGACCGGGCGAGGCAATGGGTGTGGGCGCACGACATGCGCGTGAATGGTCCGGTGGTTTCTCGCTTCCGGCCTTGAGGGTGCATGACTTCCATTTGGTACTTGATATTTTGCATGTCTGGAGAAAACTGAGCTGGCCTATTTTGGTAAGCAATTATTCTCACATTAATTGTGATTGATTGTCATGTTAGTGCTGTGTTTTGGCCACGTCATGTGTACATAGTGAGGACGAGACGTCGTTCCTCAGTACAGACTTTTCTCCTCCTCACACGAGAGCACTATGATGCCTTTGTCTTCCCCATCCCGCTGTCGACGTGCCATCGGGTCGGGAGAGCAGGATCTACGAACCCTACGTCCCCTTGTGTCCCTGCACGGGGTAGGGTCCGTATCAGGTTTTTGGAAGGCATCGTCGCGACTGCTCGCTGTTTGTATGCTTCCTTTACGACGTAGTCGTCTTTCTCGCCGGTTTGGTACGTCTACTCTTGCGCTTGTTCTAGCGCCGACAATCATACTGTAGGGATGTTTATGTAAATATTTATTTCTGTCAGTAGCACTAGTATATAAACTGTTAGTGAGTTATATATATATTAAACATGCTATTGTTTTTTGTATTACTATTATCGAAATCAATTTGTTTATCTCTAAATTGCTATTATTTTCACCAATTAGTGTCCTTTGATGAAAATACGTTTTTTTATATTTCAAAGTTTATGGCAGGGAATAACAAAAGGAAAGTTGTCCTGATTGCAACGGACAGTTGGGACCGTGCTGATTGGAACGGACAGTTGGGACGAGATGAGAGAGGGAGAGGTACTGGAGAACGTTTGTCCTGATGTATGCAGTAGACCAAGAAAGAGTAGGCACGAAAAGCCCCTACCCACTTCACTGGTCATTCGGAGACGGACGGAGAGGCACTAGCTAGTGTGCAGAGTGCAGTGCAGCTGCTGCGCGTCGCTGCTCCTGCCTGGGGAACCCAAAAAGATGTTGGAGGGAAGCCCGAAAATCAAAAAGCCATGGACTGGACACAAGCCCCCTCAGCTCGGCCCCTCTCCCCCTCCACGCCGCTGCAATAAAGAAGCCGCTGTGCAGCATGCGTGTCACACTCTCGCGCTCGTCCCTCCCGCATTCTCTCTCTATCTCTTCGTCTTCCTTTCCTCCTCTCGAACCCCAATAAAACCTCACTTTCCCTCCTTGCCACTTCGGATTCTCCTCCTCTGCCTTTCGCTTCGTCACTCACCACGCCACGCCAAAGACCAAGAAAAAAAAGGACGAATTTTTCCTAGCTGCAACTTCCCTCACGCCATGGAGGAGGAGATGCCGCTGCAGCTGCTCTCCTCTTCCTCCGCCGCCGTCGCCGTCTGAGCTCCCCCTTCGCTCGATCTCTCCATCGGGCCGGGCCTACCTCTCCTAGCAGTGAATCAAACCATGGCAGCTTTCGCCGCGCTGTTCGACCCCCTGTACTGCCCGGAGGAGCACCTCGATCTGTACCGCGACGAACCCGGCGAGGGTGCCGACGAGCAGTGGCCGGGCCAGCACGGACAGCAGGAGCCGGCTGTTCTGGACGACGAGCTGCCGGCGCTGTTCGAGGCACTCCGGGCCAAGGAGGGGGTGGTGCTGGCGGAGAAGGGCGGGTACGGCGGCGCAGCTGGGCGTGAGGCCGCGGTCGGCTGGGTTTCACGCGCCGCGGCGCGGCTAGGCTTCTCCGCGCTCACCGCCGCGCTCGCCGCCGCATACCTCGACCGCTGCTTCCTCCCCGGGGGCGCGCTCCGGCTCGGCGACCAGCCCTGGATGGCGCGCCTAGCCGCCGTCACCTGCTTCGCGCTCGCCGCCAAGGTCGAGGAGACGCGCGTGCCGCCGCTCCTCGACCTCCAGCTCTACGCCGCCGCTGACGCCGCGGATCCGTACGTATTCGAGGCCAAGACGGTGCGCCGGATGGAGCTGCTCGTGCTCTCCGCGCTTGGGTGGCGGATGCACCCTGTCACGCCCTTCTCCTACCTCCAGCCTGTCCTCGCCGACGCTGCGACGCGCCTTCGCAGCTGCGAGGGCGTCCTGCTCGCGGTCATGGCCGGTGCGTGCTCCTCCATCGTGCGAGTTCCAGATTTCCAGCCAAGTGTAGTGTAGTTGCATTTCCGTGCCAAAGACTTGATTTTTATGTGTTCGAAAAACATGGCAGACTGGAGGTGGCCTCGGCACCGGCCTTCGGCGTGGGCCGCCGCTGCGTTGCTTATCACAGCCGCCGGCGGTGGCGACGGCGACACGGAGCTCCTGGCGCTCATCAATGCCCCCGAGGTCAGCGCAGCACAATGCCATTGCATCAGCACAATACTGTAGGCTGCTCGATCCTTGTTGTGAGACCGCGTTGATAACCAACCGCTGGACGCGTCGCAGGACAAGACCGCGGAGTGTGCCAAGATCATCTCCGAGGTGACGGGCATGAGCTTCCTCGCCTGCGATGTCGGCGTGAGCGCCGGGAATAAGCGTAAGCACGCGGCGGCGCAGTTGTACTCGCCGCCGCCGAGCCCGAGCGGCGTGATCGGCGCGCTGTCCTGCTTCAGCTGCGAGAGCTCGACGTCCGCTACGGTTGCGGCGGTCGGCCCGTGGGCGCCGTCGGCGTCCGTGTCCGTCTCGTCCTCTCCGGAGCCACCAGGTCGGGCCCCCAAGCGCGCAGCGGCGGCGGCGGCGTCGGCGTCGGCGTCGGCCGGGGTCGCGCCCCCGGTCCAGGTCCCGCATCAGCTTCCCCCCGACGAGGAGAGCCGCGACGCCTGGCCGTCCACCTGCGCCGCGTGACGCACCGTGCCGGAAACGGTGCCTATGGCGAGACCGCCGTTCGGTGGCGGTGGAGAATGGAGATCAAGGAGCATCATTGGCTCGCGTCGGTGAGCAGGAGGAGAACGAACTATTTTGCCCATTGCCGTGACAGATGGGGGGCAAGAGAGATAAGAAAATATGTCCTTGTTTGCATGCTTATGGCGGGAGTAATGTTTGCATGCTTATGGCAGCACATTTTGCAATGATGGTTCTCGGAGAACTTAGCTGGATGTGGAAGATGATTAGCGGATAATTTGCCGTCGAGATCGATGGCGATTTAGTAAGATTATTATTTGTTGCAACTGTAGTGATGCTAGTTCTTGCCGTGTTCTTGTTGGTTCTTGGCATCGCTTGCTTGGAAGGGGCCTCCGACCTCCGTTGTCCTGTCTGCTGCAGCGGCCACTACTGTAGCAGCACTGCTCTCGCCCTGTGGCTGCGCCTGCTTCGCGTCTCTGTCCACTACTATCTCGATTTCATTTCCCTCCTCACTCTCTCTATCTAGACCTCCCTTCGATGCAAATGCTGCAGCTCCCCGCTACCCCCCACGAAAATGAAATGAAATGCAACGCTCGGGAGATGAGCCTCCATTTAATGTCAACCCTGCCTAGTTTCGTGGTACTACTACCAGCTCTTCAAATCTTGTTTCATTGTAACGATAAATCAATAAATGTAGCACCCCACTTTAAAATCCTTGTTTATTTGTCGTAGCATGAATTGAATGTTGCTGGGAATGTTGTCTCTGAACTTTAAGAGTGTATGTGCTGGGCGTATTAATGAGCGGGTAGGGAGCGAAATTAAAACTATGACACGAGGCAAATGTTTCTTGTTCCATTAGGTCAGCCGTGTTTTGAAAACGGTGCAAAGAGGTTTTATTAACGTCGGCTAAGAATGAGTTGTTCATTTGATTTTAATTTATACCGATTTTTACTAGTTTTATAATATTTTTGTCTTTATGGATTACAACTATAACAGTGCAAATAACTAGCTTTAATCCTCAACTGGCATTAAAGTAGGTCGTGTAAGAGACATGCTCTGCAAAAGGACAGTCTCATTTTTTAACATACTCTCTTAGAGACCTTTCAAGAATTAGAGTATTTAATTGTATATGCCCTTAGATCGGTCTCAACGAAAGTTTCATTCTCATTTCATGCCGCGAAACACCAACAAATATATAAAATGGCTAGAATCTTGCTCGTTTATTTGACTCCTGTATCAGATTTGGCATGTGGTACGACCGGACAGTCCGGCCATGCGGCTCAGAACCTAACCCTAGAGGCCTAGACGGCCCACGATTGTAGTCCGGACGGTCCACGGTTGTAGTCTGGATAGTCCACGATTAGATTAGTTCAGGCGAGAGTCCTTATCTCGTCTGTACTTATCCAACTAATCGCGTGAGAATATGTTGGGAAGCGTTGCCTAGGAACAGGTCGAGACGTCCCCTATATATATTTTCACCCAATCGATGAAATCAATATATTTACCAGTTCATTTAGATTTTTGCCCTAGGAGTAGCAGTAACTTAGTCTATATTAGTCTCGTGGTTTTGGAAACCGGGGACTCACTCCGAATGGTGAATCGGTGAGACTTAGACGTGGGTAGAGACGAAGGGCTTATACTGGTTCAGGCTCGCGCCCTAGTCTAGTGTAGTGATGATCGTAGTATTGCGTGGAGGCGTGTTACAACTGGTGTGCTTGTGTGTAGATGGAAGGGATCCTGCACTTTTATAGCTCAAGGGCAGGACCTTACAGTGGAGACTTGTATTCTGTTAGCGAGAGCATGGTTCGTTGCTCTGGATGACGTAGTCCATCTGACGCCGTCCTTAGGGCCGCGCGTAGCCGTACTCCCAACATGGTGTACTGTCTCATTCGTTCGTCATACGGGACGTACACCCAACATGGTGTATCTATTACGTATTGTCCGGTATACGAGTCATTGTAGAAGCTCCGATGCTGAGATCCCCCATGACCAGGGTCAACTAGCCCCTCGGGGCAGTGGGGGTGCACCCGGGACCGTACGTGGGGATGTACAATCATGTTGATAGCGACCTCCTGACGCTCCCGGTCTCCTACACGTATGTCCGGCGCGGCCTAGGGGAGACATTCTTGTCACAACCAGCTTGGGCATGTAGCGCTAGACTTGGATCTCTGCCTCGCAAACTTGCTTGACAGTGACTTTGTCGACCGCTCCGCCTCGCAGACTTGCTCGGTGGGGACTTGGTGGGCCGCTCCGCCTCGCAGACTAGCTCTGCGGGGAATTGGTTGGTCACGCCGCCTCGCAGACTAGTTTGACGGGGACTTGGTCGGTCGCTCCATCTCACAGATTTGCTCGAGTAGGACTTGGTCGGTCGTTCCGCCACGCAGACCTGCTCGATGGGGACTTGGTCGGTAAGGAGGTTTGGGCCCTATTTTGGTACCATCCCTAGGTACCCAAGATCAATCCACGAGCCTCCGTTGAACTCCTTCAGAGTTGCATGGAGGCTTCCATTGTCAATTGAAATCTCAGGCACGCGCAAGCGCATCTGCTAAATGTAGACCCCAAGTAATTCATGCAAATTGCTTGGGGGTTTATTTGATATTTGCAGTTTAGGGACGGACCCTGCCTGCGATGGTCATCACATATCGAATGTGAGTCCATTGTTGCTTCGCTCTTATTATTGACCAAAATCTCGGGTGCACGTGAGCGCATCTGTTAGATGTAGCCCCCAGTAATTCATGCGAATTGCTTGGGTGTTTATTCGGCATTTGCGCGGTTTAGGGGCGGTGAAAGGGAAATAGGGTCAAACCTTTTTCCTAAATGATTTTGGTGGTTGAATTGCTCAACATAAATAATTGGACTAACTAGTTTGCTCTAGATTATGAGTTCTACAGGTGCCAAAGGTTCAACACAAACCAATAAAAAGTCCAAGAAAGGGTTCAAATACAAAGGAGCAAAACCAATCGAAGGCTGCCCTGGTCTGGCGCACCGGACTATCCGGTGCACCACCGGACAGTGTCCGGTGCACCAGGGAGATTTCACTCTGAACTCCTCAGCTTCGGGTTTCTGGGAGAGCCCTCCGCTATAATTTACCGGACTGTCCGGTGTAGCACCGGACTGTCCGGTGTGCCATGCGGAGCAACGGCTAACAGCGCCAATGGTCGTCTGCAAAAGTGAACAGTGAACGTTACAGTGCGGTCTGCGCGCGTAAAAGTCAGAACAGGCGCTAGAAGGCGCACCGGACAGTGAACAGTGACTGTCCGATGCACCACCGGACTGTCCGGTGGCCTAGTTGTCAGAAGCTCCAACGGTCGAACCCTAACGGTTGGGTGACATGGCTGGCGCACTGGACAGTGTCCAGTGGCGCACTGGACTGTTCGGTGCGGCTGTCGACAGCAGCCTCCACCAACGGCCAATTTGGTGGTTGGGGCTATAAATACCCCCCAACCACCACACTTCAAGGCATCCAAGTTTTCAGCCATTGCATTCAATACAAGAGCTCTAGACTTCACTCCAAGACACAAACAAGAGATCAAATCCTCTCCCAAGTCCAAAGATCACTCCAAACAATTAGTGACTAGTGAGAGAGATATTTGTGTTCATTTGAGTTCTTGCACTTGGATCGCTTTTCTTCTTCCTCTTTCTTGTTCTCAAGCAACTTGTAATCAACGCAAGAGACACCAAGTTATGGTGGTCCTTGTGAGGGGCCTAAGTGACCTGTTGATTAAGGAGAAAAGCTCACTCGGTCTAGGTGACCGTTTGAGAGAGGGAAAGGGTTGAAAGAGACCCGGTCTTTGTGACCACCTTAACGGGGAGTAGGTTTGTAAGAACCGAACCTCGGTAAAACAAATCACCGTGTCACACTCTTCATTTGCTTGTGATTTGTTTTCGCCCTCTCTTTTCGAGCTCGATTTTATTTCTAATGCTAACCCTGGCTTGTAGTGTGTGCTTAAGTTTATAATTTTCAGATTCCGCCTATTCACCCCCCTCTAGGCGACTTTCAATTGGTATCAGAGCCGATACTTCATTAGAGCTTAACCGCTCAAAGTGATGTCGGGAGGTCACGCCAACAAGGAGGTCGTGACCCGCGAGAAGCCTGCCACAAGCCACGGAAAGACTCCATCGGGAGAGTCCGGTAACAAGGGGAAGGGATCCCCTTCACACACCAAGTCGCATCGGAGCGACGACAAGAAGAAGATGAAGAAGGTGGTCTACTACGAGACCGACTCTTCATCGCCATCCACCTCCGGCTCCGACACGCCGTTTGTCACTTCTAAGCGCCATGAGCGCAAGAAGTTTAGTAAGATCCCCCTACGCTATCCTCACATTTCAAAACATACTCCTTTACTTTCCATCCCACTAGACAAACCACCCATTTTTTAGGGTGAAGATTATAACATGTGGAGTGATAAAATGAGGCATCACCTAACCTCACTCCACACTAGTATTTGGGACGTTATTGAGTTTGGAGTGCAGGTACCATCGCCGGGGGATGAAGATTATGATTCGGACGAGGTTGCCCAAATCTGGCACTTCAACTCCCAAGCCACTACTATACTCCTTGCCTCTCTAAGTCGAGAGGAGTATAATAAGGTGCAAGGGTTGAAAAGCGCCAAAGAAATTTGGTACGTGCTCAAGACCGCGCACGAGGGAGATGAGGTGACCAAGATCACCAAGAGGGAGACGATCGAGGGGAAGCTCGGTCGTTTTATGCTCAACCAAGGAGAGGAGCCACAAGCTATGTACAACCGGCTCAAGACCTTGGTGAACCAAGTGTGCAACCTTGGGAACACCAAATGGGATGACCATGAAATGGTCAAAGTTATTCTTAGATCACTTGTTTTTCTTAACCCTACTCAAGTTCAATTAATTCATGGTGATCCTAGATATAAACTAATGTCTCCCGAGGAAGTGATAGGAAAGTTTGTGAGCTTTGAATTGATGATCAAAGGCTCCAAACAAATCATCGAGCGAGGCGCCATCTCCACACCCGAGGTGCAACCCGTTGCCTTCAAAGCAACGGAGGAGAAGAAAGAAGAGTCTACATCAAGTAGGCTCTCCATCGACGCCTCCAAGCTCGACAATGAGGAGATGGCTTTAATCATCAAAAGCTTTCGCCAAATCCTAAAGCAAAGGAGGGGAAGGATTACAAGCCCCGCTCCAAGAAAGTTTGCTACAAGTGTGGTAAGCCCGATCATTTCATTGCTAAATGTCCATTATCTGGTGATAGTGACAGGGGCGACGACAAGAAGGGAAAGAGGAAGGAAAAGAAGAAGTACTACAAGAAGAAGGGCAGCGATGCCCACGTGTGTCGAGTGTGGGACTCCGATGAGAGCTCCACCGACTCCTCCGACGATGAGGACGCCGCCAACATCGCCATCAACAAGGGCCTCCTCTTCCCCAACGTCGGCCACAAGTGCCTCATGGCAAAGGACGGCAAAAAGAAGGTAAAATCTAGAGCCTCCACTAAATATGCAACTTCTAGTGATGAGGATAACTCTAGTGATGATGAAGAAAATTTGTTTGCTCTTTTTGCCAACCTAAACATGCGACAAAAGGAAAAATTGAATGAATTAATTAGTGTCATTCATGAGAAGGATGAACTCTTGGATAGCCAAGAGGACTTCCTTATTAAGGAAAACAAGAAGCATGTTAAGGTTAAAAATGCTTATGCTCTAGAGGTAGAAAAATGTGAAAAATTGACTAGTGAGCTAAGCACTTGCCATGACACTATCTCTAACCTTAGAAATGAAAATGCCAAATTAATTGCTAAGGTTGAGAAATTAAATGTTTGTGATGATTCTCTTGTCAAACTTAAAAATGATAATGCTAGTTTGATTGCTAAAATTGACAAGTTGAATGAATCACTTTCTAGCCTTAAGATTGAGAATGATAAATTAATTTCTAAGGGTAAAGGTTTAAATGTTTGCAATGTTTCCATTTCCAATCTTAGAAATGAGAATGCTAGTTTACATGCTAAGATTGATGAATTAAATGCTTGCAAACCCTCTACATCTACTGTTAGTCATGTCTCTATTTGCACTAGATGTAGAGATATTAATATTGATGCTATCCATGATCACATTGCTATGATTAAACAACAAAATGATCATATAGCAAAATTAGATGCTAAAATTGCCGAGCATGAATTAGAGAATGAAAAATTTAAATTTGCTAGAAGCATGCTCTATAGTGGGAGACGCCCTGGCATTAAGGATGGCATTGGCTTCCAACAGGGAGGCAATGTCAAACTTAATGCCCCTAAGAGATTGTCTAACTTTGTAAAGGGCAAGGCTCCCATGCCTCAGGATAACGAGGGCTATATTTTATATCCTGCTGGTTATCCTATGGATAAGATTAGGAGAATTCATGCTAAGAAGACTCATTCTGTTTCTCACCATGCATTTATTTATAAGAATGAGGCTTCTAGCTCTAGGCGTTCTACCCATGTTAAAATGCCTAAAAAGAAATCTCCTATTGCATCAAATGAACCTAATATTTCATTTAAGACTTTTGATGCTTCATATGTGCTAACTAACAAATCAGGCAAAGTAGTTGCCAAATATGTTGGGGGCAAACACAAGGGATCAAAGACTTGTGTTTGGGTACCCAAGGTGCTTGTTTCTAATGTCAAAGGACCCAAGACCGTTTGGGTACCTAAGAACAAGGCCTAAACTTGTTGTGTAGGTTTATGCATCTGGGGGCTCAAGTTGGATCATTGATAGCGAGTGCACAAACCACATGACTGGGGAGAAGAGAATGTTCTCCTCCTATGAGAAAAACCAAGATCCACAAAGAGCTATCACATTCGGGGATGGAAATCAAGGTTTGGTCAAAGGACTTGGTAAATTTTCTATATCACCTGACCATTCTATTTCCAATGTTTTTCTTGTAGATTCATTAGATTACAATTTGCTTTCAGTTTCTCAATTATGCAAAATGGGTTACAACTTTCTTTTTACAGATTTATGTGTTACTGTCTTTAGAAGAAGTGATGATTCAGTAGCATTTAAGGGAGTGTTAGAGGGTCAGCTATACTTAGTTGATTTTAATAGAGCTGAACTAGACACTTGCTTAATTGCTAAGACTAACATGGGTTGGCTCTGGCATCGTCGACTAGCCCATGTTGGGATGAAGAATCTTCATAAGCTTCTAAAGGGAGAGCACATTTTGGGACTAACCAATGTTCATTTTGAGAAAGACATGATTTGTAGCGCATGTCAAGCAGGAAAGCAAGTTGGTGTCCATCATCCACATAAGAACATCATGACAACAGACAGGCCACTTGAGCTACTCCACATGGACCTATTCGACCCGATAGCTTACATAAGCATCGGTGGGAGTAAGTACTGTCTAGTTATTGTGGATGATTATTCTCGCTTCACTTGGGTATTCTTTTTGTAGGATAAATCTCAAACCCAAGAGACCTTAAAGGGATTCTTGAGACAGGCTCAAAATGAGTTCGTCTTAAGGATCAAAAAGATTAGAAGCGATAATGGGACGGAGTTCAAGAACTCCCAAATTGAAGGCTTTCTTGAGGACGAGGGCATCAAGCATGAGTTCTCTTCTCCCTACACACCACAACAAAATGGTGTAGTGGAGAGGAAGAATAGAACTCTACTTGACATGGCGAGGACCATGCTTGATGAATATAAGACACCGGACCGGTTTTGGGCCGAGGCGATTAACACCGCCTGCTACTCCATCAACCAGTTATATCTACACCGAATCCTCAAGAAGACATCATATGAACTCCTCACCGGTAAAAAGCCCAATGTTTCATATTTTAGAGTCTTTGGTAGAAAATGTTTTATTCTTGTTAAAAGAGGTAGAAAATCTAAATTTGCTCCTAAGGCTGTAGAAGGCTTTTTACTTGGTTATGACTCAAACACAAGGGCATATAGAGTCTTTAACAAGTCCACTGGACTAGTTGAAGTTTCTTGTGACATTGTGTTTGATGAGACTAATGGCTCTCAAGTAGAGCAAGTTGATCTTGATGAGCTAGATGATGAAGAGGCTCCATGCGTCGCGCTAAGGAACATGTCCATTGGGGATGTGTGTCCTAAGGAATTCGAAGAGCCTCCACAAGCACAAGATCAACCATCTTCTTCCATGCAAGCATCTCCACCAACTCAAGATGAGGATCAAGCTCAAGATGATGAAAATGAAGATCAAGAGGAGCCACCTCAAGAGGAGGACCGTGATCAAGGGGGAGATGCTAATGAACAAGGCAAGGAAGATGATGAGGGTCCAAGACCGCCACACCCAAGAGTCCACCAGGCGATTCAAAGAGATCACCCCGTGAACACCATCCTCGGTGATATTCATAAGGGGGTAACCACTCGATCTCGAATCACTCATTTTTGTGAACATTACTCTTTTGTTTCCTCTATTGAGCCACACAGGGTAGAGGATGCACTTAAAGATTCAGATTGGGTGCTGGCGATGCAAGAGGAGCTCAACAACTTCATGAGGAATGAGGTATGGCATTTAGTTCCACATCCTAATCAAAATGTTGTAGGAACCAAGTGGGTCTTCCGCAACAAGCAAGATGAGCATGGTGTGGTGACAAGGAACAAAGCCCGACTTGTGGCCAAGGGATATTTACAAGTCAAAGGTTTGGACTTCAGTGAAACCTATGCACCCGTAGCTAGGCTTGAGTCAATTCGCATATTACTTGCCTATGCTACTTACCATGGCTTCAAGCTCTATCAAATGGACATAAAGAGTGCTTTCCTCAATGGATCAATCAAGGAAGAGGTCTATGTTGAGCAACCTCCTGGCTTTGAAGACAGTGAGTACCCTAACCATGTTTACAAACTCTCAAAGGCGCTTTATGGGCTTAAGCAAGCCCCAAGAGCATTGTATGAATGCCTAAGAGATTTTCTTATCACTAATGGCTTCAAAGTTGGCAAAGCCGATCCTACTCTCTTTACTAAAACAATTGCAAATGATTTGTTTGTATGCCAAATTTATGTTGATGATATCATATTTGGGTCTACTAACAAATCTATTTGTGAAGAGTTTAGTAGGATCATGGTACAAAAATTCGAGATGTCAATGATGGGGGAGTTGAAGTATTTCCTAGGATTGCAAGTCAAGCAACTCCAAGAGGGCACCTTCATCAGCCAAACAAAGTACATTCAAGACATACTCACCAAGTTTGGAATGAAGGATGCCAAGCCCATCAAGACACCCATGGGAACCAATGGGCATCTCGACCTCGACACGGGAGGTAAATCCGTAGATCAAAAGGTATACCAGTCGATGATAGGATATTAACTCTATTTATGTGCATCTCGACCGGATATTATGCTTTCCGTATGCATGTGTGCAAGATTCCAAGCCGATCCTAAGGAAGTTCACCTTAGGGCCGTAAAACGAATCTTGAGATATTTAGTTCATACACCTAAGTTTGGTCTTTGGTACCCCAAGGATCCTCTTTTGATTTATTAGGATACTCAAATGCTGATTGGGCAGGGTGTAAAATTGATAGGAAGAGCACATCAGGGACTTGTCAATTTTTGAAGAGATCCCTGGTGTCTTGGGCTTCAAAGGAACAAAACTCAGTAGCTCTTTCTACCGCCGAAGCCGAGTATATTGCCGCTGGCCATTGTTGTGCGCAATTGCTTTGGATGAGGCAAACCCTTAGGGACTATGGCTACAAATTTAGCAAAGTCCCTCTCCTATGTGATAATGAGAGTGCAATCCACATGGTGGATAATCCCGTTGAACACAGCCGCACTAAGCACATAGCCATTCAGTATCACTTTTTGAGAGATCACCAACAAAGGGGGGATATCGAGATAGCCTATATTAACACCAAAGATCAATTAGCCGATATCTTTACCAAGCCACTAGATGAGAAAACCTTTACCAAACTTAGGAATGAGCTAAACATTCTTGATTCTCAGAACTTTGATTGATACCTTGCACACATAGCTCATTTATATACCTTCGATTATATCTCTTTTATGTCTATGACTAATGTGTTTTCAAGTGTATTCTTATGCTTAGTCATAGAATTGAAAGGGAAATGGAGTATTCGGCAAAGACGACGCTTCCACTCAACTCCATCGGTTTTATCTACTCTTTGCCGGTATTCCGCCATCTCTCCACATTGGTATAATCTTTCACTCATATATTGTTTGCCAAAGGGGGAGAAAATCTTACAAAGGGCTTATATTTCACTCACAATTATCCGTTTTTGGCGATTCATGCCAAAGGGGGAGAAAGTATTAGCCCAAAGCAAAAGGACCGCACCACCACGCCAATTTCAAAATTTTTCGAAATAAGTTTAAGTTTTAAATGTTTTTCAATTGGTATATTTGAAAATTCTATCTCAATTAGTAAAACCCTCTTGAACATTAAGAGGAGAATTTCATTGAGGGGGAGTTTTTTGTTTAGTCAAAGGAAAAGCATTTGAAATAGGGGGAGAAAATTTCAAATCTTGAAAATGCTTTCTTAAATCTCATTCATATACCTTTGACTATTTGCAAAAGGATTTTTGAAAAGAATTTCCAAAAGATTTGCAAAAACAAAACTAGTGGTGCAAGCGTGGTCCAAAGTTTTAAATAAGAAGAAAACAATCCATACATATCTAGTAGAAATAATTATTGGTTTCACTCCAAGCAACCTTTGCACTTACCTTATGCAAACTAGTTCAATTTTGAACTTTTATATTTGCTTTGGTTTGTGTTGGCATCAATCACCAAAAAGGAGGAGATTGAAAGGGAAATAGGGTCAAACCTTTTTCCTAAATGATTTTGGTGGTTGAATTGCCCAACACAAATAATTGGACTAACTAGTTTGCTCTAGATTATGAGTTCTATAGGTGCCAAAGGTTCAACACAAACTAATAAAAAGTCAAAGAAAGGGTTCAAATACAAAGGAGCAAAACCAACCGAAGGCTGCCCCGGTCTGGCGCACCGGACTGTCCGGTGCACCAGGGAGATTTCACTCTAAACTCCTCAACTTCGGGTTTCTGGGAGAGCCCTCCGCTATAATTCACCGGACTGTCCGGTGTAGCACCGGACTGTCCGGTGTGCCATGCGGAGCAACGGCTAAAAGCACCAACGGTCGTCTGCAAAAGTGAACAGTGAACGTTACAGTGCGGACTGCGCGTGCCGAAGTCAGAGCAGGCGCCAGAAGGCGCACCGGACTGTCTGGTGGCCCAGTTGTTAGAAGCTCCAACGGTCGAACCCTAACGGTTGGGTGACGTGGCTGGCGCACAGGACAGTGTCCAGTGGTGCACCAGACTGTCCGGTACGCCCGTCAACAGCAGCCTCCACCAACGGCCACTTTGGTGGTTGGGGCTATAAATACCCCCCAACCACCACACTTCAAGGCATCCAAGTTTTCAGCCATGGCATTCAATACAAGAGCTCCTAGACTTTACTCCAAGACACAAACAAGAGATCAAATCCTCTCCCAAGTCCAAAGATCACTCCAAACAATTAGTGACTAGTGAGAGAGAGATATTTGTGTTCATTTGAGTTCTTGCGCTTGGATCGCTTTTCTTCTTCCTCTTTCTTGTTCTCAAGCAACTTGTAATCAACGCAAGAGACACCAAGTTGTGCTGGTCCTTGTGAGGGGTCTAAGTGACCCGTTTATTAAGGAGAAAAGCTCACTCGGTCTAGGTGACCGTTTGAGAGAGGGAAAGGGTTGAAAGAGACCCGGTCTTTGTGATCACCTCAACGGAGAGTAGGTTTGCAAGAACCAAACCTCGGTAAAACAAATCACCGTGTCACACTCTTCATTTGCTTGTGATTTGTTTTCGCCCTCTCTTTTCGGACTTGATTTTATTTCTAACGCTAACCCCGGCTTGTAGTGTGTGCTTAAGTTTATAATTTTTAGATTCCGCCTATTCACCCCCCTCTAGGCGACTTTCAAGTGGACCCTGCTTGCGATGGTCGTCATATGCTGAGGGTGTGTTCATTGAGAGCTGGAGCTGAGTGCAATCTTGGGTGGTGATCCTCTGGGTCGATTGTCCTCTGAGCACTTGATCCTTGATCAGCACGCCTCCCCCTCGGAAGGCCTTACAAGATCCTTTCCGAGGGGAGAGTTGCCTTCCACCGACCTAGTCGACGTGGGGAAGGTGATCATCGAGCTTCAAATTGGTTATCCAAGTGAGATTCGACCGCCATTTGGCAAGGTTTGGTGTCGGTGAGTGGTCCCACTAGGGGCTCGACCAACTGGGGGCATCTCATTTACTCCTTCCTTATTCGATCCTGTCTTGGCCCTTTGGTCGGTCTGGCCGATCAAAGGGGGGCATGTGGCCACCCCGCCAGCCGGGTTTCCGTGGGATAATGTGAGTTTCGACCTTGTACGCAAATGACCTATGGACTGGTCACCTAGCTTACGACTCACTAGGAGCTTGCTTGGTCCACCCCTCGCTCTGCATGAGAAGTTCTGGTTTTTACCTGGTCAGCATGAGATAGTTACTGCATGGGTGTGGAAAAGAGGGCGGCCATCATGATGCCGCATGGCATGGGAGGCTTGATGGGACGCGAAACAACCCACTTGTTGTATCGTACACTGGTGGCATGATGTGGTGGTTAATCACCTCGCCAGTTGCTGTCGTGTCCTCTACGGTGCCCCCTCTAGCACTCTGTCTTGGGTGGTGTAAACTTACAAAGCATACTATCTTCCCTGTTCAAGGCCCAAGGCGGCTCTTCGGTTGAAGCACCGGATTCCCTATGCCATTCACGGTGGGCCCATTGTCTAGGTGTCCTTCTGGTTCCCTGTGCCTATGCATAAATAGGAAAGGAAAACACTTAGTGCTGACTCTTCTTACCGCATTTACGCGTTCAAGTACTCGCCTCCTTCTTCGCTTAGATGCCTCCCTACCATCGATCCCCCACGCTTGTCGAGCCTGCTTCTTCCTTTCATGGCGTCGTTCCCAGCCTGCTTGATTAGGGAGAGTCACCTCCGAGGTTTGGAGAAGAAAGGGTTCCTTCCTAGAAAAGAGGTTTCAGAGTGGAGATTGGAGGGCGAGGGCAAGGTGCCTCGTCCCAGAGACGAAGAGGTGGTCGTAGTCGTGTCGTTTTATGAGCGTGGGTTCGGCCTGGCCTTGCATCCCTTCGTGCGGGGGGTCCTTCACTACTACCAGTTGAAGATTCAGAAAATCCATCGTAACACCGTTCTCAACATATTGTGTTTCATCATGCTATGCGAGGCGTTCATGGGGATCGATCCCTATTGGAAGCTGTGGCAATACTTCTTCATCGCATGAGTGACTCCGCGTCGGCTAGAAGGCGGAGTACTTCATGATTCTACTTCCCTCCTCCATGCATTACAAAAGTGAGTGGTTCTATGCCAAGAATGTGACCGATAATGCCCCACCTTTCACCGGTCGGGGGCTGGTGTCGATGGAGAAGTGGCACTATAGCGCGGAGGCGTTGTTCAAGAGCAAGGTCATCTTCTGAAGGCCTTTGCTACGTTGAAGCAACAAGGGTTCACCGACACTCGGCTGGTGTGCACTTTCATGGATGAGGATCATTCCTTCCTTTGTACAAAGATGTTTCAAGCGGTTTGGTGAGTTCCCTTTCCCTCTTCTTCTTCCGCCCTTTCCTCCTTTTGTGTAACGAGCGAGTGTGGTTTCAAAGGGGATTGTGCCTATGGCACCCTATCTTTTGCCCCTTCCTAAGGACGTCGCCATCAAGATAGAGCGGGAGCATAAGAGAGAGGCTAAGGCAGAGGCTTCGATGACGCACTAGAAGCGTCGCTATGTGAGGAAGAAAGAGAAGAAGGCCATGCACCTCGCCTGCGTGGAGCTTGTTAAGAGTATTACTCCATCCACCGACATAAAGGACATGACGTCTACCATGTCCGGGAGGATGGAGTTGCTCGCGTTGGAGGGTGGCCTATCCCACCACAGGGATGCCGAGGTTAACTCCAATGTTCCGGCCCAAGGTGGAGAGCTGGCGTCGGACCCTGTCGTGCTCACGGCATTCTCCAGGCGCCACCTTGAGGGTGCCAAATTCGATGATGACAAGGGGAAGCGGTTCTGGTGGTGTCACACCCTCCTGCGCCCTTGGTGCCAATAGGATGCCACACGAGGAAGGATCCAGCGTCAGTTCTTTTCCCTACACCCCAAGCAATGGCTGTGCTTCGTGCGGCGCCTCAACCATCGTTGCAAACTCCGATGCCCTTCGTGTCATTAGGGCATCAAGAGGGGAGAGAAACGGAAGTAGTTCTCCCTCCCACGCCTTCTACGGGTGCGTAGAAGAAGGCGACCACCCGGAAGCGCTCCTTTGGCATGTTGGTTTTTTCTAGCCTGTACCCCTTTTAATTCTTGGCTTTTGTCTTTGATATTTGTAGCGCTTTTAATTCCCCTTGCCAACACGTATGTGCCGCGTAAGTCGGTGAAGGACACGACCCTTATGGCAAGGGGGGGGGGGTGCTTCCCTCATGTTGCCATCGCCCGTGGTGGCGACTTCTTCGGACGTTGTGGCTGCCCTACCTGTTAACATGATGGCCTCCCCTCCCATGGCGGGCGCATTGACCTCCATGGCCTCTCAAGAGTTGGTTAGTGCAACTATCCCCGAGGTGGTCCTCCTCGATGCGCCAGCCCCATCATCCGGCCTGAAGGGAGTCTCGTCGATCGGGCTGATCACTCTGGGCGGTGCTCTAGCGGTGGAGGCGGCGATCATCTCCTTGTCATCGATGTCCCTGGTCGTCTTGCCCCTGAGTTCTGTGGTGGCGGTTGGTTAATCCGGGGCGTCATTGTTGTTCACGGAGGTTGTTGGGTACCTGGTACGTCCTCCACCAGCCACCATCGCTTCAACTTTCGTGGGGGTTGTGTAGCCTGTGCTGCCCGAGGGAGTCCACAGGGGCCTTCCCTCTATACCCTAGAAGGCTTGGAGGAAAGGGGACTGAGGCAGAGGAGTGGCAGCGTATCAAATCAGCCTCAACCTGGGCTAACATGAGCCTAGAGACCATTGAGCGCATGCTTCGTAGTTTCAGAGAGGCGATTACCATTGCCTAGGCATCGATGACGCGGGACTTCATCCCTTTCAGTCAAGTAAGTTCTCCTTCCTGGCTCACCTATCTTGGCCCATTATTTTTCGGCTGATATTTAACTTATTGTCTAATTGCTCCTTGTAGCGCTTCTTCATGCGATTGGCGGCTCGGGCAGATGCGCTACTAGACGTTCAATGAGAGCTGGAGCAGTTGCGTGCGGGGCCGCCTATCTTGAGGAAAAGGAACATGAGTTTGTCATGCTCCGTGCTAAGGCCGAGTGACTTCAAGGTGAGTCAGTGAGCCTGCACACGGATTGTGACGACGTGTGGGGCGGCGCGGATCGCCTCCAGGAGTAGAGGTCCCAATTCCAAGGGGTCCTCTGCGAGAGGAGAGCCTAGGCCGAGGAGGCTAAGTTGACTGTTGGGGAGGCCAACACTTGTCTAGAGGAGGCGAACTTAGAGCTCCTAAAAGAGCGTAATGCAGCCGGAGGTCATCCCTTCTTTTGTTCTTGTGTTGAGCATGCGATGAGCACCTTGGAGAGGCGTTTTGAGGTCGCTTCCCTAAACCTCTAAAGGTCTCAATATACATGATATTGAGACCACGTCCCCATCCATTAGCACCTTAGAGAGGCATTTTGAGCCAATGATTGGCTCGACGATGTGGGGGTAGCTCCATGGGTGTGGGATCCTATATGTGTGGTCGAGGCAATCGAAGACGATAGGGAACTCCAACCACCATAGATACAGCGAGAAGACAGGTAGCACCTCACGACAGACAGCTATAAGACAGCCCTTGTCGCCATACATTTCGGTGTCACCGAAGATCATAAGGCACCCCGTTGTTTTGGGGAAATCCTCGGCAGGTCCTTCTGCTTTGCTGGCTTGGATGGCTCCTTTGGCTTCACTTTGTTGGCGGGGGGCTTGGAGATGAAGCACTTAAGGAGCTCGCACTCTCAGAGCTTGTGGCATATGAAGGCCTTTCGGAGGTTGACCCAGTCGTGGATGGTGCCATCTGGCAAATGTTTGAGCTAGACCCTCACCCTCTCTGCAAGGTGGATGGAGAGGATCGAGATGATGAGGTGGTCATCCTTGATCCCCGCCATGTGGTAATCTTCCAACCATACACATGGATTCAAAGACCCGTAGTAGTTGGAAAGTTTAAACCGATGGCTTTGCCTTCACAGGAAACTACACCTTGTGGATTGCACGCCCGAAGGCCCGTGGCCTTGGCCCACATGGGCTGGGGCTTCGTTCACGCCTTCTTTCACGCGACTGCTCAACCTCCTCCTGGACCCGACGCTGGTTGTCAAGGAGGTACTGAGTGTCGCGGATTTCTCCGAGATGTTTTTTATGGGAATGTTGGTCTTTGTGGATTGGGACGGCAGTGCCCCTTGCTCCAAGACAAGGCTGTGTGTGTACCACATCCTTTTCCACTAGGTTGCAGAGGTTTCGGTACTTCACCTTTGCCTCTGGTTCGTCGGGCTCAAGGATAGATTGAAGCATCATGTGAAAGGGAAATGTGCCCTTGGGCCATTTCTAGTTGTTTTGGTGATTAAATGCCTAACACACCACATTGAACTAACCCTCTTAATATGAGCATGAGCATAGGTGTAGCAAAGGCAAATTGGATGTAGCAATTCCAAATGAGTTGAATTTGAAGACCGAAAGTGCAAGTTTGGGTAAAACTACAGAAACACGATGTTTAAGTACTTGAATAAGTTGCACACACTTTATACTATATTTCTTGCACCTTTGTTTGGCTACTGACTCCTTTGTGCAAGAAAAGCGGATTTAGAACTTCGATTTTGGACATATAGTAAATCCTGAAGAAAAGGAATGAAAGAGGTATGATCCCAACACTTACTAAATTGTTTTAGTTGGTGAAGTTTGGCTCAAAAGAGCCAAACTTAGGCCAATCTGGGACCCCACTAGACTGTCCGGTGTGCACCAGACTATCCGGTGATGCATACGGCCGAAGACACTATTCTCGGGAATTTTAATTATAAAATTCACCGGATAATGAACAGTGCTTAAACTTCACTTATATATTGCTCCTAGTTTAATACACATCTCAAGAGAGCAATCAAGTGAAGAATCTATTTTTCTCCTTTTCTAATCCAAACTTGGTTTTAGTTACTCTAACACCTTTTCTAGACCAAGTTTGTATTGTTTGAAGCATTTTTGTAGGATCACTTATTCACCCCCTCTAGGTGCTCTCATCATGGATGCTACGGCCATGTTTTGTCTGGGGTTGTGGAAGTACTGTGCCCCATCACTACAATTGAAAAGTTGGTCATAATTTTTCTTCGTCAGGGCTGCTCGGCCTCGAGGCGTTTTTGCTCGATGTCGCTGTAAACCTGATCGAGCTTATAGACAAGAGCATCAAGCTCCTCCTGCTATTGTTGAAGGGTGGCCTCGCGGGCAAGGATGCTGTTGGGGGCCTTCGGCTTCCGAAGGTCCTCAAAAACATGATTTAACAAAGTTCCTAGAGTATGATGCATGAACAGATCTTCGGACTTGAGTTAAAACCATAGTGTGAAGAAGCACAAAAGGAATACGAAGGATGGCGCGGAGCTGAAGCTGTGTGCAGAAGAGCTTCAACATGATAGCAGAAAAGGAAACCGACTTAAAGATGAAAAGGCTATTTAGACCTCGATGGGTTACTATAGAGTTATTAGCAAATGTAAAGGGCATGGGTGTAATTTTACATGGGCTGCGTCATATGCCTATAAATAAATGAACAGTACCCCCGTACTGTTCACACTGACTTGGCATTTGCTTTTGCGTCACGCTTGTATCTTTACCTTCATTCAAGCCGAAGGTACACTTGTAACTTAATACCATTTCTATTTTTCCATAGTAATAAAATAGAAATGAGTTAATAAAAAGATATGGCTGTTCATATTATCCTTTGTTTTTTACATGATTCTTTCTTCAGTATTATATATTATGACTTACGAAGGTATGTCCTTCATAACCTTCGTCCGAGAATCATTATATCCCAAGGGAAATAATGTTCCGAAGGACGAGGGGATTTAACGTTTAACGTTCTCTATGTTGCCTTGTTCTTAATTCATAGCATTTGAGAGCAAGTCCCCAACATTGGCGCCCACCGTGGGGCTCGAACCCACGACCACGACCACCATCGGCAAGCATCGACCTTCGTCATGCTGCCAAAGAAAGCTTCAGCGACAGGGGCTGCCGCTCTGTAGCCGCTGGACCCGAACCAGGAGACCTTTTCTCTTCAAGAGGCTCGAAGCCAGAAGAGGAAGGCCACCAGTCCAACGCCCCAGGAGGACGAGTTGGACCAAGAGACCAGGAATATGGAAATGCTCCATCAGCAAGTGCAAAGGAAGAAGGAAAAGATGGCTCGGCTAGCTGACCTACAAAGGCAGATAGACGAAGCCACTGAAGAAGTTCGTCATCTTGCTCAAGATGAGCAAAACCGAAGGCCTCAGCACAGAGAGCTTCATCAAGAGGGCTTCTTCAACGAGGATGACTGGTATGAGGATTTCCATCATGGAAATTTTGCTTTTGATGATGCTTCTCCTCTATCAGCAGAACTGCAGGCTACACCTTGGCCCCGTCTTACAAGCCACCCTAGCTCCCCATGTATGACGGACACTCAGATCCGAAGCAGTTTCTGATGAGCTACGAAGCAACCATATCTTCGTATGGTGGCAATACTGCAGTCATGGCAAAGTCCTTCATCATGGCAGTCAAGAATGTTGCACAAACCTGGTACTCCTCTCTTCGGCTAGGAACAATCATATCATGGCAGAAGCTGAAGGACATGCTGATCACCAGTTTCCAAGGGTTTCAGACAAAGCCGGTCACCGCTCAAGCTTTGTTCTAGTGCACCCAAGATCACGAAGAATACCTTCAGGCGTATGTTCGAAGGTTCTTGCGTCTAAGGGCACAGGCGCCAATGGTGCCCAATGAAATTTTCATTGAGGCCATGATCAAGGGGCTTCGGCCAGGACCTACGGCCCAATACTTTGCCAGGAAACCCCCTCAGACTCTGGAGAAGCTGCTCCAAAAGATGGATGAATACATTCGCGCTGATAATGACTTTCATCAGAGAAGGGAGGAAGCTTACAGGTTCTCAGAGATGACCAGGGGCTTCGGAGGGAGAATCCACCCAAGGCACGTCAGGTCGATCCACTCCGCTCAGAATGATGATAGAGGAAGTCAGCAACAGAGGCCGCAATATTCTTCCCAAGCTTCGGGACAGCAACAAAGCTATCCTCGGCCTTCAGCTCCAAGGGGCAGAGGCGCCAGGGGCTTCGGTGGAAGGTTTGGGGATCAGCCCAGGAAAATTTATTGTCTATTCTGCAGTGAGGACAAGGGCCATACTACAAGGATGTGCCATGTCACCATCCAGAAACAAAGGGAGATAGCAGAAGCTGCAGCCCAACAGAACCAGCCGAAGCAAGTTATGCATACTGCTTCGTATCATTCACCATACATCCCAGAGTATGTGGGTAACCACCCTGCAGCTTCTGTTGCTTCGGCAAGTCAACCTCAAGCATCTTGGCAACAGCCTCCACCTCCACCACCAATGCAACGAGGCCAGCAGCCAGAAGGGAGCCAGTACACTCACCAGCAACGAGACTTTAGAGAGGAGTCCGAAGCTCGCACAGTCAACAACACTGTGCTAGAATCGAAGCACATCTACTAGAAGATATCCTACCTCTGCAACAGTTTTTTGCATTCGCCATCATTTTCTTTTTAATAAAGGGCAATCATTGAAAGAACAGTTCCTTTTGTTGTTTTTTGATTCTTATAGTAGCTTCGTTATTGTCATGATATAATATACCTTCTTCACAGACTTACGGAGTCCGAAAGTTGTCGAAGCATGAACATTCGTTCCTAAGAGAACTTGTGGCTACAAAAAACAACTCCGAAGCTATAAAAAGTCATTCTACAGAACACAGCGTAAGCTTGCCGAAGCTACAAAAAGTCGTTCCTAAGGGAGCACAGCGTAAGTTTTCTGCTCAAAAGTCATTCCAAAGGGAATGCAAAGCTTACAACGAAAAATAAACGCTGATTCCGCCAAAATATAAGGCGAAGCGCGAAAAGTCAACGCGAATACCGCCAAAATAGAAGGCGAAGAAGTTCAAAAGACGTTCCTAAGGGGATGCAGAACTTATAGCGAAAAGTCAACGCTGATACACCGAAAAATAAGCAGTGAAGCCAAAAAATAAACGGCAAAGTGATTGTGTATACCGCTGAGGGAATGTGTGTGTATCTTCGGCACGAATATCATTTTGCATAGCATAACATCATCACATCATTCGCATAGCATAACATCATACATCATATCGCATCAATGGCACAAGAAGGGGATATAATATTGATCTTCGGAAATTGCTTCGAAGAAGTTGTGCCAAGGCACAAAATGTTTTGAAGAAGTGCAGCTTCATGAACTCTAATGTGGAAAGAAATCTATTGCTCACGAAGCTTAATGTTCTTACGGAATATGGATATTCTTCACGAAGCATGAAAAGAAGGGAAGGTATTTTTTTCGCCGAAGGCTCAAAAATGGTATGTACGTAAAGTTTCATGTATCGTAAAGAATTGAGTCACAAATAGCTTATATATTACATTCAAGACTACAAGATGTTCCATACTTTGTTCAGCAAATATTACATTCCAAATGTTTTTACAATAACAACTATTCTTCTTTTAAAACTGCTTCTGCAGTTTCGTTTAACAGTTGAGCAATAGCTTCGTCCAAAATAGCTTCGACCATTTTAATGATCTCATCTTCTTTCTTTGCTTCTGGGTCGACCGTTGGCTCGAAGAGCTCCGGGGAAGGAGATAGTTTAGCTACGGTAAAAAACGTAAATAAGTTCGAAGTCACAAAATTAGAAAATAAAGTTAAACATTATTAAGCAATACCTATCTGCCTCTTGAGTTCCGCAGCTTTCTTAGCTGCCTTTGTTGCTTCTTTTGCATCGTGAGAATCTTTTTCGCTCTTTTTTATTATCTCGTGGGCCATCCTTCGGCCGCCATTCTCCCAGATGTCATTGAAAAATTTTCCGCCAACTAAGCTTGCTTCGGCCGAGGGGTCTTTTGTATCTTTAATGGATAAAGTAGCTTCGGCTTGGGCCAAAGCTTTCACATGCTCGCAACCGGACTTCTCCAAAATAGCCGCAATCCCTCTGGCACCTGAGAAGGCACAGACATCCCCACGACCGCTCAAAATTTCCTCAAAAGCTTTGGCCTCGTTGCTGATCAAGTCAATCGGGCCCTCAGAATCGCCTCTTACGAAGTTGTCCTCGCTGGAGAATGCGCCAACATTGGTGAAGCTAGTTTTAATTTTTTCTACACATTCTATAGATTTTTCATAACATTTCACTTTCGAAGAGCGAAGTTCTACAACTGTCTTCTCCCAATAATTTTTCCAATAATTACTGGCATTTCGGTCAGCTTCGGCGATAGCGCATTTTAAATTCGCCTCAGCCAGCTGTTTCCGAAGATCTTCAATTTCGCATTTCTGGGCTTCAACTTGGGCTTTGGAAGTAGTTTCATCCTCTTTTATCTTATTCACTAATGAGTTTAATATTTTATCTTTTTCAAGACCTTCGTTCCTTAGTTCAATTACTTCTGAACGAAGGTTTCTTAGAGCTATAGCACATCCTTCGTCTTCGGCACTTTTTTGCGCCCTGAGGGCATTGCTAAGAATAAGGCCCTGCAAAAGGAGTGCGGTATTAAGTATAAACAAATGGACAATTTTGTTTTTAAGTACAAGAATCTAATTCTCTCATCTTTAAGCTATTGTATGCTAAGTTGTCGGCCAGTTCATCTTTTGATAGCACCGAGATCCCCTCTTCTAGTGTCGGGAATCCGAAGCTCCTGCTCATCTCTCGGCAAACAGAAATCTCTTTGTTGTCCGGGAGACAATACAAGAAGTCTTCTTCTCCGCTGCCATTGAATATCAACGCCTCTTTTGGATATTTCAGTCTCTGGGCATAACATTGGGCTTCTCGCTTCTCTTCTGTAGATAACCTCTTTCTCGAAGCATGTCGTATAATATAATCGAGAGCTTCGGAAGATGCTTCGGGAATAGGAATGGCAGTTTTTTCAGACAGAATTTCTTCTGCAGCCTCTTTTTCCCTTTCTTCTTCTATTTCCAAGGATTTCTCCTTGGCGGGCTCTGAGGGCCCAGCTTCGGTCTTGGCTTGGCTCTTGGCAGCTTCGGCTTCAGATAGTTTTGCCTCAATTTGTGGTTTCGAATCGACAGTCTTCTTTGGAGTAGAGCTTGAAGTTTTTATTGTTTCCAGCACATCTAATACGTTCACCATCCTCTTCCTCTTGGGAGTCGTTGTAAGATCCTTTTGTGCCTTCGGCATTGTTACCTCTGCCGAAGGGCTTGTAACTTCTAATGACTTTGTTTTCTCGACCTCTATCTCTTCAATATTAGTGGCCTTTGACTCATCTGATTTGGCTGATGACACCTTCGGCATTGCAGCCGGCTCTTCAGTTTTCTGTGTAATCGTAGGTTCTTTGGCTTCGGTCGCCGAAGATGTTTCACCACCAAATTTGGGCACTATGGCCGGTTCGATGAAGCGCAGTCGGTGAGTAAGGACTTTCACCTTCTTCCTCTTCGGCGCGGGCTCGCTTGGAGTAGCTGAAGCAACATCTTTCCCGGAAGTTACACCTTTTCTCTTTTGTCCCTTTAACGGGTAGCGGTAGTCAGGATACATAAATCTGATGGCATCAAAAACTCTATTTAGCCTCTTCTTCTTTCGGCTCCCAAAGGTCGCAGATAACGCATTATCCTCCGCTTTGGAGTACGGCCCAAGCAGATCATCACTTGTAGCTTCGACGCTTTTCAGCCAGTCGTCGTCTGGCTCGATAAACTGGTCTCTAAATCTGAAGGTATATTTTAGTCGAACCAAACCACCTTCGGGGGATTGTTGATGGTTTCTTTTGGCATCTCCCAGTTGGCTACCAATGGCCATATCCTGTAGGCCACGTGCTCTTGAACTAAGTCTCTTGTCCCGATGAAAGAGCAGACTAAGCCGAAGGCCTTGCGACATTCTTCGGTCGCTTCATCAATTTCTACCTTCAGTTTCCGGAGGCCGAAGCGTTGCCAGATAGGGCGCATGATGATCCCTTTAATATTCTCTCGTGCCTTTAAATCATTTTTCACATAGAACCATTCTTTCATCCAGTCTCCAGGCCATCTTTTCCGAAAGGTTGGCACGGGCAGCTTGACCCAGAGCGAGCAACGAAGCTATAGCATCCAAAATTTTTATGATACTGCTCTTTACCCTAGGGTTTTGTCTCATATAACAGTTTGTGCATACTGCAGAAACTTTTTGCATTTGGTTCCAAGCCCTGACTCCTCACAGCCCATACGAAGATCCCCATTCTTATGATTGCTTCGGGCGTAATTTGATGAAGGTAAACCTGGTATATCTTCAGAACTTCTACCACAAAACTGCTCAGGGAGAACCGAAGCCCAACCTTGAAGAAGCTTCGGAAGATCACGACTTCGTTCTCTTCAGAAGCAGGAGAAGTCTTGTCTCCGTTGTCAGCCCTTACGATAGACACATCTCGAAAGTATCTTCCCCTCATATTGTCGAGATGACTCTGTTTAATAGTTGATTTTCCGAAAACCGTATGGCTTGGTCGCCAGGGTCAATCTTCGGAGTCTTCCCCGCCACTTTCCACATAACTGTCACTATCGCCAGTGTCTTCAGATAAACCCTCTAAAATCTCTCTTGTAATTTTCTCTGTATTTGTCTTTGCTATTGATTCAAGAAAGCTAAGATTCTTCTCCTCAGAAAGGCTCAGCTTCGTTTCAGCAACAGCTTTTTTATCTTGAGGCATCTTCGGAAATGCTGAAAAAGTGCTCTCAAAGCCGAAGCTTAAAAAAATCTAAAAAGCCAAGCAAATGTTGGTGCGCAAGAGTTAAAAAATAAGTAAGAAAGAGCAGATGGCAAGAAAGCGTGCCAAATGAGCTCGTGGTGCACTCTTATTTATACGCCTAGTGCGCTGAAAACTGGAAGGGCCCGCTTGTCAGTGACTCTTGCTATTCTAGCAAAGGGAAGGTGTTTTTTCGGACCTTCGGCTTAGGGCCTTCGTCCATATCGCAATCTGAATTTATCATTCTAACAAATTAATATTGCGAGGGGCTACTGTTGGGGGCCTTCGGCTTCCGAAGGTCCTCAAAAACATGATTTAACAAAGTTCCTAGAGTATGATACATGAACAGGTATCTTCGGACTTGAGTTAAAACCACAGCGTGAAGAAGCACAAAAGGAATACGAAGGATGGCGCGAAGCCGAAGCTGTGTGCAGAAGAGCTTCAGCATGATAGCAGAAAAGGAAACCGACTTAAAGATGAAAAGGCTATTTAGACCTCGATGGGTTACTATAGAGTTATTAGCAAATGTAAAGGGCATGGGTGTAATTTTACATGGGCTGCGTCATATGCCTATAAATAAATGAACAGTACCCCCGTACTGTTCACGCTGACTTGGCATTTGCTTTTGCGTCACGCTTGTATCTTTACCTTCATTCAAGCCGAAGGTACACTTGTAACTTAATACCATTTCTATTTTTCCATAGTAATAAAATAGAAATGAGTTAATAAAAAGATATGACTGTTCATATTATCATTTGTTTTTTACATGATTCTTTCTTCAGTATTATATATTATGACTTACGAAGGTATGTCCTTCATAACCTTCGTCCGAGAATCATTATATCCCAAGGGAAATAATGTTCTGAAGGACGAGGGGATTTAACGTTTAACGTTCTCTATGTTGCCTTGTTCTTAATTCATAGCATTTGAGAGCAAGTCCCCAACAGATGCGCACCTGGCGCTAGAGCTGATATTCGTCCTCCTAGTAGGGGGAGTCATTGTGCTCCTTTTGTGGCGGCGTTGCCACAAAACAGGCTCTTTTCGGTGCTTCGTCGTCATCGGAGTTGGCTCTAGTTGAGCCCTAGCTCGAATTGTTCTTAAGCAAGTCGAGGACAGATGTTGGCTGGTGACCGATGACAACCACTATTGTTGAAGGCGAGGCTCCCACTGCCCTCTGCTTAATGGCATTAGTGTGCCTGTTGAGGCACCGCTTTAAGGTGGCAGTGTGCCCCTTGAGGCATCGCTTCTCCGCGTTGCTTCTGGTGGAACGTATGGGTCATGTGCTCGTGGTGACAGACATGTTGGGGTCTGTGAGATAGAGATTGCCAGTGGCGGGGGCAAGGAAGTCGAAGGAGCTAAACATTATGTGGCTCCTGGCGCGAAGGTCCAACCGCTGGTGAATGTTGAGGTGTAGGCCATCGAAGTGATGAGTGTCTATTGGCACTCTAATGTCCCGCTACTTGGCACGCCAACTGTCGTGGGTTTGGAAATCAGGAACAATAAGATTTGTGTTTGGTGGGGGTGCTAGCGTGGATTCACGTCGAATGGTGAATCACTGAGACTTAGTCATGGGTTGAGACGGAGGGCTTATACTGGTTCAGGCTTGCGCCATAGGCCAATGTAGTGCTGATCAAAGTATTTCTTGGAGGTGTGTTACAACTAGTGTGCTTGTGTGTAGATGGAAGGGATCTTGCCCTTTTATAGCTCAAGGGTAGAACCTTACATTTAAGACATGTATTCTGCTAATGAGAGCATGGTTCATGGCTCCTGGATGGCGTAGTCCTTCCGACGTCGTCCGTAGGGTCGTGCGTAGCCATACTCCTGGCATGGCGTACAGTCCCGTTTGTTTGTCATATGGGTCCCTATAGCGAGTCTTCTGATGACATCTTCATAGTAGTGCACAGTGGGTCCTGTGGGTCAGTCATATGGTGTAGTCGTGCATTGTGCGGTCTCGCATGTCGCCACGAGCCCGCGTCACTCACCAGCGTGTGTAGGCATACACCCAATATGGTATATCTACTATGTACTATTCAGTATATGGGTCATTGTAGAAGCTCCAGTGCTGAGATCCGCATGACTAGGGTCGACTGTGCCTCAGGGCATTAGAGGCGCACCCGAGACCGTCTGTGGGGATGTGCAGTCATGTTGATAGCAACCTCCTGACATGCCCCTGTTCTGTTGTACGTATGTCCGGTCGTGGCTTGGGGTGACTCAAAGGGAAATGGCCGCAACATTTCCTATAATAGATTTTGGTGTTTGACGTCCATCACAAACCTTATGGACTAACTAATTTGCCTAGTTGATCATTTCTCAGGTGCATAAGTTAATCTACAACTGTCGGTGTTTTGGACTCGGGGGGCCCTCAGCGAGACTGACTAGTGAATTTTAGTGCCGCGTGTCCCTGTCCAGATGGGTTGATGCAAGATGGAACACAAGCGATGGGATGAGGCTTATATTATCCTGCACCAGGGGGCGCTTGCAGTAGGGGTTACAAGCGTTGCGGGAGAGCGAGAGCGAGAGCGAGAGAGAGAGAGAGAAAGAGAGAGAGAGAGAGAGAGAGAGAGAGAGGAGAGAGAGTTCGGCCTTGAGGCGGGCCGTCTGAGGCTGCCTGTGCCGCGTCTCTCCTGCTCTGCCTGCCTCCGCTCGTCTGCTCCGTGTGTCCGTGTGCTCGTACGCTGCCCGTTCCTCCCCCCTCCCCCCGTGGGGCCCTGGACATCCCTTTTATAGATGCAAGGAGATGCCCAGCTGTACAATGGGGGTGTAGCTTGGAGCTAACGTGGCTGGCGGGGAAGTGCCCTGAGCCCTGTACAGATAATAACGTTGCCATCGGGGAAGAGCCTTGAGCCCTGTAGGTGTGCCAATGTGGCCATCGTAGGAGTGCCTTGAGCCCTGCAGAGGTGACAACGTGGCTGTCGGAGAAGTGCCTTGAGCCCTATAGAAGCATAGCTGATGGTGCGGCATGGATCCTGCTGACGTTTCCTTGCTTCCGTAGGGGGGTTGAGAGCAGCCGACGTCATGGGCGCACGAGGGGATCCATCATTACCTGTTACCGGAGTAACTTAGATGGGACACCGGTCTTGTTCCTTTGTAGCCTGAGGTGGCTAGCTAAGGGTAGGGCAATGATGGATCCCCAGTAGCGTAGCTGATACGAGGCCGAGGTCGGGCGAGGCGGCGACTCCTCCGAGGCCGAGGCTGAGGTTGGGCAAGGCGTAGTCCTTCTCCCAAGGCCGAGGCTGAGGACAAGGCCCGGGGTCAGGGTCCTTCTCCCGAGGCTGAGGCTGAGGTCGAGACCTGGGGTCGAGCGAGGCGGAGCTCCCTGTTGCGCCCGAGGCCGAACTCGAGGGAGGTCATGACTTGCTGTTGTCAGCCTTTCCCAGGTGGCTGGCACAGTTGCCGGAGCGGGGTGAACAACGCTGTTTTCCTGTCAGAATGGTCAGTAAAAGGGGGCGAAGTGACTGCGGTCAGTTCGACCTTGTCGACTGAGGCACGCATGTCAGAATAAGGTGTCAAGCGATCCCTGCATTAAATGCACATGCGATACGGTCGGTTGGTAAGGCAATACGGACTAGGTCACTGCACGACAAAGTCTGCCCGAGCTAGGCTTCGGGCGAGCCGAGGGTGCGTCTGCTGACTGAGGGGACCCTTGGGCGAGGCGTGAATTCGTCCGGGACTACGGTCCTGGCACGAGGCTGGGCTCGGATGAGGTCGCATCCCTTGGTAGACGAAGCCGCGCTTTATCGATCGTTTATGGTTTGATCTGAAGATGTTTCCTAGCTGGATTAAGGAGCATTGGGGGTACCCCTAATTACGGTTCCTGACAGTAGCCCCCGAGCCTCGAAGGGAGTGTAGGTACTCACTTGGAGGTTCTGCCGGATTTTTTGCAAGGGGACCGGCCCTTCTCGGTTATGCTTTGTTCCGGTGGGTGCGCGCGAGCGCACCCGCCGGGTGTAGCCCCCGAGGCCTCGGAGGAGTGGTTTGACTCCTCTGAGGTCTTAATCCTTCTTGTGATGCCTCGGTCAGCCTTGTCGTTCCCTCATGCGGCCCGGCCGCAGCCCGGGTGCACGGTCAGGCTCCGAGTTTTCAAGCTGGATTGTTGATGTGGTCAACGGTTTGGCCGTAGCCTGGTGTGAGAGCAGCCCCCGAGCCTCTGCACGGAGCGAGAGGATGATCAAGGACTGTCTCGACTTTTTGTACGCCCCTTCGTCGCCTCTCCGCGAGGAGGAAGGGGGGAAAGCGCCGTGTTACCCCGGGGGGGCACCGAACACGGTGTTTCCGGTGAGCTGCTAACGGGTAATCCGAGTGGATGCCCAAGCCCCGTTCGATAAGGGTCGGCTAGTGGCCCAGAGGCGCGCTCCAAAAGTACCTGCAGGTGATTTGCTAGACCTGGACCCATTCGATAGGATCCGAGGGCTCGATGCCTCCCTCCGATGGGATTCCATTACAAATCGTTCCTGCTAGTCTCGGAAATGTCCTAAGGTACCTCGGGAGCGTAGCCCGAGCCTCGGCCATGTAACGGACGTACCTAGGGTCATCCCTAACTCTGCGTGCTCTGGGGCGGCTGTCGAACCCTTTCGAGGGGCCAGCCTTCAAACCCTTGATCAGTAAAGGGCTCGGAGCCCGAGTGCTCTGGGCGGTTGCCGAACTTCAGAGGGCGCAACCTTCGAACCCCTGATCAGTAAGAGGGCTTGGGGCCTGTTTCCTTCGCTGGGAAGGATCCTTTTCACAATATCCCCTTTCCCGGTCCCTGTGGCAAGAGAGAGAGAGAGAGGAAAAGGATAGAAATTTAAATAATGTGGCACACCTTTTATGACGCGATCATCATGACGGAGACGAAACGGTGCCTGCTTCGCCTGCCGGAGGTGTCGCTTGTCCTGTAGGTGATTGGACCGCTGCTCCCCCATGCCTGCTGCTGCAATTACTGCCGGTCTGCTTCTGATCATATCGACCATCGTGCCTATCATCGCGGCGGAGAGACCCGTGACCGTCGCACTTACCGGGCACTGTTGGGTCACACGCAAGGCTGCCTTGAGTCGCTGTGCCGGTTCCACAGTCGAGAAGGCGCAGCATTGGCGCAAGTGGCGGTGCGATTTCCTTGCACGCAGTGACCGGCGCACTGGTTACATGACATGTGGGACCAGGCCTCCGTGCTGGACCTTCGGATGCGACGATACCGAAAGGGTGCGCAACCATGGTGCGGTTGCATGCTCCCCGCGTGGCGGTCCGCCCTCTTGACCGCTGGTTTCGGCGAGGATGGTGGAATGCTTATAACCACAGGACGGTTACATGCTTCGCGCGTGGCGATTCGCCTTCTTCGCGTTTCGAGTCAGCTCGCATGACGTGTGCGACCCAGCCCCCGTGTCGTGGGGTGGGAACCCTGGATCACGTCAGTGGAGACTTTGCCCGTGTTGCTTGGGGGTGCAAGTGAGGAGATCTGCCTTTAAAAAGGGACCAACCCCTAGGGGGTAGCCATGCCTTCACACTTCTTGCATTCATCGCGTCTTTCCCTCTCCCGAGCCTTCAGATGGGGCGCACCTGTGTTGCCTTCTTCTTGCTGCTGTTTGAGGAGCGTGACCCTATGGGAGTTGGTGCTCTCCAGTCATCGCACGGCTTCAAGGATTTTCATCATGCAGCCTGGCTGCATTCCCCCACCGGCGGTCACCTAGGATGATGACCGCAGGCCTCG